>CM077005.1:80366606-81596438 GCA_039090855.1 Macrothele yani
TTCCAAAATGCAATCCATTTCATATTAAGTAGTACTTCCTCAAGAATAAGGAATCCTTTGAGAGATCTGTAATAATAGCTTCCATTCATCACCGACTCCGAACTCTACCCCAAACACTTTGCGCTCAATTAGAGCATCCTGACCACCACTGCCTCGCAGGTACTTCCCAATAACATGCATGACAATTTTTGCACAGAGAAAATTTCCAAGCATTGGAATTATGTCTGGAAGTTCAGATAGGTTGGTCATTATGATATTAACAACAGTATGGTACACACCCTCATTTGAGATAACGGGCAAAGCTGACAGGTTTAGTTGTGAACAGACATTTTGTATGTTTTCAGTGCTAAAAAGAGGGTTCCATGCTTTGTGACGGGTTTTGGAATGAACTGCAAAAATCCACTTGCATACGAGGTGGTGTTGCTGTTGATACCAAAGATCAACATTCAGACTATGTTGGAACAACTTCAACATTTCCGTCTTCAGAAATTCCATATTTGATGAGGCTGAGTGAAAACTCAGTTTGGTCATGTAGCTCTGATGTGTTTTCTAACGAAAGTACATAGATTTTCCTGAACAATGAAACAGTCCGGTATAGATGTGGTTTCTTATAGTTCAAAGGTCTCTGGCATGGCAGCTCTTTATGTAAATAGCGACTTCGTTAATTTAAATTGCTCTCAGATATCTTTGGCTTACTTGGTAACTTTGTGGAACCAGGACATACTTGAAAAAAGAAGCACTTACATTATCGTGGGAAGCGCGAGTACCTCATATTGTTGATCGATCTTCGTGATTCAAAATTGTCAATGGCTGTAATGGTGAAGTTTTCGTTATCAAAATGACTAGACAAGGGTATATTTCCTTCTCCGCTTGCTTGTACAGCGTACGCTGCTAAGTTATGTCTTTTTCTCAATACTTCGTTGTAGCTGACTGAAACTAATGCTTTGTTCATGCATGTAATTAAATCTCGGCATTTGCATTTGTCATATATAACCATGACATGTAGCAGTGTCTGTTTTTTCCGTGATGAAGAGAGTAATAGAGTATTTAGAATATAACCTTTGCACAAACAGCCATTTTTTTGTGACTGAATGCAGGAGTGCCACTTTCCTCATTACATTCATCATCATCATCTGCTTCGTTGCACTTTTCTGTTGAATCTTGCTCTGGATTATATTCATCTTCAAGAGTGATGGTGTTTGATATTAACAGTCTCTTATTAATGTTAAAAAATGCTGACAAAAATGTTAACATTTCATCTGGAACCGGAGTTGAGTTCCACGAAATTTTCAGTTCTTCAAAATCACAGAAGTTGTTTGCAAGTCCAAAATTTACTTCATTTAAAGCATCTCTGATGTCCTTCGCAGCTGATTTGAGGTCCTAAACCTTTTGTACAAGTCGGATAATTTCATCAAACCATAGACTTGAGGAGTATACCAATAAGGCTCGTTTTTACTTACAGATGAACTGAAGGATATGTCTTCTCCATAGTGTCTTTCAGTCTAATTTTCACTTCATTGTTTCTTATTAAGTTTTCTCCTGCTGTTTTGTTTACCGGAATACGGATTTCCGACAGTGTGAAACCGTATCCGTCTTTGAGCTTAGGACCTATCATTTGGTTAACTCGTTGAAATGCATAATCTTTTGCTGGCATTGGTTTTTGTTCTTGAGGATATCTCATTACATACTCGTAGGATTTTAAATATCCTTCAAAACATGTTTTGTGGTAAAATATGTTGGCACCAGAAGCTGATTCTAAATCTGCCACATGGGCGTAAACATCATCTTGAAAATGAAGTGCAGCAGCTAATAAGTTTTTTGCTCTTACTGTTTAATTTATTCGAAACTTCTCTCGAATGCCTTTATGGCTTTGCTGTCCGCAGATTACACACGTCACATGTGTTCGTAGTATAACTGAACAAGGAGGCGGTCGAGGTGAAACTTCTGACCTCATTTTGCGTGATGTTATGCGTAGATCATGTGTATCATGTGTTGTGCTTTCCTCTCCACTACGCTTTTCAGATATTTTATCAATACTTTTTTCAAAGTATAGGATTTTTAGCACTGATTAGACACATGATAAACAACATCATATTTTTTCACACACTTAAGTCTTTTGGCAACCACATCGTCTCTAATAATGGCTGCCTCCCGTACTCGTTTCCTCCCGTTTTCTCTTGTGCTTACTGTTGTTTTAGTATCGGCAGTCTGACAAATAATGCACCTTTTTACATCGACTGAAACTGATGTGTCTTCCTGATGCACAGAAGCAAGAGCAGTTCCTAGACCTTGTTCAAAAGCCATTTATCTTCATTAAAAACGTAGCTTTCGTGAAACATAGAAGTTTAATCATATTAAAGCATGTTGTGCCTGTTTGCAATAAGTTTTATGTAATAATATATCAAAATTAATCTCATTATCCAATATACCGGGTGATCACAATTAAAGTATCCCTATTTAACGTCTAGCTGTCCAAACGCAACCAAATTAGGTATGCTGACGATTCAGGACATGCAAAAGAGATGTACGCAAAAAATAAAAAATAAAAATACAAAAAATAAAGGTTCCACAAGTCACCACCAGAGGATTTCAGGGGCGCTGCAAGCTGCGATAATATAGACAATTTTCAGCTCCACGAGGGAAATGAGTTTTTGTGGCGTTACGAGCGACAAGAAAGCGCTTCATTTGCACAAGGCACACGCGCTACGGGCGACTCCATGGTATAAAACTGTCCTAGGCATGGTGAATGCCATTCGTATTCCATCAACCGCAATGGGTATTATCTTGCGCTCTCTTCTTGTGAAGCTGTTTTATGAAAACGGGAGCAATGCTGCCCCTGCCCTTCGAGAATTCCGACGTCGTAAGAATTTGCCCCGAGGTCCATTGACTCCATGTTTTCTCAGAATAATGATTACTCGTTTCGAAGAAACTGGATGTCTACGTGTTCAACCAGGGCGAGGAAACAAACCGATAGCTCCAGAAGTGGTTGAAGATATCACCGCGGTGCTTGTCGATTGCTGGATAATGTGTAAAAGGTTTCACTGATGCACGCGCAGTGTCACGGAAACTGGATGGGCCCAACACCACCGTGTGGGAAGGTACTGAAAAAGGTGTAGCATTTTTTCCATACAAGATCAGCCACACCCAGCAGTTGATTGACGGTGACAAGGACACCCGACTGACCTTTGCGTTGCCCTTCCTTCATAGAATAGAAGTGGAAGATGTGTAGCCATGGGAAATCTTGTGGAGTGACGAGGCACATTTTCACCTCAATGGAACAGTCAACACGCATAACTGTCGCATTTAGGCATTGCAAAATCCTCATGCATTTCAACAGATTCCACTGTTGAAATGAAAGACAATAATAATCAGTTACGTTCAGCCGTTGAACACACTGCTCATCGACTTCAGGTTTTGCAATTTAACAATGGCGCCCACATTGAGCAGTACCGGTTGCACCTCTAAGGTGTCTCCGTTATTTAATTGCAGAATCTCTCCCTTGTGCAATTAAATACCGAAGACAATAAAACGTTTTGACCGCAACACGTGTGTTGATTTCTGCTACGATTTTTGTGTCGTTTCCCACGTAGAGCCGAAAATTGTCTTTATTATCGCAGCTTGCAGCGCCAGAAGTCTCCTACTGGTGACTTTTGGAACTTTTTTTTATTTTTCGGAGATCTCTTCCGCATGTCTGAATTGTCCGCATACCAAATTTGGTTGCGTTTGGATTGCTAGATATCTCTCTACAGAGTGTTGACTAGGGATACTTTAATTATAATCACCCTGTATATCACCTGTATGATATTGCACACCTTCAACTTGAATTCTTTAAGGTAAAAACATATATTTTGACTCTAAATTCACTTCTCCACGGGTTTTAGGAGCCGAAATAGGGTAAATACCAATTTTAAGGCGGCATTTTGGAAAATGGCGTCTATAAAAACAGCTCCAGAATACAGTGATGCCTACCCAAGTATTTCTGGTCGACTCTTATGTGTATTAAGGGGTAGCACTGGTTTCATTAGTCAGAACAAAAATTTTTACGGGACTTCATTACTGGGACAGGAGCATAAGCGGTGGTTTTGGCGATCTCAATAACTTTCACAATTCATCCAGACGGCACGAGTGTCCAGAGATTCATATTTCGTCAGTGATAAAATTAAAAACGTTCGGCAAAACAAGGATTGAGTTTCAAATAGATGAGCAAATAAAAACGGACGTTTCTCGACATAATGAACTCGTTAAAAAAATAGAGATGTTTTAAGACGCTTAATTGACGTTACTTGTTTCCTTGGCAAACAGGAATTAGCCGTTAGGGGGCATGATGAATCCACGGAGTCTGTTAATCCTGGAAATTATGTTGAATTGACAAATTTAATTAGTTGCTATAACGAAAAGCTTAAAAATCAGTTAGATAGTTCGTCCGTGTTTTCAAGGATGCCAAATCGTATACAGAATGATTTGATTGAATTAATAGGAGAAGTAATGATCGCAGAAATAAAAAAGAAATTAAAGAAGCTCCTTTCGTTTCGATAATTTTGGATGAAACAACGGATATGAGTTGCAGGTCTCAGCTCTCTATAGTGTTTCGCTATGTGACTAATAACGGAAATCCCGAAGAGAGATTCGTTGGCTTTATTGATGTGAGTGCTGATCGTTCAGCTAATTCTTTGGCAAAGCACATCGAAAGCATTTTAGAAAGTTTTGAGTGCTCAAAAAACTTAATAGCTCAGACATACGATGGAGCTGCCGTGATAGCTGGAGAACATTCGGGACTTCAAGCTCGTGTAAAAGAAAAACGCCTTGAAGCTATTTTTGTGCATTGCTATGCTCACAGATTAAACCTGGTCCTCTCACAAGCACTTAACAGTATAAAAGAATGCAAAATTTTCTTCGCAACACTGAGTGGAGTGGCTTCTTTCTTTTCAAAGTCAACGAAAAGATTTAATGCATTGGATGCGTAAGTGAAAAGAAGATTACCCAATGTTACTCCTACTCGATGGAATTTTCAGAGTCGCTTGGTAGGAACTGTGTACGAGCATCTAGAAAGTATAAGAGCATTGTTCACAAATATTCTTGAAAATCCTGGACACTGGGATTCTGATACTATTGTTACAGCCAAAGGGTTTTCTAAGTGTTTGAGTGAATTCGATTTCCGCTTACAACTGTGTCTCTTCTCTGATATCTTTCCTTTGAGCCATACATTATTTGAAATACTACAGAAAAAGAAATTGGGTATCACGTATTGTATGAAGAAAGTCGCTGAGTTTCAGAAAACAGTGTCAGAGAAAAGAAATGAGTTCGAGATGTTGTGGTCAAAACTAGAAGAACGCGAAACAGTTCGAGATGTTGTGGTCAAAACTAGAAGAACGTGAAACTCTTACAAAGCGTAAGCGTGCAGATGCTTACGGAGATCTCAAAACAAATTACCGACGGGTCTGTTGCGAAATATTGGAAAATATAATAAGCCACATGACTTCAAGATTTTTAGACTTGTAGAACATGAAATTTCTAGAATTGCTAAATCCTGACAGACGAGTGGAATTTAAAAATTGTTTTCCAGAGAGTTTCTTTGAAAATTTAAAGAGAAATTACTCCAAATACTTCGATTTTGCTCATCTGCGATCCGAACTAAAAGTGCTATATTCAACAGATGACTTCAGTGGTAAACACGTCACTGAAATTTTGATTTTCTTGAAATCAAATGGTATAGACGAAGCGATGCCGGAACTAGCCAAATTTTGCAAGCTCGTAATTACATTCCAGCAACAAGCTCTTCAGCCGAAAGGAGTTTTTCATCCCTAAAGTGCTGTAACGTACCAGGAGATGTGACGTACCTGCCAGAAGGACGCACACGACATAAAGGCAGATAGGAATCAGAATAAAACGTCCGCGTAGCTCAATTGGTAGAGTGACTTATTCCGGAATGAGGGGATCCGGGTTCGAGCCCCGGCGCGGATAAAAATGACGGAGAAATTCACTTCGTTATAATGGCGCCCGAACTATCCGGATGACCCGATCGTTCAAAATCTCGCAATGGTGTGATGTTATTTCCACACCGCGAGATAGAAAAAATAAGAGAACCCCTTCTCCAGCACTTCGAAAAAAAAAAAGTAAGGGGGAGATGATGTAACGTACCAGGAGATGTGACGTACCTGCCAGAAGGACGCACGCGACATAAAGGCAGATAGGAATCAGAATAAAACGTCCGCGTAGCTCAATTGGTAGAGCAACTTATACCGGAATGAGGGGACCCGGGTTCGAATCCTGGCGCGGATAGAAATGACGGAGAAATTTACTTCGTTATAATGGCGCCTGAACTATCCGGATGACCCGATGGTTCAAAATCTCGTAATGGTGTGATGTTATTTCCACACCGCGAGATAGGGAAAATCAGAGAATCCCTTCTCCAGCACTTCAAAAAAAAAAAAATAAGTAAATAAATAAATAAGGGGGAGATGATGTAACGTACCAGGAGATGTGACGTACCTGCCAGAAGGACGCACACGACATAAAGGCAGATAGGAATCAGAACAAAACGTCCGCGTAGCTCAATTGGTAGAGCAACTTGTTCCGGAATGAGGGGATCCGGGTTCGAACCCCGGCGCGGATAAAAATGACGGAGAAATTTACTTCGTTATAGTGCATAAAAACGTATCTCAGAAGCGCACAAGGACAGAACAGACTGTCAAAGTTATCCTTGTTATCTATCGAAAAGCATCTTCTACTTAAACTTAAAAAGGAATGTTATTTCTATTATCATTATTTAACTCGCTTGCTCAAAAAGGAAGAAGATTGGAACTCATATACAAGTTAAAAAATTAAAAAACCTGACATAAGAACTTTTTCAAAATATTTTTTCCCTGCGAATCTGATGTTTTTATGCATGTGGGCATTTTGTCAGCTATCTATTGCACAAAAATGTAGGAACTGTATTTCCAGCGTTTTTGTATACTGCAAAGGAAATGTAATAAAAATAGAAACTACTTGTAATGAATAGTGCATATTTCTTAATACACTGCTGGCCACCGAAAATGCAATACCAAGAAGGAAGCATCCGATTGGCCTGAAATTCGCAGCATGCGTCGCCCGCTAGAGGACATGCAAACGATTAGCATTGCAGGGCATATGCAAAAAATGTGCGCCAGGCACGCCACCGAGAAGCACTATACGAAGGGTGCACAGAAGGCGGGGTGTAAGTAGTGGAAGTGTGTTGTGCTGCCGGACCTGTGCGTGGGAAGCTTCCCGATGCCTCGTCGCAGAATACGGCAGTCATTCCAGCACGTTTCGGAGTTCGACAGAGGACGAATAGTGGCTTATCGCGACAGCGGTTTATCGTACCGAGACATCGGTGCCCGTGTGGGACGACATCCAGCCACAGTGAGGGAGTATGGATTCGGTGGGTGCAGGAGGGACGGACGGACCGACGTGAGTGATTGCCGCAGCCGCGGCACACCACCGAACTAGTGGACCGGCATGTTGTGCGGCGAGCATTGACGGCTCGCACCGCCACATCACGAACGTTAGCGCAGGAATTAGGGTGTGTTGCGCAACAACCTGTTTCAGCACGTACCGTTCGACGTCGTCTCCAGGAGCGGGGACTTATCGCACGGCGCCCGTTGCTCCGATTACCATTGACGTTACACCACCGGCGAGTGCGGCGGCAGTGGGCCGTTGAACGCCGCACCTGGACTACGGAATGGCACGACATTGTCTTCTCCGACGAATACCGCTTCTGCCTGAAACACCACGACGGTCGGAACCGTGTGTAGATCCGACCCGCACCCCTCTGGTACGCATCGCCGGTACACTCAACAGCCACCGCTACATCTCCGACGTTTTGGAATCTGTAGTCCTCCCATATCTGCAGGACCTGCCAGCGGCCACGTTTCAACAGGACAATGCGCGCCCGCACGTGGCACGCATTGTGCAACAATTCTTCACGGACCACCAGGTGTCACTGCTGCCGTGGCCCGCCTGTTCTTTCGATATGTCGCCCATCGAACACGTCTGGTCGCTGATCGACAACCGAGTGGCCCTGCAAGCTGCACCTGCGGCTACGCCTGATGAACTGTGGCAACGTGTGGAAGCAGCCTGGACCGACATACCCCAAGCCTACATCCAAAGCCTCTTTTCGTTCGATGCCGCGGCTTGTAGCGGCCGTTATTGCCAGCCATGGGAGCCACACGAACTATTGATGTGTGCGTGTTCCGCAAATCGCACGGACCTGTGAGCTCAATCGTTTCATCTTTGTATCTGTTGTTATGTGTCCAGTAAATCTGGCTTTGCTATCTCGTATCCTTCTTGGTGTTGCATTTTGGGTGGCCAGCAGTGTAGTTAAGATTAGCCCCAATCAACTTTGTTGTCACTGTGTACTTCCGCAAGAACCATAGGACACCTTCAATCTTCATTTCGTCTTCTAAATAAATAGTTTTTGTTCACGATAATTCTTAATATTTTTTCATCTTCGTTGATATGTTCAGTTTTCGTAGCAACACTGAAAATTTCTGATTAAAAGGTACCCGATTCAAGAGCCTTGGTTTAAGGTGGACATCACGCAATTTTGCTTCCTATACTTCCAATGGAAAAACTTTTGTACCCATTTCCTTCATAATTAGTGTGTTCCTAAGGATGGAAATTGGAACATCGATTAAAATAACTTCATATTATAACTTGGAATACTTAATATTTTCTAAAACATAACCATAATCATATTAAAAATCAATAACTTTTCCTTTGGTGGTGTTGAAAAAAATGGCGCGACCTGTACTTTGATGACGTTATGAGACAAACAAATGTTGATTGCATAATTATGGTTATGTTTTAGAAAATATTAAGTATTCCAAGTTATGAAATGAAGCTATTTCAATCGATGTTCAAATTTTCATCCTTGGGAACGCATTAATTGTGAAGAAAATGTGTACAGAAGTTTTTCCATTGGAAGTATAGGAAGCAAAATTGCTTGACGTCCACCTTAAGACAAGCTTTGAGTAATTTGCACTCAAAGCTTGTTTCTTTTTTTCCTCGGTAAAAAACGCGATCTCTGATTTTTTAATCGCCATTTCCCGCTTAGAAATATCTTAAGCCAGGGAGCTTGAATCAGGTACTCCTAAACACATATCTTTATTTTTTCGATAAAAACAACATATTCAGTGGTAAGGGATAAACTAGGGACGGCCTTAGACTTCGAAAACAGAGTGGACAATGGGTGGGTGAGTACTTTTTTTCCTGCAGAAAGTTTAGTATTAATTAATTTGTAAGAGACATTAAGAAAATTTTAAATGCTCTTACAGCCGGTTGAAAAGGATATCCGGACCCCCCGCCCCCCCCCCTCACACCCACACATAGATAAAAAGAACAGTAGCAAGCTGAGCATATATATAATATATTATTATAAAAATAACATTGCTTGCCCATGATGAAATATCACCGCACGCCACTGTTTTCTTCATATGCAACTTGTTCTTAGTAGCACCTATTTTCTGTTGCTGTTTGCCTAAGAGCCTTGGTTAGCTTCCTGTTAACTTCAGAGATGTCAACTACTTCCGATGATAGACCTTCTAGAGCAGCGAAACTGTCGAAACAGTTCTACAGTTCCTACTTGAAAGTATTATGATTATTTTTAAGGTTGGCCATGTCAATACATTTTGTTTTATTAATGAGCTTCCGACGTTCCAGTTTAGTGTTTAGGGGCATTTTACATCTTACCAAGGAGGTTAGAATAGATGGAGTAAAGGCCAGCCATTCCTCTCGTGTAATCAAAGTGAAGCCACCGAAACGTCACGATCATGACGTCACAGCCAATCATGGCCTCTGCCGCCATGTTGGTGAGACGTTTGAGACGAGTCGCGGCCAATCACAGTCTCTGCTGCCATGTTAATGAGACGTTTGAGCATTGAATTCGTCTGCTAAAAGTACTTCAAGTGTGTGACGTCATCCTTACTCCCTTTATTCTAACCTCTTTGCATCTTACCATTCTATGGTCACTACCTGTGTTGTCTTTCTTTCTTTCTTTGAGTGGAGGTTTAACGACCACCGTGAGCAACTCAATGGGCTATAAGCAGTCGCCCGTCCCTAATTTAGGGTCACTGGTTCCAGGGAAGGGAGAGAGCCAGTGCCGTAAGACAAACACAACATCCATGCCTGACCGGGATTCGAACCCGGACCCCTTACGGACGAGTGATCAGAGGCCAGTGCCTTAGACCACTGCGCCACCGGGGCGGCCTACCTGTGTTGAACTTGTTTAGAACATTGCATTCTTCGATGACGAATTTCTTGTTAGACAAAATAAAACCAATTTCACTTGTCATCCCATTGGGTTGTCTCCATATACATTTCCCATGTTTTTTTTGTTTTTTTTTTTAAACAGAGTTCATGATGAAAAACCTTTCTGCCCCTGCAAACTCTACGAGAGTATTTCCAAGCTAGTTTGTGTTGCCATGACCGAATTTACCTACCGAAGTTTCTTTCTGATGCTGTTGCCCTATTTTCGCATTGCAATCTCTCATAATGATTTTCAAGTGCTGTTTGCCCTTGTTAGTTAGATGCCGAATTTCTCCATAAAATTATTCAATTTCTTCGTCAGGATGACTTGTGGTAGGGTACGTAAGCTTGAATAATTATTCAAGCTTCAATTTTCAAACAGATAGAAAATTGGATAACAGTCGCGCAGCAATGTCGGGAGAACTTTCAACTTCTAGAACTTTATCCTTCAGTTTCATATTTATTATAAATCCACCGCCACTAGTTCTGCCAGTATCTGTTCCACGATAGCAGTAGAGATGTCCATTTTTCAGTTCAATGAGATCTTCTCCTTCCCTTCTTTAAATGACTCAGCCCGACGATGTTCCACTTGATTCTTTGTAGTTCCTCCTCCAGTTCAAGGAGTCTTGAATCAGAAGATAGAGATCGTCCATTTAACGTAGCTAAAGTCAGCATCAGATTGCATCCTAGTCCGGTCCTCCGGTGATTCTTAGCACCATCTGCCTTCATTCGCCTTGGCCGGGTATACTCCAGCTGCCAGGGACTGAGGGCCAAGTTTTCAGTTTCGAAATCATCTTGCGCGGGGGAGGGGGTTAGCCATTACTCACCACCACGCTGCTGGCTAAGCGGGTTGTTGAGTGTGGAATAGCATTTCATCTAATCCCGGTAGTACGGTGGTATAGCTATACTACTATGTGTCGGTCGTCAGAGCCCCTTTAGTGGGAACAGGATGAACCACGAGAAGGTGGGTGTGACGTTTGTCAAGTAGAGGTAATGAAATGTTACACATCACCTGCACATATATATATATATATATGTCAGCTGTCACCAGTCAGCAAAAATTGTCACTAGTCAGAGATTTCGGCATTTCCCTCCTCAGTAACCAGACTGGGATCCCCATCAACTTCTTGTATTCCCCAATCCTACCATGACATTTCAGAAGTAGTATTGCGTCATTTTCTTGTAGGACTTCCGTCCACAGTGGGTAGATTTTAGGTCCCAGCCACCTTTTGGGCAGAACACAGAAACGGAAGGAATAAGAGCAAGTCTAGCGACTTTGACAGAACAGTTTGTAGTGAGATTAGAGTACAGTAGATGGCGCTACCGTACAAGTACGCTGTTGCACATAGAGGGGTGAGAGAATTTCAGGGGAGGGGGCATAGGAACGGATACCCATTTAACCAGTGAGTCCAGCCTGGGGGCAGTCACTTGACGTGCTCGTCCGATGCACGGCGAATTTTCAGTGATTGTTAGCTAATCACACCACCTCCGCAAGATCAGCCCAATATCGAACCTGAGGACCTTGCATGGGTAATCTGAATTGCTAACCACTCAGCCATTCGCGGCTCAAGTGCGCGCTCTTTGTTATATATTCTTGGACTGACCTCCACCATTTTACGCCCGCCTTCACACCCAACTGCACAACTCAGGATGCCGGGCAAGTCTCTGGCTCTCCTGGCACCACTGTTAGCATTTGTGGAACAGAGTTTCCACTTCTATTCTTTGCCTTTGTTGTATCTTCGGCGTGACGTCCCCTATCTGATTTGTCCAAGATGCGGCGCTGCGACATAGAATCGTTAAGTAAACCAAGTTTGGTCAAGTCAAGTAAGCCAAGTTAAATCAAGTCAAGTACGATGTAAACAAGAAAGTGCCTTGAAAACCAACGACGCGATTCAGTACGGAAGTGCAGCTGGTGGTTAAGTCATAAAGGATCGTGTTGAGTAAGTCACTCATGCTTGGATTACACAGAGTGGTGAAATATTTTAGTCAACTTCCCTTTGGATTACAAATATTAGTGAACTGAGCCAACTACCCCTTTGATTACAGAGATTAGTGAAATGATTCACCTATCCCCTTGCTGGAAAAATGGAACAGTAGACGTGGTGGTAAGATTAGTCAATAAACTTTCTAAAATTGCGGAATATTCACTTTCCGCGTAGAGTGTATTTTAGAACTGTCTTATTCATTGTAGAAATTTATCAGGTGTAAATGATTTGTAAATATAGTTGTATGATATAAAATAATTAATTCGAATCAGCGTTGCAAGTTATTCAAGATATCGGTTTTTCCCCCTAATTAAAGTTGTTGAGTCAGCCCATATATCATCATTCCATCCTTAAAGTTAGACACTAGCCTATTCTCAAAAATGCAGCACAAGAACGTACGAGTAATTAGTCATATATAATGACTAATTATGTTCTTGTTCTGACACATGTTACAGAATAAAAGCAGGAAATTTTAAAAAAAATTATGACAACGATTAAATTCATTGGGTTTAACTTGGCTGGGAATTGAAAGAAAAAATTCTTGCCGTCTAAACGTCACTCGTTAGATAAAAGATTTGACTCGTCACGGACGAATGTAATTTTGGTCCCCTGTATATAGACATACAGGGGTTGGACAGAATAATGTGAGCACATAGGAAAAGAAGGTTTTACCTACCTAATAGGGTGTGGGACCACTTTTGGTATTACAAACCGCCTGAATCCTCCTTGGACTGGACGCATAGAAATTCTGGATGGTGGTGAGTGGGATGTTACACCATTCTTCTTGCAGAAACTTCTCCAAGTCCTTGAGAGATGCAGGAGGAGGATAACAAGGTCTTACTCTGTTTTCCAATAGCAACCGTGCCTCGATGATGTTTTAGTCTAGTGAATGGGGAGGCCAAGGAAGGTATAACGTCCTCATGTTCCTCAAACCATGATTGGGTGTTCTGAGCTCTGTGAATTGGAGCGTCATCGTCAAGATAGATGGCATCCCTTGCAGGAAACAATGCCTGAGCCATTGGATGGACTTGGTCAGCTAAAATGGTTTCATATGCAATGCCAGTCACCCGTCCGTTCAAGGGGATCAGGCAATCTGATGAAAACCACGATATGACCGCCAAAAGCATAACAGAACCACCACCATGTTGCACTATTGGGAGCTGACAGTCTGGGTTGTACTCTCCTGACGGTGTTCTCCACATGTAAACACGTCCTGCGGTGGGGAATAGTGTGAATGTGGATTCATCCGACCACATTACACCCTTCCATGAATCGGCAGTCCATGTCGTATGCTCTTTGCACCACTGCCGTCGCCGTTGTGCAATCACCCGCGTCACCGGAGGTTTTGCAATAGCAGCTCTGCCATGAATATCTTGTTTATGCAGTTCCCTGCGCACTCTTTTCGTTGATACTGTGGTCTGGTGATGCAGATTGAGCTCCGCACTAATTTTCGGCGCCGTGGTCTTATCACGGGTAACAATCCTCTTTAATGCTCTCAATCAGGGTTGTTTTCCGACCGCTCTTGTGTTTCGCAGACTAGGTTTTCCCACGACCACAGTATTCTGTCATGACGCTAGACACAGTAGCTCTCGATACCCCACTACCCTGCCGACTGTTGTCACGGAGGCACCAACTTACCAGCCGCCAACGATTAGCCCTCTTTCGAAGTCTGTTAGGTTGCTCATTTCGTCGTCACCCTGAAAGAAATTTTGCAGTAAGACACTTTAAATGCACTAAATCAGGACCTTGAGGTCCTAAGCACAGATATTACAACCAAAAAGTGGTGGATACCTTTGTGTATTGCGACGTACGCAGCTGCATTAGAAGTCATGTCTCTGAGAGGTGTTCACATTATTCTGTCCAACCCTTGTATATATATATATATACAGAGAGAGAGAGAGAGAGAGAGAGAAGGAAACTCCAATTTTTTTAAGACTAACGCTTTAGACAGATGATATAAAGCCTAAATGAAATTAACTATTCCTATTTATAAGTACCAAAATAATAATTATTCATTCTTTTCAAACAATCCAGACAAAGAGGATACGCGAAAGTGGACCATTTTTAGAGTGCTCCACTGGGAAATATCTTGAGGTCCCGGTCTGCCAATCCGCCCCTGACAAGAAGGCACGACGTAAATTTTCATACAGTGTTTGCATATATTATTCGTTGTTAAAATATTTGTTTGCCCCCTACTGAAAATTAAGCTATAGGCGTCCATGGAAGAGAAGTTGGTATTTTTATCAGTTTAGATTATATATTCATGGCCCCACCCAGAAGGAGGTATGCTACAAACATGCAAATTGCAGGGCAGATATATCCACTCGAGATATGTAAATGATGTTAAACATAAGCCGATGACGTCACACGTTCGTGAGATAAAGGTGTCAGCAGCAGCAACAGGGATGGCAAAGTGTGATCTGTGGTGGAGTGTCGTAGACGTTTCATATAAGTTGTTTGTGCTGGGAAACTGTTCAGCGAAGGTCGAAATACCAGGAACGCGCCATCGGCAGGCTTATCGTCTTTTGGTTGCGTTTCAGAGAGGAAGAATTGTAGTCCTGTGTGAAGCGGGTTGGTTTACACATCGTAACGCTGCGCATGTTCAACGGGATGCACGAACTGTTGGACGCTGTGGGCACCACTGGCTACAGGAAGGTTCGTGCCTGCGTCGGAGCGGCAGTGGTGCAGTCCGACAGACGTTAGCACCCCTGAACCGGCAGATTGTTCGACAAGCTCGTTCGTCACCAGAAAGCTCTGCAGCCGATATTAGACGTGCTGTGTCATCGGCCATGGACGTTGCCATAACTACTCGAACCGTAAACTGAAGGTTACATGTTGCAAATTTGCTCAGTGAGCAACCGTTACGTCGACTGCCATTGACGGCCAGCCATCGTAACGCTCGTCTGGCTGGATGCCGAAGTTATGCGAACTTAGGTCACGAATGGACCGTTTGCGGTCTTCAGTGATGAATCTCGTTTCTGTCTGGGTGCTGACGATCGACGGATCTGTGTCTGGCGACACCCTGGTGAGTGGACGGATCCCGGTTTTGTTCGCGACCGCTACACTGCCCGTTAGGCAGGCATCATGGTATAGAGTGCTATTGCGCATGACAACTAGTCACCTCTTGTCGCATCAAGGGCACACTGACAGCTACACGATACGTGAGCGAGTTCTTCAGCCCATTTCGGTACCATTTCCAAATGGCCTACTGCAACCCTTTTTCCAGCAAGGTAACGCCCGTGTAGACACCGCTCGGGTCTCCAGACAATGTTTGCAACATGTTCAAATACTGCCATGGCCAGCAAGATCGCCCGATTAATCCCCAATCGAAAACTTATGGGACTACATAGGACGTCGTCTGCAATCGAATCGGCCTGAGCACGATCTCGATGAATTATGGGAGCAAGTCAACCGTGTTTGGTGTTCCATTCTTCAGAACGATATCCGTCGACTGGATGACTCATTGCCACCCCGTATTGCTGCATGTGTTGCCGTTCGCGGGGGTGCAACCACTTAAACTGCTGAGACGTACCCATTGTGCTGTATTATCTCATCTGAAAAACACTGTACGTGGCTGAAAATAACATCAAGGTAAACCCTTATGTATTCCTATTTGCATGCTCAATTTCACCCTCTATTCTCACTTCTTCTATTATAATTAAGGTCCACCATGTTTTTGATCCAAAAGAAAGAACTCGAAAGATGCACTGATTAAACACTTCTCTTCAGTAGCGCCTAATTCCAATTTTTTGTGTGAGCGCATGTGCTCCCAAACTTCGAAATATATGTGCACTTTTTTTATTTGAGTTCCTTTTGATCCAAATTTATACCGTTTTATGAATTACTTGAAAGCAAATATTCATGTGATCGTTTCCTGTAGAAAGAAGGTATCTTATCTGTATTATACAAAGCTTTTCTTTTTATTTTGCATTTTTACACTACTGTTTGTGAAAATTGCAACACCATGAAGGACTGCTGGTATTAGCCTGAAAATTACAGGACATGTACACCAGGTTTGGATATGTAAATGATTAAAATGTCAGTGAAAATGCGCGTGCGGTTTTGGAGCAGCCAAACCTGTTGTATTAAAACTCAGTTCAGAGGTTATAACGTCTATACCGATCTGTTTGACAAAAGAGATTTTTTTGACTCTGAGCCAAAAGTTTTTAGCCACTGTACTTCTAACCTTTCTGAGAATATCTTCCGAAATATCATTCTCTCTCAATTTTTGAGAATTTCTTGGGTTTGTAATAACAATGTCAATATAGTCAGGCAACTCAGAAAACTATTTTGGAACTGTGTCGAAAATGACTTTCCTATAAATCTTTGTAAATTTTATCTCGGAAGTCTCTTAATTTCTGTTAATTCTCGTAATTCTTTTAATTTAAGATTATGTGACACCATTATTCCTACTGCTGTTCATGATTAAATTTTTCAGGACTGCATAGTTACTCTTTTTTCTTCCGAGTCATACGGAACCTATTAATCCTTTCTGTGGACTTACATCCAGGGTAGGGAGGCAACTAGTACATATCTTTTTCTGACTTTCTGAACGCACCCATTATAAATGTGCAAACTAGGTTTAAATTATATGAATAAATAAATACATCGCTCTTTCCACGTTCCAGAAACACATAGCAACCGAAAAAATGTTTTTCAGCCGCCGCCGTGGAAATGAATCACGGAACTCTCGATAACTAGCCGAGCGCGTTAACTTTACACCACGGTAGCCAACAACCCACTGTGGTGTAAAGGTACGGCGGCGGCCGAAAAAGAATTTTTCGGTTGCTATGTGTTTCTGGAACGTGGAAAGAGCGATGTATTTATTTATTTACTGACGCCACGTATTTGGAGGATTTTCATCTTAAATTATGTGTATTCACATCAAGTGGAATGGGGGACTTGCTTGCAAAATGGAAGTTTGACTTGTGTGGAGGTGGATTGCGGTTCTGGTGAGTTATTCAGCTTTCTTATCAGACAGGTAAGAAAGACTGGATGCTTAAATTACTCATGGCCGGGGTCTAAATTTCGCATCGGCATAAAATCTGTCGGACTTCGGGGTCAGCTACCGGATATGTCTTTCCCTGAAGAGGGGAAACCCTGTGGCTGACTACCAGGTTGCGTATTTATATATTATATTCATCTGTGACGTGTACCTCTAATTAATTTTCTTTTGAATTTCTCTGTTTTTATATAAATTTGATTTCTTCTCGTTATGTTGTGATATGATTTAAAGCCAACATTATTCTATGATGATATGCTAGTGAAGAACGAATAAAACGTGGACTGTGAAACGCAAGTGACTTCATGCTGGTTCCTTACCCTAGACAGTTTTTTTTTTTTTTTATTGGAATTTTAACGACCACCGTGAGCAACTCAATGGGCTATAAGCAGTCGCCCGTCCCTAATTCAGGGTCACTGGTTCCAGGGAAGGGAAAGAGCCAGTGCCGTAAGACAAACACAACATCCATGCCTGACCGGGATTCGAACCCGGACCCCTTACGGACGAATGATCAGAGGCCAGCGCCTTATACCACTGCGCCACCGTGGCTTTGGTTTTCTATACTTACGAGTGTTCAATATTGATATTCAATAGCAATTATGACCAACAAGCATTTAAACCTAACCAACCTTAAAACTTCACATTAAATTTCCACATGTCATAAACAAATGCTAGTTAATTTACTGTTCAGATGAGATTTAAGGCTGCGAAAATGGCGCAATTGTGGTTTTCGAAAGGAAAGAGCATCGGTTCTTCTTTTGTTTCTTCGAAATGAAAGAACATCAGCTCCTATTCAAAACAGCAATATAGTTGACTGACAGAAATGAACTCATAAGCTTACGAAAACATCATTTTAATCTTTAGATTCCATAAAACGTGCTCATGTTGTATGCATATTGGCACATATCAGCACTAAAGAAACTGTGGCACAATTGACAACATTTACATTGAAAAAATAAAAAATAAAAATCACTAAATAATAAGATAAAGTGGAATCACTCGAACACAAAATGTACCAGTAATTTTATCATAGTAATATTTTGAAATCAAGCACATACAGCTTTATTTAATGAAATATGATTTGCAGACATACGGACACCATTTCAGTAAGTAGGAAAGATGGCACCGAATTCTCGGGTGCAATGCGCAAGTGTTCTGAATTTGTTCCGACACACACGCGCACGCAAATAGATTCAAAGCGGATTTTTGAGAAAGAAAATGCATTCGCGACACCTAGCAAAAGAACGCACATTGCACAATGAGTTCAGACTCCTTCATTGTGAACGCACTCAGTTACTGAAGTACTCGTATTTACATAGTAGATTTAACTACTCACGCCCACTAGGGGGGAAGATGTGAGGTGCGAAAACATCGGAAAATTACGCAAAATATTCCTGATAGCGTAAAATACCGGAAGCAAAAAGAAATTCTTTTTTTTTTTTTTCGGGGTTTAATGTCCACCATGAGTAACTCCTAGGGCTATTATTAGCAGTCGCCCGTCCCTGATTTGGGACCAATGTTTCCGGGGAAGAGAAAGAACCACAGCCATCCGACAAACACACTACTCCTGCTTTATCCGGGACTTGAGCCAAGTCCTATCTGGGAGCGAGCAATGGTCAGAGGCCAGCGCCGCAGACCACTCGGCTTCAGGGGCGGCAGCACTTTCTCAAATCGTACAATTAGAAGCACAGCAATGGAGAAAAACCTTATACAACTTTACGCCTCCTCGCAAGCAGGGACGTCGCCAAGGGCCCACCCTGAAATTTGTCTTGCCCACCCTGCCGCCCACCCAGTTCAAAATGAGCCATTTTTCAGTATATTTAACTTTAAAATATAATTTGTACTTTACCAAGTAATAAGTCTTGTGTTTTGTTTCATGTAGCCCCCGCGCATTTCCCTCAGGAAGTCCGTTGTGCCAAAAAAGTTGTCAAAAAAGCATCCGCATGGCCATGCAAATTCAATTGTTCTCCACTCTTCAAATTCCTTAGTTTAAGCCTCTTTTTCATGTTTATATAGACAATGGGCTAAGGAGGAAGGTGGATAGAAATTCACTGAGGGGTCAACTATACTAATTGCTCTGTTGTTGTTTTTTTTACAAAATCGGAGATTCCGACCCCAAAAGTGGAGTCTAAAGCTGCACCAGCGCTCTTAAGACTGCTCCGGGACAATGAAGTGCAGAAAGTCGCTGACGACTGCTTTGTAGGAGAGGAGTGCCAGGCAAAGTCGCTGACTTGAAGAAAAGGAGTAAAGGACGGGGAGGTATTGTGTCTGCGTGGCACAACGTTAACTGTTCAAGTACTGTACTATTTTCGCAAGCAAAAAATGCAAAATTTTGAAAAGCAGTTTAAGGCAATGCCTTCAGAGCAAGCAAAAAGTTAAAGGTGACATTCTACCGACATTTCTATCTTACACCAGTGGCTTAAGTAGTCAGATCTGTGAATGTATGTATGTCCAGATGGAGGGGGTGAGGATTGCACGGATTCCTTTGTAGCCGGTAGAGAAAAGTATTAAAGCCACACCGGCGGTGCAATGGTCTAAGCGCTAGTTTATGACTATTCGTCCGAGAAGGATCGGGGTTCGAATCCCGGGAACCAGTGACCTTAAATTAGGGACGGACGACTGCTTATAGACCCTTGAGTTGCTCACGGTGGTCGTTAAACCTTCAAAACAAAAAACACACATTAAAAATTCGTTCTTTCAATGTTTTGAAAAAAAAAAAAAAAAGTTAGTATCAAGCTTTCCCCACCAAAAATTAATGCTCGCCCACCCGTCGCCCATCCTGATTTTGAAGTCTAGCGACGTCCCTGCTCCCAGCTGGAAAAAGTGTGCGTTATTTGAAAAAAGCAGGCCAAACTGTTCTTCATGGTTAAGGGTATCCTATCAAAACGTGTGTGTGTGTGTGTGTGTGTGTGTGTGTGCTTCCGGACAGATTTCTAGAAGAGAAGATGCTCTTTCAAACAGAATTATTCACTGACACCCCTAGCGGCAAAACTGTGCATTAGGAAAAGTAACGAATTATACGCAAAATATAGTTCATAGAGGCAGTTATGCGCTGGAAAATTACTACTTTTAGAAGCAGCGGTAGCAAGAATTTATACGGTCCCGACAGGGAAAACTGCGTTCTATTTGAAATGAATAATGTTCGTAAACTTAATCATAGTGAATGACATTGGATGAAAAAAATTTAGCTGAATTTTTAGAAGTGGAGATACAATAATAAACCGAAAAACGTACTAACGCCATTTGACGGTAAAACTCTTCTCTGTGAAAATTCGAAAGTATAAGCAAAACGTTCCCCGTGGTGAGTGGAATTCAATGCAAACAGAATTTTTCAAATCAGACTGCCCGCAGGACGCACACGACATAAAGGCAGATAGCAGTCAGAACGAACGTCCGCGTAGCTCAATTGGTAGAGTGACTTATTCCGGAATGAGGGGACCCGGGTTTGAGCCCCGGCATGGACTAAAATGACCGAGAAATTTACTTCGTTATAAATACGAATAATTTGTTCAGTTTTGGAGAAATTTAAACTACTTGATGAATTTTACGCAAGTACCAAAGATCCAGGAATATTGTACAATAATCACTGTATTCGTATTGTTACATCGGAAAAGAAAACTCAAGTTTCAATGTAAAAGGAATAAAAATGGTTTATTTTTTCAAATTTTGGAAAAGTACAGGTCCATTGTGTTCCGTCTCCTTGGGAATTAATTACGAGCATGGGGTAGATTTGATGGCTTTAAAAAACAATGAATGCTTTTCCCATGAGTCATCCTCGTAGTACTAACTGATGATACAGGAAATATTTTAAAATGTCTTACTCATATCTTCTGTCGTTTCTTGCTTTTGGATTCCTTGTTTATTGGCGCAACAATTCTTTTCTTGTAAGCGAGAATAGCTTCCTTTGCGCCAAGCCACGAATTCGGGCCAACCAAACGATACTGATAAGGCAACCAAGGTCCTGTGATACAAGCCCAACTGAAGGCCGGATCCTGCAAGGCTATTCTCAAGAGGCTGGGCTTCACACCAATGTCAAGAGCCAGGTCATCGGAGTAACGAACAGACATTAAAGGGATTTCTCTTCTGCCATGCTCCAAGTGAAGCTGGTCGTCTTTGCACTTCATTTTCTGTATTTCTTTAATCATCTTTTCTTTCGGAGGAAGATTCAACTTCCTCAGAACAACAGCAACAGCCCATCTGCTCTGAAGCTCCATGACTGGCCACAACGATCCGATAGTCGAGAGAAAACCTATTAGCGCGAAGGTCGGATTAAGTAGGTTTGTAGGGAGTATCCTCTTGTAAAATGAAGACGGATTGTGATCTGGAAAAGTATCTCGATCAAGAAAACGGAAATTTGGCCTATATCCAGTTGCGAAGATCACCGCATCGATTGTAGTCGGTTCTTGTTCTCCACAAAACAGGACTCCGTTTTCGATAAAACCCTCTACACCGCCCTTCATGATGACTTTTCCACTGAGAATTCTTGTTAAGAGGAAATCATTAATAGTGGGCAGAAGTTCCCATATTCTACCGGCAGGCTGAAGACCATATAATTTGTGGTCAATCCACCAATTCGCTAGTGTTTCTGCTATGCATAAGTCCAATGCAAATGGTAGGTGGGAAAGGCTTAACAGAAAACGGGTTATCATCAAGTCAACTGGAAGACCTCGATATCCAGTCCTGGGTAACAGCCAAGTTCCTCTTCTGCAGCTCATGTATACCTAAATATGAGAAGACAGAAACCTCAAAATTTCATTACTGTTGTTAGAAACAGGACATGCACATATACTTAAAGAGAGAAGGGGGAGGGGGTTAAATCACAATAATGTTACAGCAATCTACTTCCTTTAAAAGAAATCAAGCATAACGTTTTGCAAAAACCGCTTGTTGGAGTAATATAGTAACATCGCCTAAGTTTGCAGGATTCTAAAAACAGTCGACGATAGAAAAGTTGTCCTTGGCGCGAAGACTGAATTTTTAAAGCAAACACTTAAACGATTGAGCTGACAACATACACCCCAAAAAGAGGGCCAGAGATTACTGCACAATACACAAATAATTTAATAGGTAGTGAAAAGGCACAAACTTTTTGATTATTAATAGGCTGCTATGTTGAGGTTTAGAGGTCCTTTCGACCGACATCTAATTTCTGATGCAGAGTTCATCAATAGACTGCTATTGGCATTTACAGTTTATTTCATATCCGCATGCAACAGTTCTGAGTATTCTTTTGAAACAGTTCCTTATCCATTATCTACCATACTAGAACTACTAACGAAAATTATGTACTTACAAGTTTATCCTTTGGGTGCATTAATCCAATTAGATCACATGAATGGGCAGTACTATTCCTCAGCGAGAATCTCGCTGGAAGGTTTCTTAGCCGCAGAATTTCTCCTTGATTTTAATACACACACACACACGAGCCCCGCTGTATGTGGGGGGACGTTGAGCATTCGCAGCTCCACTCTCTCTAGCTCGGCCAGCCTTGTGTCGGGGTGAATGACCGCTGCTGGACACGTTTCACCGATCTTTTGCATGTACATACACTTTAGATCCTCTTCCGTGTGTTCACATTCACTTTGACAGGTATTCCATGCACCTGTCCTCCCTTCCACGAGTTGCTCTTCATTATCACAATGCCATGGAATCTCTCCATTTGTCTTGGGTGTAACAGCCTCCTTTTCTTTAGGTCTCTTTACGTCAGACCCAGATCAGCAACTGCCTTTCTTTTCTTCTCATCAGCCACAAGCCCCGAGATCACGTGAAAAGATGGATCACGCAAAAAGAGAGCATTTGTACTCGAAAATATTCTTAAACAATAGAAGAATTTATGATTATTTGCTAACCTTGTCCCCCTTTTACATTAAGTCCCACAAGTGGCATATAATATCTCGCTTCGAGCCGTCCGCTTTCTAGGTGTTTAGTCTATACGTCGGCTCCCCCCCTGCTTTCCGTTATTTACAACTTAAAGCGTTAGTAGCTCTGACCACCCAAACCACGCGAGAATTTCCCCTTTAATCCCCCTTTCCACAAACCACACTTTCTCTGCTCATTTTCTCTTTACATTCTTTTAACCCCGACAAAGCCTCGAACTTAATTAATACCTAATTAATTCAGTTCGTCCACCCTGCCCATTAATTCCATAATTAATGGGAGTTGGATCGTAACAGTATTTATCAAATCTGTCTCCACGTATGTACATACATAACTTGGCTGGAGTTCATTTGTAAGAAACAGTCCAAGTTCAAGAACAATTTACCATTATTTCTTAAAAAAGAAATAAGTACTGGCGCCGAACCTCTGGTGGCAGTGGGGTCTCATGCCCTCACAGATGAAAATCTGTGTGGGCATTGCTCCCCCTACCCCTCGGGTTCCGTAAACCACAAGATTTTAGTATGTTGTTTCATCATGTTTGTATGTTGTTGTTTTCTACTTCTTATGCTCTTACCAATGGGAACATTGGCATGCTTCGAAAATTATCTTGATGCTACAACCTTATTCCACGCGTCACAGGGTCGCATCTATATACCCGTGTATCCTTATATCTACCAGAGATCCTTATTATTGTACATACCGTCCACATACTCATAAATTAATTATCCGTTCCTTGACTTCCGGCTACAACACAATGACGAAGAAGAGCTTACCGCACTGTTAAGGGAACGGTAAATGTTTCTCCCTCACACAGCGGGGAGATATTCTTCTATGTCACTCTGTTACATTGAGACTAAAAAGTGCCGAAAAGTCATGAAAAGTTTCCGACACTAAGATGTCGTTACTCGTCTAACAAACGCCACGGAAATGAAAATAATTATCGTGTGGTGGCTTTTTCTTCTCTTTTCTTCTATGGGGATGAGGAGGTTTTGAAGTCCAACCATTTCTCAACGGAGCAGAGCATATTAGGATGACCTCACTCAACGAATGGAGATTTTGCGCATTCAATCAGACCACTAAACATAAACGTAATGCATTTGCTTATTTTGTATTACTTGCGTCCTTCCGCAAATCCGAAAACTTAATGTTCGCCGAACGAACCGAACGGTTGTAACTGAACCAGGACTTTTGTGTCACGAACTATTACTGGGAAAAGCATCTATGGATAATTCTAATATTCTGCTCGTAGCATCCATTCGGTAAGTGCTACACGTAATTATTATATTATTATATGACGCTGCAAGGTGTCGTTCACCACGATGTCTTCGAACACGTGTGCGGTCATCATGGTGCATTAAGTTGAATCGTGACTCGTCAGAAAACACGGCCAATCAGCGCGCCAATGTCTGTGTTTGAGACCCCATTGCACCCTGAGGCGTCTGTCTTTGAGGGTCAAAGGAATGGGCAGCAATGAGCTGCTAGTGACCTGTCCTCTGTAAAGCAGACGATGTCGAACTGTGCTGGAGCACAAAGCGTGCCCTGTGGCAGTACCCCACTGCTGCGCTAACAGCGTGGGAATGTCACTGTGCGATCGGTCATTGCCTTGCGGTAGAGATGTCTTCCATCCCGTGCAGTCATACGATTTTGCAATCTATTTCCCGGATTTTTGTGCGTCAAAGCCTCATCTGTCCACTGACGCCACGTTCGCATCACTGTACTGGCGTTGCGTCTCGTACAAGTGATAATTTTGCCGTCCATTTCCCGGATTTCTGTGCGTCCGAGCCTCATCTGTCCACTGACGCCACCTTCGCATCGTTGTACTGGCGTTCCGTCTCGTACTAATGGCAATTTCGCGGCACGGAAATCGAGCTTCTCTCATCCCAACAATCCTTCCTCACTCAATGTCCGTCAGGTGTTCATAATGCGACCACCTTCGGCGATGGGATATAGTGAGACACAAGAAACACCCTTTCGATTCAACGTCGGCTCTTCACTGATTACAACATCTCGTTTCAGCTAGCTCTTTATATTCAAGACTGGGCAGTTCAGAGGGCGCTGCTCTGAAACCGCACGCGCATTTTCACTGACATTTTAGTCATTTGCATATCCAAACCTCTTGTACATATCCTGTAATTTTCAGGCTAATACCAGCAGTCCTTCATGGTGTTGCAATTTTCGCAAACAGTAGTGTAAAAATGCAAAATAAAAAGAAAAGCCTTGTACAAGACACCTTCTTTCTTTCATACAGAATTATTACATTATTACTTCTTTCTTTCACATGAATTGCTACATTCAGGTTTTTAATTGAGAAAACGGTATTAATTTGGATAAAGAGGAATTGAAATTAAAAAAGTACATATGTATTTGGAAGTTTGGGAGCACATGCTCTCACACAAAATATTGGAATTAGGCGCTACTGAAGAGAATCTTTGGAGTTCTTTTTTTTTTTTTTTTTTTTTTTTGGATCAAAGACATGATGAACCTTAATTATTATAGACATACATAGGCTGCGTACAACTCAGAGAAGCATGGAAGCATGGAGAGACGATGCTTGGTATAACTAGGAAAGATAGAAAAGGAGCTCTTAGATCAGGAAAATGACAAGAGTGGATGACATCAAGAACAAAGTAAACATCTCAAGTGGCAATTGGTTGGACATGTTCCTAGAACTGACTACCACTGGATAACTGAAAGACTAGATTGGATACCACGAGCCAGGAAAAGACCCAGAAGAAGACCCCGTGGGAGATATGGAGATTACAGTCGAAGCATACTGGAGTGACGTGGAAGAGAGTGGCTTATGACAGAGATTTGTGGAAAAGACTTCGGGAGACCTACATCCAGCAGTAGATTGAGTGTGGTTGTCGTTCATGATGATGCTATACACCGAAAAGCCAAAATTAATGACAAGCGCGTCTTTTTTTTTTTTTTTTTTTTTTTGAGTGGTGGTTTAACGACCACCGTGAGCAACTCAATGGGCTATAAGCAGTCGCCCGTCCCTAATTTAGGGTCACTGGCTCCAGGGAAGGGAAAGAGCCAGTGCCGTAAGACAAGCACAACATCCATGCCTGACCGAGATTCGAACCCGGACCCCTTACGGACGAATGATCAGAGGCCAGCGCCTTAGACCACTGCGCCACCGGGGCGGCAAGCAAGCGCTCTTTATGCAAATCCAAGAAACTGCAGGTGAAGGATAAAGGACGGCGAGTGTTAAGGTCATGAAACAGTATAAATAACACCTGATGCAGAGCTCTGTTAATCAGTGTTATACTTGTTCCTCAGATGGGAAAGACAAAGGACTCATGTGAGTTTGACTAGCGCCAGACTGTAATGGCCGGACGACTGGGTCAGAACATTTCCGAGATGGCAAAGCTTGTGGGTTGCTCACCGTCAGCCGTGATTAGTACCTTCAAAAAGTGGTCCGAGGATGGAAAGCCACGAACCACCTGCAAGATATGGGCCGACTACAGCTCAACGATGTTAGAGATGAACGAAGGCAACCCGTATGGTACGAGCCGACAGAAGGGATACTGTGGCGCAACTTTCCGTGAATTTGAATGCTGGTGACGGAAATAATGTGTCACAACACGCAGTACGTCGAACTCTGCTGAAAATAAGGCTGCGTGGCCGCAGGCCGCTCCGAGCACGCATGCTAACCTCCAAAGCGTCTGCAATGAGCACGCGAGAATCAAAACTTGAATGAAGAAAGGAGGCCGTCTGGTCCGATGAATCTCGTTCCCTGTAGCACCATGTAGACGGACGGGTACGTGTGCGTCGTTTACCTGGGGAAGCGTTGATACCAAGATGCACCGTGGGACGCCTTGGGCAACGTTCTGCTGGGAAACCCTAAGTTCAATCATTCATGTGCAGGAAACTATGACGTCATTGCAGACCAGGTACATCCTTTCATGGCAACTACTCTGGTACTGCTTTCTTTCAGCAGAACAATGCGCCATACCACACTGCTCGGGTTGTTCGAGAATGGTTCGTGAAACATGAGGAAGACTTCCAGGTATTGATCTGACCTCTAAATTACCCAGGCATCAATCCAATCGAGCATTTGTGGTTTGTGTTTATAATGAATAAAGCTTTTAACTAAGCTAGTAATGTTTTATAATGCTTCTACTACTGAATTATATGCTTGTACTAAGCTTCTAATACTGAATTCAAATGGTTGTTGTTACTAGTTAATTAAGATCATGAATAAAGTCTCCTGCTAGTAGTGTAGTAATAGTAATGAACAAACTTATAACTGGTAGTAATGTTGTAGCAGTAATTAGGATGAATAAAGTCTTAATGCTGGTTGTTAATAATAATCAACTAAGGACATAAACCTAACAGCCAGACAGAGATCTGACAAAAACTATGAATTGAGAAAGACGTACTTACGAAAAAGCTCTTTTATTAGATAACTCTTAATCATCCAACGCACACACACTACTCGTATCACAATAATGAAGAATCAACCTAATCACATAGAACGAAGCTCTCAATACAACAACAAACTCTCTCCTTCACATAAACCAACGATCTCCGTACAACAACAAACGCTCTCCTTACAACAACAAACGCTCTCTTTACGTCTCGTTGAACGCGCCTATTTATACTGGCTACCACCACGTCATGACTTACACTCATTGCCAGATCTCATTCAGCGGGTGAAATAACATCTCGTTCAGTAAGAAGATAATTTACATAGAAAAATAAAATAACCAGAGATAGTAAAAATCAAAAGGAAAGTGAATCTAGAGTATACGTTACATGTTGTAAATGCACATCCGATCTGCAGCGGCTCAACCACGTAACTTAGAAGAGTTAAAGGATCTGCTGGTAACGTGTTGGTATCAGAAGCACCACAAGCACAAGACACCTTTAGAAATCTTGTAGCGTCCATGTCTTGCCTGCGCCCATGCCTTGGTTGCACGTGGAGGACCAACATCATATTAGGCATAACATTTTGACTCTTCGGTATATGATCCTTCTGTAGAGTAATTTTCATTTCTCTCGAAAGACTTCATTCGTTTCATTCAATTTCGCGTAACATTTTTGTATATACATTAATAAATATATTTCAGTAACTCTTTTAAAAAGAAGTACGTGTTTGTAGTATCACTCAGTTCGTCTGTTCTTCGTCTTTCTGTGGGTATCTTTGCACCTTGAAGTAATTTTGAAAATTCTTCCTGCACGGAGAAACTTGAACTGAGAGTACGAAAACACATACCTTCTGGCCTCCTTCCAGTGTTTCGTCTTGTCGTTAGAGGGAGTAAATGCAGACGCTATTGAATTGAAATACATTTCATTCCATGCTATTGTTTCTAAAATTACGCTTGAAAAAATCCATTTTTTCTTCGGATACCTTTTACCAAGAAGACCATTCTGCGTACAGTTTATTCTTCAAAAATTACACGCTTCCAGATAAAGAGCGTAAATATATTTTTCTCGATATCGCTGCTTCTACAAGTGCACTTTGAAAAATCATTTTTGCATCCACGCTTTCATGGCGAAGAACAACTTGCATATATATCCTGCTTTTTCCATAACGCACGGTTTTGCCACTATAAGCGTAAATGTATATATATATATTTCCATCCGCAACTTATTAGTAATCGTATCTCTGCTTCTAAGAACTCCGTTTGTAAAATTATTTTTTGGTCAGATACCGCTCACCACGGACTTTTATTTATTTATTTTTTGGCGAGATACCACTCGCCACGTACTTTTTTTTTTTTTTTTTTTTTTTTTTTGCGTATTTCTTGCTCCAAATATTTTTTTAAATGTTTCCTCTAGGAGGCGTAAATTTATGTTTTATTTTCAACGCTATTTCTTCTTCTAATAGTCGGATTTGAAAAATTCTTTTGAGGTATGAAAAATGTTCTCCACTCAGCGCGGAGAACATTTTTTGGAGAACATTTTTCATATGTTTTTTGGTAGTGACTAATTTCGTCATTTGGTGGCGAAAACGTGTATTTTATATTATACCTTACTACTGTATCACCGCCTTTAAAAATCCAGTTGAGCAAAATCTTTCTCCACTGGAGGCTATTTTACTGTGGTGAAGATTGCAAACGTTATCTATTTTAAATAACGCACGATTCTCCCGCTAAGTGAAGTATATGCATAAATTGTTTTCTCGCTACCATCCCTGCTTCTAGAAGTCGTTTTTGAAAAATTCTTTTCTGTCGCACAGGTTCAGGTATGAAGAATATTTGGGGCATATTTTTTTACTTTTTTCATATTGCGTAAGTGTATATATTTGTGTTTAAAAAATTTTCTGCGCTTCTAAAAACCAGAATGAAAAATCCTTCTATTTAGGTCCGAAACGCGAGATATAAAGAACATTTTTTATTCATTTTCTTCAAATAATGCACAGTTTTTTCGGGTTTTTTTTCTTCAATATCTCTGTTTTTAAAAGTTTAATTTGTGTTTTCGTTTTTTTGCTAATGATATCTTCAATTGTAAGGAACATTTTGCGTATTTTTTTCTGGTTTTTCATTTCGCACAGTCCCGTCGCTAGTAGGCATAAGTTTTTTACTTGCAAATACTTTAGCGATTGTAAAATTTATTATTTTTTTTTTTGCACCGAGTACCATTCGCTATGAAGAAAACTGTCACATTGCTTATTGTAAATAATGCGTTTGCTTTCCTCATTAAATGCATTTTCTTTTATTCTTCATTTCTTCTAAAAATCGTCTTTGGAAAATTGCTTTTGTATCGAAATGCTTCCATCATGGTAAGCGTTTTGTGTACATTTCTTCTTCTTCCATAATTCGCAGGTCTTCCACGGCAGTTCGAAAACGCGTCCTTTCATCCGAAGTTGTTTTAACTTCAATTATATATCGATTGAAATAATTTCTCCTGCATTGGATAGTAGTCACTGTGACAAAGATTAACATACATTACCTACTTCTAATAAAGCCCAATTGTACGGTATCAGGGGAGCGTAGGTATTTATTTGCACCTGTAAAAAAAAAATCATTTAAAGGCTCACCTTAAAAAAAGTTTTTTTTTTTTCTCATAGAATTATTTGTGATAACATTTTTCTTAAATTTTCTATTACCGTAATTTAAATTTTCTGGAACAGCACAAGTGGAGGTTTTTATTTTTCAACTGTCTTGCTGCTACTAAAACACCGATGTAAGAAACCATCAGTTTCATTGGACTGCTTTCTGTACGGCGAACTGGTTGTTTGTACGGCGAACTTTCTGTACGGCGAACTGGTTGTTTAATAAACCCTTAGCTATGAGATTGCATATACCGGTACATGTTAGACAGTTGTATCATAGTACCACATGTTTTTTTATTTTTATTTTTTCAAAACACGTGCTCACTGCACCTGAGAATTGTGTATCATATTTCGTGCTTGTTAGTAATGCGTTTGTTATTGCTTTAACAATTCTGGGAACTCAGGACAAACAAATTCTAGGGCCTGCGTCGAGTCATACGGACATTGCATAGCAATGCTGAGGAAAACTTTCTCTTTCTCTTATGATCCTCCCCCGTTCCCTAACAGTGCTATTTTTGTTTATAGGTATGAAAACCGATAGCTGTGAATAGTTTTCTTTCTGTTTTTTCTTCTAGCTTGGAAACGGATTTACAAACGGGTATTTAAATATCTTTTTTTTCATTTCATTTTATGTTTTAGTGTGACAAGGCGTCGGAGACTTTCCCATATACAGAGGAAGACAGCAGCAGAGACGAGTCTGACATTTTTGCTGCCCTGAGCATCTATTCGGATGTCGCCTTTCATTCTTGTCATTTTATTTCTTTCGAGTTTATTTCCCCTCCAAAAAAAAAAAAAAAGAAAAAGAAATCCCAGATAATAATATGTTTTAATTGCTTTACTATTTGACTGAGGTTTCAACAAACAATGATTAAAGCAAAACGATAGCAAATAATTCACTTACGAATTAAGTTTTCGCTGCAAGACTTTTTATTTCGTCTGGAAGGACGACAACACACGTGACAACTTAACAAGTTTAGTCATTGTTGTCGATTTTTTTAGGTTGACAACATCATGAAACATCAGTACTATAGGGACTGTTCAGTACTATAGGCATTGCAATTGTAAGATTCGCTAGCCCCGGGTCACAAGAAAAAAAGTGTAAATATATATGTACATATTCATTCGCACTTGGAATTTCTTTGTTCCCCTCATTTTTGGGGGGAACAAAGAAATTCCACACGAAGTGAGCATGTTTAAGGTTCTTGCTGTTAGATACACGCGATTCGCCGAATTACAATCGGCTAAGTACATAAGTATTTGAAGTGTATTGTATCTGTCTTGTGTGGCAATAGGATTGTCAAGGGTATGTTAATGAGGAATACGCAAATTTAACGATGTTTTCAGGCCGCCCCACGAAGGGGAGATTAACTGGGAAACCCGATAGTTTTAAGAGAGAATGGGCAGTTTTGATTTGGAAGTGGAAGCGAGAGAGACTCCCGGGATCTTAGTTTTGACGAGAGAGGTCGGCTCGTGAAAATTAGAGAGAGAACAAAACGATTTGTTTCCGGGGAGCATTGGAGATTGCATCGCATAACTGCAGCGGCGGTTGACGAAAAAAAACAAAAAAACACGAAGTTCGGGGTATAGTGTCGATAGCACGGACGGGTACGAAATCAAAGAAGCATTCCATTGGCCTGCCCTTCAAGAGGTTCCAGGCCTCATGGTTTTAGCGAAATAAACTGTTTGTCTTTGTTATTGTTAAAAAAGGGCCTGGATTTTTTTTATTTTTTATTTTTTTATTGGTTGCGTGATTCTACTACGGAACGAACCAAAACAAAATTATGTGACAGCTCTCGCTGGATCGGGCTATGTTGAGTCAAAGCTGGAAAGGAGCGAGGGTCATTATAACAGTTTCTTTCTTTCTTTCTTTTTTTTATTCAGATTTGGATTTTACGGCATCAAATTGATGATATTTCTTTTCATTATCCCCAGTGGCGTAGCCAGAAATTTCATAAGGGACGGGTACATGGATTTAGTTCATTGGTGAAAGCCTCATATATATCGACTTAAATTCGTACTCAATCTTCCTCATCGTACCCGAGGACCAACCCCCACCCCAACCCCATCATTGGCTACGCCTCTGTTTATCCCTTGTTTTCTCTTGAATGGGTTTGAGTCTTTCATACACTGTAAATAGTCTCCTGAAATCCACGAGCCATTTTTGTGGATTTAAAAACACATTTCTGATTAAACCTTTTCCGTGAAATGACGGAACCCCCCCCCCCCCCTGAATTTCACGGATTTTTCACACGTGATTTGACAGAAATATTCCTGTTCATCTTCCTCCAGTTAATAAGAGGGAATTCTGAAATTTCAGAAACCCTTCCGCAATTTATTTCGTATAATAACGGACAAATTATGTTGACACTTTTTTTTGTATTCCTATAACGAAAAAATTCCGGTAATACGAACGTTTCGCAGGAATAATTGAGGTTTGATTAACTATTAAATTTCAGTCGTCTGCTGGAAGATTTGATTTTGAAGTTCTGTAGCGAGACTGGAAACTGTGGATATCGTATAGCATGACATTTAGGTTATTGCATTTATTGTACCAACGGATATTCCTACCCCTCTGCTCCCATTTGATGCACCAGCTATATACGTATATTGTGTTACCGTAAGAAACCGTGTACTAAATTATCATACGGGTGATTCTAGGATGTCTATGTATCAGTCTGTGGACCTCGTTAGACAAAAGCTGTTATAACAATAAAGAGTAAATTTTATGTTTAGGGATTTTGTGAAATAATACTATGAATTAGTACAGTTCATCTTCTCAAAACATAATTGAAAGTTACTGTCAGTTTACAAAAATCTCGAGTTCCAAAACATACTGTTACTTCGAAAAATGACGATGAAAAAAAATGTAATTTGTGATAAGCCTTCCTACACAAAAAATAAAATTACTATGATCCTATTCAGAAAAATAATAAGCTACTATAAAAAATAAAATGCCGTATTAGCTCGCATTAACAGCGAAAAATATTTCATCATCGCGCGATTCGAGTCCTCTTGATTTCTACATTAAACGTGACCAAGGAGTAAGTGTCATTCTGGATCAATCGGCAGCGCACCTCGCTGGTGTCCAAACAATAACGGCATCAATCCCTACCAGAAGGTGTCAAAGGATTCTTTCATTTCGTACGTCAAGAAAGAGACTTCTAAAAGGATTCTGAAAAAGAAAAATTTGTGGTTAGGAGGAAATTCCTGTAAAAAAGCGGAAAAATCCGAAACTGACTTTTCTGAAAGGAGGGGGGGGGGCTGGAGGACGGAATTAGTGACAACGGAAAATTTGAAAAAATACTGCATGGAAACTTTTCAAAACGGAAATTTAGTTAAAAGTCGGAGACGCACCGGCAATTTTGCCGTACGTTATTTTCAGGAATTTTCGGTGAATTTACAGCCCTTTTTTTACAGCATGTCCAGCTCAGGAGAGCGATATACTGTAATAAAGCCTCTTCGAGCAGAACACCATTTTTACTTATTTCAGCACTTTCCTGTAATACCTGTGATCAGTTACTATCTTGTTCGGATTTTGAGTGATTTGATGGTTGCCTTTCTTCATAAACAGTTCTTTTTTTTTTTTTTTTTTTAATTCATTAACTTCCTAGATTTCTTTGTTTCTCTTCTGATCTCAAACTTTTTCTTCCAGTTTTAAGCGCCACTTGTTTCTTTCTGACATGTCGTTCTGGATAACACAAAAAAGAAAATATTTAAAATTGAAAAAAGATTCTTATATGCTAGCAGGTCCAAAAGCTAGAATGAAAAATTGATCGCATTGAGCTGTATATGAAAATGGTTATGCAGACCTGCAACTTGATACTGTACATCAGCTAGTAAAGCAATTCTGAAAACTAATAATTGCTTTTCTCGTAAGCTTATTGAGATCGACGTCAACATTGTTGAAAAAGAAAAACCCTTCTAAAAAATAACGAAAGGGCCTTTCAAGATCATGCACAAAGTTTTCAGGAACATTTCCTTTCAGAGATACAAAATTTTAACTGTTATATTACATAACGTATATTTCTTTAATGGTCATAAGTTTTCAGTTTAAAAAGTTTTTATTTCTAAAGCGCGGACTGCAACAGTATATCAAAATACGTCTACTGCAAATGACAGGAAACTGGTGTTGCTGTTATTAGAACCAGTTTCACAGAAAATTCAGAAGGACTGAAAAAAAAAAAAAAAAAGTTTTGTCCTTAGCCGACGACACTTGCTGATTTGGCCAGAACTGAGAAACTTTTATTTTATCCGTTTCTGAAAGTACCTTGGCCATTATTAAAGAACTACTAATTGCCCAGCTAAGTCAACGTTTTCTAACGGAAGCTGATACGTTACGGCGAGAGGGCCTCAGCGTCAATGAGAATAATACTTGGAGGAAAGGTATAATCAGCAAACAGAGACTGCTGCTATGCCCTCCAAACCACCACACACAAAGAAAACAGTTATGTGCTGTTGTTACCTGAAGCCGCGAATCTTCAAGAAATATTCGAAGCTTAATTCAGTTGATTCAGCAACGTGGATCTGAAGTCCAAATGAAACGAATTGACATATCTCTCTTCACATATTTCATATCTCTCTTACATATTCAACAAATAAAAGTAAGATGAACATTAAATTGCAAGGACATTTTCCTCATACGAAAAGGGGATATTTCCATACTCACACTAGAAAATTACTTGCAGTGATGCATTTCCAACATTAGCAGCAACATGATTTCAACTTTTTCGGCGTCCCCATGGCAACTGTCCTCTCTGCCCCTTCTACCCTCCCCCACGTCTCTGATTACCTTCGACGAAGATGAGAGATGATAAACTGTCGTAAGTGTTGACACCACATACCACGATCTCAGCAGTGGGTCCTGTATAGAACTCAGCAAAACAAGACATGGAAGCTTTTCCCCGATGATCATGGTGTCCCCATCAGGGTGCCACCGTTTGGTACGAGACAGATGCGAGTCTCGTCGCTGAAGCTCGTATTTCGGCGCTCGACATACCATCAGCTCACTAACCACTGCAATCTGGAAGGTCTGTGCCACAGTGAAAGCTCGTGACTAGAGATGTAGAGCAGTGCTACAAAGAGAATATCTAAAAAGAAAAAAATCAGTTATTTATTGCAAATAGGATAAGTTCTGTCCTTTTAGGAAACATTTCGAAAAGATATAAGTTCTATCCTCTAAGGAAGTATTTCGCAAAAAAGACAATTTAGCCATAAATTCGCAAATAAGTTCTTTTTTATCGCAATCTCAGATGAAGTCCATGCTGTGAAATAATACTTTTTGAGGTATTTCTTACTGGCTTTAAACAGGATAAGCTTATTTCTATTTGCACACTGGTTGAGGGTATGGTAAGAACTAGAGAAAACAGTTTGTTATATATACCCTTCTCGGAAATACATCCTTATGCACGTTTCTTTTATATAGAAACTGAACTATCATCTCAGCATCAATATTATGGTTCATTTCGTCCAGCTACCGAGGAATTTTTCTCATCTTTCTTCTAACTTGTTTCTGAAACGCTGCGACTTTTTGAATACATTGAGGGATGACATTCTAACATATCAGCAAGGAATGTGATGGAAAGATTTCAGCATCGTGAAGTCTTGAGTGTTAGTCACACAAAGAAATGAAAGTTTACAGATGTCTTGAAATACTGAGTTCCATCAAAATGTTATCTGCGATTTCGTAAAATAATGCATTATAATTTACATCTTTATCTTCACCAGATAAGTGATCACATTGCCTTTTTTCTTTTGTGAGAATTCTTTTCTTTTTCCTTTGCAAAAATGTTCATATAAAATTCTTTATTCCTCTTGCTATTGATTACATTGTAAGTACTTCTCGAAACATTTCTTCTGCGAGACTTCAAATAAAATGTCAGTTGTATTGAAAATACAACAGCTGTTCCATAAAAACTGAGAGTAAAATCACACAAAATGAAGAAATATAGGTACAGCAAAATATATGTTATTCTTTCTCAAACTTTCCTCCCTCGGATGACATGCAACGGTCCCATCGTTCATTCCCCTTTTCAAAGCATGTGGCGAAGGCATTTTGTGGGAGCTGCTTTAGCGACCCATGTACAGCTTGAATAACGTCAGCATCTGTGTTGAATGTTGCGCCACGGAACTTCTCCTTCATTGTTCGAAACAACCAGAAATTGCACGGGGTGAGTGAGGTCAGTACTGTAGGCAGGCTGTGGCATGATTTCAATACTGCATTTCATAAGAAACTGTTGAACACACGCAGATACATGTGGGCGGGAGTTATCACGGTATGGGGTCCACTTGGCCACCAGTTCCGGTTGCTTAATCGATATGTGTCGTCGCAGACGCTTCAAGACTGAAACGTAATACTCAGCATTGACAATAATTTGTGGAGGAACGGCAAGCTGGTAGATTACACATCTATGATCAAAGAAAATTTTCATTATCACCTTCACAGCTGATTTGGTTTGGCGAACTTTTTTCGGAGGAGGAGAGCCTGTGTGTTTCCACTCGTTTTGCGCGCTTCGTGAGGGCGTCGAAATAGTGGAACCATGTTTCATTGGCAGTTATTGCTGTGTTTAGAAAGTTTGGATCCTTTGCAAACATTTATTTCCACTCATGACACACCTGAACTCTGGCTAACAATTGTTCTCTCGTCAGGTGATGAGGTACCCATCTGGAACACACGCGATGCAGCAGTAATTTGTCGCGTAGAAGGAGGAATTCCGACGTTTTTGAAATATTAGTTGACGCCGCTATGTTTTCACACGTCATTCCTCGATCTTCTTGTAGGATTTTCCAAACAGTGTTAACAATACGCTCCGTAACAACACTTTCAGGTCGACCAGGCCTAGGAGAGGGTTCTGTCGACAAACACCCTTTTTTGAAATCATGGTGCCATCTAAAAATCGTTGACTCGCCCAAACATTTATCTTTGTAAGATTTTTTCATTAAATAAACTGTTTCTCGAGCCGTTTTTCCCAAACGATAGCAAAATTTTATCGCACAACGCATTTCACTTCTTTGAATAATTCACAGCTGTACGGCGAAATGCCTTAAACAACTGCCCAATGACAAAACCAGAATCGTCTGCCACGGCTAATAACTGTTGCCAGAGATACTTTCTTAATTAAGTTAGTCGTCTGCTTGGTTATTTACCTCCTTCGCACTGTTGCCTGAATTAAGGAAATATCTATGGCAACTCAAAAAAAATTACTCTCAGTTTTTAAGGAACGGCCTTTGTATTTTGGAAAACTAGTACCAAAAACTGAACTCAAAGTCATTTATGTAAAATTTTCTGCATTGAGGTATCGATGTTTGTCTGAACCAGGGCCATTTATTACTTCTTGGAAGACGCCTTTTAAACCATTCCAGTTACCTACTGTTGTGACTAGGGCGTTAGAATTTGACGACCATCTTTTATCTTCTAGGCATTAGCTTTCCTACAACATATTTTAACACAAACTTTCGCTTACACGGATGATGAAAGAAAGATGATTCCATCTTACTTCCAATATTTGGCATTTCGAAATCTGTTAAATGCAAAATTTCCGAAGCCTGTGTGATTCCAGACATTTTTTTTAATCCCGAGAATCGAGCAGGGCCGCCCCCGTGGCGCTGAGGTCTAAGCGCTGGCTTGTGACTATTCGTACGAGATGGGCCCGGGTTTGAATCCCTGTGAGTCATGGACATTGTGTTTGTCTTTCGGCACTGGCTCTCTCTCTTCCATGGAACCAGTGCTTCTGAATTATGGACGGGCGACTGCTTATAGCCCATTGAGCTGCTCACGGTGGTCGTTAAAACCCCAATAAAAAAAAACGAAAGGAAGAATCAAGCAGGGCTGACAAAACAGTTTTTGCAAACTACGACTTTCACGTAGCCCCAGTTTTTAAGTTGCAACTGGTGTGGTATTCCGTAAGCTTTGCTTGCCCTTTCACAAAATATTGCTGTGAATTTGTTGAAAAGCATTGTCTCTTTAATCTTCATCTTTTTTCAACGAAAAAAAAAGGAATCTAACAGATTGCATTCAAAAAAAAATTCCCGTTTCATTTTTTTTACAAAAGCATAAATACAATACTAATAAAGAAACATACTAAAAAGAGAAATTGTACTGCATAAAGAAACAACGTTATAAACTCGGCGAAATATCCACACAGGTCACAACAGGGTCTCACAGGTCACGACCACTTTTCGGTCTTTCCACTACATCGCTTTGCTATCTCTAATGCTCATGAGGTCAACTTATCACACTTTGGGATACAGAAAAAGCTGCTACAATATCTTTCTGTCTGATCCTGACTGCAGCATTCCAATGGCCTTATGTCGTTCTCGACCATCAAATATATCCGCTGTAATGTTCACTGTCTAACAGTAGCGTTGACAGACGTGCACCTGCCGCCCCGGTGGCGCAGTGGTCTAAGCGATGGCCTCTGATCATTCGTCCGAACGGGGTCTGGGTTCGAATCCCGGTGAGGCATGGATGTTGTGTTTTTCTTACGGCACTGGCTCTATCCCTTCCCTGGAACCAGTGACCCTAAATTAGGGACGGGCGACTGCTTATAGCCCATTGAGTTGCTCACGGTGGTCGTTAAACCTCCAATAAAAACAAAAACAAAAAAAAAAACAGACGTGCACCCTCAAGACACGCCTTTGCACATTGAAGACACGCCTTCGCACATTGGCTGCTTCATCCTTTTGGTATGATGATCTCGTCCCTATGTTTTTACTGCCAACTGGTCATAGATGTCATACATGTTGGACGTTCTCTTATCCCCTTCTCCAGCCAGTGTGTCAAGTTCCTCGTCTCATTTGGGGTACCATCACACCCATTATGTTTGTGTTGCAGAGTGTTCTACTACCCTGAACAGGCTGTATACTCTTTGCTTTTGTTCTGCGTAAAAAAATGATCTATATTCATTATATACATCTTCGTTCCCCGACGTCGACGCCTGTTTTTTGTCACGCTCGAGCAGAGTTAAGGGCTTAGTTCACATTTCGTCTGCGGTCTCGATTCCAGAAGAAACTGGTTCTAAACTCTTATGGAGCCACGCATCAAGCGTTTTTGGCAATCTAGAACCTTCAAGGTTGGCTCCTCACCATTATTGAGATACTCACATTCTGGCCTGGTCTTTCAGTGCATAATTTGATACCGAAATGATAGTTTTCCTGCATATTTTTTTCGATATCATCACTTTTTCCGTAATGGTACATCTTACATAGATTTTTCTTAACCGCCCCTAGATGAGCCTTTTTGTGTATTCCATTCGTAATTAACTCAATACTACTCTCAACTTCGTATTTTAGGATCGCTGTACGTTATTTTACCTAATTTAGGATATGTAAACCCAGCCATCCCTCATACGTCTTTTTTGCGTCTGCACGTACGTGAATGCAACGCGGAACCCAAAATTTCCATGCCGTTGTATTTCGTACAATCCCAGTTATTTACTATTCCGACCTTACAAAATTTGTATAAACACGCGCCTGGGATTCTAAATCATAATATCCCTAACTTTTTTTGGAATAGTTTAATTCTTTTGATGGAATTCAAGTATTGAAATTATGGTTCTAAAGGCTTTATCCACATAGTCGGAAATTTTTCATCTCGTTTGAAAATTAATTCACTAAACAATTTGGCTGCGATTGTAGACACAGGATGAAAGAAAGAAAGAATGTTTGACTTTTAGAAGCAGAGATATATACGGCTAGGTACAAATATACTGATTCAAAATTAGGGATCTAAATTAATTAATTATTGGATGATTTAATTAATTAATTATTGATGATTTAATTAATTAATTATTGATGATTTAATTAAATATTCGGCCCATTTACAAAATTAATTGGGAAATTAGGATGCCTAATTGGCGGGGTCTGTCAATGCGCTTAGTTGGTTGGAAACAAATTAAATGATAAGCGTCCTGAGAGCAGGCCCTTCAAGAGCGAGGGGTACCACCAGCGTTTCGACAGAACGACGCTTGGGTCCTCATAAATAAAGCTCTAAGTGGAGCATGAATGCCAGAAATCTATTAAGCGACGCCTAAGTTGTAATTATTGAGGTCGAGGGCCAGGCAGTCGCCGCCGACACATACCAGCGACAAGTGCTGTGTACAGGGGGACAATCAGAAGAGTTGATTGGAGCTAGGAAGCCCGCCGGAAAGTGCGCCTAGCTGAGACGCGCTGAAAAGTGTAGGGATGAGAAAAGGGTAGTTGCATTCCAAGTTCGGTAGGAGTAAGACGCAAGGGCCTGTTCCAGAAAGGAAAAAGAAGAAATTGTATTTGAATCGCAGTTGTAAATCGATCGATATACTGCTTATGGAATAAAATAGTTGTGCCTGTATGTCTGATGGTAATCTCACATGAATTCGTAATTACGGTCGTCTGCGGAAGAAGACTCGGGCCGACTAAGTATTGCGATTCGCCTGCCAAATTTTAGGAGCTGCGATACTACTCTATTGTGATCATAGTCCGCTGTCAGCTCCCCTGGCTTGCCAGGAATTTACTTCTCGTACATACACAGCTCCAGACAATCCCATGGGCTTGGAATGGTCCATAGCAAGATGCCAGTCCTGCAAAGAAAGAGCTTCTCCCCCGTCGAAGAAGCACGGTTGCTTCCCGAAGGAAATGAAAGGAAGGGAGTGCCAACCCTCCCGGATGTCATACAGGTGAAAGGCTTTCGCAAACTATTATGTGCTCTATGGTTTTCTGATACAGGCGGTGCGAGATTGAATCTACTGTGTAGTGAAAGTGCGAGGTGTTCACCATGTTTATCTAATGGACCTTATTCATGTGACATCAGAAGTGGGTTTCTGCGGACCAATATGACTGCTGATTGAACGTTGTCGCCATTAGATCACCCCTTACCGTTAGCCAATTTTTAAAATTTTAACGTCTTGAAATATGCCAACGAGTTAATAGAGCCACAGGGCGAAGAAGATGAAATTAATTTCTTAAAAGAACAAATCAAGCTTGTAAAAATATACCAAGACAATTTTGTGTTCGATGTTTATTTCAAACTTTTGCAAGACAACATCGCCATTAGTCATGGCAAAATTTTTAATGAAGCGTTTCTCAGACATGGTATATTAAATTTCACGTTCTTCTTGTCAGACATTGGCGAAACATCTGAAACAAATCTGGATTTATTTATTTTTTTCAGATTGAAATATTTACAAGTCCAGACAAATAGGTAATATGGAAACATGCTTTGGTTAAGAAAAACAATTAAACACTACTCATTGTCGCCCGTCAGGCAACGCACTTAAACATGAAACGAATGCTTAACATTAAATAAAAGAAAAATTATAGATGTTTCGCTCTTTGGGGAAAGAACGCACAAGATAATGCGCAAGCCGCCCCGGTGGCGCAGTGGTCTAAGCGATGGCCTCTGATCATTCGTCTGAAAGGGGTCCGGGTTCGAATCCCGGTGAGGCATGGATGTTGTGTTTGTCTTATGGCACTGACTCTCTCCCTTCTCTGGAACCAGTGACCCTAAATTAGGGACGGGCGACTGCTTATAGCCCATTGAGTTGCTCACGGTGGGTTAGTCGTGTTTATGTGTGCTCCTCAAGTTTTCGTTGGTGTGTTATTTTTCTTTGTTGTCAGTGTTCTATTTCGTGTGTGTGTTGTGTGTGAAGGTTCCGTGTTTCTTTTTATATGCCTGCCGAGCTGATAAGTGCTTATTTTGATTAGTTTACCTTATTTTTCTGCCTTGGCCAAGCTGGCTAAGGGCTAAGCTTTTCCTCGTAATTGCAAATGGCGGCATCCGGGGAGAATGACGTCCTAACCCTTGCTACCGGAAATGATGATCTCCCGATAACAGCTTCTCTAAATCCTACTACCAATGACGAGTCTATCTCGATAAACCACTCCTCCTTGCAGCCTTCTGTTGCTGCCTTACCATCGGATATCGCCTCTTCTTCCAAGTCTCCCAGCGGCGATACGATGTCTTCTCTGAAAGCTAATGATGACGCCATGGATGTTTCGCACTCCATGCCGGAATCATCTCCAAAGCAACGTACAACTACCCTCTCATATGCTGACGTAACCGCATCTAAGTCGGGACCTTCTCAGTCTTCTTTTTCCTGGACAATATGAGATGTCGCATAATGCCGAAGTCATTGAGGTTGTCCTTAAAGAAGATACCCCTTCTGGGCTGAAATTCCTTCAAACTATGGAGAATGGTGTTGTATTTCTGAGACTGAGAAATACAAAACTCACTGCATATACTGCTGCTCTTCGAGAGATTGTTCCTGCATCAGCCATAACTCATGTGGGCAGGAAGCCTTACAAAGTAGTTGTTTACTTCTCTACTCCTGCCCATTCCCTACATGTACTGACCAAGGGCATCTCAATTGGTGATCGTCACATCCATGCCGAACCTGTTTCACAGAGTTCCGTTGTTGTAAGCTTCTCACCAGTTCCACCTGAGGTTTCAGATGATCTCTTGATTGCCGCTCTTCTTCCTTATGGCCGGATCATTGGAGGTGTAACTACTCACTCTTCGTTTCCAGAGGTGCCAGAAGATAGATACCTACTCGGGTTCCGCCGCAATGTTCGTGTGGTCTTCCCTTCAGAGGAGCACATGCTGCGTATTCCACCCACTTTACGTGTACGCTGTTGTACGCACATTAGAGAGATATTCATCACAGTAGGCTCCGTCTGTCCGAATTGTAAAGGCACGGGACATCCCCGCGCCCTATGACCTCATAATGCGAACACTCTTTCCAAGTCAACAGCACGACCTTCTTCCTCTTTGTCACGTCAATCGGCATTCTCTTCTGGTGCTAAAGACCAGCAACAGCAGACTTCCTCAAAAAGTAGTGATGCAGCAGTTGGTCAATCGACGTCTACAAAAAGCAGTGAGACAGCCGTTGGTCAACCGACGTCTACCAGAAGTAGTGAGACAGCCGTTGGTCTACCGACGTCTCCCATAATTTGTGAGACAGCCGTTGGTCAACCGACGTCTACCAGAAGTAGTGAGACAGCCGTTGGTCAACCGACGTCTCCGGGTAAACCCTCGACCTCGGGTGATGCATTGGCGCCCCCATCATCTCTTCAGTCGAAAGAGGCATCAATTGTTAATCCAAAGTCTCCTATAGAGATGGTTGATGACGATTCCCGTCATACTGCTACACCAACCGTTGAGGTTGCTTCTTCAGTTCCTTTTAAATTGCCGGAAGTTCCAATTCCGGTTACAGCACAAAGTCGTGGACGGACGAAGCGACGTAGAACTTCACGCGCCCAGAATAAGAAGGTTATAATTACAACCACCCTTAGGGCAGGACGTGATCGTTCTAGTAGTCAGATGCTCACGTCTGAAGGCTCTATGGAATCTGATACAGATGATGGAACAATTATTCCGATCTCCTGTGAAAACTTTTTAAATATTCTAGAGGCATCCTCTCTTCCACAGACACCTGTGTCTGGGGAGAAGGTGTATGCGGTCCTAATAAGTCCCCATAGAGACAAGCTGTCTCGCAATTTTTTGGAAGGTTACTCCCACTGTCTGTCTGACACCATGAATCAAATGTTGGCGATACATTCTCATTTACGTACCGTTCCGGGCAGAGATCTGGGTGGTCCCTACTGGGCAAAGAAGTTCCGTAGCCGTCTCGCCAAGTTACAGAACGCAGCCGACAACATCCTCCAACCATCATCAGACTATTCTGTTCAAGACAGTCTCACTGAATAGTAGGGGTATGTGTACCCCTTTGGCGAATGCTTTAGCGTATGAAGACGTCCATCACCTTAAAGCAGATCTCCTACTTTTGCAAGAGACAAATTGTCTATCCACTTCATCCTTCCATCGCTGGAGGAGATGGGACTATCAGTTTCATCACGCGTATAGGCTCTCTCTTCGTGGAGGTTTAGCGATTGGTGTACATAATAGATTTCGTCAAGCACTCTCCTCTGTTAAAGTTCATAACCTGTGCCGAGATTTATTGCAGCGACTCACTTTCGTCTTAGATGGACAACGATATTTAGTTTTCAACATATATATTCCATGTTCATCTACACATCTAACGTTGTTATTTTCATCGCTCCGCACTGCACTTCAGTCAGCATCAGATCATGTGCTCATTGGAGGAGACTTTAACTGTACACTTCAACCAGAGCTCGATCGCTCTCCTTCTAGGATTGAACATCGTTCACGTCTTGAGGAGTGATTGCGTTCATTAGTGTCTGATTTTGATTTACATGACGTGTTCCGACGATTGCATCCGACATCCATTTCACATACCTGGAGAGCTGCATCTGCATCCTCCTCTCTTTCTGCCAGGCTGGATCGATTTTACGCTTCAGCTCCGTTATTTCCCATTACAACGGATTGTATGCACTCTCCTACAGCTTCATCGGATCATTGGGCCATCACTATCTCCTGTAGCTCTTCATCTCGTCTGCATGTTAGGCCTCGGTCATGGACACTAGACACTTCTCTCCTAGCTGATGAGAATATGTGCACCGAGATCAGAGATCTTCTTGATCATATGCGAGAGGGCCTGTCCACTGTACCTTGTGCCATCAATTACTGGCTCGAGGTAAAATCTTACCTAATTTATCTTCTCAGACGTCATTCCTTCTCCGAAGGCACGAAGCGCTCAATGGAAGAGCAAAATCTCCGAAACATCCTGTTACAGCTTGGTGCGAGTCATCCCATGTATACAGCTTACCAAGCGGATCTTAGAACACTTCTTGAGCCTCGTGCACGTCAGGTAATTCTTCGTCTCCGTCTACAACATCTATCACCAGAGGACTGCTCCTTTGAGTTTCTATCCACGTTAGAAGAAAAACGCCGCTCGTCGCATCAGCTTCGACTACTTCGGCGGCCTGATGGTGAAATCATCTCTGATCCGGATGCAGTTTGCTCTCAGGTTCATCGATATTTTACTATCAAATACAGTGAAACTCCTCAGCCTTCTGTTTCTGCTTCTGCCACTTTACTCTTTGCTCTTCCCCAAGTTCCTTCCAATCTCTCTGATTCCCTTTTACAACCTATTTCGCAGGCTGAACTTCGGACCATTCTTGCCTCTCTAAATTCCCGTGCTGTCCCAGGTCCAGATGGCCTTCCGCTCATTTTCTACCGTACTTTTCTCCCTTCGTTGCTTCCATTTCTTCCGCGCTTTCAATGCTGCTCTTTCTTCCTCTTCTCTTCCGAGGGGTTTCACAGAGGCTCATATGGTGTTATTTCCCAAGAAAAGCGATCTGCTTGACTTGGGAAACTGGCTTCCTATCTCGCTACTAAACATTGACTATAAACTCTTCACTAAACTCCTTTCCAGTCGACTCAACCAAGTTCTTCCATTTCTTCTTTCTCCAGACCAGACCTACACGGTTCCTGGTCGGTCCATCACTTCTAATCTCAATCTCCTTCGAGATCTCCTACATCTGGCTCGTACTAACTCTGAACCACTTGCCCTCTTTAATCTTGACCAAAGAGCTGCTTTCGACAATATCTCACATTCGTATCTTTCTGCTGTTCTTATTGCTTTCGGCTTTCCTTTTGCTTTTGTTACCTATATTCTTGCCCTTTATCAGGACGCTGCTTTCCATGTCAAGACGGCCGCCTTCTTGACTGCACCTATTCCTTTTCGGCGAGGCATTCGGCAGGGTTGCCCACTTTCTGGGCAGCTCTTTGCAATTGCTTTTGAGCCGTTTCTTCGGTCTGTCCTGGGCAGCTCTTTGCAATTGCTTTTGAGCCGTTTCTTCGGTCTGTCCATCGAGCCTTTATAGATGCACTGCCACCGCCTACTGCAAGTACTAGGCACTTTTCTGTGACATACTCTGCATATGCCGATGACGCGACCTTTTGTGTAAGGACAGACGCTCAATTCGACATCTTGCTCCAGATTTACGATCAATATTCTTCATGTTCAGCAGCATCACTTATTACCTCCAAGAGTGCAGGTCTATGGAGCGGAGCGTGGGCCTCTAGGACTGACACCCCGTGGGGCGCCTCATGGACTGCTTCATCCCAAAAATTCCTTGGGGTCCATCTCGGAGTCCGTCTTTCTGCTCAAAATGAAACATGGAATGCTCTCAGAACACGCCTTACTCGAACTGCTGCCTTCTGGCGAGGTTCCCAGTTTTGTACTTCTTACTTCTCAAGAGCTAGAATAGCTCAGACTTATATTCTTTCACCATGCCTATATGCATGGTCAGCTGAACGTATGCCCATTTATCACCTCAATGAAATCACTCGAATCATCTCAACGATAATATGGAACACGTACCATTGGATCCAGGTCTCCACTCTCTGTCGTCGAGTCACTGATGGAGGTATTTCACTGCTGGAAGTTCGCACCTACTATAAAGCACATAAAGTGGTTTCTTTCCTGCGGCTACTAAGTGCACCAGAGTCGCCAGTTACGCTCGTTAGAGATGTCATGATATCGCCTAGGAATTCCCGAATCACTTTCATCATGTATCTTCTAATGGATCAATCTCCTTTTTTCCATTCTAAACTTTCCCCTTTCTGCAAAGAGGTCCTTTCCTTTCACCGTTCTCTACCCCTCTTCCGTGTTCCACCGGCTTCCACCACTGAACTATTAGCTGAGCCCCTGTTCTTTTCTTCCATCCTTCATCCCCCTAATGCTCCCTACTTTACTGACCTTTCCTGGCTCCCCGCCGGAATAGTATCTGTTCAGGATCTAATTTCTCCAGATCTTTCTTGGAAACCCTTTTCTGATCTTTCCCCTCTCCTTCCCCCTACCTCTTCCTCTCTTTCGCTGTATGATTCCTTCCGTTCTTCAATCATTACCCTCTTCCCTAACCTTGCCTTTCAAGCTGGGTTAACTCTTGTTCCCTCTGCCTCTCTTCCTCTTCCCTTTTTCCTTTCCGTTCGGGGCTCATCACTTCCTCTCTCCAGTTTTTCTATCTCGTCTCTTTACCGTTGTCTCATTGATCCACTGTATGCTACACCATTGATGATTCCAGATGTTCCGAATGTCGCCCTTTCACAAGTGTGGTCCATGTCTAATTCGCCACTATCTATTCCAGCAGAAAGAAACATCCAATGGTTGTTTCTTCATCGGCGGTTACCAGTTCCTATAAAATTATTCAGGATGACGCTTGTTGATTCGCCTAACTGCATGTTTTGCTCTACGATTGCGGATGTAGATCATGTATATCAACATTGCACAGTGCTTCTTCCCTTGTTACATCTGACCTTCACTACTGCACAGTGCCTTAGTACTACTGATCTCTCTTTCTCAGCCTATAGCACGCTACTCAGTTCCAGTACTCTGCCTATTCCTATATCCGAGTCATGTGCTTATGTTTTCATATTAGCGAAACATGTGATTTTTCGCTACTATCAACAGCTTCGATCTACCCCTAAACAGCCTACCATCTTTCAGGCGGGAGCTGCGATGTGCAGTCAGTTCCGGAACAGACTGATTTCACGCTTGAGGCTTGCTTTCACTGTTGCTAAGGCTGCGAATCGAATCCCACACCTTATGTCAGTGTGGTCACCTTTTCGTCAATGGTTTTCTGGTCCATCAGAAGACCTTAGACTATTTTTCTGACTTCTGTGAATTTGTTTAGACTAACTAAAGTATAGTTTTGTGATTAACGTGTTCTTAGGTGCCCTCTTCATCATTGCTGCCTAATGTTACTGCACGTCTGCATGTTTCTCACCAACAAGGTCCTGTAGGTGAGTTTTTTTGTTACACCACAGGCACTTAGCATAAGTTTAAAGTTTTATGTTCAGCGCTTTCCTTATGTCTGCCGGGCTTTATAATTTATGGTTCATGCTCACGGTGCTGAGCAAATGTTTGTTAGTGTTTAAATTTAATTATTAATTTTGCACAGTGAGGTTTTTGATCATGTTACATGTACATAAAGGTATATGATCAGTCAATTACACAATGTTCAGCGAGGTTTAGCACTTTTTTTGTACAAAGAGTAATTGTTCCTCGTTCAGATATTTGTACTATACCTGAAGTATAGTTGCTATGCCAAAAGCTCAGTTTTGTATATACTAATGTACTTTCCTAATTGCACTGTAAAATTTATGTTCGGCACATCTCGCATGCTGGGTCAAGATTAGATGTCTTAAGTTTCATGCTCATGGTGCGGAGCAAACGTTTTGATAGTATTTCAATTTATGTTAATGTTACACTGTGTGGTTTTTCTCATGTCACATGTGCCTAAAAGGAAATAATCAGTCTATTACATAATGTTCTGCGCTGTATTGCACATTTGCTGTACAAAGAGTCAGTTTCATATTTTCATTCTTTGTATTGTACCCGAAGTATAAATTTTCTGTAAAACGCAAGTTCTGTTTGTACTAATATACTTTACTCTTTGCACTGTGAAATTTACAGTTGTACCATGGAATTGTAATTCCTTATTAGTGTCTTCCCTATGCCGTGCACCTTGTGTACATTGTTGTTGTTCATTACAAGTTAATCTATAGTATTGTGATTGAGGCACTTGTTTAAGCCTAAGTAATAGTTCTTTTTATAATTTGACAGTGTTTCACAATAGAGATATTGCATTCAATTTGTATAGAGTTCACACCATCATTGTAATTAGATAAATTATTGGCTTATCTTTCAGATACTGAAAAGTATAAGCCTTCTGCTCCTTTCTTCTTTTTTTCAAGATTGCTCAAAATATACATGTTTGTTTTTGCACTGTAAAATTTATAGTTATACCTTGTATTGGTGTTCACCTATTAGAGATGGCACTCTGCTGATGCACATTGCGAACATATGTTGTACATAGAGTAAGTCAACCCTTCAGTCCAGTATTGTCTGTGTTATGAATTTGCTTATATTGTATATAGTGCATCCACATAGTATAAATATCTCATCGTCATTGTAAATAGGTCATCTACTTGTTTATCTTTTGGTAACTGTTAAGCACAGGCCATCTGTATCTTCCTGTTCATTTTTCCATGTTTGCTCCAAATAAAAATTGTTGAAGCTCACGGTGGTCGTTAAACCTCAAACCAAAAAAAAAAAAAAAATAATAATGCGCAACTTACCGATTTAGACATGCAGTTGTTGCTCCGGTGGCGCAGTGGTCTAAGCGATGGCTTCTGATCATTCGTCCGGGTTCGAATCCCGGTGAGGCATGGATGTTGTGTTTGTCTTACGGCGCTAGCTCTCTCTCCCTTCCTTGGAGCCAGTGGCCCTAAATTAGGGACGGGCGACCGCTTATGGCTCACTGAGTTGCTCACGGTGGTCGTTAAAACTCCAATAATAATAATAATAAAAAAAAAAAGCAGTTCGTTTTCTCTTTTTCACCTTTTCTTTGTTTTTGTTTTTTTTGGAAATTAAATATCGAAGGAATACTACCAGGTTCTAACCACCTTCTATTCTTAATGGCATAATCAAGGCCATATTATTCAAAATCTTCCTCGTTAAAGTGGCCAGAACGTATTGGAGAATGCACACTGGGGTGGAAATCATGCCGTTTCATTTTACACAGCCATTCCTTTAACAGTTTCGGCCTTTTCAGACGAAAATTATGGAAAAATGTTCCTTCTTCTGTACATTTTAGGTGACAGGATTTATTAGCGCAACCATACGATGAGAAAAAGTTAGGCATGTGGTTAATAAATTTACGAAATTCGCGATTTTCCTGCACTCTTTAACGTAACGCCATGTTAAACAATGGGAAAACGCATGTAAACAAATTATTGATGGTCTGCAGAAATGGAAATGCTTTTTCATGATGCAATGCGAGGTGAATAAGATCCATTACGTAAATCAATTTCGGCGGTCGCGTGCCCCGCCAGTGAGTGAAGGCATCCTCTATTTTCATGGATTACAGCGCATCATCAAACTATATGTAAGTACTCTCTTTTGTACGCTTTCCAACCGTAGGTTGAAGAAGCGTATATGCTCCAGCTTTGTCCGTCCGTCTGTCCGCACGATAACTGGCGTAAAAATGGTTCGATTTCGATGAAACTTTAGTATGTGGTAGGGGACCACCTGGGGACGAACCCTATTGAAAATGGGACAAATGGGGTCAAAGGTCACGACGTAGGAGCGGGATCCTTCCATTGCCCTTATGCGTCATAACTTGCGTAAATATGGTTCGATTTCAATGACAGTTTACTATGTGGTAGGGGACCATCTGGGGACGAACTCTATTGAAAATGGGACAAATGGCGTCAAAAGTCACGTAGGAGCGGGATCATTCCATTGCCCTTATGCGTTATAACTTGCGTAAATATGGTTCGATTTCAATGAAATTTTACTATGTGGTAGGGGACCGCCTGGGGACGAATCTTATTCAAAATGGGTGAAGTGGGGTCAAAGGTCAGGACATAAGAGCGGGATGCATTCCATTGCCCTTATGCGTCATAACGTGCATAAAAATGGTTCTATTTTGATGAAATTTCAGTATGTGGTAGGGGACCACCTGAGGACGAACCCTCTTGAATGTGGACGAAATGGGGTCAAAGGTCAGGACATAGGATTGCGATCCATTCCATCGCTCTTATCTCATATTATTAAGGTGGGCGTCAAGTAATTTTGCTTCCTATACTTCCAATGGAAAAACTTTTGCACACATTTCCTTCAAAATTAATGTGTTCCCAAGGATGAAAATTTGAACATCGATTAAAATAACTTTATTATAACTTGGAATACTTAATATTTTATAAAACATAACCATAATTATATTAAAAATCAATAACTTTTCCTTTGGTGGTGCTGAAACCAGAAAAACGATGGCGCGGCCTGTATTTTCATGACGTCAGCAGACAAAGAAATGTTGGACTGCATAATTATGGTTATGTTTTAGAAAATATTAAGTATTCCAAGTTATAAAATGAAGCTATTTTAATCGATGTTCAAATTTTCATCCTTGGGAACGCATTAATTGAGAAGAAAATGTGTACAGAAATTTTTCCATTCGAAGTACGGGAAGCAAAATTACTTGACGTTCACCTTAAAGGAGCAATTCTTGTATGTATGTAAATTTTATTTTGAAAACGGCTCTAAGGATTTTGATGAAAGTCGTTAGCCTGCCGTTTTCTGGTACTAGAAATCGATTTAGCTTGATCTCGACTTTAAGAAAATTTGTTAAGTGGGTGAAATAACCACCCCGAATAACGAAGATTGTAGTGTGGTGTCATGGCGTCGCCCCATTAGATGTTGGCGCGCGGTCATGCCACCTATCTCATTACGTCACGCGTTGTTTGTTGATCCTATTAAAGTTTTATGACGTCACACCTTGCTAGCAGATGGTCGCGATTCCCATCTGCCTCATTACGTCACGCGTTGTGTGCGTATGTTCGTCCACACGATAACTCGCGTAAAAATTGTTCGATTTCGATGAAATTTTAGTACGTGGTAGGGGAACCTGGGAAGGAACCCTATTGAAAGTGAACGAAATGGGGTCAAAGGTCAGGACATAAGAGAGGGATCTATTCCACTGCTCTTATAAGTCATACCTAACGTAAAACAGGTTCGATTTCGATTAAATTTTAGTATGTGGTAGGAGACCACCTGGGGACAAACTCTATTGAAAATTGGCGACATGGGGGTCAAAGGTCAGGACATAGGAACGGAATCACTTCCATCGTCATTATGACTCATAACCTACGTAAAAATGTTTCGATTTGGATGAAATGTTGGTATGTTGTAGGGACCTGTCTGGGGACGAATCCTATTGAAAATGGGCGAAATGGGGTAAAGGTTAGTTCACAGGAGCGGGATCTGTTCCATAGCGCTTATGCATCATAACTTCCGTAAAATTGCTTCGATTGCGACAAAACTTTATCATGTTATTTCGAAGATATGCTGAACCAGTTCTGTTGAATATCATCCAAATGGATCAAAGGTCAGGGCACAGGGGGAGATTTATTCCACAGCCATTTTCCTCATAACTTGAGTAATAGCTTGAATAATGATTTCTAGTGTATTGGAAAGCGTATCATAATCAGTGCATTGCATGATTTTACTAACTTGTTTACACTTCCCAACCGTAGGCTGAAGAAGCGTATATGCTCCAGCTTTGTCCGTCTGTCTGTCTGTCTGTCTTTCCACACGATAACTCGCTTAAAAATGCTTCGATTTCGATGAAATTTTAGTATGTGATAGGAATCAACCTGGGGACGAATCATACTGAAAATGAGTGAAATGGAGTAAAAGGTAAGGACACAGGAGCGGAATCCATTCCATTGCTCTTATGCGTCATAACTTACGTTAAAATGCTTCGATTGCAACAAAACGTTATCATGTTGTTCCGGAGGCATACTGAACCAGTTCTGTTGAATATAATCGAAATGGGGTCAAAGGTCAGGACACAGGAGCGATATTTATTCCACAGCCATTATCCTCATAACTTGACTAAAAATGCTTCTATTGCAACAAAACTTTAGTATGTTGTTCCGGAGGTATACTGAACCTATTCTGTGTGATATCATCGAAATGGGATCAAAGGTCATGGCACAGGAGCGAGATTTATTCCATGGCCATTATCCTCATAACATGAGTAATGATTTCTGGTATGTTGAAAAGCGTATCATAATCAAGGCATTGCATGATTTTACTAACTTGTTTTATTATTGGCTTGCGTAGTTTTTGGATGGGACTTCTTACCCGTGCTCAAGCGACAGAAAGTGAACTTTGTTTTACCTGCTGCATACCTGGCACCTAGAACTTTGATCGTTCCAGGTATGGTGAACTGTGAACAACTCACGAACTTAAAGTGCAGCCCGAATGTGTGAAAGAGGGCAGATACCTCCCGAAGTAATGTAATAAGATACACCTCCTGGCAGACAGGGTTTTATCGAGATTAAAGGGCATTTGTGTGTATAATTTTGCTCCCTGTTTTTTTGGCACTTTTACTGAATTCCTGTGTTTCAGTTTCTCGGTATTCGTTTTCGCCTAACTTTAACAGCTCCCGAATATTAAAGAACATCATACCCTAATTATAAAACCTAAGCGCTCTGAACCGTTTCACTGGTGTCAAGCAGTGGGATTTCTAGCCCAGCTCGGCACGACGCATCAATATGTTTACGTCGCCCAGTGTAAAATTTGTGCTTTTTGAACAGTAGGAAACACGTGAGAAGTTTTCGGTTGCATTCCAGCTATCAAGTGCTAAAACGAATCTTCTAAATCTTATTTTTAAAAGTGGAGATATTGCCAGTTATAAAAAATAAAGAATAACGAGAAAATTGTGGGTCGGAAAAAATATAAGTAGCAGGATCCTCAAGGTCTCTGTCAGTTCTGAGACGGGCAGACCCAGAGCACGAAGCTGAACCTGGGCTCATAATATTTACAACGGCTCAGGCTCGGGCATTGAATTTTCTTTTACTTTTTTTTAAGTGTGATTTTATACAATTGAGCACTCCTGAGTTTTATTACACTTCCTAGATGGCAAGGAGAATTCTTCGACTACTGAGTCCGGGTGAGGAGTGGAGACTGGGAAGGGCTACTTATTCTGTGTTTCGGAGTAAAATGACAAGATCACACATTAGTGAGTTCCTGCGGAAAAGGAAAAGCTTCTTTAAGAACTGTTGATACTAAATACCACGCCGTCGAAATTTCACACCCATTCCCTGCGTGGCAGCTGTCTGCTAATTTTGTTGAGCAACGTTAGTATACTGCAGAACAGCCCAGTTTTGTTGGATACCCGGTTGGCGAGCTGCCCAAAGCATTTCAGGAGGAAGAAAATCATGATGTTATACTATGAAAGTACTCTCCAGCTGAGAAGCATTTCAGGAGGAAGAAAATCATGATGTTATACTATGAAAGTACTCTCCAGTTGAGAATCATTTCAGGAGGAAGATAATCATGATGTTATACTATGAAAGTACTCTCCAGCTGATAATCATTTCAGGAGGAAGAAAATCATGATGTTATACTATGAAAGTACTCTCCAGCTGAGAAGCATTTCAGGAGGAAGAAAATCATGATGTTATACTATGAAAGTACTCTCCAGCTGAGAATCATTTCAGGAGGAAGATAATCATGATGTTATACTATGAAAGTACTCTCCAGCTGAGAATCATTTCAGGAGGAAGATAATCATGATGTTATACTATGAAAGTACTCTCCAGCTGAGAATCATTTCAGGAGGAAGATAATCATGATGTTATACTATGAAAGTACTCTCCACCTGAGAAAGACATCGGTTAGTTGCAAGAGGAAGAAAGAGTGGAAATCTGCAAGCGGTTTATTGTTACTATTATTAATATTAATAATCTATATATTAATTCTATAAGGTTTTTTACTGTAAGACCAGTTGTGAAAGAACGGCTGAACGTAAACATATGGTTGAGGTGTCAAAATAAAGGTCTTACCATGTACATGTGCCAGTCGAAGAGAAAAATGAGATTGGGGCAACGTTTCGGACATTGTGGGGCGGCAAAGTTCCCATGTAAAGTCAATGGGAGAAGGGTACGGTTTACTCAGTATGGAGGGACTCAGATAGTCCAAAGCCCGAAGTCTCTCTTCTCAGCGAACCGTTGCGTTGTGCAAACCAACGCTAGCAGGAATTTGTTTGAAAGTTCTTATCGAAACAGCGAACACTCGAAGACCTGATTTCGTTGTGCCATTGGACTGTGTGATGTATATATACAATTTAACATTCATTCAATTCAGTTTATTCGCGCAGGTAAGACGTTTCCCATTATGTAAAGATGTAAATAAACGTTTCATATGAGTTTATTCTTTTCAAAAAAAAAAAAAAAAAAAACTAATCGTCGATTCCGACGGGTTTCGTCTACCGGGTTCGAATCCCGGTGAGGCATGGATGTTGTGTTTGTCTTACGGCACTGGCCCTCTCCCTCCCTGAAAGCAGTGACCCTAAATTAGGGACTGGCGATTGCTCATAGCCCAAGCGTTAGCTTGTGATCATTCGTTCGTGAAGGGTCCGGGTTCGAATCCCGTGAGGCATGGATTTTGTGTTTGTCTTACGCCACTGGCTCTTTCCCTTCCCTGGAACTAGTGACCCTTAATTAGGGACGGGTGACTGCTTATAGCCCATTGAGTTGCTCACGGTGGTTGTTAAATTTTCAGTTACAAAAAAAAAAAAAAAATCACGAACCTGGACTATTGTCTTTACTGAAGTGGTTGAATTAATTTGTCAATCAAATAAAGTTTACATTTGTTGTTCATATGAGTTTATTATTTAAAAAAAACAACAAAAGACTTACCGTTGATTCCGACGGGTTTCGTCTAGTTAAACAATAAAAAAAAGAATACGGTCTCGGTCTGACATACTTCAGTTTCGGACGGGCTGGCACTTAAAATTGAGCCACTGGTCACTGTACAGAACGGAAGAGGGAATTTTTCGAACGCTTCTGATAGGTTCTGAAACATCACGAGTGCAGATTTTTTTTTTTTCATTCGAAGTGTTTAAAAAATCGCGGTTAAAGATAAGAGGATGCGTGGTTTATTTACGTGGCAAAACTATTTGTTAACCGAAAGCACGTAAGAGGCAATATTTATAAAACATGATTTAGATTATTTGCATAATGCGAAGAAAAATTGATGTTCAACTTTTAAAATTGCTTTATCATTTTCTTTTCACTAACCTTTTTGGCGAGAGGAGCTATTTCCACTGCAATGTCCGCTGCCGAATTTCCCGCACCAACAATAAGAACATCTTTTCCAGCCATCTGTTGTGGACATTTATACTGTGCAGAATGCTTGATTTCTCCGAGGAAGCAATCAATTCCTGGAATAGTCGGTACCCATGGGCGCGCCAGTTGTCCACTACACACGAAAACAGCATTGAATATTTCCTCGCTAGTTTCCCCCGCAGGACAACGGAAACGAACTTTCCACATCCCGGTTACTTTAAACTCAGGCACAGGGCGGACTTCTAACACCTCATGTTCGAAACGAATGTGTTCCAACAGTTGAAACTTCTCAGCGTACATAGACAAGTATTTGAGAACGTCTTTTTGCGTCATGTAATTTGGAAAATCGTCCGGAGGAGGAAAGTCGCTGAAGGCACTCATTTCCTTGCTGCTGTTGGTCACCGTGCTGTTGAGTACACTCACACCGGCTTCGTCGGGCTCTTCCCGAATTCGCCACAGTCCACCGATGTCTGACGACTTCTCGTAGCAGACGACGCAGACACTTTCCTCCTTGCAGGCTTTGATGGCGGTTAAGCCTGCGATGCCTGCTCCAACGACCACAGCTCTAAAAGATTGCATTACACTTTTTCTTCTTTCGTCAGCTGTGAAAAAAATATCCAAGATTATTAAATCAAGTGCATACAGCACCGCTAACGTTTTACGTAATACTACACTGGATTAAAAATATTGTTCATGTTGAAATCTGTACTGTATGAATTATGATTATAATAATTTTCCTGCAATTAAAAAAAAGAGAGAGAATTTGAATTTTAAAAGTGGAATTCATCGAGACAAAAAGCTGCTGGATTCGAATCGGTGCGGAGAATAAGTAAAAGATCTGCCACTCAGTAGGAAGCGGAACCCTCAATGATGATAATAATGGTGCCTTTTTTAACTTCTTTAATTTTGAGATAAAAGTGCCGGAATGGTGTTCCGACAGCTTTTTCTGTTTTGTTTTCCCCCTTCCTCCTCTTTACTTCCTTCTTTGAGCCTCACAGTAATGCTGGAGTGTTGAGGGCCCGGAAAGAAACAGTACATGAAAACTGAAAAGCGTGGGACAGGGACATAATTAAATTTGCTTTGTGACAAAGGAAAATCACACGGGTATTATTCAATGGGAAATACTGTATTTGCAGCATGCATGATAAATAATTTAAAGGCATATGTTGTAATTCATCAACACGAGGTATGAACTCAGATTCTCTGATGTCTTTAAAATCAAGGTCGACTATGTTTAGACTCGATACAACTTTCTGAAAGCCACACAAAAAAAAAGAAACCAGGAATGAGGACATTGAATTTTTGGGTGTAATGAGCGTCTTCTGAATCCTTCCCGGCAAACGAAAAAAATTTTCAAAGCGGATGGAGAAAATGGAGAAAATCAGCACAAAAAGAAAATGCGTTTATGCCTCTAGCGGAAGACAAACTGAGAATTATTTAAAATACAGAATGTGTGCTTTATCGTGAATGGAACGAATTGCAAAGCCATCTTTTTTTAATCGGTAAAACATTTGCAGACAGAAACCACTACTTACACTCTGCTCGATAACAGCAGAAATTTGGTACACAAAGAATCACACGAAAAATGTTCCTCATGGCGAAAGATAACCGAAGCAAAGGATTTTTTCAAATCGGACAATTACAAGCAGAGACGCTGAAGAAAACGCAATGAACTTCCCTCCTACAGGGGAAAACAGATTTATTTGAAGAGGAAAATGGGGTCAAAAATGCTCTTCACAGTGAAGGGTATCCTACCACGAAAGGATTTCTTTCAATGAGATTTTTAATTTAGAAGATATTATTGTAAACAGAATATACATTGACTCCCCTAACGGATGAGCTGTGCATTATAAAAAAGTAGAAAACATGCGCAAAATATTCTTCATAGCGAGAGCTATGCGATGAAAAAATTATTTTTCAAATATAACATTTAGAAGCAGGAAAAAGAAAAAAAAAAGGGTGGGGAGGTATAACTATACGCTCCCACCCTCCGTAAAATGTGTACATTATTTAAAGTGGATGAGGTCCGCAGTCCTTTCCATTGCGATGGCATACAGTTCAAAAAGAACTTTTTCAATCGGATTTTTAGAAGTGAAGATATAGTTGCAAACATAAATGCACACTTACATCACCCAACGTCTGAACTGTTCAGTGCGAAAAATGCCAAAATATATGCAAAATGTTCCTCAGAATGAATGGTATCCAATGGGAAAAAGAATATTTCAAATCGCATTTTTAGAAACGGATGTTTTAAGAAATATGAGGTAAAAATTTACACCACCCTAGCGGGAATATTGCACACTATTTTGGAAAGAAAATGGGTGAAAATGTTTCCCATAGTGGACGCTGTCTTACCAAAAAAATAAGTTTTGCAGTTGAGTTTTTTGACACGTAGATACGGCTGCGACCGTGTTGCTAACAGAAAAATTCGTGCCATAGGGGCACAATTGTTTGTTATGAAAAATTAGAAATTATGTGTCAGACATTCCACGTGATCGCTATCAGATGGGGGAAAAAAGTTTCGAATCAGGCTTCTAGAAGCAGAGATATCGAGAAAACTATGATATACATATAATTAGGCCTCTTATCGGGAAAGCTGTTAGTGTTTGAGCAGAAAATATGTGCACAACGTTTTTCGTGGTGAATGGTATCTGACCAAAATGTAATGTTTTTAACTGGATTTGAGAAGAGTAGACACAGCTGCAAATATATTGCAAACATAAACGTGCCTTTACTCCTCCTAGTGGCAAGAATTACGTCATTTATAATTAAAAATTAATCCAAAATATTATTCATCGAGTACGCTCTCCGACGCAAAAGTATTTCTTAATTGAACTTTTAAACAGCATTTATGACCTCTAGCGGGGAAATTGTGCATTATTTGAAGAAGAAATTCTAAGTTAAATGTTCATCGAGGTAAAAAGACATCGAAGGTAAAAGTTGTTTCAATCGGATTTTTGGAAGAAATGATGTGAAATAAAATATATTTTGTGTTGAACAGCATCTGCATTTATGAGCCTAGCGGCGAAGTTGTGCATCGAAAAAAGGCACAGATCATCGTTCTTACAGTTTAGACTTTCCAGCACAGAAAGGATTTTTCAAACAGAGAAATATGTGAAGAGATACTGTTTCCAGAGACGAAAAAACGGTCATGGAGATATAAATATAATGAACACGTTTATCTTTCTTATCTACCCCCTCCCCCGAAAGACGTGCTGAGAACGAAGGAAAATAATTCAGCATGCGAATTCCATAATGTCACATAAAGACTCGCTGAAGAACTGGACGACAAATTAGGGCTATCAATGCTCTGAGAAGAAAACAATATCCCCTGCCATTTAATTGCCGAACTTTTAATTCTAAGGCTGTGAGAGTATTGAGTAATTTCATTTGGGGTTTTCTTTTTTTATTGTTCAGGAGAATGAAAAAAATATTGAATTGCCTTACGCTTTATGAGGAAATGCTCCACCTACTTCATCATGGTGGCTACACCAATATACTGAATATTGATGTTCGATTATGATGACGACGGATTTACGATGAACCTTTTTTTAGCAAACGTTTCTCCGGCTCCAAGTGTTAGTTTGTGTGACCTGTCATGTGTCTCAAGTGAAATTAATTCAACAATAGATAAAGTATGGCTGGATTTTAAACAGTCTGCAATATTACATCCCCCCTTCTTTTTTTTTCAGAAAGTCACAGGAACTGAAAAAGTCGCTCAAATTTCTATTTGAAGTAGCCGGACGGCATTCGAGCCTTGAGCCATGCGGTCTGTAAAGTAACCCCTTCTTCCAGCCAATGCAAAAAAACAGAACTGAGTTATGGAAACTGTTTCCAAGTGACGAATTCTCAGAACTAAGTGACTTTTCTGGAAGAATTCTTCCATGTGTCGAAGTGCTCCCATGTGTGAATGCACATTCTCCTCAATTTAATAAATACGATCAAATCTTCTGAACGATTGGTATAGACGGTCACCTTCAAGACTTAGCTCAACTTTTTTTTCTTTTGTTTTGCGGTTTAATGACCACCATGAGCAACTGGGAGATGCCCATCCCTAATTTAGGGTTATCTGTTTCAAAAAATGCCAACACTATCTGACAAACGCTGCAGCTATAGCTCACTCGCTCCTATCTCGGACGAATGGGATCCAAAGTCAGTGCCTCAGACCATTCGGCCACTGGGCCGCCCATACGGCAACTATTTTCGGCTTCACTGAAAGTTTTCTTTCAACTGATATGAGCGAGCACCCACAAGATTCTCATTGGCACTCTTCATACACTTCAGACAGAAAGGCCGCCAGGGTACTTCGTGGGCGGAGGGAGGGCTAGTATGTCAGATGAGATTACAATCGAAGTAGAGAACAAAACCAATACACACTGCTATTATTATTATTAAGAGAAACTTTATGACTAAAACTGGAAGCGAACATTAAATCTTAAAGATCTTGAAATATTTGTATTTCATTTTAGATATAGTGAACAATATAAATGAAATTTATTTTTACTCCCTCCCCTAACTTTTCACTCTATTATGCACTCCTATCTCAAAAATCACGGAGGACGCGTACAGTAAAATATTTTTCATGTAAGAGTATGGAGTAATTTCATTTGGGGGTTTTCTTTTTTTCTTTTATTGTTCAGGAGAACGATAAAAATATGGAATTAAAAAAGAAACAGTTTGTTTTCGAAAGCAGCACATCAATCAAAGGAAGAAGAATTCACACCAACTTTATACTGCTCCTGTGTGTGCTCTTAGTGTGACTACTGAGTAGGACATCTGAGCGCAATATGCAAAATTTCCAAAGTTGGAACAAGCTTGTTGGCGTCCGTATGTTGATTGTAAAACAATAAAATGCCGAACTCAACTTTTCATCTACTGATGTAAACTGAAATAGCCCACAAACGACAACCAATATATTCATCACTAACTGAATCCTAAAGGCGCTTATCAACTAGTTATCCTGCGATTGGGGAGGCATTCATTCTGCTTTATTTAATAGCAGCTACATTTGGCAGCTTTCTTTTGATTTTTTCATTCTTACCTTGTTTACGTAAAACAACTGCGCAAAGACGCCACAGCAATAGTGGCAACGCCAGTAGTCCAGAACTGAGGGGAGGGGAGCTATTAGGAAGGCTAAGTATTGAACGGGAAACAAAAATTTTGAAATGCTCGGCAGATTTACAAAAAAAAAAAAAAGAATCCATTCATGTAGATTCTATCGGATGCAGCTGATATTATTCCCAATAAAACAAAAAAGTGTCAAGTACATAAAATACTTGTACGTAGTGTTTGTTCAGTGTATGTAGCAATGGAAATCGTGGACACGAACCTCCATGATCTTAACTTACTTACGTCATTTTTTAGATCTTTTTTTAACATTTGCTGTCATAAATACGTTTATGAATTTTAGTTTGTAACCTGACAATGAATATTTCTTTCTCTCTCTCATCTTTTTATACTATAATTACAAAAATGGTGCCTTTCTTGTACTCTCTTAGACATTCGTTTGGAGGACTCTCTACATTCTACAGAATAGTACAACACTAGTTAATTTCTTCATATAGTACAACACTAAATTTGATGCAAAATTCATTTTACATAATACATTTTTTGTGAATTAGAAAAATTCATATACGGTTATCCAAGTTCTCCGGGACCTTAGATGGTTGCATTAGTCATGTGTTTTAAATGCTTAATTTTTTGGAGGGGGGGCAGGGGGCACCGTAGCGTCGCGTCTGTGCCTGACTGTTCCTAAAACCATAAAATTAAAATTAAATTTTTTTTACAGTGCGTAGCTATCATAAAGAAAAAGGAAGAATCCTTTTCAGCCTGTAGGAAATAGCAAGCCATAAAAGTTCTTTCGGGTACTTCCTACCCCCTCCCACATGTACACTCCTCGTGAGTCCGGTTTCTTCAAAATTAAAGCGTGATGCGCAAGCATTTTCTTTGCTTACAATAGCAAAAAATAAGGTGTTTTCAAAAATTCCAATCCACCGGGACCACTGCTTACCAGTTACATGATTGAATCACCTGCAACTTTCATTCACTCGTTAAATGCTAATATCTGTTCCTAATCTTCTTAGGAGGGCAGGTATCATCTCAATTCCTTCGCTCTCGCAAGGCAAACAAGTTTCTCACTAGTTAAACAGCATACGTTTTTGTAAAAAGCGTTCGTAAAGTGGCAAAAGAAACATTTGATGAAGAGAAAAGAGGAATCACTATTGGAGGAAGAACAATACAAAGTATTAGATTTGCAGATGACCAAGCAATATTAGCTAATACTGAAGATGAACTACAGCATCTAAAGCAAAAATTTTAAAGTGTATGCATAAAATACGGTATGAAAATCAATACAAAGAAAACAAAAACGACGAGAGTCTCTAGGAGACCGGGAAATGTTGAGGTGATGATGAATGGAGATAATGTAGAGCAACTGAGACTATACAAATACCTCGGTAGCATAATCCAAGAAAATGGAAAATGTGACATGGAAATAAAAGAAAGAATTAATAAAGAAAAATATGCATTTTACGGCAAGAAAAAAATTTAGTAATAAAATGAATACAAATTTAAAGAAAAGTCTTATTAAGTGCTATATTTGTAGTATAACTTTATATGGGGAAGAAACGTGAACAATCAGGAAGAAAGTAGCTAAAATTTTGGAGGCATTTGAAATGGGGTTATGGAGAAGAATGAAAAAAATAAAGTTGATTGAAAAAATTACCAATGATGAAGTGTTGCAAAGAGTTGAGGAAGAAAAAATATTCTAAAAGCCATAAGAAAAAGAAAATATAACTGGATAGGACATGTGTTAAGAGGAGACAGCTTATTGAAAGGAATGATAGAAGGGAAAATTGAAGGAAAGCGACCAAGAGGAAGGAGACGACTAATGATACTTGATGATATCATGGGCACAGGAAGCTATCAAGTGTTGAAGGAGGAAACAAGGGACAGAGAAAACTGGAGGAAGAGAAGTTGTTGAGTTAGCGTTTTGTCGAAAGGCAGAACACTAATGATGATGATGATGAAGTGGCAGAAGAAGCAAACTTTTACATATTCCAAGATTACTCAGTTGCTTTCTTGTCGGAAAGATACGCTTGGTTATCTTCTTAAGAGCGCAGGAACTGCTATTCGTTCGTTGTTTCCTATTATGAATATCAGTTCGTAGGTACTGATTTTTTTCTATTGGAAAACTCCGGGTTTACTAACTCCAGGATCAACTTTTTCAAAATGTAAAGGGCACATGAAAAGGTAACTCTAAATTATCGTACAATAATTTTAAGGAATATAAAGCAGTCTGCTGTCTCCCTTTTAAGGCTTAGAAAACGACAAATGATATTTTACTTCGCTAAAGGAGTCTGAGGAAAGACTTAGAAGCCTTAGACAGTAAAAAAAAAATGCATTTACCGAACAAGGAATGCGGTCGTAAGAAATTTTGTCAGATTACCACAGAAATTAGAGTAAAAGTTGTGGCCTCTGTTTGCATCTATTCGTTCATGTTCGATTGGTTCTGGGACATAGGAACTCAACACCAATTTTTCACAGAAAAAAAGAGTTCGTTCTACGCTGTTACGATTCTTCAACTCTAATGCAAACAAATATGAAATATTTTGCCGTTTTCATTTTAGCAGGGTGAGTGTTGAGTTGAAAACAGCAAAATATAATTTGATTAAAACAGAAAAAAAAACATTAAACCAAAAAAAGTGTCACGTTTGGGGACCTCATGGAGTCTTGAGGTTCACTGCATGCGCTGTTATCTAAGCTCTCTACGTTTTTGCGGTTTTGGACATCATTATATGGTTACTAAAGATTTTTAAAATCTTTTTTATTTATTTATTTTTGAGTAGGAGAGGTAATACAAAGTTACATATATGTAGGGTTTTTGGTCAAATGCCCTCTCTTTCCGCTTTTATCTTAGAATAAAAGACTCACAAGAAATTACTTACTGCTGAAGGAGGAAGCAGATGGTGATCTTAGCTCGACAAAATAACTATACACACTGTCATTCCGATAAATCATGAAAAAATATTTTTACATTGACAACCTCATTTTTAAGTGACGGGCCACTGACTATATTTTAGGTAAAGTATATATCAGTGAGAGATCTTGACGCCCAGTTTTAACACATGACTAACTGCCCGGAAAAACACAACTTACTTAATGAGTGTTGTCCTGCTGACACAAGATTTCACACCAGCAACGTTTTCTTGTTCTTCTTCTTCTCTTTTTTTTTTTTTATTATTCCTAATTGGAAAACGAAGGTCTTCTAAGCTGTACCGCAAAATTCGGTCGCAACCAGTTTTGAAGCAGAATAATAATCGTCGAAGAACAGTCATCAAATACTTATAACTCGACATTAAGGCTGTTGCACTGCGACAGGGTCAGAGCCCATTAGTTTGAAGACACGCCTTGCAGGCGTCTGACTTCCTCTCGTACTAAAGAGTCCAGAGTTACTGAGGCGAACCGTAGCTTCTTGGTTTAGTCATGTGAGGCAGTAGTATTAAAAAAAAAAAAAAAAAAACGACCGACGCTTTCAGTACGACTGAATTTTAGGGCAGCATCCTCCTCCCTGCTAGATGAAATTTTCAATGCCAAGTTTCTTTCAACACGAATTTCTCAAACTCGTAAAGAAATTCTGAGGGTGAAATAATTTCTTGTCTCATAACGGCTCAATTATTGCCAAATACTGCAGAATTGATATTATTATTACCTACTTTTAAAGCCAGTTCTTCCATGTATAGTATATCGTTCACATTTCTTTCGGTGTTCAGTTTTTTTAATACATATTTTTAATCTATCTTCCTGTACACAAGTGCACACACATTTCAAGCTATGAGAATTTCAGAAAAATTCGCGCTCTCTCTCACCTTAATTTAATTGTAAAATCTTTTTCAGGCATGGAGAGAAATCTGTGTAGAAGTGGAAGGAAGTTTATAATCCGTGAGAAGTCAAGTGGTGTAGGGCGTCTGACCAATTATCTCTTAAAGTGGATTTTAATAAAAATTAAAAGTGCGTTGTTCTTTTCAGCTCACAATAAATGGTGTTTTAGCCATAATCTCGTCATGCTGCATCAGAGCGGTTTTTGTTCGCAGTAATTTACAAATAGTAATACGTGGGTTGTACCTCAGACTTGGTGTTTAAAACAGCACCATTCAATAAGCCAGTTCAAAAAAGAGAACGGCTGCTACGATAAGTTCCAATTGAATGCATAGAATCCGTCTTGAAGCGGATTTTAATAAAAGTTAAAAGTGCGTTATATAGGAGGGGGTCCTGACAAAAATTTAAGTTTAAGCCGATTGACTTCAAAATTAAAGCATTTATCTCAATAACATCGAAATTTAGGTAGGGAGCTTAAATAACATCGAAATTTGGGGATACATCATACAGACTCTTACTGAAAGAATTTTTAATAAAAATTGATGGATTTCTTGCCGAAACCCAAACTTAACGAGAGGCAGAATCGAACTTACATCACTCATTCTCGTAATACATGTGCCAATGTGTCAATTGAATTGCTTCATGCGTCAGAAATCAATCCACGTGATGGCTTCTTACTTACTATGAAACGAGGGGGGGACAAAAAACTATATGTATTTCTGTGAGAGCCCACATATAACAAGCCACAGAGGCTTTTGTTTCTCCCCCCCCATTTCTGAATGCGTTACTAGAGTTCTTGAAGAGAAATTAAAAAGAAAGGTTCCGAGTACAGAATAAACTGTTAACTGACAAATGCAGCACGCTATCATACTTCAGTATTTGTTGCATTTTTTCAAATTCATCCATTAAATAATGGAGATGGTTGTTTTACATTTCCACTTCGGGCCTTTTTACATGTCTTAAGGAATATCTAAAAATCCCACTAACTCGTTTGTCGAAAAGCATAAAAGCTTCAGCAAAAGCCTTTAGATTGAAAGACAAATTCAGTCGTCCCCTTTTTACCGTCGAAGTTTTCAGTCAGTTAATTCTTTAGTTCATGAGGAGACATTAAAAATAGAAACGAAAGGTTATAAAGAAATATTTTAAGAAGAACTTTACTGGTTTAATCATCGTGAGAGTCGCTTTGGATGCGAAAACTTTCTCTAATCTTCATCAAATTGATGATTATTATCAACTTCACTAGTATAATATGGTTCCCTCCTTTCAACATGCGCACATAGACATAAACACACAAATACTCGACCACTGAACTCAAGACTTTATCAGTCGTGCGAACTCTTTCGTTCAAAAAAACTGACGCATTACTGTGTCTGCTGTGGCTACGTAAGTTATAGTTCTTCCTATACAATGCTGCATGACTACTTGGGATACCAAAAAGGGTGCGCCAGATGGGTCCAGATGCAGCTGAAACACAAGCAGCAGCGAACAGAGAGTTTCACACAAGTTTTGAAGCGTTACCTGAAGAAGTTCCAGGTTTGCTGGAATGGATTGTCACTGAGAACGAGACATGGGTGTGCCATTTGAACCTTGAAAGCAAGGAACAAAATATGGAGTAATCCTTTGTCCCCAGAAAAAAAAGGGGGGGGTGAGAATTTTTACGTTTTCGGATGTTATCTGACTTACATGTCATATTTACACCAAAATAACGGATTCACATCTTCAAAATTTATAGTGAATAAGAAGTTCAAAAGTGCCACTTTTTTTAAAAAAATCTTGTTAACTTTGTTTTGGGATATGTAAATGTATGGGCCTAATTTTGAATATTATCAGTAACACAGACAAATTGCTCACAGTGTAACATATTCTACAATGCTTAAAGACAAACCGAAACTTGGAATCCGCAACAAAGGAAGACGGTTGTTATAACAAAAAAAAATTATTTTGCACCACGACAATGCTCGTCCGCATACGGCGGCTGCAACCATGTCGACAATTCAAAAGCTTAAGTCTGAAGGTCTTCCACATCCACCGTTCAGCCTGAATTCCGCACCAAGCGATTTTCGTCTGATTAAAGAAGCATTGGGCGTCGGCGTTTGGTTGTGCTGAATAGGTGAAAGCAGCGGTGCAGACATGGCTTTAGGAAGAATCGAAATATTATATTTCAATGGGATCAAGAAGCTAGCGGACCGTTAAAAACGGTGGGCGGAATTGCTGGGAGATCACATTGAAAAATAATGTGACTATTATGTCTTTTATGTAAGTTTCACTTTATTTTTAGTAAATAAAGAAAATGGCTTTACTTTTCGATTCATCTTCACGTTATTCACAGGCTCTTCCAAAGCTGCATTATCGGTAATTTGCGATCATGACTCTTAAATGAAATCAATCCTCTCCGTACATATTCAGAACACAAGGCAAGGGCTATTTTGGATAACGTCAAAAAATGTGATCAAAGAACCGACTCACAGCGCTGTTACTTTTTACTTCCTGCAGAATTCCAAATCTTTTACTTAGACTAATCGTAGATCTCGCCTACTTAGCAACACCAGCTTCTTCACCGTTCCACACATGCTTGGGAGTCATCAGCTGCAGGGCCGGCAGGATGTTTGGATGGGGCTCTGGGAAAACAATTCAGAATTCAAGGGTTCGAGAAATTTAAGAGCTATTAAACATAATGTTACTTTCATTTTAACTGGATATGACACATTTTTTGAGGAGTAAGTCACAAAAAAAGAAGATGTTTCAAAAACCTTTCTCTTTTTTCAGCTTAATAAAGAATAATAATTATTTTGCGTTTAGTTTATTTGCATACTTAGGTATCTTCAGCAAAATAATTCATTCCTTAAAAATATAATTCAATAGTGCCATTTTCTTGCAAATAGTCTCTTTTAAGAGTAACGTTGCATATCTTTGCATTTGTAGTCTGAGTTCCCAAGTAAAGATCAATTTACTGAAAAGCAAAAATAATTTTTGGTAATTTTGAGTATGAAGCTACTGAACAAGAATTTAATCATATTAACATGAATCGTAGGTGTATTTTTAACTCAGCAAAACACTGCATTAACATTTTGAATAACATTAATGATTAAATAAGAAAAAAAATGGCTAACTGATACGGTTTGTACACGTATTCTTAATTCATCCAAGATAGATAGCTTCAACATCTTGAATCGTATTAATGATGAAATGTAAAAAATGAGAAAAAAATTATTATGTCGAACAGTAAAATTCTGCTAATAACTAACGAGACACATCCTGAGTAAAACGTGTTCCTGATTCAGGAGACTTTGAATTTCCATGTTGGACAGCGGAATGAACTCTGCTGCAAATTTCTTTTTGGACATGATCAAACTCGAAAGGGCAGCTGCAAAAGAAAATTTTGTTCTTTGCTCGGCTGTCTTCAATTATGCAAAATAAATGAAGACATCCTAGAGCTTTTTCTTATTGTTTCAAAGTTTATCTAACAACCACCATCAGCAACACTATGACTACAAGCAGTCCTGTCCCTGATTTGTAACAAATGGTTCCAAGAAAGAAACAAAACCAGCGTCATTACTCATGTGACAAACTCATGTCTCATCCTTTATTTGAACCCGGGCCCATCTACGATGAATGATGAGAAACTAGCGCTTCACGCCACTTGGCCACCAAGGCATCTAAAAATCTCATTTAGTGTATTTTGCACGTGATGGTTGAGCTGTTACGATGCGCAAGAAAAGTGAGATTACCAAACTGGCAAAAGAAAAATATCCTTCTTTAACTGTGTGGTACTGCACTGATCAGAGCTTAGAATTAGTTGTCCTGCGATCACGTGCGCAGGCAGCTGATTTCTCCTACTGTTAATGGACCTTACCAGCGTGTCGTCATGATCACGTGATTGCGGACCAACATGGCTGAGTGTGCAATGTTCTCACTGTTAGATTGTGAGTTGTTATTGATTAATTTTGGTAATCTGAATGTTTTAGAATACGCAAATAAGCTAATTGAGATTCAGGATGGAAAAGGAGAAATTAGTTTCCTAAAGAAGCACATGTAAGGTGAAAACATTTTCAATGGCAAGTTTGTATTGGATGTGTTCATCGAGACGGCTACTCAGACGAATGGCGATGAAACTAAAGATTCTGCTGAAGCTTTCCTGATTTCTGGAAAGATTAAAGCTGAAATGAAGACAAAAACAGTCTGTACTGTTGAATGTACGCTCTCCAAAACAGGAAAGCTGAGATTTTTTTGTTAGTTGAAGTACAAGATATACCAATGATCATAATGTTCACTGAGGGAATGTTTAGTAAGGTTTGTTTATAACACGCTTGAGATGTTGGAGGCACCACAGTGTTTGAGAAAATTATCAGTAAAGATTAATTAAGTGATGATGAAAGAAAACACCATTACATGTAAAATTACCAAGCTAAAGATAATAGTTTTATATTAATAATGAGAAATAGCTTAAGCCATAAAAAAAAAAAATAGGTGGTCTAGATTAAAGCTATAACTATAAATTTGGTGAGCAGAATTTGTAGAACTTCGATTTCAAAAACTTATCTACCCAAATATGCAATCCGTTTTCTCTTCAAAGTTTCTTTTTGGAAACAACACTGTCGGGACGCTTTCAGGTTTCAATTGCCTACGGTTTGTAAAAGGTTAGTAAACAAAATCGTCCTCTATAAAGTGGAAAGAACATATTCTTGAATGCACATCGGGGTGAAAATCCTCCCTTTTCATTTTGCACAACCATTGCTTCAAAATATCAGGTCTTTTCAGTGGAAAACTGTGAAAACTTATCCCTTCTTCGATGCATTTCCTGTGGCACTACTTATTTACACAACCAAACGCAGAACAAAAATTAGGCATAATGCAGATTTGTTAGAAAATACAAAATTTATCAATAACAACACTACGACAACCTATAATCCAAACAACTGAAATATTGTTGGTCCGCTATCACGTGGCTAATTTCCCAGAATGCAACGACTGGCGGGTAAGGTCCATTCCGGAAGAAAAAATATGAATGTTGTGCTTTCACTTCCTGCGCTGGTGTTCTCTTCTTTCCCTGAAATCCACGTGACTAAATCAGGGACGGGCGATGCCTAATAACCTCGCGTTTCAGTGTGACTTTCCTGTCGGGCATTCTAGCGGGGCCAACGTACCTCCCTCGTCCCTTGGTCGGGGCCTGGGCGCTCAAACTTTTTCGCTGCCGTGACGTCACAGGAAGCGACGGAGGTTAATCTGGAAGGACACTGCAGTAACACTGGTTTCTCCTTAGTTGCTCCCGTTACCAAATATATATATTTTCTCATGTTGCTAAAACAAAGTTGTACTGTTTGCGATGTACTACAGTTAAAGTAAACATTTCCTCATAGATATAAAATATAGGAAAGTGCATATTGCAGTTACGAAGAAAAATTGTAAACGAAGACATTGACGGAGATCTAACTGTGATCGCTTGATTTTATGGCTCTTGGAATTTCATATCACTTTGATAAGAAATAAAAGTTTCACATTTTCCGCTAACTAAATACAAGAAATTAGAACAAAAACGAGTCTTCCACCGATATTAATGGGGCATTTAAAAAAAATTGAAAACATTTCAAATGAAAAATACCTGTTTAATGCTTGAAGTTCCTTGTCATGGAAGGCCGAAAGGACAGCAAATTTTCTTTTACTAGATTTTCCACCAATGACGTCATTGTTGAGTTTTGCGTAGTTGTTTAAAAAAATGTTAAAAAACACTGAAACACACTTCATGGCTAACTCTATATTATTTCTTCCACATCTAATGCAAGCTCCTGGTAGCGAAAATTCAGAATTTTATACCGAGCCAGTTTTTTCAGCAGTGATTTTATGTTCCCCATATGGAGTGAATTTTCGTTCTCTTCACGTAAAAACAGTTTAAATAATTTATAACATGCAGTGAAAGAAAGTATTACTAGTTCACACGAATATGTTACTCCACCTCGGTCGAGCAGTTCAAAATATTTTTTCACTTCGGAAGCGCCTAATTCTAGAATTATCTCTTTATCTGACGTTAATTTTTTCTGGCACAAGTGGCAGCTCAACTTTTCTTTTTGTTTGAATGCTGGCTGTCCGGACAAGTAACGAATACAGCAGGTAATAAATCGGCCTCGTCGCTATATATTTCATACAAAACAATTCCCCTTATTCCAATATCAGGTAGGTCTTCCTTAGTAGCTGGTTTCTTTTCGACATCAAATTCTTCCAAAAATCTTTAATTGAAAAATATCCATACCTTGAAGAGTGGAATATTCAAGCAAAGCAAACTGAATTTGCTTATACCACTTACTGGTCATCCATGTAACACTTCTCGGGAAACTTGAAAATCTCAATTGTCCCTTCCTTTTATGAGTGTCTTTGTCAGAAAGATATTTTGGCAGATTAGGAAAAATACATGGCACTGCATCTTTGTTAAGCGCAAAATGAGAACGCGGGACAACAATAATCGAGCCATCGTTTCTAGTGACACTGTCTTCTGTTATAACATCTTCATGTTTTAAATGCTTGATGCATACTACGCTTCTCTTTCTGGGAAACCAGTCTTTCCTAGGAATTTTCTTCAGCCACTGTTGAAATCTGCTTTCTTCAGGGTTTCTCGGTTTTAAAATAAATGGGTTGACATTACCAACAAAACGTTCTTGGTGGTGCACAAAAAAAAAAAAAAAAAAAAGCCTATATCATGCAGAGTGATTCTTGTGAAATCATCAACAAAGTTTACAAATGAATGGAAGCAGGAAGATTGATTCTGCGAAGAGAAAACAGCTCAGAATGACGCACGACAACGACTGTGACAATAAGAAGCTAACTCAGCAATACGCTTTCCAACAGGTTCATCCCGGCGCTTTGTGTAATGTTACAGCAGTCGTAAACTTTCAGCGCCCAGGCCCCGATCAAGGAACGAGGGAGGTACGTTGGCCCCGATTCTAGCCCAAATCTCCTCGCTTTCTACTTCTAAATGTTGTTTAAGACTTGGGATCAGACACCCCCTTCCTAAAGTCCTCTACAACAGCGGTGGATTTGCAGAAAAAATCTGTAATACCGTCTCCATAAATTTACAATAAAGGTACTCGTATTTGTTTAAACCGCAAGTTGAAAAGTCATCACCGTCTCTATGTGAAGGCCCCACTGCAGATCAGGTGACGTCACGCCGCGCGTGGTCATCCACTGACAGCAGTAGTTTGATACGATGTTTTGCAAGGAACGGAAATATATAATTTATTTTAAGGCTCTACGAGCCTCGCCATCTTGCATTGCTGCTTTCTCTTGACCAACGGGCAAGCGTATTTCACAAATTGCTCGGGCAATTTTGCACATTTTGGAACACCGTTTGTGGCTAACGCAAGATATATGATAAATAAAGAGTTCCCTGGTTTCAGAATTTTTATTGACCTTTCCCTTCATTTTTTATCTGCAGCGAAAGTCGTACCAAGGCGTCGTCATAGTTTTATTAATTAATAAAAAAATACTTAAAGAGTCCAAAATGAAAATCTGAAACCAGGGAACTCTTTATTTATCATATATCTTGCGTTAGCCACGAACGGTCTTCCAAAATGTGCAAAATAGCCCGAGAAATTTGTGAAATAAGCTTGCCCGTTGGTTAACAAGAGAAGGCAGCAATACAAGATGGCGGGGCTCGTAGAGCCTTAATAGACCACGTGAAAACAAACGTTTCCTTTCTTGCGCAAATGCTTTTCATTGCCAAACATGTTCCAAATTACCAGAATTTTCATTTTTATGAATTTCGTACTGTAAATTAGAACTTTATATTATTGTACCTGTATTATTACTATTACAACCAAACGAAAGATGTCCCAGAGAAATCAATGTTGTAATCGCAGAATACATTCATCAGCTCTTACTAGTGAAGTTTGTCAATATTTACCCAGGCTCCCTTAAGATTACCATTTTTTTTTCTTAAAGCCTGTAACGTACCAGGAGATGTGACGTACCTGCCAGCAGGACGCACACGACATAAAGACAGATAGCAGTCAGACAAACGTCCGCGTAGCTCAATTGGTAGAGTGACTTATTCCGGAATGAGGGGATCCGGGTTCCAATCCTGGCGCGGATAGAAATGACGGAGAAATTTACTTCGTTATAATGGCGCCCGAACTATCCGGATGACCCGACCGTTCAAAATCTCGCATTGGTGTGATGTTATTTCCACACCGCGAGATAGGAAAAATAAGAGAATCCTTTCTCCAGCACTTCGAAAAAAAAAAATAAAAAAAATTAAATAAGGGGGAGATGATGTAACGTACCAGGAGATGTGACGTACCTGCCAACAGGACGCACACGACATAAAGACAGATAGCAGTCAGAACAAACGTCCGCGTAGCTCAATTGGTAGAGTGACTTATTCCGGAATGAGGGGATCCGGGTTCGAATCCTGGCGCGGATAGAAATGACGGAGAAATTTACTTCGTTATAAGCCTGAAACTGGATATTCGTACACTTAATATAACATGCAATCAAATTTACAACAAATTCAAAAATAAGACTACCTTGATAGGCAAATAAAACTTTTATTTCTCAATCTCACATTGACAATTTTTATTATAAAAATAACATTAGTTTTAACATTAGTTTTAACATTATGTTTACATCCCAGTTTCATTTCTGCAATGTTTTAACACCACCGGCATAGCACAGTTGGTAAGTCGCTGTGTGGGAGGTTGGCGTTTCTGACGGGTATTCGAATCCCGGTCCTGCCGGCCATCTAGCCTGCGGTTTTTCCGGGGTTTTCTGCAGACTTCCCGAGTTTGGGGGCGCGAATGCGGAAATGGTTCCCTGTGAAGTCGGCCCGGGCGCACTTTGCCGTTATACGTATGCAGCAGAGGAATGGCCAGCAGGCTGCATTCATTTTCCAGGAACCCTCAAGGGCGCGTAGTCGTTTTTGGGGAACTCAGCTCGCCGTGGATGAAATGTTTGTAACTTTCGTTTTTTCGCATGTTTGTTTTGAGTTCTGAAGTGTGTGCTCATTTAGTTTTTTAGTGTAGTTGTTCAGAAATGTGTTGGCAGCAACCCAAATTAACACTTCAAAACATAGTTTGTGTCATGACTGTTTGATCAGGAATCTTCTATATCTTTTCCTTAATTCCTGACATTATAGCAGCACACACAATTAATTGCCCTATGGTTGCCACGTTTGACAAATCTGCTTTCAATATTAGGTGAAATAAGTTTCTTTACAACAATGTAGTAGTGAATAATAATTACTAGAACATCAGGGTGCGGATAAAGCATATTGGTGTGTTATGGCTTAAGTGAAGAAGTCTTAGTATTTTTTTAAATCAAACTTAATTTATGAAGGATAAAATTATATCACTGTAGAAATATATATTTCAATAAGCCATATAAAAAAGCGGCTCTCCTGAACTAAGCTATATGTGCTACGTATATGTCTGAAGATACAAATGAAATTTCAAGGTAAAAATGAAGTTTTACTTTCAAATTTGTTTTGTTGTGATTAAACTAAATGATGTATCAATGGACTTGGTTTGGAAGTTAGAATCGTCAAGAAATAGCACTGTTTATCTCACATGGGAAAATAGTAATTTTTTTTAATTATTTATCTCACATGACAGAAGAGTAATTTTTTTTAATTACACTGCCTGACAGAGAAATGCCCCACCATGAAGGAATGCTCGAAAACAGACCAAACTGCACACACAGATAGCCAAGTAAGTTCTAAACAAATGATTTAATTGTCACATACAGACTAGGCTCCAGTGGCCGAATATACAGGGTGATCAATAAGGAGTGTGACCCCCATTTTGGGCGATACAGCGTTAAATCCGACGTGGCATCCAGGCAATGAGAGTTCGAATACAGTCCCGGGGTATCGTGGACCATGTGGTGTTGATCCGAGTCCGCAGTTCATCTTCATTTCGCGGGGATGGGAGGGTACTCAACCGACGTTCAATCATGTCCCACAGATGCTCGATGGGAGAGAGGTCGGGGGATCGTGCTGGCCACGGAGGCATCCGCACACCGTGTAAAACATTCAGGCTGATCCAAGCGATATGCGGCCGGGCATTATCCTGTTGAAAAACGGCGTTCGGAATGCCCTGCAGATCGGTAGTGCTACGGGCAGCAGCACCTCGTCAACATAGCGGCGTGCCGTCAATGTGCCCGTAAAGCGCACCAGCGGTGAGCGGTGGTGGCGCTGATAGCACCCCACACCATGATTCCACGTCGCCGGGCCGTGTGGCGTTCCCCAATGGCGGAGGAATCCGCCCGTTGGCCACTTCGCCTCAAGACTCTCACACGGCGATCATCCGTGGTGAGACAAAACTGCGATTCGTCGATGAACACACACTGTTCCATTCGGCACCCCACGCAGCTCTGGAGCGACACCACGCCAAGCGGTGACGACGATGGCTCGCTGTTAAGGGAAGCCTTTGCAACGGACGGCTGGACAGCAAAATAGATGCAGCCAATCGGCGCGACACTGTCCGCGTCGATATCAGAGCATCCAAGCCTCCCCTTACACTCGGCAAAATGTCGCTCGTTATGGCCTGTAGGTCCGCTTCGGCATAACGTCGGATGCGACGGTCGGTGCGCTCGGACGTCAGTCTCCGTGCTCTGGTCCCCCTACGACGTTGCACAGATCCTTCCTGGGACCACTGCCTCCAAATACGACCGACGGTTGTGGCATCACGTTGTGTTTCTTCCGCAATACGACGCAAGGTCCATCCGGCGGTACGAAGGCATACAAAGCCACCTCTCGTGAACTCATCCGTTTGACAAAATCGTGTACGACGGCATCTTAACGGCACTAGCACCCTTTGTTCGTTCTCCACACACGGTTACAGCAGAATCACTCACTTCTCGAGGCCGTGACGACGTCTCGACTGATGGGCTTACGGGCTGGTTGTCCGCTTATATCCCGTGCGCCGTTCGTGCGATTGGCCTGCAAAAGCAATCATTTACATAACTTGCACGTGTGCACACACTCTGCAATTTTCATGGCGCTGCGTCCACGTCTTCGTGGTGTGGCATTTTCTCTCTCAGGTGGTGTATTTACCTTACGTGGCAAAGGGAATTTTTAAGCGCAGTTATTAGTTTATATATTCTTATGATACTGCTTAAAATGTATTCTTCATTACAAACCATGTAATGTAAATGTTCATTACATGGTTTGTTTTGCATTATAGCACAAATTATTAGACAGCTTATTTTTAAGATTTCGAGAGATGATAAACATTGAAATTTCCCATATACAGTATTTCCGAAATTTATGCTGCGACATACTCAAGTTTTTTGTTTTTTTATTTATTTATTTATTTATTTTTTTATTTTTTGGTGAAGATTTAAAAAGACCACTGTGAGCAACTCGATTAGCTATAAGCAGTCGATGCCGTCGCTCGTCCCTAATTTTGGGCCACTGTCTCCAGGGAAGGGAGAAAGCCAGTGCCGTAAGACAAACACAACATCCATGCCTTACCAGGATTCAAACCCGAACCCTTCACGTACGAGTGATTTCAAGCCATCGCTTAGACTACTAACAGGAATTATTGGCCAAACGAGTGACAGGAATTACTGGCCAAACTATTAGAAATTACCTGTGATCCCACCACCTTGATTTTCCCGATATTTTCTGATTGAAACGTTATTATTTTCATTCGTTTTCCATGGCTGTTCACCCTTATTTATGAAACACGTGCGAAACTGGATAAAGAATGAAATTACAAGAATACTTTGAAGCCCGATTCTTCTACAAATTAAATTTTAAAATATTTTCTGTATTCATCTAACAAAACGACTTTTACGCGCGCACACACACACACACACACACACACACACACACACACATTGGTATTTTCTATTGTTAAATTTAACTATTTCCAAAAAAACACCAGAAATATTAAGTCTTAAAAATTTAAAGATAAAAAGTCTTTAAATTTTACTTTTCGGAATTTCTAAACGTTTCCTAAGAACAATAGCTAAAATAGCTAAGATAACTGGAAATCAGCATGAAGTATTTCATTTACATCCACTCGCATTATCCTATGATTCCACTTTTTTGCCACGTTTTCGTCCTTGGGAGAACGAAATACAGTCACCTGATTAAGTGCGTTATAATTACGTCGACAGTTTGCAACACAGCATCTATGAGGCATTTCCAACAGAAATTTTCTAACAGCATACGCCAAAAAAGAAAACAACATGTGGTCGACTTCTGTCTCTCTGACAGCGTGGAAGACACTAGCTTGGTTACTGACCACAGAAGCTTGACGACAGGCCATGACATCACGTGGCAAACGGGATCTCGCGGTGGGGCCTTCGCTAGGGATGGTGATGACAGAGTGCTCACGTGTTGCTGTTGTTAACTGGAACTCTCAAAGTATCGAAAGTTCATGCATCGTTAAAATACAGGGGTTTCACTAGGTAGTTTCACCTCTCACCAAAGAACCGACTATTGTTTTGTTCCCAATCTACACAGAAACGCGACGTTTGGTTTACAAGTGACCTTGATCCTTGAGAAATACGCATGAGTGATTTTCCTGATAAGGCGACGACTTATGGTGACGTCACCCCACCAGATGGACCTGTGCGCTAATTCTATCCGGGGGCAATCTGCGTATTTTACTGCGTCGTTGAACGTTCTTCAGGGTGGCTATGTATACCGTTGCGGACGGGTGTTTATTGTGAAAAGTTATTGGATTACAAAGTCTATAAAGGTAACACAGCGCGAATTCCTGGAGAAGTTTTGGGGAAGAAAATCACCATACATCGCCAAGTTATCGAAGAGATTTGAAACCATGGGGAGTGTTTTGAACCAATAGTGGCGGACGTCCTCCTTTAACGGAAGAAAAAGTCAAAGAAGGGAAGCATAGGCTGCTGGCATCGTCGAAGACGTCACTACGACGTTTGGCAAAAGAAACTGGGTATTCTGTTTCCACCTGCCAAAGAGCGGTAAAGAAAGCAACGCTTTCTTCGCGATGACAACTGTGCAAGACTTGCAAGAACCTGATCTTGAAAAGCGTGTGTCTTATTGTTACTGGTTCCGGGCATTTTAACTCCAATTCTGAACAATTATTTTGGATTTCAAATGTTTCACTGGCGAAGCATGGTTTCATTCGGACGGGTATGTCGATTCCCAAAACTCCCTCATCTAGGCTACAGATAATCCACATGAATTACATGAAACTCCATTACTTCCTGCAAAACTCGGTGCTTGGAGTGCTGTGTCCCGAACCAGAATAATCGGACCCATTTTCTTCAGGAGCGTAGTAAACTCGGCGTCATATGTACACATTTTCAGACAATATGTGGAGCAATTAACCGACATCGATTTATTTTATTGGAGGTTTAACGACCACCTTGACCAACTCAGTGCGTTATAATCAGTCGCCTATCCCTAATTTAGGGCTACTGGTTCCAGGGAAGGGCGAGAGCCAACGCCGTAAGAAAACACAACAACCATGCCTCACCGGGATTCGAACCTGGACCCATCTTGGACGAATGGTCAGAAGACACCGCTTAGACCACTGCGCCATCCGGGCGGCAACATCGATTTGACAACGAAGTACTTTCAACAGGATGGAGCGACATGCCACACATCCTGTGTGAAATTTCCTCTTTCTTCGGTGACCGAATGATCTCTAAAGGATTGTGGCCACCTCGTTCACCCGATTTGACTCCTCCTGATTTTTCGTGTGAGGATATTTGAAGTATCGTGCTTACAACAATAAGCCTCGCACGTTAGAAGACTTAGAAAGTAATATCAGTGCAGCAATCGGGACTATTATGATGAGGACATTCTGCGAAGGACCATCGATAATATGTAGCGTCGCGTCCGTATTTGGATGTCGATGGAGGACATTTCCAGCATTTATTATGAATGGTGCTACATTCTAATGAACTAAAGTATGTTGTAAACCACATGTCATGTTTCTAAGTAGAGTGTGTTGCAAAATATGATTGATTCTTTGGGGGGGACCTTAATGAAACACCCTGTAACATTGGGGTTGTAGGAGCTTGTGAAAACTTTGAACTTCAAGGCGGAATACCTGCATTACTAATTTTTACATTACTAATATTAATACTAATTACTAATTTTTACATTATTAATTTTTTACTGTGAAATCATGGATCATTGGTTGAAGACCGGAACCGCGGTAAGACGTGGTAATGCTGAGCAAAAAAATGAAATTCCTTCTTCTAATATGCCGCAAGATGATCTGAAATCCCGCAAAACTAAACTGACGAAAATTCCGAAACAGTGCTTAAAATGTTGAAGACATTGACATTGACATTACATCTAGTACAAAAAAAGGGAAATACGGTGAAGATTACATTAAATCTGGCTTTTCATGGACAGGAGGTTTTGCGAAGAAGTCCTTGTATAAACAGGAGTTTGAAACCTACACTCTTGTCTCGTCATTTAGAAGCTGAGCACCAAAGTCCTGCAAATAAACCAGTTGATATTTTCATACTGAAATCCAAAGAGCTCAAAGTATCTAATATTAATTCGTATGTTTCACTTCGTAAATCAAGATAGTGAAAAAAGCGATTGCAGCATCATGCTTGGTAAGCTACCAATTAGGAAAAGCTGGGGAAGCCGTTACTATTGCGGAAAATCTGATTTTACCGAGTGCGAAAGCAATATTGTCAAGTGCATGTTTGATGACGTTTCAGCAAGAAAATTGGGCATGATAGTAGTACAAAAGGACCGATTCAAGGGCAAGGAGCAGGGGCGTGGCCTGACGCCGAAGGATGGGCTGTAGCACGGGCAGAAGGAGCCGGGGGCGTGGCTTGTGACGCAGAAGGATGTGGGGGCGTGACATGTGGTGCTAGATGTAGGGTCGATGCTGATGTGCTGCCCCCTAGCGGTGCTTCTTGGAACTTTCGATAGATTTTTGAGGGATGGCAACGACCGAAGGGGGAAAGGGGATGTGTACTCGATGTGTTGCCCCCTAGCGGTGCTTTTTCGAACTTTTCTCGGGAGATTTATTGGACTTTGACAAATTTTTGGGAATTCTTTCCAATATGTTTTGTTTTATTAAACTTATATTTTAGGAACTTCCGTGAGGTGTTAGGAATTTTTATAGACGTTGCATTATTTATTTATTCTTTATTTTCTCGGGAGATTTATTAGACTTTGTCAAATTTTTGAAGGAAGTTTTTTTGTCGTTTCCAATATTTTTTTATTAAACTTATATTTTTAGAACTTCCGTGAGGTGTTCTAAAATATAAGGAATTTTTATAGCCGTTGAATTATTTTTTTAATTCTTATATTTGTCCTCCCTCCAATTTTAATTTAGACGAGGAAAGGCTTTGTTTGAAAAGATTTCATTCCTGTTGATACATGTTCCGCTATCTTTTGTCCGCCATGTGTTTTGGGATGACTCACAATTTTCTCTTTGTCTCAGACCATACCATTTTGTATGACACGTGTTTTGGGAAGAGTCACTATTGATGGGTGACGCAGTCGTGATAGCAGACAAAACCATGACATCAGCCAACGCCATTTACTCCGCGGGGTCGGTGGTTGACGTCATTTGAGATTCTGTTAGACACATTAAGTTCCAAGACTGATTTTTTTTCAATAACTTGGTCATTTTGCAACGAATTTATTCCTTATTTTTCCCCCTAATTTCCCATTTTTTATTCATAATTTTTCAATGTAACGATTTTTTTATTTTCTTTGAGGAGACTTCACGCATTTTCAACGGACGTTCCAACATAAAGACGTTTTCCAAAGTTTTGTGCTGCAGACATAATCTTAAAACACGATTGTTTATTAATGTATTTACGTGTTCATGGCATTTTCTGTTAAATTTGTTAACGTTGTATCTTTTTCCACAGTACAAAGCCACAATTTTTTATGCATAGTTAAAATGCTTTTTTATTTATTTTTTCGTATTTTTTTTTATTTCTTCATGATTAATCAGTGAAATGTACCTTTTAATGCATTATCTTAATCTTTTTTCTAGTTGCTTGCGTACTCGTTAAACATCTCGATGTACCAAAATTATTTTTTTTTCTAACTTTTCAAACTAACAACTTCTTTTTTCGAGGTTTTATTTTTTCTGATTCAAACAAGCAAACGTTTCTTCATTATTATTTCTGTTTCCTATGCAAACAACTTTTCTTACTTGCTCTTATTGTATGACTTAATGTGGTTTTCCATATAGCTGTTTCATGTTTGTGCAAGAAATATACAGACTATAACAGCTAGCATACACAACATTCGTTCGTAACAGAATTTTTTTTTCCAGATTTAAACCAACATACGTTTCTTAACGACTTGATATCTGTTTTCTGGGGAACTTTTCTTTTTCCTTCATTCAATTTTATTCCAGATCATGAGACGAGGAAATGCTTCTTTAGAAACGATTTCGTTCCTGTTCGCAGTAATTATTGGACTTTGACAAATTTTTTGTGAAATGACTTCATGCTAATTCTGAGTCTTGTCTTTGCAATATTATTTTCTCGTAATTTTTTCGTGTGTTCAAGAACTCTACAGGTCTTTCACAGTTAAAATTCTGCTGAAACAATATTTTCTTACTTTATCTCGCACATCATTATAGCTTCCCAATTTCGCTATTTTACTTCATCATTTTTTTGAAATTTCGTAAAACTTTTCAGTATGTCAGTAATTTATTTCTTACTTGGCCAAACTTATGACTCCTTTTATTTAGACTATTTTTTTTTCATTTCATTTCAGCAAAACGATTATTTTAGATGTAGCAAATCATCAGGTTTTTGTTTCCTTAATATCATATTTTCCAACTTGCTTTAAAGTATTCCTCAAAGCTTGCATGTATGTCAAATATGCATGCTTTTATTCTTTGCAAGTTTGCTATACTCTTTCGTGGACTGTTCCCGCAGGAAAGCATTCATTGTCAAGACATGCAATCTAAAACTTTTTTCTTACGATAAAATTTGTATTCTTGGGGACATATTTTCTGTATATTTTTCTGTTTTGTCCGAAAAAAACATTAAGAAAAAAAAGAAGTTTCATAAAAATAAACCAAAGTTTGAAGAATCATACAACACTGAATAGAAGGAAAAATATAATAAGTAAAATAAGGAGAATACGATATTTTCACTATAGGAGTTTGGAAACACCTGCTTTTCTGACGAATTAGTAAAACGTGAAATAAAAATGTTCAGAGGAAGTACGGACTTAATCGCTATGTCTCCAGAATGAAAGCTTTTTCTGCTGAGACAATGAATAAAAAAATGTGATAATGAAAGCCTAATTAAAACGAAAAAAAGGTCAATGAAACTAAATGTCTAAAGAAAAAATGCAGCAGGCACAGAAGTAAAAAATGAAGGGACAGACACGGGAGGACCGGACATTAAGTGAATGAAATATACGCGAAGTTTTGAAACATCTCAATTTAAAGCGAACTAAATGAGGAAAAGGAATGTGATTAGGGGAGTTCTTATTGACGTTGATGAGGTGATTAAACAATAAAAATTTAGTTATACATGAAATAAAGTAAAAAAATAACTCGTTTAAGAATATGATTTTTGGTGAAAGTATGAAATTCTAGTTGAATTGTCATGATCAGCATTTCGAAAAGAAATAGATTGAGTCGATATGTAGGGAACCGAAGTAAGTATTTCTTTAGTTTCGCTATGGAGGTGGTGAGTTAGTAAAACGTTAAAAAATAATGTTTAGTGGAAGAACAGAATTACTCGCTTTGCCTCCAGAATGAATGTTTTTTTCGGACGAGACAGAAAAATATACAGAAAATATGTCCCAAAGAATACAAATTTTATCGTAAGAAAAAAGGTTTTAGATTGCATGTCTTGACAATGAATGCTTTCCTGCGGGGACAGTCCACGAAAGAGTATAGCAAACTAGGAAAGAATAAAAAAATGCATATTTGACATACATGCAAGCTTTGAGGAATACTTTAAAGCAAGTTGGAAAATATGATATTAAGGAAACAAAAACCTGATGATTTGCTACATCTAAAATAATCGTTTTGCTGAAATGAAACGAAAAAAAAATAGTCTAAATAAAAGGAGTCATGAGTTTGGCCAAGTAAGAAATAAATTACTGACATACTGAAAAGTTTTACGGAATTTCAAAAAAAGATGATGTAAAATAGCGAAAATTGGGAAGCTATAATGATATGCGAAATAAAGTAAGAAAATATTGTTTCAGCAGAATTTTAACTGTGAAAGACCTGTAGAGTTCTTGAACACACGAAAAAATTACGAGAAAATAATATTGCAAAGACAAGACTCAGAATTAGCATGAAGTCATTTCACAAAAAATTTGTCAAAGTCCAATAATTACTGCGAACAGGAACGAAATCGTTTCTAAAGAAGCATTTCCTCGTCTCATGATCTGGAATAAAATTGAATGAAGGAAAAAGAAAAGTTCCCCAGAAAACAGATATCAAGTCGTTAAGAAACGTATGTTGGTTTAAATCTGGAAAAAAAAAATTCTGTTACGAACGAATGTTGTGTATGCTAGCTGTTATAGTCTGTATATTTCTTGCACAAACATGAAACAGCTATATGGAAAACCACATTAAGTCATACAATAAGAGCAAGTAAGAAAAGTTGTTTGCATAGGAAACAGAAATAATAATGAAGAAACGTTTGCTTGTTTGAATCAGAAAAAATAAAACCTCGAAAAAAGAAGTTGTTAGTTTGAAAAGTTAGAAAAAAAAATAATTTTGGTACATCGAGATGTTTAACGAGTACGCAAGCAACTAGAAAAAAAAGATTAAGATAATGCATTAAAAGGTACATTTCACTGATTAATCATGAAGAAATAAAAAAAATACGAAAAAATAAATAAAAAAGCATTTTAACTATGCATAAAAAATTGTGGCTTTGTACTGTGGAAAAAGATACAACGTTAACAAATTTAACAGAAAATGCCATGAACACGTAAATACATTAATAAACAATCGTGTTTTAAGATTATGTCTGCAGCACAAAACTTTGGAAAACGTCTTTATGTTGGAACGTCCGTTGAAAATGCGTGAAGTCTCCTCAAAGAAAATAAAAAAATCGTTACATTGAAAAATTATGAATAAAAAATGGGAAATTAGGGGGAAAAATAAGGAATAAATTCGTTGCAAAATGACCAAGTTATTGAAAAAAATCAGTCTTGGAACTTAATGTGTCTAACAGAATCTCAAATGACGTCAACCACCGACCCCGCGGAGTAAATGGCGTTGGCTGATGTCATGGTTTTGTCTGCTATCACGACTGCGTCACCCATCAATAGTGACTCTTCCCAAAACACGTGTTATACAAAATGGTATGGTCTGAGACAAAGAGAAAAAGTTCGAAAAAGCACCGCTAGGGGGCAAAACATCGAGTATACATCCTCTTTCCTCCACTCGGTCGTTGCCATCTCTCAAAAACAAAGGCTCAACGTAATAATAAAGTTACAAGAAGCACCGCTAGGGCAGCACATCGACCCAACATACTAGCGCCATCCGCCACGCCCCTTTCCCCCTCGGTCGTTGCCATCCCTCAAAAATCTATCGAAAGTTCCAAGAAGCACCGCTAGGGGCAGCACATCAGCATCGACCCTACACACTAGCGCCATCAGTCCCGCCCCAACATCCTTCTGCGTCACAAGCCACGCCCCCACATCCTTCTGCGTCACAAGCCACGCCCCGGCTCCTTCTGTCCGTGCCACACCCCCATCTTTCGGCGACATGCCACGCCCCCCTGCTCCTTGCCCTCGAATCGGTGCTTTTATACTACTCATGATACTCTTTTCTAACAACATAGTGTCTCGCCGAATTCACGATGTGTCTGAGGATATTGAATCTGTTAATATAGAAATGGTGCGGAAAAGTACTATGTACTATCTGCAGTTAGTTGAGAAAGCAGACGTTTATAATCTAGCAATATGAATTGTATTTGTACAATACCTGAATGACGGTAAAGTGGAGGAAAACATGCTGTTTTGCCGCCAGTTAAAAGGCGTACAACTGGTGAGGGCATTTTTTAATTTAATCTGCTCGTATTTTTAAGAAAAGCAAATTGAATGGTCTTCTTGCTGAGGAATTTGTTCAGATGGTGCAAAATTGACGACATGACAATTTGTGGGCTTTAGTTACTCGCATCAAAAATATACGCGGGAATATTTCTTGGACGCATTGTAGCATTCATAGACACGCCTTGGCATCGAGACGAATGCCGCAATAATGAAAATGTGTGTTCGATGAAACTATCTAAGTAGTCTACTTTACAAAATCGGGACCAACTAATTCCAGACTATTTACTTCCTTATGCAAGGATATGGGTAGCGAGCATATTACTGTTTGGACGCATTCGTATATTAGATGGCTTTCACGTGGCCAAGTGCTTACATGTTTGTTTGAACACCCTTGTCATCTTAGTGAGTGTACAGCAGGTCACATATGGCTTCAAAGAATAGCATATTTGGCAGAAATCTTGTCTAAAACAAATTAACTCTAGTCCGTAACCCGTGCCATGCACGGTTGAAAAAGCTGTGACTGAAATGTTTTCCTGTCATTGTGGGTCACCAACAACAAAAGTTTCCTAATATTCCCTTTCATAATGAAAATTTTCAAGTTTTCTGATGGAAGTGGTTACATGGAATACAGTGAAAATATGCCAATAATAGCATTACAATGCCTACCATGTATTTATGAAGAATTATTTCTTCGGGAAAATTCGTTTCCCAATTGTATATTCCCATTCAGTTTTTATTATTTTTTCAACGACTCGTATAAGAATTTCACGATGACTTTCCTCATTATTATATAAGCGCTGAGAAACAGCACAAAATAAATAGTTGCCGTCACTGAGAATAGGGATAACATGTCGTCTATGACGAACCGAAACAACTCTTTAAAAGAGTAAGCTTAAACGTATTCACATAGAAAGCAAAAGTCCAAGGCGCTGCAGCTCCGTTTGACTTCGAACTTCGATTCCAACTACGTAGTTGATAGCGGAGGATTTAGTTCCATGTCCGACCACCGCCGAAAGGCACGTGGCGCTGCAAGTACTGAAGCGAGAACAAAGGCCAGAATAACGAACGGCGGATTGTACAAAGAAAATGACATGGTATCATAAAAAAAATTACTTATGACAATAAAAATTAGCGATGACAAATCTGTGGGTCAGTAGCTTTCATTTAAGAAAAATCATAAAAATCGTTCCAGTGGGTGGCGCTGGTGGATTGTAGAAAGAAACGGCCTTATGTTTCAAATATATAGATTACTTATGGCAACAAGTGATTACCGATGACAAATCTGTGGGCCAGTGGCTTTCATTAAAAAAGATCACGGAATCGCTGCAGTGGGTGGCTCCGGCGGGTTGTACAGGGTGTCCACAATGTCTTGTTACCCCCCCTGTAATAAGAAATGTAAGTGTGCTATGTATCTGCTGTATGATGTATATGTTGAGTTATATGTTGAGGCATCCTTAAACATCCAGTGGATCCCTTTGGACTCCGTCATTCTCGTGAAAGAGAATAATTTTATCCCATGTTCTGTGAGGACATACGAGAGAAAGCACGTCTCACTGCTTGTTTAAGTTCATCAGTGGTTTGGTAGCGCTGCTGTGCAACAACTTCCTTTATGAAACCCCAAAGGGCATTATCACACGTTGAGAGATCTAGGCTTCGATGTGGCAATTCTAAGTGGAGCGGGCAGCACTGCCGAACCGCGGCGGATCCAACGATCCCTAAAGACCTCGCCAAGGTATTCCCGAACAGCGATTGCGTCATGGGCGGGTGCCCCATCCTGTTGGAACCATACGTCATTCAGAATGCCAAGATTTCCAAGTTGTGGCACAAACCAGGTTTGCAGCATGTCCAGATAAGTTGTCTGATATACTGGACCATCAAAGAAATACGGTCCAAACAGATATCGACTACTCATTGCAGCCCATATCATGACATGCGGAGGATGATGTTCCAATTCTTCGACATAATGTGGGTTTTCCTTGTACCAGAACACAACGTTCCGTGATCGACAGCTGCGGTATATCGCACATTCATCGCTGAAAATTACCTTTCCACATTTTGGGATTGTGGCAAATGTCTGAAGCATCATTGCACATGCATCCTGTCTGCGGTTTAAATCGATGTCTGATAACTCCTGAACGAACATCGGGCGACATGCGTGCAAATTCAGGTCATTCTTCATGTGCTTATGCAGTGTCGATCGTAGTATTCCAAGCTCCTCTGATAGTTTGCGGAGCGACTTCGTCGGTGACCAGATAACTGATTCCTCGACAGCTTGACACTGTTGCACTCTGGTTGATGGTCTTCCCGTTCGTGGTTTATCCTTGATGTTGCCTGCTTCGAAGAGTTTATGTTCCCACCGCAGAAGAGTCTGTTTTGGAGGGGCCTCTTTGTCGAATCGTTGTTGGAAATCGGCACGCACGTCACGCATTGTCTTCCCTTTGTGTGGACGTTCGTGTACCCAGACACTGACAACAATCCGCTGTTCCAGGGTGTATTCGCTAGTATCACACATGGTTCCGGTACCTAATCTGTAAATAAACACAATACAGACCATAACTCAACATGTACATCATACAACAGTTACATAGCTCACTTACATTTCTTATTACAGGGGGGTACCAAGACATTGTGGACACCCTGTAGAAAGAAACGGCCTTGTGTTTTAAATATATACAGTCGAGTTTCTATTTAACGAAGTTCCATCGTTCCATCTAAAAACTTCATTATAAAGAAAATTCGTTAAATAGAAATTAGTAACTGAAATTGAAAAAACGAGAAGCAAATAAAGACTAAAACTTACGTCTCCTCTTTAAGATCTTTAGCACATATCCTGAACTGTAAAAAAGTCCGTAATACAGGTTTATTATAAAAAACGCATTGTTCATAAAAAATTTCACATTTTTGTAAAGGCCGGAACACTTCATCTGTAACACTTTCTTAAAACTGTAATCACCTTCGTATTGTATCAAATGCTTTTAGCAATTCTTTTTTTGAAGGTTTTTTAATAGCCTCTTCATTATCATCTTCATCACTCTCTGTAGTTTCTTCACTACATTTCCTAACATTTTGCAAGATGTCATGATCCGTAGGATATTCAGCGATCACAATGTTTTCATCAACGTTGAGAAAATTAGAAAGCTCTGTACCTTCTTCGACAGCTCCCGTGTCTTTCAGATACTGCTATTTTTCCTTCAAATCTGCCAGGCTCATTGTAAGGATTCAGCATCGCTTTTGAAGCCGGCTTTAACAAAACAGTTTTGTATAGTGGGTGCAGTCACATCACACTGCCGAGCTTTCGTCATCTCCAATATGGAGATTCTCAAATTAATAACATTATATATACACTGGCTGCTCACTAAGGCAAGAATAACTTTTGCAGGATCCTTTTTCGATAACGCACTTTAAGATTTTTAATTATGCCTTGGTCTAATGGCTGAAGTTTCGAAGTTGTATTGGCAAGAAGAAAAATAACTTTTATGTTCTTCAATCTGCACGTTGAAGCACAGTCTCGTGGATGTGCAGGCCAGTTATCTATAAGCGACGCAATTTTGCGATGTTGTTTTCTTAATTGTTTATCCCATTTTAATAGCCATTTTTCAAAAATCTCCGAAGTCATGCGTGACTTTTTATTGAATTCATAGTCCACTTTTAAAGATTTCGTACCTTTGAAGCATCTCGGGTTTTGACTTTTCCCGATTACTAACGGTTTTAATTTTTTATCGCCAGTCATATTCGCACATAACAAAACAGTTATTCTTTGCTTGCTATGTTTCGCTCTGAAGCACTTGTCGTCTTGAAATGTTAAGGTTTTATTCGGTAGACACTTAAAGCATTACAGATGTCTTTTGTACCATATCCTTCCAAATGTTTAGCAGATTCTTTTTCCATTTTTCACACACCTCTTCTGAAACATCTGCGCTGCCTCCTGACATGGTTATACACGAAATCCCGTGTCTCTTTTTATATTTATTTAGCCATCAAACACTGGCTTGAAAATTTGAGTGTCCTAAATCCTGAGCAAAATCTATGGCTTTTTGTTGGATCATTGCACCGGAGAGGGGCGCATTTTTTTATCTCGAATCATCCTTACCCATTTTAAAACACCGGTATCGACGTTTTCATATCAACATTATTGAATTTTTTTCTATTCACATTCATACTGCTTTCGTGTTGAATAATTGCAGAACGATGTCTTAAAATTGTTGACACACTGCTTGCGGCTATGCCATAATTTATAGGCATATCTTTCATCTCCATTCCTTTATCAATATCATCTAAGAGTTTCACTTTATCCGAAAGACACAAACACTTTCTTTTCGACATTTTGAGCGAGTTAACAAACAGGCGATAGATACGCGTACTGATTGAATAAGAATGTGTCTTCAACGGAATCAGGCCCACACCGGATGCAACCTGTACTTCCACCTTTGAATAAAAGCCTCGTGCCGTATGCATGATTCCTCGCATCCCCCTTCCCCCTCGCTCCAACAAGACTTGGCGGTCGGCGCACGTGTCAGCGTTTGCGGAAGACAGCAAAGTGGCAAGAAACTCGTGGTGAGAAGAGAGAGAAAAAAACGAGGATTTTCACAGGGGTTCCAAATCTCGGAGCAAAGAACTGCGTGCGCGCGCATCATCATAAACACTCATGACTCAGTGATGTTTTAACTCCTGCTTCCAAATACGACCTACCAGCCCAACAAAGATAAGGATTTAAGGCAGCGACTTCCTTCCCTTCGTTGTGGGTCGGAATGAATTTAGTTCTCCCCTCTACTTTTATGGTTGTGCACGCACATATCACCCGAAAAGGAAAAATCGTAAAAAAAAAAAAAAAAATGACATTTTAGTCGGAAAACTTCGTTATATAGAAATTGGTTTTCGTAATATGAAGAGTAATTTGCATGTATGTAAGTGCCGTCAAAAGTAAAGGTTCCGCAAAAAATTTCGTTAAATAGAAAACTTCGTTAAATGGAAGTTCGTTGTATGGAGACTCTACTGTGGATAATTTATCACTACAAGGTTCAAGTACGACCGTTTTCATTGTTCAAGATCGAGTGGAAAGTATGCTGAAAAAGTTAAAATTCTGGGAAGAAGTTATTGAAAACATACGAAGCGTTTTAGCACAATGCGCAACTTTTTTGACAGAAAATGAACTGAATTTAGAACTCAAAAAATCAATATCAAATATCACTTAAAGTCCCTAATGGTGACTTTTAACCACTTAGCATCCAGGTACGTAATATTACGTTAACGAATGATAGTGAAAGAAAATCGAGATCCGTAATATTACGGGCCCACTGATGTGAGGTAGGGCGCCATGTTTTCGCATATATCACACAAATATCAACTTTTGAAATAATTGTCCTTTCATTTCGTTCCACACGGTGTGTACTGGAACTTTCGTTTTTGTTTTATAACTACCAGAACGATGCCCGTAATATTACGGATCAGGATTTCGTCCAGTTTGTTTTTCACAGTGTACTTTTGCTCACTATTAATTTTTTTAAAACATGTTTTACGTACGTTCATTGTCTGGAATCGAGTTACTTCTACCTTCCAAAAAACAATTGCGTTTTTATTACCGGTTTTTTGAATTTTCCTTGGGATCTTAAGTGGTTAAGGAGTAGTTTCCACCAGTTTCCAAGAAATCACATTGGATTCATAATTCATTTGACGTAGGCTGCTGATTTCTGTACGACAGAAAAAGAACATCTTATTGATATTTCGACAGATTTTGGACTTCAAACATTATTCAAGAGTCCTTACACATTTCTGGCTTGCGTTAAAAATCACAGTATCCTTTGCTTAATGAAAAAAGCTGTTAAAATACTTTTATCATTTTCAACTACAGTACTTACATGTGCGAGATATCTTTTTCTTCCAACACCCTGCTGAGGAAAAATTTCGAAACAAACTTGATGTATAGAACCAGATCTGAGACTGTCTGTGTTCCGTCGAACCGAATATTGATGCACTTTGTTCAACTAAACAAGACCAAAAACACCACAAAATTTATGATTTACTTTGATTCGTAAGTATTAATATCATTATAATTATTTTACTGTATTTATTTGTTACCATTATAAATCGTTTAACATTTGCTTCAGGAATACTTCGTGCTTACTTCCAGGTTATTTAACCATTAATTTACATTTTATAATACAGTAGGTATACTTTTTGCGTTGAAATCCTTTTAGTTTTACAGAATATATATTCCTGAATTATTTTTTTTAATGAAGTTATAGGAATATCTATGAAACATAACCCCATGTAGTTTCCATGAAAGAAACCGTAAATACTGGAAGCATTTAAGGATATACGTGCAAAACTGTTATATTACTTATTATGCGGACAGAAATAAGTGCAGGGGTTTGCGATAATATTATAATGTTAAAAGGGGTTCGCGAATCAAAAAAGGTTGAGAACCGCTGCTCTACATAAATCTCTCTAATAACTTAAGGTGCCAATGGACAGTGACATACCCAGAATTTCATTTCCGCGAGGATCAGAAATTCTATCTCACGCTCTTAGTGCATGTTTGTACATACATACATACATACATACATACATACATACATACATACATACATACATACATTGGTGTCCAAAATTAAAGTGCGGAAGGCAAACAATCCAAAACGCTCAATGAAATGTTACGATATTCACAAGACATGAAAATGAACACGAGAAACAAATACCCTCAGTGAAATTTGAGTATCAGTGAGCAAAATACTGTCCAATATGTAAATTGAGTTACATACGTAAAGCCAATGAGGAACGGCAGTGGCATTTCTCTTTGACAACGCGTGTAAGAAGCGTTCCTGTGGCAGCAAATGCTTTCCCTGTGTCTCATACACGTGTGTATCCGATGCTGTACTGTGGTGAGCGATAGGACGACTGGAAGCAAGCCAGTATCATGCCAAGGTCGCAAGGGACTTGAATATCCATCCCAGAGTGGTTTCACGGTTATGGCAGTAATTCAATAACACCAATGTGATGTCTCGGAGGCCAAGGTCGTCCAAGGCGTACGACACCTCGTGAGGGTCATTATGATGCTTTTACCGCACGGCGTCTAAGGTCATATTCAGCCCGGAAACTGTCTTCGGAGCTCTCAGCTGCCACTAGGACTACGGTATCAAGGCAAACAATATATCAAAGGTTTAATGCAATTTGCCTTTACGCCAGGAGAACCACGGTTTGTGTCTCGCTAATCGCATCTCACAAGAGAGCTTGCTTGAACTGCTGCACGCAACATTGCTTCTGGAGCCCAGACAAGTGGGCCGCTATTCTTTTCAAAGACGAATCTAGATTCAGTCTACAAACGGATTCTCGTCAACATTTCATCTGGAGGGAACAGGAAACCCTTATTCCTCCTGCAAGAGTCCGCGAACGAGACTCGAAGGCGGTGGTCTGCTCGTGTGGGGTGGCATTATGTTAAAAGGCAGCACACCACTCCACGTGTTCATAGCAGGCAATGCCAATGCTGAGGACTATATAGGGACGAGATCCTAGAGCATTATATCATAATTTTTCAGGGAGCTGTTGGCTCTCAGTTTTTTTAATGGATGATAACGCTGACCCACACAAGGCTCAGCTTGTTGATGATTTTCTACAGAGCGATTATACATATTCGGCATATGAACTGGCCAGCCTGGTCTCCGGACCTGAGCACCATAGAGCATGCGTGAATGCACCAGAACGATACGTAGAGGCCCATCAGTCCCTCCCATCCAGAGCTACACACTGTCCTCATCGAAGAATCGAATTTTTTGGCTCCAAAGTTCAACAACCTGACAGTCTGAATTTCGTATATACACTACTGGATACCCAAAATGCAACACCAAGAAGGACACGAGATAGCAAAGCCAGATTTACTGGACACATAACAACACATACAAAAATGAAACGATCGAGCTTACAGGCCCGTGCGACTTGCGGAACACGCATGCATCAATAGTTCGTGTGGCCCCCATGGCTGGCAATAACGGCCGCTACACGCCGCGGCATCGAACGAAAGAGGCTTTCGATGTGGGCTTGGGGTATTTCGGTCCAGGCTGCTTACACACGTTGCCACAGTTCATTAGGCGTAGCCACGAGTGGTGCTTGCCGGGCCACTGGGTTGCCGATCAGCGACCAGACGTGTTCGATGGGCGACATATCAGTAAAACAGGCAGGCCACGGCAGCAGTGACACTTGGTGGACCGTGAAGAATTCTTGCATGATGCGTTCCACTTGGTGGGCCGTGAAGAATTCTTGCATGATGCGTGCCACTTGGTGGGCCGTGAAGAATTCTTGCACGATGCGTGCCACGTGCGGGCGCGCATTGTCTTGTTGAAACGTGACCGCTGGCAGGTCCTGCAGGTAAGGGAGGACTACAGGCTCCAAAATGTCGGAGATGTAGCGGTGGCTGTTGAGTGTACCGGCGATGCGTACCAGAGGGGTGATGGTGTCATATCCAATTACGCCCCAAACCATAACGCCAGGCGACGGACCGGTATGGCGATGCATAATGCAGGCGTCATACAGTCTCTCTCCGCGGTGCCGCCACACGCGGATACGACCATCGTCGTGTTGCAGGCAGAAGCGGTATTCGTCTGAGAAGACAAGTCGTGCCATTCCGTAGTCCAGGTGCGTCGTTCAACGGCAAACTGCAGCCGCACTCGCCGGTGGTGTAACGTCAATGGTAATCGGAGCAATGGGCGCCGTGCGACAAGTTCCCTCTCCTGCAGACGACGTCGAACGGTACACGCTGACACAGGTTGTTGCGCAACACACCATAATTCTTGCGCTAACGTTAGTGATGTGACGGTACGAGCCGTCATTGCCGGCCGCACAACATGCCGGTCCTCTCGTCCGGTGGTGTTCCGCGGCTGCGGCAATCTCTCACGCGGTCCGGCCGTCCCTCCTGCACCCACCGAATCCATACTCGCCTCAATGTGGCTGGATGTCGTCCCATACGGGCGCCGATGTCTCGGTACGATAAACCGCTGTCGCGATAAGCCACTATTCGTCCTCTGTCGAACTCCGAAACGTGCTGGAATGACTGCCGTATTCTGCGACGAGACATCAGGAAGCTTCCCACGCACAGGTACGACAGCACAACACACTTCCACTACTTACACCCCGCCTTCTGTGCACCCTTCTTATAGTGCTTGTCGGTGGCGTGCCGGGCGCACATGATTTGCATATGCCCTGCAATGCTAATCGTTTGCATGTCCTCTCGAGGGCGATGCATGCTGCGAATTTCAGGCCAATCGGATGCTTCCTTCTTGGTGTTGCATTTTGGGTGGCCAGTAGTGTATATATGGAGGAGACTGGCACAAGACAGACAGTTGTGGAAAGAGCTTCCCTACGAAATATTTGCATAAATGCAAAGAACGGTGGGCAGGAAGGTCCGCTGTGAGTGAAGAGGTACGTATACAAAGCTGAGATGTTCTATCGTGCTATCAGTAACTTTGAAGTGGATATGACATGTGGACATGAACTTTCCGAGTTCCATTGTGGGCTGGTCATAGGATGTCATTTGAGTAACGTTTCCATACGGACCATTGCAGCTAAACTTAAAATGGACTGTAACTGATGTCGTAAAGAGATGGAAGAAGGACGGTGCAACTGCAGCCAAAAGACTTCCAGGGAGGCCGCGTGAACTGACGGAACATGACAGAAGAGTCATGGTTAGAAATGCTAAGAAATCCCATTCTTTTGCTATTTAACATGACAGAAGAGCCATGGTTAGAAATGCTAAGAAATCCCATTCTTTTCCTGCCATTTCCATTGCTGCTGAAGTAGGAAATGCTTGTAATGGCTCAGTTAGTACCATTAATATCCTCAGAGTTGCACAGTGTGGGTTATTATGGTAGAGAAGAGGCACACAAGCCACACATCACTAACATGAGTGCAAAGCGCGGTTTGGAGAGGTGTGTCTCACTTCGTTCCTGGACTGTAGACGACTGGAAAGCTGTTATTTGTAGTGATGAGTCACGCTTTTCACTCTTCCAATCTAATGGGCGTGTTTGGATTTGGCGACAGCCGGGCGAACGATTTTCGTCAGACTGTGTTCTTCCAACTGTTAAGTTAGGCGGAGGCTCCATCATGGTATGGAGTTGTTTTTCGTCGATGGGACTCGGCCCGTTGGTTATTATACCACAAACCATGAACTCTTTGGTGTACCTCGACGTTCTGGATAATTCTGCTCTACCAACAGCATGGCACTGTTATGGCTCGAAGCTCGATCGTGTTGGAAGAGACAACTAGACCGTTGTCTTTTCCAACACGATTGAGCTTTCTGGAACACTGCACGGCGTGCGTGGGCAGGACTGATTTCTCTTGAAAATGAGGTGGAATTGTTAGACTGGCATGCTCAGAGTCCTGATCTTAATCCCATAGAACACCTGTAAGATGAACTGGAGCGACGGATACGAAATCGACCACAACTATCGTCTTCCCTCTCCTCTCTGGCAGCAGCTTATCGGGAACGAATAGCGAGTCATTCCTGTCAAGACCTACCGGAAATTGGTTGTGTTACCACTGTAATACAAGCAAAAGGTGGACCGAGTAACAACTGATTGCGATAATAAACCATTTGTTCCAAAACATTGTGGTGTCCGAATACTTTTGATAATATAGTGCATAAATGAAATTTAAAATGTGGTGAGTTATGGCCAATCCCTCCCCCAAAAAAGATCTCACAACCCAAAATTCGGCCCTCAGTCCCTGACAGCTGGAATTTTGGACTGGATACCAAAGGACAGGAAAAGATCCAGAAGAAGGCAACGTGGGAGATGGGTGGATGAAATTTGGAAGCATGCCGAAGTGACATGGAGGGAACAAGCTCAAGACAGACCGTTGTAAAAGAAACTTAGGGAGACCTGCATCCAGCAGTGGATTGAAAATGGTTGACAATAATTAAGCTCCATGTCAGCTGGTATCCAAAATTAACATAACAAATGCAAATTCGAGAATATGTTCAAAACAAACGACCGATTGTAAAGATTTTTCAGAGACATGTGCAAAGGGAACCACTAACTCGACGTACCCAAGCAACATTGTGTTGGCTCCAATGGAAATATGCAAATAATAACCATATGTAATCAAGCTGGCTGGCATGCTACCTTGGTAAATGTTCTGCATGGGGTGTGGCAATTGAAGCTCGAGTTCGGCTCTTAGTGGAAGAACTCCGCACCATCAGTTAGAAAAACTCTTTACGGTGGAGATTGGAGATGGGCAATCGCAAGCTGAGGTAGCAAGATGGCTGAATGTGTCGAGGCAAGTAGGCTCCAATCTCTGGAGGCAGTTGCAGGAAACAGGACCAATAACCAGAAGGCCGAAACAAGGATGCGCACGAACTACAACAAGTCAAGATGACTGATATTTGATTCTAACAGCTCACCACAATATGAAGTCGACAACCAGGCAACTCTCGCGGGAGAAGGGCCCAATTTACTACATGCAAGGCCCAGGGCACAAAACATTTCCGGGGCCCCCCTCCTTATTCTCTGTCGACCAAATAATAGTCACTGTGTGCAGAGTAGCAGAATGTAGACATACGTGCGTACGCTGATAGTTTCCAAATCATTAGCAGGTTTGCAGATAGATTTTGCATGTAGATTCAAAAAATAAAAATGTTAGGCCTATATACAGCAATTAAAACACTTACTCAACGCTTTACTCAGATTAATATACTTAATTCTATTTCAACTGAAGAACTTAATTATTTTTCACATCTTCTGAGTTCTTTTGTTTTTACAGACATTTCTGGCCTCTAGATTTTATCAAGACCTGTTTCTCAATGTATACGAACTGTATTAAAAGTTTTGTTTACACAGAATTTAAATTTTATTGCCAGGTTCCTCTTTCAGTTGCCAATTAAATAAAAATAATTTCCTTATGCATTTTGTAAGTCCAGTATTTTTGAATTAACTTGTTGAAAATGATATTTATAATTTTTGAAGGTTCATTGATAGAACTGTTTTTCTGAATATAAAAACTTTATTTAATTAATCTCTTGTTTTTATGAGGTTCGTAGTCCAATATTTTAATATTTTGCCATAAAAGGCCATTTTACACACACTGCTACACATTCAATTGGAATGTACTTATTTTGTCCCCATTGGAATCTGTAATGTTCTAATAATTATTTGTTTTATTCATTTTCTTTTAAATTATCTTATTCTATTGTTATCATGGTTTTCGGGTTTGCAGGGAGTTTCCTGTTTCAATAGCTGTGTACGCAGATACATTAGTTTTATACAACTCTGGCTGTGCGGGACAACTGGTTGATCAGTTGTTTGTGGTGTTAATGACCCCATAGATTCTAACTTTAACAACATATCTATGACAAAATGGATGGACATCTTAATTTTAGGGAATACTGTGGTCTTGCAATGTACTGATTCTTGCGTCTAGAACATGAGAACAATGCATCCTACAAAAAATGTGAACTAAAACAAGAAAAAAAATCCATGGTGACCTCCACTGGACTTTCTCATAGAGATGTGAAGCTGCATAAAAAATTGAAAAAGTTATATGGGAACTCCTACTTCCAGCTTCCCGGTTTCTACCAAGATCATCAGCGCATCATGATCAATATATCAGAAAACTGCAAAACATAAAACTTTGTGTTGTGGGGAAGTTTGAGTTAAACAAAAAACAAACAAAAAAAACGTAATAAAAATAATCTGAAAAGCTGAGAAGAACACTTAGTACCGGTTTTGCCGCCCCGGTGGCGCAGTGGTCTAAGCGATGGCCTCTGATCATTCGTCCGTAAGGGGCCCGGGTTCGAATCCCGGTGAGGCATGGATGTTTGTGTTTGTCTTACGGCACTGGCTCTCTCCCTTCCCTAGAACCAGTGACCCTAAATTAGGGACGGGTGACTGCTTATAGCCCATTGAGTTGCTCACGGTGGTCGTTAAACCTCCAATCAAAATCAAAAAAGTACCGGTTAAATTTTTGGTAAATGGGTGCTTCAGCGTCCTAAATTATTTGGTCAGAAAAGTTATAAAATTTCAAAATAAATGCATATTAAAGATGTTCACCGAAAAACTTACCTCCAAGTAGTCCAAGTAGGATGAGTAAACACACGCTGCGGCGACGACCTGAAGTTTTGCTCCGTTGAAACGAAGGTTTGCTACGGCGGAGAATTCATGAGCAGAAGAGTACAACAGGAATCAGGTACGCTCTTGTCAGGAAAGAGTAACAGAATATACTGCTACGCTAAAGAATGTAGTTTGTAATTTCTGTCTCACTTTTTAAAGAAACATGCAGAGATTGTCTTCATTCTTTGGCATGTAATTCCGTGATACGAAATAGTAAGTATGCACATGCCTTTCTTGTTTCTAGAAAAGTGTTAGAGTAGGTGTCGCATTCTCTCCAACGGAAGTTAGATGGCAAGCCTCAAAGCGAAAGTTTGATTACTAAATACAAAAAAAGCTTCCATGGAGGAATGAGTTCATACATTCAGCATCAAAGAATCCCATGTGAAAAAACCAAGAAACTGTCCGATTGCGATATCAAGAACTGACACCGAAATTAACTATTTTCTGTAGCGTAGCACTACACTCTTTCCTGACAAAAAAACGTACCCGGTTCCTGTTGTACTATTCCGCCCGTGAATATCCTGGCTGCAGCGATCCTTCCTTTCAACGCAGCACAGCTTCATGTCATCGCCTCCGCGTTGTTTAAGGCTGCCCGCAGCGTCTGCTGACTCGTCATACTTGGAGTTCAAATTTTTCGGTAAACATCTTTAATATTCATTCTAACGATGAAAGTTTTTCACCATTTCCCCTTAAATTGCATATTTTAGAATCTGTACGTCACACTTTTTCGAAATTTTACAACTTTTTCGACCAAATAGTTTAGGACGCTAAACTACACATTTACCCAATTTTTACCAAAATCTAATGAGCACATAATGACATGAATGTATAAATTGTCCAGTCAAACAAAACTGACAATACGATGACAAGGTGTTGTGTTTGGGCACGAGTTGTTTTTATTTGTAATGACTCATTTACTATTCTTTATTTTTAGGAATGAATAAAAATAATTGAAAATTTACCTCCTATATCAGGACGAAACAGTTGGGTTAAATATTTTTGTTCTACATTTCCTAGATGCAAAGTCATGCATTAGAGAATCATAATTTAAAGACTGTGTCACATCACTCTCCAAAGAAAGCAGAGCTATGATGCCAGTTTCGTTTGTCACCTGGTTGATCGTAAGGGAGTTTTCAGTCTTTTCAGCAAAGAAAATGATCTCTCACTTGTACAATTTGAAATCGGTAATGTCATGAACATTCTAAGTGCAGTCTCAGTGTTCGGAAATGTATCTTCTAAATTGTTTACCTTCAAAGTTTGCAGCATCTGGGGAATGGTTGCATGCTCCCCCATCATTGAGGGGAATTGCAAAAACTCATCGGCAAACTGTTCGTCAAAGTCATTGTTATAATTCCTGCAATGCTTTTACCCCTTCAAAAATTTCAGATCTTGATTTTTTTGTAAAAAATTCAAATTTTCTCGTATTTTCATAAGCACTTTTTCTGCTTGAAAGCTGAGTGACTAAAGCATCACAAAGCACATAATGAACCTGAGTTCTAAATATATCCCTTGCACTGAGTTCTACACTGAAGAGCAATTGAATTAGAGACAGCTGGTGTTATGCAAATGTGGCGCTGTGGGCGGCCCTGCCAACGGAAACGACAGGACGTATGCAGCGATCCGACAATATAAGGAGTGATACGACAGGAATCAGTAAGAGTCGGACGCCGTATGGGTAAGACGAAGGATCTAAGCGCATTTGATCGTGGGCAAATTGTCGGGGCCCGACGAATGAGTCACTCCATCTTGGAAGTCGTGCAGGCACTGGGATTTTCACGAGCCACTGTGTCACGGGTGCACCATGAGTACATCGAATCCAGTAAAACCATCCGTGCAAGGGCCAACTGCCATGGACAACAGCATGTGGATGAGCGGGGTCATCGTCGGCTAGCTCGCATTATAACAGCGGATAGACGGGCCGCAATGCAAGAAATCGCTCGGCAATTTAACACTGGTGCACAAAAACGTGTAAGCAGCCACACCATCCAGAACCATCTCCTCGCTATGGAGTACAGAAGCCATCGTCTCACGAGGGTACCGCTGCTGACCGCACATCACAGGGTGCAAAGATTAGCATGGGCGCGTGAACTTCGCTACTGGACCCTAGACATGTGGGAAAATGTTGCCTGGACTGATGAGTCGAGATTCACGTTGGTACATGCGGATGGCAGGATACGAGTGCGGCGCAAACCACACCACATGAAGCGATGGATCCTTCTTGCCAGCAGGGTACTCTTCAAGCTGGTGGGGGTGGCATTCTCGTCTGGGGACTGTTTACGTGGACTGAAATGGGACCCCTGGTACGTGTGACATCTTCCCTGACAGGTCAACGTTACCGGGATAGCCTGGACGACCATTTGCTCCCGTTTGTACGTCTTCAACATGCCACTGGGAGCCTCATCCTGCAACAAGACAATCCACCGAGCCATTGCTTCCGAATTGTATCCGAATGGTTGGAAGAACACTCCACCGACGTGACCTCGCTTCTTTGGCCAGCTAGGTCACCTGACCTCAATCCCATCGAGCACATCTGGGATGCCATCAAGAGATATGTTCGAGGCTCTGACCACCCTCCATCAAATCTTCGTGAACTGTGGGAGCTTTGTTCAGGGGTCGTGGATCCGTATGGCTTCCCAACGCTTCCGGTGTCTTGTCGAGTCCATGCCGAGTCGAATAGCTGCCGTCATCAGGACGAAAGGTGGTGCTACACGTTACTAGACAGGTATCTCTCATTCAATTGCTGTTCAGTGTATATGTTCACTGTTACATTCATCTAGGTGTTTATTCTTGGGCACTTTTTTTCTTCGGGAATCGAGACCATGGTATTGCACATTTTCAGACACTAATGTTTTAGCTTCCTCTTCATAGACTTCAAAATTTTTCCTCACGAACTGAATTAATTCAATTAACGACGGGAAAATTTTAGGTACTTAAGAAATATTTCCTTTTGGATTCTGGCAAGTTTGATTTGCACAGTTTAATCTCTGAAGTATTGTGTCCCAAACTACTGTGCTGATCGATATTTCCATTGTTCGCATTTTCTTCAGCTGTGATTTTGCTTCATCTTCTGTCTTTGGAGAATCATCTACATTTTCTGACAAAAATACTAAAACTTTCTCTATTTCACGATAATTTTCCCTCACTGATCGTGTAGCTGCAGCATTTGCACACCATCTGGTAACTGACCGACTCTTCAGTGTGAGTGATGAATTTTCCATGTGCTTCCTGGACTTTCTCCTGAAGCATCTTACAACGGTGAGTTGATGCAGAATAAAAAGTACAGAGTTTTTGCAAAAATGTGAAAAAAGAAAGAACTTTACCACAACTATCTATACTATTCACACCAACTAAATTTAAAGTGTGAGCAGAACATGGCACATATTCCGCTAGTGGATTGATTTCCCTAATGCGTGTCTCAACACCAGAATACTTCCCAAATATGTTGCTGGTATTGTCGTAGCTTTGGCCTCTGACATTCATAATATCCAGGCCAGCCTCCTGTAGAAAAGATATCATGGTATTTGTAATGTTTTCTGCAGTATGTCCATGGAATGGAATAAATGTCAAAAACTGTTCTTTTGCTTCACAATCTTTGTTGACATACCTTATGATAAAAGCCAGTTGATCTACATGTGTCTGGAGTACAGTCAACTATGACAGAAAAATATTTTGACATTTTTATTTCATCAGTGATGGCATTAAAAACACGTGCAGCTATTAATTCAACAAATTCATCCACACATGTTGAAGATAAGTAACTGGTGTTACCACTTCCTGGATTCCCAAATTTTTCAAAGTGTTGAGCTAAGAATGGATCAAATTCTGCAATTAATTCTAAGCAGCCCAGGATATTTCCATTCTGAACTGATCCTATTGTTTCATCATCACCATACATTGGCAACCCACGGACTGAGAGATACTTAACTGTTGCAACAACTCTATGCAAAACATCTTGTCAGTACTTGGATTCATTCCGATACTGCATAACTATCTGACAGTCAATGCGTGCAGAAGCATTCATGCGCGATGAATAGTCACATACTGCTTGCCTGTGTATGTGTGAATTTTCATGCTCTGTAAGACGTTCACTTGCATGCTTTCAGTCAGAAAAACCTGTGGATCCTAATGGTGTAGTGCTTCTAGCATACAATTTGCATATCCAGCAGAATAGTAAACAAGTTGATGGGGATAAAAGAAGCCAGTCGCGTTTACCTTCTCATTATTTACACTTTCCAACCGTAGGTTGAAGAAGCGTATATGCTCCAGCTTTGTCCGTCCGCTCGTCCGTCCGTCTGTCCGCACGATAACTGGCGTAAAAATGGGTCGATTTCGATGAAATTTTAGTATGTGGTAGAGGACCACCAGGGGACGAACCCTATTAAAAATGGGACAAATGGGGTCAAAGGTCACGACGTAGGAGTGGGATCATTCCATTAGTCTTATGCGTCATAACTTGCGTAAATATGGTTCGATTTCAATGAAAGTTTACTATGTGGTAGGAGATCGCCTGGGGACGAACCTTATTCAAAATGGGTGAAGTGGGGTCAAAGGTCAGGACATAAGAGCGGGATGCATTCCATTGCCCTTATGCGTCATAACGTGCGTAAAAATGGTTCGATTTCGATGAAATTTCAGTATGTAGTAGGGGACCACCTGGGTACGAACCCTATTGAAAATGGACGAAATGTGGTCAAAGGTCAGGACATAGGATTGCGATCCATTCCACTTTCCTTATCCCATATTATTAAGGTGGACGTCAAGTAATTTTGCTTCCTATACTTCCAATGGAAAAACTTTTGTACACATTTCCTTCACAATTAATGTGTTCCCAAGGATGAAAATTTGAACATCGATTAAAATAACTTTATTATAACTTGGAATACTTAATATTTTCTAAAACATGACCATAATTATATTTAAAATCAATAACTTTTCCTTTGGTGGTGTTGAAACCAGAGAAAAGATGGCGCGACCTGTACTTTGATGACGTCAGTCTACAAAAAAATGTTGGATTGCATAATTACGGTTATGGTTTAGAAAATATTAAGTATTCCAAGTTATGAAATGAAGCCATTGTAATCGATGTTCAAATTTTCATCCTTGTGAACGCATTAATTGTCCAGAAAAAAGATGGCGCGACGTGTATTTTCATGACGTCAGTAGACAAACAAATGCTGAATTGCATAATTATGGTTATGTTTTAGAAAATATTAAGTATTGCAAGTTATAAAATGAAGATATTTTAATCGATGTTCAAATTTTCATCCTTGGGAACGCATTAATTGTGAAGAAAATGTGTACAAAAGTTTTTCCATTGGAAGTATAGGAAGCAAAGTTACTTGACGTCCACCTTAAAGTAGCTATTCTTGTATGTATGTCATCATCATCATCATTGTCAACCATTATCAATCCACTGCTGGACGAAGGTCTCCCCAAGTTTCCTCCACAACGGTCTGTCTTGTGCCAGTCTCCTCCATGTCACTCCCGCATATTTACGAATTTCATCCACCCATCTCCCATGTGGTCTTTTTCTGGGTCTTTTCCTGTCCCTTGGAATCCAATCTAAAATTTCGGCTGTCCATCTATGGTCTGTCCTTCTGGCAGTATGTCCAGCCCATTGCCATTTCAGGGATTTAACTCTGATCATGATGTCTTCCACTCTCGTCATTTTTCGGATCCACGAGTTCCTCTTCTTATCTCTCCTGGTTATACCAAGCATGCACCTCTCCATGCTACTTTGAGTTGTCTGCAGCCTTTGTATGTCTCTTTTAGTTAAGGTCCACGTCTCTGCACCATACGTAAGCACTGGAAGGATGCATTGATCAAACACTTTTCTTTTAAGACATAATGGCATATTGCTCTTGAAAATTATGCTGTTTCTTCCAAAAGCTCTCCAGGCAAGTTTTGTACGCCGATTAATTTCTTCATCAATGTGACCCTCACTTGATATCTGCTGTCCAAGATAAACATATGTATCTGTTATCTCCAGTTTTTCTCCATCAATCGATAAATCTTCATTTCTTGTAAAAGCATTGAACATCACTTTTGTCTTCTGAAAGTTCATTTTTAATCCCACTTCTTTACTCTTGTCAGCAAGTTCCTGGATCATACTCTGCAGCTCTGATGGGGTAGTTGCAAAAATGACTACGTCATCAGCAAAACGAAGGTGGGTTAGATAATCTCCATTAATCTTTATCCCTTTGTTTTCCCAGTTCAGTGATTGAAAGACATTTTCCAATGTGGCATTAAAGAGCTTCGGAGATATGGTGTCACCTTGTCTCACTCCCTTTCCAATTTTTATGTGTGTTGTATTTTCAAACAGCCGAATCTTTGCACTTGCATTTTCATAGATGTTATTAATAATATTAATGTATGCATCTTCAATACCGCAGGATTTCAGAGCCGTGGTAACTGCTGATGGTTTCACCGAATCAAAGGCTTTTTCATAATCGATAAAAGCCATGCACAATGGAAGTTCATATTCCCTCGCTCTTTCAATTAGTTCTCTCAGTACGTGGATATGATCTATTGTGCTGTAGCCACTCCTGAATCCAGCTTGTTCTCTCGGTTGAGCCATGTCCAGTGTTACCTTCAAGCGGTGTGAAAGAACTTTAGTGAAGATTTTATAAACCACCGATAGGAGGCTGATAGGTCTGTAGTTCCTGAGATCCTCAATGTCACCTGTTTTATGTAGCAGGATCATTGTAGCGTTGTTCCAATCCTCAGGAATCTTCCCTTCATTAAGGCATCGAGTGAAAATTTGGGCGAGTACTGTTTCAATTTCTCCACTTGCTTCTTGTATGATGTCTATAGTAATTCCATCTTCTCCTGGAGCTTTCCCCCGCTTCATGTTCTTGATTGCATGAGCAACTTCTGCTGGGAGGACTGGAAGAACTCTGGTACCTTTCATGATGTCTGGAGTACATGTATCATCCCTTTCATATAATTTGGAGTAGAAATCTTTCACTCTTGTCAAAATTTCGCCTCTATTTCTTGTTATAGAACCATCTTCTTTTCTCAGAGCCATAATCTGTTTTCTTCCCTTACTGAGATGTCCCTTTGCTATCTTAAGGCTTTGGTTGTTTTCAATTGCTTTCCTCACTAGCTCACAGTTGAATTTCCTGTATGTATGTATGTACATTTATTTTGAAAACGGCTCTAAGAATTTTGATGAAAGTCGTTAACCTACCGTTTTCTGGTACTAGAAATCGATTCAGCTTGATCTCGACTTTAGAAGAATTCGTTTAGTGGGTTAAATAACCACCCCGTTGTATAACGTTTTTAGTGATGGCGTTGTTCCATTAATGTTACCAATGCTTAGAAATCTTATGACGTCACAACTCGCGTTTGAGAATGTTGGCGCGCAGTCACGCTATCTGTCTCTTTACGTCACGCGTTATGTGTGGATCCTATTAAAGATTTATGACGTCACACTTTTGCGGCGGGCAGATGGTCGCGATTCCCATCTGCCTCATTACGTCACGCGTTGTGTGCGTATGTCCGTCAGCACGATAACTCGCGTAACAACCGTTGGATTTCGATGAAATTTTAGTATCTGGTAGGGGATCACCTGGGAAGGAACCCTATTTAAAGTGAACGAAATGGGGTCAAAGGTCAGTACATAGGAGAGGGATCCATTCCACTGCTTTTATGCGCCCTAACTAACGTAAAAAAGGTTCGATTTCGATTAAATTTTAGCATGTGGTAGGGGACAACCTGGCGACAAACCTTATTGAAAATGGGCGAAATGGGGTGAAAGGTTAGGACACATGAGCGGGATCTATTCCATAGCCCTTATGCATCATAACTTACGTAAAAATGCTTCGATTGCGACAAAACTTTATCATGTTATTTCGGAGGTATACCAAGCCGGTTCTGTTGAATATCATCGAAATGTGATCAAAGGTCAGGGCACAGGACCGAGATTTATTCCACAGACATTATTCTCATAACTTAAGTGATAACTTAAATAATGATTTCTGTAATGTTGGAAAGCGTATTATAATCAATGCATTGCATGATTTTACTAACTTGTTTTTTTTTATTCTGAAAAAATTACCTTCTGTTAGGAAACGTTTTTTACCACAGATATCCTTCCCTGTGAATGCCAGCAACTTCAAATCTTGGACTGGTGGATTGTTCAAAAAGCATTCGCGCATTTCTTCTGTAATTTCTCCCCATAAGGCAGGATCCACTGCATTCATTGTGGAACTTGAGCTCTCTTCATTAGATGAATTCAAAAGACTTCCGATATTATGAGCACCTGTGATGTTAGATGATTCTTAAGTCAGATTACTGGCTTCCAAGGACAAATTACACTCAAGAGACTCAACAGTAGTAAAATTAGAGGAATGTGTACGACTTTTGGGACCAAGTGAAATATCCAATTTTTTAATGGCAAAACGTTCAATGCTACCGTGCTGCAGGTCGTCATCCTTCAGTTTCAATTGTTTGGCTTTCCATTTAGCACTGCCGGATAAATATGTTCGTTTTGACATAATTTAACTGTTAAATATTTCCCCTTAAATATATTGTTACAACTAACTAAATTTGATTATATATAAAATTGACATATATCCAACATTCCATCAGACTACAAGAAACGCAACGCAAAATACAACCAAGCCATCGCGTTTACAGTTACGACAACGACAAGCCGTGTGCAGGAAGCTGAAGGATCAGTTGAGTTTAGGTGCATTCGGAGAAGCAAGAAAATGTCACGTGAATCAATGGAAGCGATCCTCCTTCTCAATGGCCACTTGAAGGTTATTAAACCACTGAAACTCATTAATGGCCACGTGTTTACGTGGAACTCGAAACTCAAACTCACTGCATGCAAGTACCACATTTATAAACACATGACTCATGAGCATGCAAAAGTAAAGAAATAAATTTTAAATATACACACACAAAATTCCCATTAACTAAGTACACATTTAATTCAAATTTGGGCCCCCTCCCAAAATCGGGGGCCCTGGGCACGTGCCCCGTGTGCCCTCCCGTAAATCAGGGCCTGCGCAGGAACTCTCCTCTGCTACGAGAACCGCGATATCGAGGCAAACAATTTACAAAAGATCACGAGAGAACTGTGTATGCAAGGAGGCCAATGATCTGTGTCCTAGTCGCTGCATCGCACAAAAGTGTCGGTCTGAATTGGGCACGACGACATCACTTCTAGATCCCTGATCAATGGGTCTGTATTCTGTTCAATGATTATTCATGGTACAGCCTAAACACAGATTATCGACGTGTGTACATTTGGAGAGAGGAGGAAAGCCCAAATCTTCACGCCAACATTAAGGAAATCGAGGATTACTGGTTTGGTCTGGCATCATGATGGACACACGCTGCTGCACGTGTTTCCAGGAGGCACTCTGACTACTGTACGCGCTACAGGAATGCCATCCTAGAGCCCTATGTGTGGCTTTTTAGGAAAGCTGTTGGCCTCCAGTTCCGTTCCTTTTTTAGGTGGGGGGGGGGGTAATAGCTCCGCTCATCATTATACGGCTCTGCTAGTCAACGAATACCTGTGGAGTGAGGATATTCACATGATGGAGGAATAATCTCCGGACCTGAACTAGCTATAACATGTCTGGGATGCACTGGGAAGAGCAATTGCAAGCCGATTCCCCCTCCCTGGTCTCCGACGCTTCTTGATGGAGAATGGCACTTATTGCCCCAAACTCTCATTCACAGCCTTGTAAACAGCATGAGGCCTTCTTGTGGGAGCTGTATCGCTGTTCTGCGTAATATCACTCATTATTAGCCCCTCGAAATCCGCGCCACTTGCTGCATCACTTTCGGACTGCTATGCTGTCATGCGCATGCTTCCTCCTCATGTGGTGATTGACGGCATTCCATTTCTGTAGTGTATTGCTGCGTTATTGATATATGTACTGCATGTCCGTACCAACTGTCATTAAACTCTGGAGTGTCTGGATTTTGCGTTATTCATAATTATAAATATGTTACGGTAAAAGTGATTAATCCGGTGATTATGCATAATCACCGATCATCTTCGTGAGTTTGATAAATTTATTTCATATATTGCGTATTAATCACATTTACCGGTGATTACGCAAAGTCGCCAGTTCGTAGTGGTAAATATAATAAATCGTACTTCATTAATCATAGTACCGGACATTATGCATAATCGCCATTCTAGGATGGTAAATTTGATAAATAATGCATTCTCGTCGAGTAACCTTGATTTAACGAGATTTATTTCATTTACTCTCCTGTAGATAGCTGTACCAGTATTAATTTTGATTACTCTCCGATAAATGGCTGTACCAGTATTACTTTGTTAGTAAAGCTCCCATATTGGGATTGTGTTGATATCTCTTTATCTTTTTACGAGCGAATGAATAAAGGTAAGAATTATTTCTTTATGAACATTTTTTTAAATATAATTATCTCTCTATCTAAGAATAAACGCCCTTTATCGTTTATACTACAATTAGGGTTGTTTGTTCTTTTATTTACGGAAGTAATTGCTCATGGCGGAAGTAAGTGCTAGAGAAACTGTGATGGAACGTTTCAATTTTTAGGTGTTGAACATGATTGATATTAAGAAAGGAAATAGTGGGCTTCTGACGAAATAAAAATACAATGAACTACTTGATAAGGTTAAAAAAAGTAAGTCGAAATCAACTGGTAAGAATCCAGAAGATTATCAAAGACTGAAGCGTTATGATGTCGTAAAGGTGGGGGAATGTGAAAAACTTATTTATCTCGTGAATGAAGAAAGCGCAAATATCAGATAACATGTCCACACTGAAGAACTTTTTAATGTAATTTATGAAACGCACTTGTCAATAGGTCATGGTGAAAGAAATCGTATTATGAAAGAGTTACAGAGGAAATACAAAAATGTAACATGTGAAGAAGTAATGATTTATTTAAATCTGTGTGAGTGTTGTCAGAAAAATGTAACATACCCAAAACAGGTTTAGTGGTTCGGGTTCGGCCAATGATATTCCAAGAAATGAACTCTAGATGCCAAGTGGACCTTATTGATATGCAGTCCCAGCAAGACCAAGATTATAAATGTATATCAAGACCACCTTACAAAGTTTGTTCACCTTCGTCCGTAGAAAAGTAAACGTGCAGAGGAAGTATCCCATGTGTTGATAGATATTTTCCCAATTTTCGGGGGCCCCAGCGTGTTACAAAGTGACAATGGTCGTGAATTCTGTAATGAAGTTAAAGAAGAAGCTTGTGCAATGTGGACTGAGCTGAAAATCGTACACGGCAAACCGAGGCACAGTCAGTCCCAAGGTTCGGTTGAACGTGCAAACCAGGACGTTGAGAACCAGGGTCGTAGCCAGACAGAGATGTTGGGACGGGCGGCTGATGACTGAGGTCAGGCAAAAAATCATAAATTTTACTGTCTCCTTTTTAATATACATACACTGAAGTGCCAGAAAAATTGGTACAGACGAGCTTATGCAAAATACATAGAAACGTCACCTATGCGTGTACTCGGTTGCGTCTGCCAGTGCGTATATAAAGCGATAGACATCCTTGCCAGCTTTCAGAGCTATTTTCGGCATGAGGATGGCAAGTAATAACGATTTAAGCGATTTTCAACGCGGTGTCATAGTTGGCGCTCGTGAGATGGGCCATAGTACTTCGGAGGAAGAAACGAAGTTCGGATTTTCACGGACGACCATTGCAAGGGTGTACCGTGACTACAAGAATTCCGGCAAAACCTCCAACCTACGATACCAGCGTGGCCATAAAAAGCCACTGGGTGACCGTGACCTTCGTCGGCTGTCAAGAATCGTTTCACGCGATAGGCGTGCAACACTCTCGCAGGTATAATCGGAATTCAATGCTGGAGCCTCAACAAGCAACAGCGTCCGGACTGTGCAACGTACACTGAACGATATGGGCTTTGGGAGCCGACGCCCAACTCGAGTCCCCTTGATATGTGCACAACACAGAGCTCCTCGCTTGTGCACGGCAACACCACCACTGGACACTTGATGACTGGAAACAAGTAGCCTGGTTTGACGAGTCGCTTTTCCAACAGTATCGGGCAGATGGAAGGATTCGTGCGTGGCGCAAACCCCATGAAGCCATTAACCCCGCCTATCAACAGGGAACTGTACCGGCTAGTGGGAGGTCCGTAATGGTATGGGGTAAGTTTAGCTGGACTTCACTGGGACCCCTGGTATGTCTACAAACGTCTGTGACTGGCCAACGCTATGTACGTATCCTTTCTGACGAGGTACACCCGTTCATGTCCTGCATTCATGCTGATGGCTTGGGCCTGTTCCAACAGGACAATGCACCTCCACACAAGTGTCGGGACGCCACATTATGGTTAGAGGATCATTCTTCTGAGTTTGGGGTGTTGCCATTCCCACCCGAATCCCAAGATTTGGACGTGATAGAACACATTTGGGATGCCATGCAACCCGCTGTCGAACACAGGAATCTGAGACCTCGGAATACACCCGAATTGTGGAACGCTCTGCAGGAAGTATGGTGTGCATTGCCTACAGCATATTTCTAGAAGCTAGTGGAGTCCATGCCCCGTCGTATTTCTGCAGTCCTGCGCTCCCGTGGGGGACCTACCAAGTATTAGACTGGTGTACCAGTTTTTCTGGCACTTCAGTGTGTGTGTGTGTGTGATATTTATTTATAATGCTTATTATCCCGTGCTATAATTTTCTTCGGAGGCAAACAAAATAGCATTGCTATAGAAATACAATATACTAAACAAAACACTTAACTATAAAAGATCAATGTGTCCGATTAGCGTTTTTTAATGATTAGCACATTTAATTTGTTACTTACTGTTTTTGAGAAAGATTGCTGTTTCCAAGAAAGCGAAAACAATGGGGAAAATTATTTAATACAATTGTACTTTCCTGCTACGATTCTCATTAAGTTTGCGAAGAAAGTTTTCCAAGTCAAAACTTTCAGTGCGTTTTTTTTTCAAAAGTTAAAAACACCAGAATTGCCATACGCTGGTGTGTCATTGAATTGCCATACGCTAGTGCCGAAAATGTTTATACACAAGTAGCCGTGCTCATAGGTTTTCCAAAAGTATAGAAATCGCTGCGAGCAGTTCGTAGGTTTCCCTAAAAAAGCAACTCGCTGTTTTTACACCTCCTCAAATACGCATACCCCTTTTCCGGTTTTTCAGCTAAATATCCTGTCACTACGGTAAGTTCTTCTTGAGAAGGGATTTTGACGCCTAGTGAAGAAAAATTATCCAGTTTGTCTGCATCTAGCTCATCAACACTCGCAATTGCGTCAAGGAGTTCGCCGTTTTTACAGAATCGGTGATCTAATTCTGTTGCTATATTGTCTATCATTTCGTAAAAGGCTGCCTTTATAGAATCTGGAGAATCATTTGACTGCGTAGGTAAATGTTCGTAGACGACAAAGTCCTCCATGTTCATATTTTTTCTCTTTCTTTTTGTCAAGGGTACATGATTAATATATTCCAAATGAAGGTGTTCCGTTTCAGCAAAGACTGTCCTGAAATTCTCTGAATTTCGCAGGGACACATTTTTTTCTTAACAGAGTTTATGACAGGTACTGTGTTTTTCAAACCGGTCTTCCGTCCTTGCAAAACTTTGTCGGCGGGATCCAGAAGTTCAAGAATTTGTTTAGAAAGCACCAAAGCAAACGAATTTCCAGTGTTAGCATTACTGCTTTTATTTATTCCTACGCTTCTAGCAACATCTTCGCCGCTGAAATCTTTAATTTTCATTTTTTTATCAGATCTAATGTCCGCAAGATTTCTGCATAGTTTGCAAAGACCACTTTTGTAACTGCCAAATGACCTGACCATCGCTGTTCCAAAAGACGAACAAATCTGTGAACTTCATACAAAGCGGCAACTTTTCCATGCTTGAAGAATTCGTGCAGCATTACACACTGATCGAAATACTGGCGCATTAAAGGAATTTCTGACACTGTTTTGACAACTGCAAGGTGTAGACGGCGATTATAACAGTGAATATAGGGAACTTTTTTATTTAATGCTCTTTGAATTAGAGCCTGCAACTTTCCCATTCATCACACTTGCGCCGTGATAACACTGACTGAGAAGATTTGGGGGATTAAGTTTCCTGTCTTTTAACATTTTCAGGGTGAGTTCCGTGAAAGTTGCTGCATCAACTTTTGTTGAAGTATCAGTTCCCAGCAACGTTTCGTACATTACATTTTCCTCTACGTAACGAATGCAAATGAAACATTTTCTGTATTGTTTTCATCTTTCGGAACAACGTACATCAACCAGATGGTTCTACTTTGGTTGCACCAAGAAGGAACACAACAACGCTGTCTCAATTCTCTCAAAGTAGTAGCATACTGGGTTACGCATAAAAGAATAAAAACATCGTGCATTTTTGATTATTTTAAATTTGAATTTTAACGTAATATCGCAAAAAGGCGTATAAATGAATTATGTTTAACCGAGTTAAAAAAGCTGTAAGAACTATAATAAAATATCGGAACTAACGCAGAATTACGTATAAAAGTGAAAAACGTATAACTGAGAAACATATATATACCCGGTAGAGTCACATTATTGTGACTACCAGCTAATATCCAAGATTAACCGTCCGTTACTCAGTTATATGTTTTTCACCTATAAAAGCGAAAACGTATAACTGAGAAACGTATATATATATATATATATATCGGGATGTAAGGTCAGGTGATGCGTAACATCACAGCCTCTCCTTGACAAATGTCAACCCCGCCTTCTCGTGGTACATCCTGTTCCCACTAAAGGGGCTCTGACGACCGCCAATAGCGGTATAACTATACCATCGGGATTAGAGGAAATTCTATCCCACACTCACCAACCCGCTTGGCCAGCGTGGTGAGTTATGGCCAAACCCCTTCAAAATGATTCCACAACTTAAATCTTGGCCCTCAGTCTCCGGCAGCTGGAATGTACCTGGCCAAGGCAGCGGCCAGTGCGACATGAAGGCAGAGGGTGCTAAGAATCCCCGGAGGACCGGACTAGGCTGCCATCTGATGCTGACCTTGGCTACGTACAACGGACGCTCCCTATCTTCTGATTCAAGGCTTCTTGAATTGGAAGAGGAACTACAAAGGATCAAGTGGGACATCGTCGGGCTAAGTGAGGTAAGGAGAAAAGGAGAAGATCTCATCGAACTGAAAAGTGGACATCTCTTCTACTATCGTGGGACAGATACTGGCAGAACTAGTGGTGTTGGATTTATAATAAACAAGAAACTGAAGGATAAAGTTGTAGAAGTTGAAAGTTCCTCTGACAGAGCTGCACGACTTGTTATCCAACTCTCGAAAAGATACCAGGCTCAGATTATTCAAACTTATGCACCCACCACAAGTCATCCTGAAGAAGAAATTGAAGAATTTTATGAGGAAATTTGTCATCTAAATAATAAAGGTAAGCAGCACTTGAAAATAATTATGGGAGATTTCAATGCAAAAATAGGGCAACGGCAACAGAATGAAACTTCAGGAGGTAAATTCGGTCACGGCAACAGAAACCAGCGTGGAAATACTCTCGTTGAGTTTGCAGAGGCAGAAGGGTTTTTCATCTTGAACTCCTTCTTCAAGAAAAAGCCACACAGGAAATGGACATGGAGACATCCAAATGGGACGACAAGTGAAATTGATTTTATTATGTGTAACAAAAAATTCGTCATAGAAGACTGCAGTGTGCTAAACAAGTTCAACACAGGTAGTGACCATAGATTGGGGAGATGTAAGATGCACCTCAACACCAAACTTGAACGTGGCAAGCTCATAAGACAAACAAAATGTATTGACATAACCAACTTTAAAAAACACCATAATACCTTCAAGTTGGAACTGAAGAACAGGTTCTCTGCTTTAGAAGGCCTAACATCGGAAGAAGTGGACATCTCTGAAGTTAACAGAAAAGTAACCAAAGCTCTTATGGAAACAGCAACAAAATTAGCTGGGTCTAAGAACAAGTTGCATGTAAATAAATTATCAGGAAAAACGAAAATGTTGATGCAAAAAAGAAGAGAGATGAGGACAACTAAAGAAGATGTGACTTCCAAAGTGGAATATATAGAGCTATGCAAGACAGTAAGAAAAAGTATCACTGAAGACGTAAGGAAATTCAACTGTGAACTAGTGAGGAAAGCAATTGAAAACAACCAAAGCCTAAAGATAGCAAAGGGACATCTCAGTAAGGGAAGAAAACAGATTATGGCACTGAGAAAAGAAGATGGTTCTGTAACAAGAAATAGAGGCGAAATTTTGACAAGAGTGAAAGATTTCTACTCCAAATTATATGAAAGGGATGATACATGCACTCCAGACATCATGAAAGACACCAGTACCAGAGTTCCTCCAGTCCTTCCAGCAGAAGTTGCACATGCAATCAAGAACATGAAGCGGGGAAAAGCTCCAGGAGAAGATGGAATTACTGTAGACATCATACAAGAAGCAAGTGGAGAAATTGAAACAGTACTCGCCCAAATTTTCACTCGATGCCTTAATGAAGGAAAGATTCCTGAGGATTGGAACACCGCTACAATGATCCTGCTACATAAGAAAGGTGACATTGAGGATCTCGGAAACTACAGACCTATCAGCCTCCTATCAGTAGTTTATAAAATCTTCACTAAAGTTCTTTCACACCGCTTGAAGGTAACACTGGACATGGCTCAACCGAGAGAACAAGCTGGATTCAGGAGTGGCTACAGCACAATAGATCATATCCACGTACTGAGAGAACTAATTGAAAGAGCGAGGGAATATGAACTTCCATTGTGCATGGCTTTTATCGATTATGAAAAAGCCTTTGATTCGGTGAAACCATCAGCAGTTACAATGGCTCTGAAAACCTGCGGTATTGAAGATGCATACATTAATATTATTAATAACATCTATGAAAATGCAAGTGCAAAGATTCGGCTGTTTGAAAATACAACACGCATACAAATTGGAAAGGGAGTGAGACAAGGTGACACCATATCTCCGAAGCTCTTTAATGCCACATTGGAGGGTGTTTTTCAGTCGCTGAGCTGGGAAAACAAGGGGATAAAGATTAATGGAGATTATCTAACCCACCTTCGTTTTGCTGATGACGTAGTCATTTTTGCAACTACCCCATCAGAGCTGCAGAGTACGATCCAGGAACTTGCTGACAAGAGTAAAGAAGTGGGATTAAAAATGAACTTTCAGAAGACAAAAGTGATGTTCAATGCTTTTACAAGAAATGAAGATTTATTGATTGATGGAGAAAAGCTGGAGATAACAGACACGTACGTTTATCTTGGACAGCAGATATCAAGTGAGGGTCACATTGATGAAGAAATTAATCGGCGTACAAAACTTGCCTGGAGAGCTTTTGGAAGAAACAGCATAATTTTCAAGAGCAATATGCCATTATGTCTTAAAAGAAAACTGTTTGATCAATGCATCCTTCCAGTGCTTACGTATGGTGCAGAGACGTGGACCTTAACTAAAAGAGACATACAAAGGCTGCAGACAACTCAAAGCAGCATGGAGAGGTGCATGCTTGGTGTAACCAGGAGAGATAAGAAGAGGAACTCGTGGATCCGAAAAATGACAAGAGTGGAAGACATCATGATCAGAGTTAAATCCCTGAAATGGCAATGGGCTGGACATACTGCCAGAAGGACAGATCATCGATGGACAGCCGAAATTTTAGATTGGATTCCAAGGGATAGGAAAAGACCCAGAAGAAGACCACATGGGAGATGGGTGGATGAAATTCGAAAGTATGCAGGGGTGACATGGAGGAGACTGGCACAAGACAGACCGTTGTGGAGGAAACTTGGGGAGACCTTCGTCCAGCAGTGGATTGATAATGGTTGACAATGATGATGATGATGATGATGATGAGATATATATCATCGCCGTGTGCAGCGCGGACAGCAGCTAGACGGGCTGGAAGTGACTCAATATGGTGCTTACGTATAAAAGTGAGAAACGTACAATTGAGAAACGTATAATGTATATACGTATATATACACGGTCGAGTCACATTATTCTGATCACTAGCTATTTAAACTATTTTAGGTGGGAATGTTACTTGCATCTATGGCCTTGCAGAAACCCATTTCCAACTAGGTCATTGTGGAAGTGAGAAAATGCAGAGTTTTTGCTGGTCCTTGATAAAGCCAAGGCTCAGTATTCTCGACACCTTCTACATTCAGTTGTTTTATTTTATTTTTTACCTTTTTTCCTTTTGATCACACAGGTAGATACATAACCTTTTCTATGTTGTACTAGGTGTGAGTCAAAATTATATATGTATTTTTTTGCTTAGGTATCTTCTTTATAGAATGTGAATTCTGAATTTTCAAAACTGCTGCGTTGCGCGATTTGATTTTCAGGTTATTTTGCACCCTTCGTTTTAAATTCTAAAATTTTTTCCTTAGTCTTCAGTTTTGCTCTTTAGTAACTAATTTCAATTTATTATTTAGCAGCTCATGCGCAAATTCTAGTTGAAATGTTTTAATTATTTTTTTTTCTTTTTTTTTTTTTTTTTTTTTTTATATTTTTTTATTACTATTTTTTTACTTAGGGTTTTTTTTTTTTTTTTTTTTTTTTTCTCTAATTTTTCTTTTTAGTATGTTTTGGATGCAGCTTTTTGGAGTGTAGTTTATACTCGAGTTTGGTCTTTTCTTGGACTGCTTATTTCTAAAAAGTTTTTCCTAGTTGGTATGCTCAGAATTTGTATGTTTTGGCCCAAGTGGAGTTCTAAGGACGATGAAAGGATTGGAGGTCAGCTCAGATATTTTAAGTCCTCCCGCTCGGTTAGGCTAGCACCCTTTCCCATAGTGTATGAACTCGCTGGCAAAGGTAATCTAAAGTTATGAAATGACAAACGTTGTTTGACATGTAAATCTGCAGATCCTAACCTCTATTCTTATGTTGAGGATAATTGCTCCAACAAGTTTTGCAAAGCCTACAATACCATCTATAAGCTCACCTGTACTGTCTGCAACCTTAGCTATATTGGCCAAAGTAAAAATCCTCTTCATCTTAGGATTAATGGTCACAGGTCTCTAGTAAACAAGTTCTCTAATTCAGGAGTGAACCCCTCCACAAATGCCAACCAGTACTCTACCTTTGAATTAGAGTATTTCCATACTCATGGTTTTGACAAAGTGAAAATAGAGGTACTACATATTATCCCTGACCTCTATGCTCGGCTAGAAACTGAATCCCTTGAAATTTTGCAGCATCAGTCTCTTTATCCCTATGGCCTTAATTCCACTCTATCTGACAATAAGCATAATCAGCATAAATTTTCAATTCGTGAACTCTTCTTTCTTGTTAATAATAAGAGCTGCTCTAGAGGTAATAGAGGACAGAGGTTATTTCGCACATCAAGCAAAGTTGATTTTGCTAACTTGCTAAAAACTCTGGAAGGCTTTAAAACTGGCACTAATTTTGTTAAAAATACTTACAAAATTCTCAAGTCCTTCAAGCACTCTGTCCTTAAATGTTTTTTCAAATTCTGGAATGAAACTGCTGACCATGTTGATAAGCATGTTTTTGCTTTGGTTCTGGACACTCTTAAACATATTCTTAAAGATAAAATTTCTCTTAAAGAATTTTCCAGTAATTTTGTTACCATCAGGTTCCTAAATAAAGCCTACGATAATCTCAATGTAAGGAAGCTGTTCTACAATAATGCAATTTTTTTTCCCATCCACAGGCACCAGTCTATTGTAAGTTTTAAATATGTTAAGACCTTAGGGTCAATAGTTAAAAACTACAAACTTAACTCTTCGAGCTACATTCCTGTAATTACTACTTGTTCTTGTGATGAACATAAAGAAACAGTTCACTATGATAAGAATTACAACCATATTATCACCGGAAACTTGAGTTTTGTAGAAAATGAAAAGCTTAGGAATTTATTAGAGTATGGCTCTAAATTCAGACCTTCCTTCACAATTTCCAAAGAAAGGATTCTTGAGAGCTTCACTCAAGATGTAAATAAATACATCGTAAAAACCAGTTTAACGTACAATCAGCCTATTGAGGCCTTCGCAGAATGGAAATATAATATAATCAATAGCTTCACCGGTGAGTTGGCAGGTCTGGACTTTTGTTTCGACAGAAATCTCTTTTTCTCTGGAGAAGCTAAAAGGTCACTCTCCAAACTGCAAGACCAATTTATTTTTACCACTACGGATAAAGCTAGCAATAATTTTGCAATTATCTGTAAGAAGTTCTATTTTGAATTGTTAACTATGGAACTCAATAATAGAGTAACATACGAGCCCGTAAGTTATTCTACCAAGCAGTTAGAAAATCGGTTTAAGGCATTCTTCAAGAAACTTAAAATTCCACAAACTAGAAGATATGAGCCTGAATTTCCATTTCTTTTTGCAACGGTTAAGTTTCATAAGGATCCTGTGAAGTTCAGGTTCATAGCTAGTGGAGTAAGGAGTCATAAAAAGAAAATAGATCTTGCTTTTGAAGATGTCTTAAAGAAGGTTTTGAAACACATTAGAAACTGTTCTAACTTGATGTACAGAGATTTTTGGATAATTAATAATAATGCAGAAGTAATTTCTACTATACTCAAAGTTTGTCCCCTAGATATTAATAGTTATGATTTTGAAAACCTGTATACTAATCTGCCTCTATCAGATATTATCACTACCTTTAAAGAGCTGTATGCAGAATTTAAACTTAACCAATTTGTTGATGTAGGAACTTGGAACTCTTATCTCAATTGCTGCATAATAAATAACCATATCTTATATAATAATACTCTCTATAAGCAAGTGAACGGTATTCCAATGGGAACATCAACGTCCACGCATATCGCTAATCTATTCCTGTTCTTTAAGGAATATAAATTCATTAAAAATCACCCCACCTGCTCAGATAACTACCTTTACACTTTTAGATATATTGATGATCTGCTGTGTATCAATAATTCAGAAGTTATAGAGAGTGATTTTGATAATATCTATCCTAGCTCTCTTAACTTATGTAAAACCAACCACAGTAATCAGGAACTTGAGTTCCTAGACTTAAGCATTAAGCTCAACAGAGGTAACCCATCTATTAGCCTCTATGATAAAAGAGTTAATTTTCCTTTCAAAGTAATTAAATATCTACACTGGAATAATAACATTTCAACCAAAGTAATTGAGAATGTACTAATTTCTCAGGTCCTAAGAATTTCAAGAATTTGCAGCAACAATTTGGACTTCAATTACAATATTAATATACTATTAGAAAGTTTTCTAGAGAACGAAATTCCTTCTTCTTTCATCAAAAGAACTTTAAGAAAAATTATTCTGAATAATAGAGTAAGGTTGGCAGATCTGCTTTAATTTTCTACACAGTTAATAATATGATTCTGACCAATCAAAGCCGTAAGGAAGTTGGCTAGAGGATGCCTATTAACTACCTAAAGGAACCTTAGTGCCATGGATATGACGGTCCTATTAAAACAAAAAATTAAATAATATAAACAAAATCACAAAAAAAGCTTAAAAATCCGTTTATAAAAGAAAATAAAAACAAATAAAAAAGAAAACTAGTTATTCATCACTAGGATAGCTATACTAAAAATAGTAAAACCAACATTAAAATTAATAAGATTCTGATTAATCTATAGAAGCTCACTAAGGTGATTTAATACATGCAAAGATTATTAAATAAACTGCTCGTGTATTTTATAATATTTCTCATGTATTCTGGAGAGTTAATTCTGCTCTTTCTTATCATACAGATCCACAGTCTTATGTTTATATATTTTTTTCTCTGGTTAAAATCTCCGCGCGTTGTTTTCTTGCTGTATGAGGAGGCCATCAGCCCCACCCTCACTGCCCCCCAGCGTCTAGGGAGTGGCAGAAGAGGTCAGCCATGTTCTTCTCTTGTGAGGAGAAAAGTTTTTGTAACACAAGAGGTAAGCTCTCTTCCTTGTTTTTGGGTTCTAGGTTTTATAAGTTCAATGTTTGTACTTCATGTACCTTTTCTCTGTCGTTTTTTAGCTTTTCAACTTTTAGGCATTGATTTGTCTGTTAACATTTTTGCGGGTTTTAACTCTTTCTTTTCTTTGTAACTTTGAGCGTCTTTTGGGGTACCTAGGAACAGAAGATGGCTTAGCTTGTTCCTTTTCTATGCGCTGTCTTGCGCTGTTTTTTCAAAGTAGTTAAGTTCTTAATACTAATTAATTATGCACTTAAAGCACTGCTGAAATACTTTGTACATATTGCAACTAACTGTTTAAGGTATATAACTTTCACAAAGTTTTCTTTAGTTAATTATTATCTTTAACTTATTCTCGTTTTTGTGTTGTCATAAGTTGTAGAGTAGGGGGTTTTAGACTCAAGTTTTCTTTCAAAAATCTGTTCGTTATAAATTAACATTTCCTTTTTTAATTGCAATGTAAAATTTGGATTTCTTTTGCATTGTTTTTCAGGTTTAAATTCTCTCTCAAACGAACTTGGAATTTCGTTATGGCTGAAAATCATTTCTAATTATTATGTCACTCTCACAGCTTGAGTTCTCTTTAATCTTCTTCTCTCTGTTTAATAGTAACAGATGAAGAGTATGGGTCGGGCCAGGAAGTTTAATGGATGCAAGCGAAAATGTTAACTAGTGCTAGGTCATGCAACTCTAAGGAGGACATGACTTATATATATATTTTTTAAACTATTTTAGGTGGGAATGTTACTTGCATCTATGGCCTTGCAGAAACCCATTTCCAACTAGGTCATTGTGGAAGTGAGAAAATGCAGAGTTTTTGCTGGTCCTTGATAAAGCCAAGGCTCAGTATTCTCGACACCTTCTACATTCAGTTGTTTTATTTTATTTTTTACCTTTTTTCCTTTTGATCACACAGGTAGATACATAACCTTTTCTATGTTGTACTAGGTGTGAGTCAAAATTATATATGTATTTTTTTGCTTAGGTATCTTCTTTATAGAATATAATTTAAAAAATATATATATTTAAAAAAAAAAATTTTTTTTTGGTGGGCTTATTACTTGCATCTATGGCTTTGCAGAAACCCATTTCCAACTAGGTCTTTGTGGAAGTGAGAAAATGCAGAGTTTTTGCTGGTCCTTGATAAAGCCAAGGCTCAGTATTCTCGACACTTTCTACATTCAGTTGTTTTATTTTATTTTTTATTTTTTTCTCTTTTTACTCACACCGGTAGATACATAACTTTTTCTATGTTGTACTTGGTATGAGTCAAAAAAAATTTTTTGCTTCGGTCTCTTCTTAATAGAATATATATATATATATATTCCAGTCCTTCCAGCAGAAGTTGCACATGCAATCAAGAACATGAAGCTGGGAAAAGCTCCAGGAGAAGATGGAATTACTGTAGACATCATACAAGAAGCAAGTGGAGAAATCGAAACAGTACTCGCCCAAATTTTCACTCGATGCCTTAATGAAGGAAAGATTCCTGAGGATTGGAACACCGCTACAATGATCCTGCTACATAAGAAAGGTGACATTGAGGATCTCGGAAACTACAGACCTATCAGCCTCCTATCAGTAGTTTATAAAATCTTCACTAAAGTTCTTTCACACCGCTTGAAGGTAACACTGGACATGGCTCAACCGAGAGAACAAGCTGGATTCAGGAGTGGCTACAGCACAATAGATCATATCCATGTGCTGAGAGAACTAATTGAAAGGGCGAGGGAATATGAACTTCCATTGTGCATGGCTTTTATCGATTATGAAAAAGCCTTTGATTCGGTGAAACCATCAGCAGTTACAATGGCTCTGAAAACCTGCGGTATTGAAGATGCATACATTAATATTATTAATAACATCTATGAAAATGCAAGTGCAAAGATTAGGCTGTTTGAAAATACAACACACATAAAAATTGGAAAGGGAGTGAGACAAGGTGACACCATATCTCCGAAGCTCTTTAATGCCACATTGGAGGGTGTTTTTCAGTCACTGAGCTGGGAAAACAAGGGGATAAAGATTAATGGAGATTATCTAACCCACCTTCGTTTTGCTGATGACGTAGTCATTTTTGCAACTAGCCCATCAGAGCTGCAGAGTATGATCCAGGAACTTGCTGACAAGAGTAAAGAAGTGGGATTAAAAATGAACTTCCAGAAGACAAAAGTGATGTTCAATGCTTTTACAAGAAATGAAGATTTATCGATTGATGGAGAAAAGCTGGAGATAACAGACACGTACGTTTATCTTGGACAGCAGATATCAAGTGAGGGTCACATTGATGAAGAAATTAATCGGCGTACAAAACTTGCCTGGAGAGCTTTTGGAAGAAACAGCATAATTTTCAAGAGCAATATGCCATTATGTCTTAAAAGAAAACTGTTTGATCAATGCATCCTTCCAGTGCTTACGTATGGTGCAGAGACGTGGACCTTAACTAAAAGAGACATACAAAAGCTGCAGACAACTCAAAGTAGCATGGAGAGGTGCATACTTGGTGTAACCAGGAGAGATAAGAAGAGGAACTCGTGGATCCGAAAAATGACAAGAGTGGAAGACATCATGATCAGAGTTAAATCCCTGAAATGGCAATGGGCTGGACATACTGCCAGAAGGACAGATCATCGATGGACAGCCGAAATTTTAGATTGGATTCCAAGGGACAGGAAAAGACCCAGAAGAAGACCACATGGGAGATGGGTGGATGAAATTCGAAAGTATGCAGGGGTGACATGGAGGAGACTGGCACAAGACAGACCGTTGTGGAGGAAACTTGGGGAGACCTTCGTCCAGCAGTGGATTGATAATGGTTGACAATGATGATGATGATGATATATATATATATATCATCGCCGTGTGCAGCGCGGACAGCAGCTAGACGGGCTGGGAGTGACTCAATAAGGTGCTGGAAGGTGTTTACAGGTACACTATCTACCAACAAGTAATTGGACACCCCTGCAATCGACGATATCTGCTATCCTGATACACATCACGGCCACCGCCGTTAAATATCGTGTGGGAAACAACAACGCAACCAGTTGCATGCAAGATGCCACGCAGTTCGGAGCTCTCTGATTTCGAGAAAGGCGTAATCGTCGGGTATCACAGAAATGGCCGATCCATACGTGACATATCCAGCGAGTTGAAGTACCCAAAATTGACAGTGGCCTACGTGATTGGCAATGGAAGATGAGAGGTGACTGTCGGAATGTGCCCCGACCCGGCAGACCCACAAAACTGGGAGTTAGAGACCGACGGGTGCTGGCCAGAGAAATTCGGAAGAACCGCACCAAATCGATGGGCCACATCCGCGAGGAGTTTCAACAGGCATCCGGGGGTGTTCTTTAGATGAATACCATCCGTAAGGAAGCCTGTCTGCTCGGTTATCATGGACGTGTTGCCGCCCACAAGCCTTTGATCACCAAGTCCAATAGCGCTGCTCGGCTAACGTGGTGCAAAGAACGTCGACAGTGGACCGTTGAATAGTGGAAACAGGTTCTCTGGAGCGACGAATCAAGGTTCAACCTGTACCGTTCGGATGGCAGGGTCTGAGTCTGGCGTCTGCCTGCAGAACACCTCCTGCCGGAATGTATTGTGCCAACTGAGAAGTTCGGTGGCGGTGGAATTATGCTATGGGGGTGTTTCTCCAGGTATGGCACGGGACAATTAGTCACAATTCCTGGTAGACTCAACACCGAGACCTACTGCACCATTTTGGATGACCATGCACTTCCTACGTTGTGGCAGTTTTACGGGGTGGACCCATATTACTTTCAGGATGACAATGCCACCTGTCATGTTGCGAGGTCCACCATGGCTTGGTATGGTGAAAATGGGGTTAATCGAATGGACTGGCCTGCGCAGAGCCAGGACCTTAACCCTATCGAGCACCTCTGGGACGAGTTGGAGCGTCTACTTAAGGGGTGCCCCCACCGTCCAAAATCGGTGGAGGAACTGACCTGTCTTCTCCAAGCCGAGTGGAAGAAAATACCGCTAGCCGTCATACAACGCCTGGTTGACAGTATGCCCCGGAGGGTCGCAGCTGTAATCGCCACTCGTGGAGGCTCCACCAACTATTGAAGGTGAATAAACTTCGTTTTCCTTTGCTATCACAGGTGTCCAATTACTTGTTGGTAGTTAGTGTATATGCAGCCATGTTGACTGTAGTGCATCTGACAGCTGCTGGAGGGTGCGTGATGGAGGATCCATAGAACGAACAACATGATCGAGGTGGTCCCACAGATGCTGAATTGGGTTTAAGTCTAGGGAATTAGGGAGCCAGGGAGGTACATTGAAGTCATCATCTTGCTCTTCCGACCATTCTTGGACATTTCTAGCTGTGTGATACGTCGCACTGTCGTGCTAGAAAATCCCATCCGCCCCATTGAAGACAATCAGCATGCATGGGTGTACGTGGTCTGCAAGGATCACTGTTATAAATCTGTGTAACGTTTTTGGGATTATTTCAATAAGTTCACACATTTTTTTTAAAAAGTCCTGTGAAACATGGCAAAACTCTAGCCTTTGTGTAATATGTTTCGGAGTTTGGTGTAACATTCCACAATACCCGCAATTTATTCAATGCGCATACGCAAATTTTTCTGAGGTTGTGTAACGTTTCAGAGTTCAGTGTATCGTTTCGGAGTTCCGTGTAACGTTTCGGAATTCCGTGTAACGTTTCGGAGTTCCGTGTAACGTTTCGGAATTTAATTAAATGTGCATGAGTATTTTTCTAAGAATTGTATAATGTTTTCAATATCGGTGTAATGATTCAGAATTTTATCGCTGTTCGCTTGCTGCGTGACATCTGTCTCAGATTTAGGGCATGCGTCGTGATAAAGCTATGTTTGCTGGTCATCTTAGCGTGTTGTGGTTTGTGGCGACGTGGATTCTGAATTGTGGCGACGTAGATTCTGAATTGTAGCACTCACTATGTTCGACGTGGAAATCAAGGTTAGCACTTTTCCTTTCGGTTAACAAAAGACAAATTAATTCATGTTATACACAAATGTGAAATGTCTCACCCTAGCTTTAGATTAATTGCGTTTCGTGTTCGAACAAAATTCCTGATCGTTAGGCCTAATGTCTAAACGATCCCGCTAAGCGACTGTGTAATCGTGTATTTTTTGTTTTCTAAAAAATTAGGACGCCTGGAACGTTTGAGTGTTACGGAATAAATGTCCTTCAGATACACAATTTAAGATTAAACCCGTGTCAACTGCAGTTCCCTCTTCCCTAACGAAAGCAAAAAATGTATTACTAAAGTCGTTTCGGAAGCTCGTACTGAACAGCTAATGGCATTTGTAACGTACCAGGAGATGTGACGTACCTGCCCGAAGGACACACACGACATAAAGGCAGATAGGAATCAGAATAAAACGTCCGCGTAGCTCAATTGGTAGAGTGACTTATTCCGGAATGAGGGGATCCGGATTCGAATCCTGGCGCGGATAAAAATGACGGAGAAATTTACTTCGTTATAATGGCGCCCGAACTATCCGGATGACCCGACCGTTCAAAATCTCGCATTGGTGTGATGTTCTTTCCACACCGCGAGATAAGAAAAATAAGAGAATCCCTTCTCCAGCACTTCGAAAAAAAATAATAAGGAGGAGATGATGTACCGTACCAGGAGATGTGACGTACCTGCCAGAAGGACGCACACGACATAAAGGCAGATAGTAGTCAGAAAAACCGTCCGCGTAGCTCAATTGGTAGAGTGACTTATTCCGGAATGAGGGGATCCGGGTTCGAATCCTGGCGTGGACAGAAATGACGGAAAAATTTACTTCGTTATACATTCTTTATGTGCATGTTTAAAACATACTGAATAGGTGAGAAACCGTGGTTACATAATATTATACATTTTGAGGTATAACAGATGTTCTTTTTTCTTTCGACTGGGGGTTTAACGACCACCGTGAGCAACTCAATGGGCTATAGGCAGTCGCCCGTCCTTAATTTAGGGCCACTGGTTCCAGGAAAGGGAGAGAGCCAGTGCCGTAAGACAAACACAACAACCATGTCTCACCAGGATTCGAACCCGCACCCATCTCGGACGAATGATCAGAAACCATTGCTTAGACCACTGCGTCACCGGGGTGGCTGGTAGATGTTCAATGGAATATTTATTGCACGAGGTCCTTGTACTGTTGTGTTGCTATGCCCAGTTTTAAAATGCCCTTATAATTCCTTTGCCTTTCTCTCTCTCTCTCTTTCTTAGGGCTTACGTGTTTATAATCGAGTGAAACGTTTTCAAGTACTGATGTGCTGCTGGGAATATTACTAGTTGTTTAAGATTATCTCAGTTGCAACCAATCATCAATGGAGCAAAATTCGAACAATTCATGTGTGGCAACATAATAACTATATAAAAATTGATTATATTGATCATGATCATATGTAGAGGATTTTAGGAAGGGAGTGTCTGACCCCAGGTCTTAAACAACCCTTAGAAATAGGAAGCTAGGAGATTTGGGCCAGAGTGCCCGATAGGAAAGTGACACGGAAGCGAGGTAGAGAGGGGGAGGAAGACGCCCTTATTTATTACCGGGGGCCAGTACCCGGAAATTGATTATATTGAAACTTAGCTAGTCTTATATACATAGTCCATTTGGTTGAAATACCATGCATCCATGAAAAAAAAATTATGTTCTCAAAAACTTCTAAATGCTCCCTGATTTTTTTTTCTCCAAGTTTTTACTACATAATTTTTATCTGTTTCTCAATGCTCAAATTGAAAACAGAAGGGGGGACTGGACAAGTGGATATATGCAGATAGCTTTCCTTTCGTATTTTCAGAAATAAGCTACAATAAAAAAAAATACGCCCGATTGAGGATAAAATGATAAAATCCCAAAGATCAGTTTTCGTGCTGCTAAATTAGGCACGTTATTATTTTCTTGTGCTTGCACTAAGTTTAAAAAAAATGAACAAATTTTGAATGTCTTATATTGGGATATCTTCTTGGGGAAGGGGATATTAGAAATTTGTGATGGTTTGAAAAAAGTCACATGGTGAATTCCTCTGAAATGGCCATATCCGTGTTTTGGTATTCTATAATTTTCTAGTTGTTTTGAGAATTTCATGCTTTATAAGATGAATGTTGTGATTATTTCTCAACTAATGTGAATTGTAAGCAAATATGCTGAGGCAAAGTTTAGTTCTAATTTTCCAGATTCAAAAAGTTTCTTTTTTCTTCTTGAGCTTGCTGAAAGTCTTTGCAGATCATCCGTTCGGAGCTTTACAGTGTTTTCATTTTCAGTGTAAAATGTAATAAAAAAATCAGAAATTAAGATGTCAATGTTAGTGTGTACATGCTAGAAACTGAAAACAAATAAGAGGTATTTGTAGTAAATGCATCTCTGCTTTTTTTTTAATGATTGATATTAGTGTTTAAAAAAATTGTGATGGTTTAGTGAAAGGCACATGATGAATTCTAATGTAATGGCCATATCCGTTTTTTAGCATTCTATAATTTTCTAGTTATTTTGAGAATTTCATGTTTTATCAGATAAATGTTGCAATTATTTCTCAACTAATGTGAATTGTAATCAAATATGCTACGGCGAAGTTTAGCTCTAATCTGCCAGATTCAAAAGTCTTTTTTCGAGTTTGCTGATAGTCTTTGGGGTACATCAGTTCAAAGCTTTACAGTGTCTTCATTTTCAGTGTACTACGCGTATGTCACAAATTAATATGTCAATTTTAGTTTGTGCTTTTCAGAAACTGAAAAAAATCAGGTATTTTGTATTAACTGTTTTTTTAATGATTGATATTATTGATAAAAGACAAGACTTTCTTTGTAACCTAATGTGTTCCCATTAGTGCAGTTTTTTCTTTGCAAAGGCATAGTTAAAGTTATGGTTCAGGCGCCAGCGTATGAGGGTAATGTTTATACACTGTCTCCTTTAGATTCCACTCACAGGAAGAAATCTGGAGGAGATAAGTCCAGCAAGAGCGCGGTGAGCTCATATTGAAAAAACGAGTGAATTCTATAATAAGTCCAGTGGTATCTCCACGGATTCATTTGATGTGTGCGTAATTGTTTCATTAGCTGGCACCGACAGTAAGTATCATTCACCATCATGCAGCAAAGCCACAAACTCTTGAATAATATTTGCGTTGATAGCTAAGGTCACAGTATGACTCTAAAGAAAAAAGTGGTTGCACTGTTCTCTCTTTGAGAACAGCCTGGTGTGCTTCCTGGCAATTTTCAAAAGCCGCTGGCCTTTTTTTTTTTTTTTTTTTTTTTTTTTGAGTAGTTATGCACCCATTTAAATGAAACCAGGCTTTTTCTGTAAGAAATGTGTACAGCACTATGACGCTGTTGCATGTGAACCTCATGAACCAATATTAATGGTGATCATGTATGTCTACATCCAACGGGCACACCTCTTGCAGTATCCGTACTTTGTATGACTGTAACTTCAAACCTCTGGCAGCCCTGTGAGTGGTTGAATAAGATGCTCTTATTTGTGACAAATTCCCCAATTACTTATGGGGAGATAGCAACAAGCGACGGTCAACTTCTTCTATAAACTGTGGTGTCACTACTGGCTACACATAGGACTTTTATCCCCAGCAGTAGTTTTTTAAAGTGATATACTGTATTTCTTATTTGCTTTTGAACTGTCGGAACACATCTATACATTCATTACTTCATTTTTTCCTCCCCTGCAAATATTTGGTGTCTCGCTTCCATGTCATTTGAGTTTGATAAACGTATACTGAGTTTAGATGCGTGATTCCCACAATTATATTTCAAAATTAAGTTGTGCCCCTCCCCCATCCCTCGAGTGTAACCATATTGCACATGAAATTAATGATGGTGTAAGTTAAAACTAAGAAAAGATTTGCAACGGTAACAATGCTCATAATCGACAGACTCATGAAATAATTTATCGTTATTTATTCTTGAATAATCACACAACTAAAATGCTAGTGTAAGTTCACTGATAATACTAAACATAGAATGAATGAGTTATTAAGCAACAACGGCTCCGCACTTTCTATTTAGTTTATTTTAAAAAGTCTTACTGTGAATTTTTATCCATTTCGCATTAACACAAAACAGTTCATATTCCAGTGAAAATCCTTTTAGGTGATTATAATACATGTGCTCTTTTAGAGCACTTTTTGTAAGAACAACAAACAGCGAGTTCCCACACATCACTGCAACGCCATTCCAACTAATCCAAGGTCGTGATCCCATAATTATCTGCAACGAGCTGCTGGCTGTCGGCATCCACGCAAACACGAACCGAAACTCACAAATGTAAACTTGCATCAGGTGTTCGAGGAAAATGGAAGAAACAAGCAAAGGACGCCATCATCCAACAATTAAGCTGATTACTGGCGATTTGTTAAAAATGATTAAGTCATCACTTCTGATGAGCACTGCAGGGAAATGTGTTCTATCTGGGTGTGAAAGGATGCAGGATAAGTTATATAAGTTTTAACTGGGCAGGGCCGCTCCAACCCATGGTGCAGGGGGTGCATTGCACCCGGGCGCCACTTTATCGGGGGAGTCATTTTGACTGCATAATATTTTTAATATTTGGGACCAGTGGCGTAGAAAGGGGAGGGGTTTCAGGGTTTGAAACCTCCCCTTAGTTGGTGAGACACTTAGTTTTTTCTAAGTTCATTTTATAAATAAACTTCCTATTTTAAATTGCACATTTTCTTCCCAAGTGTGATGCAAAATATTAGTGCATTTTGAAGGACAAACCGAGGCTCTGAGTCTGATACTATCGTTCTCATGATAAAAATTTTAGGGTGCAGGATATCTTTTTCGTACAACATGAAAAACTGATTTTCTCATATGCATAATGATAACGTTGTGCTCAGTGCTCTGTTTCTCGCAAGATGGACAATCTTTACAGCTACTGTTACTGTTTCGTTTGTAAAGATTTCAGGTATCAGCTTACCTGCAAATAAATAAATAAATAAGTAAATAAATAAAAATAAAATAAATAAAATAAAAATTGGTTAAGGCGTTATTGTAGACGATTTCCTACGAACCGTTGCAGTGGTATACCACTGAAATTGATTCTGAAACTTTATTGATTTCATTGATTTTGATATAACTCGGTGGAAAGCAATATTATTTCTGAATAATACAAGGGAAAGTAAATCAAAGCGGCCAATGCAGTTGCTTGTTGCTTCATCATTATTATTTTTTAAACAACTACAATTATTGCAGTTTTCTTCATTTCATTAAGTTAGGTTCGTGCTTCGTTTTCTATTACTGTTCAAGAAGTGCGTAACGTACAGCGTACGTACCAATGAAAAAAATATTTTTCAGAACGCCACCATCCCCCACCCCAATTTTTTTAAATACACAATGACCTGAACCTGATATATACAGAATTACCGATACAGTAACAGTTATACAACAGAAACATTCCCCTTTTGAAAGTCCTGGGCTGTCTACGCCTACACCTCTGTTTTGCACGCCATCTGTTGAAATGTTCGTACACGCGAGAGAAAGGTAAAGTTCCTAAGAGGCATGAGTCAACACATTCCACAGACAGGGAAACAAGTTTGCCCTCACCCCCTTTTTAGTTTGTTCTTGAGAGGCACATGTGATTGTGAATAGGACAAGGTCAGCTGTCCCGTCAGTCCCCTTTGCTATCACCAGATTAAAAAAACATTTCTCGGCGGGAGGGAGAGTGGGGTCGGAGACTCGGTGAGCTGTGAGCTGTCATTAGAAACTACACGTGTCAACCAACGCTCACGGTGTCACCTATCCTGTGCTCCTGTCGTGTCCACTTTCCACCCCTGGGTGATGGGAAATGGACCTAATCGCCTTGCTGGTATTCATTTGCGCGCGCTCGCTTGCTTAGGTTATTTGAGCTAGGGTTTGAGTGAAAATCGATGCTCCTAGAGTCGTAGTTGAAGTAGTAAGCAATATCACGATGTCAGGAAAAAGGCTTCGGGTGCAGAATATCACAAAAGAAAGGCCAGGAAGGAAGATGAGCTAAGGAAACTTACTTCTACTATTTTGACAAATACGAAAAAAAAAAAACGATAGAGCCACAGCCATTGGCAGAAGAAGCTTTTGAAGAACTTTCCGAAACAACTTAAAGTTCCATTGAGTCATTGACTGGTACAGCAAATATTCATCACAGCAGGAGGAATACATGGACGAATTTCAAGAGAGAAATTCGAATTTTGAAGAAGAGGCAATCATATGTGAGAGCCGAGGAGAAAATGTGAAGGAAGTACAAGTAGGTGAGCAAAGCAGTTTTAGGTGTGTAGATCGGAGCAGTTTTTTCTCAAAGAATAGATTGTGGATTTCGGCCTAAAAGTATTTCAGATAACGAAAGATTGTCTTTAATAGAAACAGGAAATATTCAGCAAAAATATGCTATATATCCGAAAGATAAATCTGGTAGGAGCTTTTCAAACCGTTATTATGAAAAGGCATTAGATAACGGTGAAACTTTGCAGAAAAAGTGGCTTTGTTATTCAAAGAGCAAAAATTCTGCGTTTTGCTCTTGTTGTAAATTATTTTCTGATCAAGAAACAACTTTTAACAACGAGACTAGTTTTTGTGATTGAATTCACTTATCCAGAGGGTTTGTAAGGCACGAAAAAAGTTCAACTCATATCGCGTCCTATAAGACTTGGATGGACTTAAAAAAGTCTTTAAAAACTGAAACAGCCATTGATTCCGTTGATCAGAAAATTATCAATGAAGAAAAGAAACGTTGGGCAGCTATCATCAAATGTATAATTAACCTTACATTGTATTTGGCGAAACAAAATCTATCTTTTAGAGGGTAAACTTCCGTTCTCGGCGTAAATAATAATGGAAACTTTCTTCAGTTAGTAGAGACGGTTGCAAAATTTGATCCAATATTAAATGAACACGTTCAAATTTGCAAAAATAATACTCAGAATCAGAATATGCCCATATTCGGGTGATAAAATTCAAAATGAGATCATTGCTATTTTAGCAGCTAAAACAAAGGAGATTATCCTAAATTGCTTAAGAGAATCAAAATAATATTCAGTCATAATGGATTGTACTCCAGATTTGAGATACAGAGAATAAATTTCGATTATATTAAGATTTGCTTACATTAACAAATTAGAAAAAAAGTAGAGATAAGAGAACATTTTTTAGAAATTTTTCCAATCGAGGATACAACAGGATTTGGTCTAACAGAATATTTATTAGACTTCCTTAAAAGGGATAATGTAGATTTAAAGGACATTAGGTGCCAGGCAAACATGAGAGGAAAACATAACGGATTACAGAAAAAATTCCGGAATGAAACTCCCCGTGATTTTTATGTGCCTTGTGCTGCACATTCCTTAAATTTTATAATAAACGATGCAGCTGAGGTTTTGTTTCAGACTATTGATTATTTTTCAATCGTTGAAGAAATTTATGTTTGTTTTCCCTCTTCCACACACAGATGGATGATTTTAAAGAAACATACCCCATTATTGACTGTTAAACAATTTTTAGGAACTTGATGGGAGAGCAGGATAGAGGCGATAAAACCTCTTCGTTATGACATTGGCTCGTTGCGCGATTCGTTATCTGATTTAACTAATGTTGAAACCTGCGATGCCAAAACTATACATCAAGCAACTGCGCTGTTAAATAAAATGAAGCCTTTTAAACATTTTTGTTCTATTGTTCTTTGATATAATGTATTATGAAGAGTGAATGTAGTGAGTAAGATATTACAGAAAAAAGATATAAATCTGAAAGAAGTAATGGGACATTTGGATAATCTGAAAAAGTGTTTACAGCAATACAGGTCTCAATCCGGACTGAAAGCACAATTACTGATGTCAAAGAATTGGATGATGTGATAAATGCTGAAAATACATTTCCGGCAGTAAATATAGTCAGGCACAGGTCAAGAAAACAACAATTTGATTACGAAGGAAAAAATACTATTCTTGATCCTAAGGATCATTATAAAGTTAGCTTTTTTTATTTAATATTAGATCAAGCTCTTATTTTCGTGAAAGAAAGATATGATTAGTTGTAATTCCATAGTGATGACTTTATGTTTTTACACGACGTGAAAAAACAGGTAACTTGAATGAACAGGACATTCTTAAAAGATGTAAAAATTTAGAAATTAAACTTAAAGATAAAGATGAATTAGACATTAACGGAAATTATCTTTGCGATGAAATAAAAACAATAAAAGAATTCATAACAAGTGGCACGAATCCCGAAGGAATATTAAATTACGTTATAAAAAAGGACTTAATCGAAATTTTTCCCAATCTCTTTATCGCATTAAGAATATTGTTAACTCTTCCCATTAGTGTAGCATCTGGGGAAAGAGCATTTTCAAAATTAAAAATAGTAAAAAATTGTTTAAGAACAACCATGTCTCAAGAGAGATTAACAAATCTGAGTTTGTTATCAAATGAGAATGAAATTTGCGAAAATTTGGACATAAAACATATTGTCGATGGATTTTCAAATAGAAAATCCAGAAAAATAAATTTTACAGTTTGAAATATTATTTTCATATTTAACTTTGTAGTAATACGTGTACGAGTTTTCACGTTTGTCACTTAGGCTGTACGATACCTGCACGTAAATAAAAAAAATATTGTAACTTCAGCAATGTATCTGTGGATTTTAAGCATATGGAAATTTAAACGACAGACGAGATGGACTGCAGTCTGCAGATTATCTTCTTTCATATTTGTTTTATTTTTATTCAACTGGAAGTTTGTTTTACTATGTCAACAAATGAATATGAATATCTAAATATGTTTATTCATTGCAGAATACACTTGAAATTATTCCAAGCTGCGAGTAAGTCGAAAACACCTCAAAAACGAGCAATTGATTTTCAGCTGAATCAGCATTTCAACAAAATACGAAAAGTACCATGTGATGCTGTAAATGTTAAACACTTCAAATGTTTCTGCCAATCTATAATATGGATGAAATAGGTGATATATTGATGATGATCTGATTGATCTCTATAGAACTGATAAAGCTTTACGCAGCAACCAGCAAGATCGAGATACACTGGTCTAAGAAGGAAACTAGGACTTGGGTCCCTCGTGCAAATATTTCTCTCTGAGGCTCCTTACGACCTTACCTCATAAGATATTTTAGCCTTTATTTCTTGATGCTCAACGGTGCGGCCGCAATCCTAATAGGTTCAAAAGGTCCCACTAAAATGCAGCGATTGTAGATACGCCCTATCAAGGTAAGGTACTCATTTTCATTATTATTTTGCACATTGTACGTATTAATGAAATATACAGTCTGTTAAAGAAGTATCTAAACGCAAATTCGACTTCATTTGAGAAAAATAATACTATATATATAAATTGCACTCAGTACTTTGATTACTAAAACATAACTTATTAATTCTTAAAATGAATTGTCAACTCGATACATTTTTGACTATATACAGTACATATGGAAATTCCCATTACTTTCCGTATATACAGTTTTTTTGGTAAAAATGTCTCGAATCATGTTCGATTTGATTATCATACGTTTGATTTCATGTGTATTTGCTGAAATACACAATTGATGAAATCAATTCTGTATTGGTGTGGTGTGGTGTATTGCCGAAAATACGTATACTAATATAATAAGTCTAATTATCGAGGTGCGGCGAATCAAAGTTTGCACCCAGGTGACAAAACTCCTTGGCGCGGCCCTGTAACTGAGTGTAACAAATGATACAGGATAAGTTCCATCCTGTATTGTTTGTTAGGTGAGTAATTAACGTCTTAAGAAGGCACCATACTATATAAATTTAAAGTGTCTCGAATGTAAAAATCATTGATTTTTCAGTCAAGCTTGGGTAAACTGAAAATTGGTTTTGTATGTGCCATAGGTAGAATATCCTCGAACACATTTGTTTGTACAGGTGCATTCTCTACAAAAGATGCAGTATCTATGTGTAACATACAATTAACATTTATTAAGTACAGTGTTTTTTCATGAATATTTCATTTTTATAACTTCTCTTTTCAAATTTGAGAAAACTCATGAGTAAATTGTCCTTATCTTTCTTCATTCAGTAAGCATAAGATTCAATAGGGGCTGTTATTAAATTACCCATGTTTATCAAGAATTAACTAGTATATCATGAATTGCCCTTATTAGAGTTCATTTTTGAAATGCTAAGAGCAATTTATGGAAATGGTAAAAAATTATCTATCCTGGTGCAAACGAAAATTTCAGGAAAATTTTTATAGAGAATTATTTTTCAGATATTTTAGCAATACCTTGTTCAGATTTGTTAGAAGTGTTTCACAATTTTGTTCCCTGAAGGCTTCAAATGTTTCTGGAACTTTTCTTTGTTTACTCTGGAACGCTCCTCAAAATCAGGCTTCCAGCCTGTTTCAAGATTTTTCAGTAGCATGTGTAAAGTTCCACAAAATTGTTGAAAAGGTTCCACAGGAGGGTATCTGCTTTTGTGAAATGTTTTCAAGTTTATCGTGGATCAGCCTGCCAGCCTGTTTCAAGGTTTTTCAGTAGCATGTGTAAAGTTGCTCAAAATTGTTGAAAAGGTTCCACAGGAGGCTTTTCGCTTTTGTGAAATGTTTTCAAGTTTATTGTGGAACGTTCCTCATTATGATGCTGACACCCTGGGACAGAATGTTTCAATAATGTGTGGAAGGTTGATCACTTTTGTTGAAAAGGTTCCTCTCCTTATTGTGGAACGTTCCACACAATCATCCCGGGACAATGTTTCAGACTTCTTAAAAATGTGAGGAACGTTTGTCAGGATTTCTTGCAACACTGTAAAAAAAATCTGTGGAAAGTTACACAAAAAAAAAGGGGGCAGCTTAGCTGCCTCAACATTTTTGAAAACGTTATGCAAGAAATCCTGACAAACGTTCCACACATTTTTGAAGAAGTCTGAAATATTGTCCAGGGATGATTTTGTGGAACGTTCCACAACAAGGAGAGGAACTTTTTCAAAAGAACCTTCCACTCATTATTGAAACATTTTGTCCCAGAGTATGTACACATTATTGAAACATTTTGTCCCATCATTATGAGGAACGTTTCACAATAAACAAGAAAAAGTTCCCGAAACGTTTGAATCCTTCAGGGAACAAAAATTCGAAACATTTTTAACAAATCTGAACAAGGTTTTGCATAATATATCTGAAACATAAAAATGCTCTTGTAATTTTCGTTTGCACCGGGACAGATAATTTTTTACCATTTACAAAAATCACTCTTAGCATTTCAAAAACGAACTCCAGTATGGGGAATTCATGATGTACTAGTTAATTCTTGATAAACATATGTAATGTAGTAACAGCTCCTACTGAATCTTATGCTTACTGAATGAAGAAATATAAGGACAATTTACTCATGAGTTTTCTCAGATTTGAAAAGAGATGTTATGAGAATGAAATGTTCATGAAAAAACACTGTACTTAACAAATGTTAATTGTGTGTTACACATAGATACTGCATCTTTTGTAGAGAATGCACCTGTACATCTTTTGTAGAGAATGCACCTGTATTCTACCTATGACATATACAAAATTAATTTTCAGTTTACCCATGCTTACTGAAAAATCAATAAATTTTACATTCGAGACACTTTAAATTTTTACAGTACGGTGCCTTCTTAAGACTTTAATGAACAAGTGATACAGGATAGAACTTATTCTGTATCATTTGTTACACCCAGTTAGAACTTATAGAACTTATCTTGTATCCTTCCACACCCAGTTAGAACTTACAGAACTTCTCCTGTATCCTTCCACACCCAGTTAGAACCAAGGATGTTAGAATAATACTTCTGGAGATGCCCTGTGTCTCTTAACCGTGAAGCCGCAAACTGTGGGAATTTGACGTTGTTTACATTACACCTATGCAATTTCAACTATGTGTATTTTGGAATAGGCGTGGTTTAGGGTTTCAGAAACCGTGTTAATATAAAACCGGAAGTAATTATACTTCTTATATGAATGAAATTTTCAATTTTAAAGTTATGTTTTGCTTAGAATTCGCACTAACGTTCGTGTATTTCGGTTTAAAATAAAAATGGGAGGAAGCCACAAAATAACTAAGGATTTTATAAATTCAACATTTTCTCACGCATTGGCAGCAAGTTACGATGCGAAATTTGAAACATTTGCGACGAAAGAAGGCTATTCTGCCAACACAAAATGCATTGCAATAGCCTTGAAAACCATCAGCTTTCCCACACTTTGACGACCGTCTCTCGCGGTTATAGGCTTCACCGAAAGTGGTACTGCTCCGTTAACAAGGGCATCTCCAGATATTTTATTCTAACTTACTTGGTTAGAACTTATTTCCCTGCTGTGCCCATCAAAAGTGATGACTTAGTCATTTTTAACAAATGGCCGGCAAATCAGCTTAATTTCATGTGCAATGTTAACACTTGAGGGGGAGCGCACAACTTAATTTTGAAATATAATTGTGGGAATCACGCATCTAAACTCAGTATATGTTAATTAAACTTAAAGGAATAGTAAACTAAAAAAAAAGTCCTCGAAAATGCGAATTTTTGCCGTCATGTTATGCGGGTGACGGGCGATGCTCGTAGAGCCGTAATTTGTTTCCCTACGGCCATTGAGAGCTGAGTAAACAGCCGACAAAGTTTCTGATGATGACATCACACTAGACAAGCGGTCAGTCAGATCACTTCTTCACCGTGCTTCCACCAGCGGCATCTGTATACTCGGCGCGGTAGGGGTTGTGAGGAAAAGTACGACGTAATTAGTGTTATGAATTTCTCTCTTTATGTTGTACGTGTCCTGTTAGTCACCAAACTTTCTGCTGCAATTTACACAATTGGAATGAATTTTAGTAGTTTACGGATTTCGCTGAAACTGTTAGTTTACAATAACTCAGTAGCACTACTTTTTACAAAGTGGTGAAACTTTTAGTTGGGCCAAAATCAAGTTTACGTGGCACAGTATGAAAAAACAAATTACTGATGATTTAAAATTATGCGATTCCGAAATTTGGGTTAGCGGAGATGGACAGTTTGATTCGCCAGGTTTTTGCCCCAAATACTGTACATATTCCATTATGGATATTCGCAGGGGAAATATTGTTTGTATTGTCGTCCAAAAAGGTGTTTTTGACGGGGCTTGGAAAAGAATGCGTGCGAATTATTACTCTCAGGCCTCTATGAAGAAATAAAGATATAAATTTTTTTATCAGATAGACATAGAAGCATTCGTGCCCTCATGAAGAAAAAATATCGCCAAATTGATCATCAGTTTGATGTGTGGCACATGGCCAAAGGTTTGACTAAAAATCTAAAAGCTTCTGAAAAGAAAGCTCCTTTACTAGAAGCATGGCGGTCCAGTATAACCAACTATTTACGGTGGTCAGCTCAAACGTGTAATGGAGATACTGAACTGCTGGCAGAAAAATTTCTATCTGTGACTAACCTGCCACACAGTAATAACAGTATAAACAACAGTTAGATAGACTGCCTTTTTATCTAACTGTTACTTCTAGAGCTTTTTATCATGCTCAACTATTGCGGTGTTTCTATTTTCGTGTGTGTGTGGGGGGGGGGGTGTCATTAATGTCTTTGCATTTCGGCTACGAGAAATGCTCATAAAGTTGTTTCTCCCATGACTAGGAGAAACTAAAATAACAAAAACAATGAAATATTCACTTAGTTTAATGAAAAATATATTTTATATATTCGTATATAGACAGCAGCTGACAAATCTTTCGTGACAGTGGAAGTTAATCGAAAAGGTCTGGATCATTTCCAGGACAACAAATAAAACCCGAATACTGTTTATTAGATTCAGGGGAACATTCTCTAATTTTACTCACAACACAGGAAGGATTACTTTTCTGATTGTTCGCCCTACAGGTATCCAGGCATTCACCCAATATACGAATTGTTTGTATGCAACGTGTCGCCATAGTTTGCTACATACAAGTTCATTTTTTTCTTGTTTTTTTCCTGCCCGAAGAATCATTTGATAACGACTTGCCTGTAAGGTGTGGATGTTTAAAACAACACTGTCCAAAGATTCGTGGTTTATTACACATTGGGCACTACCTTTTATTTTCATCATCTGATCACTCTCGTTGCAACACAAACACTCAGCGTCTGTTGACATTCTCTCGCAGTTATCACATTGGCACCAGTCAAGATTACCTTTTCTACCCCGAATTTGTTTTCACATTCTTTGTTAAACATTCGTACTTTACCAGCGGAATATCGTGGTTCAAATGAATAAGGATTTACACCAGCCATTTTATAGATTGATGGGATCAAATGCGTTGCACGGAACGGTAAACAGCACTGACTGGAGCCTTCCGCACGCTGGTTTTCTCTTGTCTAGTGTGACGTCACTGTTGGTTTTCAAAACGCTCTAGCGGGAGAACTACTTACGATAAAGCAATTCTGATTGCATCAGTTTTCATGTCTCTCTCGACATTACATTTTCGCGCGGGAAAAAAATGCCCGAAATGAGTTTACTGTTCCTTTAAATGACATGGAAGCGAGAAACCAAATAGTTGCAGGGCAAGAAAAATGAAGTAATGAACGAACAGCTGTGTTCCGACAATTCAAAAGCCAATAAGAAATACAGTATATCACTTTAAAAAATTACTGCTGAAGATAAAAGTCCTACGTGTAGCCAGCATTGCCACCACAGTTTGTAGAGAAAGTTGACCGTCGCTTGTTGCGATCTCCCCGTAAGTAATTGGCGAATTTGTCACAAAAGCATCTCATTCAACCATTCACAGGGCTGACAGAGGTTTGGCAGAGGTTTGAAGTTACAGTAATACAAAGTCAGGATACTGCAAGAGGTGTGCCCGTTGAATGTAAACATACGCCGCCCCGGTGGCGCAGTGGTCTAAGCGATGGCCTCTGATCATTCGTCCGAACGGGGTCCGGGTTCGAATCCCGTGAGGCATGGATGTTGTGTTTGTCTTACGGCACTGGCTCTCTCCCTTCCCTGGAACCAGTGACCCTAAATTAGGGACGGGCGACTGCTTATAGCCCATTGAGTTGCTCTCGGTGGTCGTTAAATCTCCAATAAAAAAAAACAAAAAAAAACATACATGATCACTATTGTGGCGTGTTAGTAATCATCACGAATACTCATTTATGACTATCGTAAATTTCATAACACATAACATTTAATTAAAAAAACAAAAACAATACGATTCTTATGCCCTGTCGTCCTCCCTACAAATCAAAACAAACAAACTCTATCTCCACGCTCTTCACTGCGTCTGCTTGCTTTTGCTGTCGACCTCAAAGCTCTCCTGTCTGCTCTGACGTCAGCAATGGCGTCATCAATGGCGTCAGCAATGGCGTCACTATCCAGAACTGGGAACGACACAGCTAGTTCCTTCCCCTCCAGAGCTTTTCTCGATGATATGTTCGAATAATGTTCATAGAGAAAAAAGTAGGTAAGTTCAAAAGTCTGTTTGGATCAGATGCAATTTAGAATGAGATTTACCTAATATAAAAACATAAACATTTTAAAACAATACTGCAACACAGCAACACAAAACTGGAACTTGTCCCTTGAATAGCTGATTATAGCCAACGAATGCGACTCAAACTGTCAGCATTTTATGTAGCGTCCCACGACGATGTACAACTTTGCAGTTATACGGTTGTAGAATCAGGGCCCATCCCATGAGTCTGGGGTTAGTACTGGCGTGTGTACGAAGCCACACTAAAGGATTATGATCTGTCTGTATCTTGAACATAGTTTGCCCGTCAAGATAACAATGCAATTTTTTTACAGCATATACAATGGCAGCACATTCTTTTTCGGTAATACAATACCGTTTCTCAACTTCCGTGAATTTCTTGCTCAGATACAACACAAGGTGTTCTTCTCTTTGATCACTGATCTGAGACAGTACGATACCTATTCCGAAATCTGAAGCATAACATTGGAAAAGAAATGCTCTATTATAGTCGGGAGCGTGTAGCACAGGGTTACTACAAAACTTATCTTTCAACTCTTGAAAGGCTTTCTCACACTGAGGGGTTCACAATTTTTTTTTCTTTCTTAGTTTTGCCCTTTAACACTTCGGATAGCGGAACGGCAGTTGTCGAAAACATGGGAATATATTGGCGGTAATATCCAGCCAGTCCAAGAAATGCTCTTACATCAGTTTTTGTAGTAGGAGTAGGGAATTCACGAATAGTTTTCACCTTCAGATTTCCAGGGGTTCTGCTGCTTTGTCCTGCTAGATGTCCCAGGTATTTGAGCGAATTTACACTTCGAAGGCTTGATGTTTAGACTGGCATTTTGAATGCGCCGAAAGACTTGATCAAGATGCTTCACGTGTTCTTCCCAAGTACAGGTGAATACAGCTACGTCATCTAAATACGGTAACGCAAAAGTTTCACATCCCTGCAATAATTCTGCCATCATCTTGCTACAAAAATACGGAGCGTTCTGGAGACCGAAAGGCATTCGTAACGGTCGATAGGTCCCAAAACTGGCTCCAAAGGCATCTACTCTTTGTGGCCGAAGCAAATGTCTCTACTCTTTGTTCAATGTTTGGTATTCTGTGTACGAATAAAGTCATTTAATCGACGATAATCAACACAAGGTCTTGGACTCCTTGCCTGTAGATTCCACCAAAATCATCGGAGATGTATAATCTGACTCTCCCATCTCAACTACTTTGCATTGCAACATTTTTTTTACTTCATTCTGCAAAATTTCAGTTTGCCTAGGAGACATACGGTATGGCTTAGCTCTGATGGACTCGTCACTAATTAATTCAATGTCATGCTTGACAAGATGCGTCATACCAGGTTCATTAAGAAACAGATGTTGCGTATTTACAAAGCAAATCCTGCAATTGTCGAATTTGTTCTAGCTCTAGCCTTTCTTCCAAACGACTTTCCTGAACAATTTCTGCAAAATTAAAAACATTAGGATCATTTTCTATTCCAGGAATTTCTATTTCCAACCCAGGTTGATCTGGTGGTTCACTACTCGATAAGAAATTAATTAACTCTGGTCTTTTGTAGAACGGTTTAAGCATATTAGCATAATATATCTGCTATGACATTTTCTTTCCAGGAACCTAAACAATATAATTAGTATCAGAGATTCTACTCTGAATAGTACCTGGACCAGTCCATTGGACAGCTAACTTATTTGGTCTAGAAGTAGCCAATACTGGCACCAAATCACTTTCTCTTTTTTACTACATTCTTATCATACCAGGTTTTTCTCCTTACCTGCATTTCTCTCATTTTTTGTACAGCCACTGTCCGGCATTTTTTAATCGATTTATCAACTGAAACACATATTCCACAACTGAATTTTCTTCTTCGATGCCTTCAGGTTTCATCCACTTCTCATAGAGCAGGGTAACTGGTGTCCTTAAATTCTTCCCATGGACTAATTCTGCGGGAATAAACCCAGTACTTTCATGCGTCACAGTTCGAAGCGCAAATAATGCTGAAATGAACGTGCTCTTCCCAATCGGGCGCTGCTTCCAAACACAAGACTCGCAGTATACGTTCAATCGTACTGTGAAATGTTTCAACAGGATTGCTCTGTGGATGATGAATCGAACTATGTTTTACTTTTATTCCAAATCGTTCCAAAAATTCTGTTGTTAAAGCGCTCATGAAAGAAGTTTTTTGATCACACTGTAGTTCTTTAGGAAACCCCATACGACTAAAAATCTGCAGTAACACATCGATCACTGATACGGACCTAATGTCAGTCACAGCCACGGCATCAGGATATTTTGAAGACAAACACATTGCAGTGATAATATATCTCTTTCCTGTAGGAGTAGGTGATAAGGGACCACATGCATCTACATTTATCTTTGAAAAAAAATTCCTCAATAACTGGTACTAGTTTTAAGGGAGCTTTTTTCTTATCACCTGATTTTCCTGCTCTTTGACAATTTTCACAAGATCGCACATAATTTTTTACTTTTTTATAACATCTAGGCCAGAAAAAATATCGGAATATTCTATCCTTAGTTTTCGTCACACCTAGGTGAGCTGAGGTTCCTTCATGACACAAAGTTTTAAGGCGTTCCCTATATTCTTCAGGAACTACGAGTAGTTCTCTCTCAACACCGGTTTTGTCTACCCTCCGTTTCACTAATAATGTGTACCTCAAAATGTACGATTCCTTCGACAAATCAGTGGAAGAATTCCCAACAGTATCAAATAACAGTTTCAAATCCTCACTTCGACGCTGTGCAGCAGCAAAAATATCAGAATATATTTCTAAAAGCAAACTTATTGGATCGGGATCATTTTGTATAACTGGCAATAATACACCATCTTCGTTGCTCGGCTGAGTCTCTATTCCCGACACTTCAACATTACTAGGTGAGCTCTCATTTTTTCTCTTTTCAAGTCCTTTCCCACTACTTTCTGGAACATTAGACATTTTCTCCAAAAACTTCTGTGACCTAGTCTGCACGGCATTTAATTCATGATGAACTAATCATTTATCGTGCTTAATCTGATCTAATAAAGCATCAGTACGATTTCCTAGTAAATATCGGCCCTGGTCAAGCTTATTTCTAATTACAGCTGCTTCTGTGACGATGTGACCAAAATCTCCTATCAGTTGCACTTGAGCTAAAGGTAAACTAGTTGGTGCGACATCAAGGGGCTGCTGAACTCAAACATATTATCCTGTTAACATCTGAGATGTGATATGCTTCTCTCAAACAATATCAATAGTCGCTCCAGAATCTCGTAAAATAGGCATTTTAAACCCGTTTACTTTGCCGGTTGTTGTAAACGGTATCAACAATTCATCCTCCGTCAGTTCTGAAATTCTATTTACAGTTGCAGAAACTTCTTCATGACTTTTTGTTCAAATTTGGACATTGAGGTCTAAGATGGTTATACGATCCACATTCAAAACATTGTAATCTCCTCCGGCGTTCAAAATTTTCAAAATTCCTAGTTCTAGAAACATTAAACTCTCCATGAGCTCGATCTCTTTGAGATGTGATAGGCTCACTTCTACTGTTATTATCGTACAAGTTTGTTGTTCGCCATTTGGGCACATTCTTCTCTTTTTGTTGAATGTTTACTGAAGCATTTTTCATACTTCCCCGGACATTGTCATAGTCATCCAACATCTCAGCAAGTTTGGACGATGACGAAATCTTAGTCCATTCATCAATAAAATGCTCACGAAATTCTATTGGTACTCGCTGTTTAATCTGATCGGTCACCATTAGATCCAGCAGCTGTTCCAAATTACAAATTTCAAGACCTGTAACCCATTCATTGCAATAATTTCGAAGTTCATAGTTAAAATCACGCCATGACAACTCTGCTTTCTTTTGATGTTGCACAAACATTTGCCTAAATTTTTCTGAACTTAGCTTAAATCTTTTTAGCAACAGAGTTTTTACATATTCATAATTGTCTGCCTCTTCTTCCGGTTCGCTGGCTATAAGCTGAATAATCTCATACGGTAGTAATGCCATCAAATGCGAAACCCAATCTCCTTATTTTACTTGTGCTTTACGCACTTACCTTTCGAACAAGACCAAATATAGACTTACGTCGCCTTCCTTAGGATCAAACGTTGGTATCAGATTATGCAAATCAATTTTAGGCCTTCCTAACATTCCTCCTACAGTTTGTTCTGAATCATTACCTTGTGTTCTACTTGCAGCTTCAATTCGTCGTAATTCCAATTCATATTCTCTTTCCTCTTTTCTTTGCTGTTTTTCCATTTCTTCTTTCCTTTTCTGTTCGTCTATTTCTTCTTTCTTTTTTCCGTTTCCGTTCCTCGAGTTCCTCTTTACCTAGTCTCACTCTTATAATTGAGGCTAATAATTCTTTCACGAATTCTTCTTCGTACTCTTGACTTCCTAAAATTATTTTTTTTTTTTAATCCACTATCTTATAGTTGGGTCGGGAGATACTTTCTCTCCTAACTCTTCTGCCAAAAGTCGTGAGTCTTCTTTTTTTGCCTTCGCTAAATATGCCATTTTGCGACAATAAACAGTAAACCTTGATTCAGTGAACTTATCAACCAACAAGAATTTGTAATTCTGATGATTAGTACTGGCGTACAAAATTTCTTCAATACCGATTACTGCAACTTTTATACTGTCGTATATATATATTTTCAAGATTTACTTTTATTTGTACTGACGCACTTAAGGAACACTTATACTTTCGTATGTTACGAGTGTTCTAAATTAAAAAGGAACTATTTTGAAAGTGAAAAACAAATTATATTTCATACCAACAGCACTGACGTCTTCCATCCTTAGTTTGAAAGCACATATATAGAGCTGATCAACATCCGGTCATAACTTGACTTATCCACTGGCCACAAATTTCTCAGTTATCCAAGATGGCATCCGCAAAAAAGAAATTCCGTGAAGGAAAACAATCGAATCCCACCACGCTGGCACCATTTATACACATTAAAGCTGTGGCGTCTTAGTAACCATCACGAATACTCATTTATGACTATCGTAAGTTTCATAACACATAACATTTAATTAAAAAAACAAAAACAATACGATTCTTATGCCCTGTCGTCCTCCCTACAAATCAAAACAAACAAACTCTATCTCCACGCTCTTCACTCCGTCTGCTTGCTTCTGCTGTCGACCTCAAAGCTCTTCTGTCAGCTCTGACGTCAGCAATGGCGTCAGCAATGACGTCACTATCCAGGACTGGGAACGGCACACTATTGCTTCTGGTTCATGAGGTTCACATGGAACAGCGTCATAGTGCTGTACATATTTCTTACAGAAAAGGCCAGGTGTCATTAAAATGGGTGCATAACTTCTAACATAATAAAAAAAAAAGTCCATAGGCTTTTGAAAATCGCCGGGAAGCACACCAGGCTGTTTTCAAACAGAGAACTGTGGAACCACCTTGTTTCCGAGTCTACCGTGACCTTAGCTATAAGCACAAACATTGTTCAACAGTTTGTGTCTTTGCTGCATAAGGATGAACGCTACTGTTGGTGGCAGCTAATGAAACAATGAGGCACACATTAAATGAATCCATGGAGATACAACTGGACTTATTCCAGAATTCACTCGTTTTTTAATGTAGCCACCGCGCTCTTCCAGATTTCTTCCTGTGAGTGGAATCAAAAGGAGACAGTGTACAAAGATTACCCTCATACGCTGGGGCTTCAACCATAAATTTAACTATGCATTTGCAAAGAAAAAAACTACACTAATGGCAACACTTTAACACTTAATCAATAATATCAATCATTAAAAAAACAGAGATGCATAATACCCGATTTTTTTCAGTTTCTGAAAGGTACACACTAAAATCTTAACTTGTTACATACGCGTTGTGCACTGAAAATGAAAACACTGCAAAGCTTTGAACTAATAGTCCGCGAAGACTATCAGCAAACTCCAAAGAAAACATTTGGATCTGGCAGATAAGAACTAAACTTCGCCTCAGCATATTTGTTTACAATTCACATTTAGTTGAGATATAATTACAACATTCATCTTATAAAGCGTGAAATTCTCAAAATAACTAGAAAATTATAGAATACTAAAACACGGATGTGACCATTGCATAGGAATTCACTATGTGACTTTCATCAAACCATCACAAATTTCTAAGATCCCCTCCCCCAAGAAGATATCCCAATATAAGACATTCAAAATTTGTTAATTTTTTTTAAACTTAGTCAAGCACGAGAAAATGAAAACGTGACTAACTTCGCAGCATGGAAAGCTATCTGCATGTATCCACTTGTCCTGCCCCCCTCCCCTCCCCCTCTCACTCTCTCTTCCTGGTTTTAACTTGTACATTGAGAAACAGATAAAAAAAATGTGTAGTAAAAGCTTGGAGAAAAAAAAAGAGATTTTTTTTTTCATGCATATAATCAATATTTATGTAGTTATTATGTTGCCACACATGAATTGTTCGAATTTTTCTCCATTGATGATTGATTGCAACTGAGATAATCTAAAATAACTAGTAATATTCCCAGCAGCACATCAGTACTTGAAAAAGTTTCACTCGATTATAAACACGTAAGCCCTGAGAAAGAGAGAGAGAGAAAAAAAAAGGCTAAGGAATTATAAGAGCATTTTAAAACTGGGCATAGCAACACAACAGTGCGAGGACCTCGAGCAATAAATATTCCACTGAACATCTACCAGGTGGCGCAGTGGTCTAAACGATGGTTTCTGATCGTTCGTCCGAGATGGGTGCGGGTTCGAATCCTGGTGAGGCATGGATGTTGTGTTTGTCTTGCGGCACTGACTCTCTCTCTTCCCTGGAACCAGTGGCCCTAAATTAGTGACCGGAGAGTACTTATAGCTCATTGAGTTGTTCACAGTGGTCGTTAAACCCCCAATCACAAAAGAAAAAAGAAAAAAAGAACGTCTACCATAAAAAGAAAAAAAGAACGTCTAACATCAAAATTTATAGTATGTAACCACGGTTCCTCATCTGTTCAGTATGTTTTAAACATGCACGTAAAGAATGCCATTAGCTGTTCAGTACGAGCTTCCAAAACAACTTTAGTTGTACAATTTTTTGCTTTCGTTGGGGAAGGGGGTACTACAGTTAGCACGGTTTTAATCTTAAACTGTATACCTAATGGGCATTTATTCCATAACACTCAAACGTTCCAGGCGTCCTAAATTTTTTTAGAAAACAAAAAGCACACGATTACACAGTCTCTTGGCGCGATCGTTTAGACATTAGGCCTAACGATCAGCAATTTTGTACGAACACAAAACGCAATTAATCTAAAGCTAGGGTGAGACATTTTACATTTGTGTAGAACATGAATTAATTTTTCTTTTGTTAACCGAAAGAAAAAGTACTAACCTTGATTTCCACACCGAATCTACGTCGCCACAACGCACAACATGCTACGATGACCAGCAAACATTGTTTAATCCCAAAAACGTTACACAGGTTTCTAACCGTGTAGTGCCTTCCACAGGTATGAGTGGACCCAGGGAATGCCACGAAAACATTCCCCAGACCATAACGCTGCCCCCCCCAGCTTGTTTTCTTCCAGCAATGGTTGAAGAGTGTTTGTTCTCCGATGCTTCTCGCCTTATGCTGCATCGTCCATCCGTTCGATGAACAGAAAACATGACTCATCGGAGAAGGAAATCCTTTGCCAATCAGCGGAGGTCTAATTCCGATATTTCCGTGCAATGTAAGTATTTTCTGCCGATGCACCTTCGTTAGCACAGGTGCAGTGGCCATCCGTCTGCACCGTAGCCCCATACGCAGCAGGGTTCGCTGAACTGTAGTTTTAGACACACTTCAGGTAGCACCCTGGTTCATTCACGCACCTTCGCAGCCGACGTTCACCTCTCACATCAATGGCACGTGGTGCTCCGCAGTTTGCACGTCGCTTATTCGCAATGGTGCCGTTTATGCAATCACGAAACGGCACCAGCAGCATGCGAACAGTTCACAAACTGCGCTGTTTCAGGAACACTGCCACCCTTGGCCCGAAAGCCGATAATCCCCCCTTTTTGCAAATTTGTTAAACAGCTCCTTTTATTCATGACAGCAACGAGTGATATGTTTTCAGAATGCCTACAGCACACCTTATATACCCTCCAAGCCAGCTCACGACACGTACCTTCTTTCATTGGCTACGCGCTGTTAACGTCAAAAGTAGGAGGTAGTCACAATAATGTGACTCTCTCGTTATTTTTCAGGTAGGAAAGGAAGTCGTAAATCAGGAAAATGACAAATGACATATTTGATGACATTGTGATCAAGGTAGAAACCGTGAAATGACAATGGGCTAGAAAAATATTGCTATAAAAACTGGCCCCCGTTGGGCAACTCCCAATGGACAGGAAAAGGCCCAGAGGAAAACTACGTGGAAGATGGGTGGATGAAATTCAAAAGTATGCCGGAGTGATATGGAGACTTGGGAGATCTTCATCCAGCAGTGCATTGATAATGGTTCCTAAAGATGATACATATACACTGATCTACAATACAAAATTAATGTCACAGTCCAATGTTATCTGTTCTATCTCTATGTAGGTTTAAATAGCGGTAGGCATGGGTTTGGGGAGCCATCTGGAGCCTTAACAGAGAAGGAGGGGTTTCCTATCTTCAAAAATTTAGCTCAGGAATGACATCAAATATAGAAAAACTCAAACATGAAATTTATAGTGCTCATCACTCACAGGCAATATTTCAATCTCCACGTAGAAATTCCATTTATTCTGTGAATGTTCAAATGTGCTCAGAAAAAAGGTAAAAAAAAATCGAACTACGTACCTTTTAAAATACTAAATGAACTACTTCATGCAAGTCGAAATTATTGCGCTGTTTGCCAGGTGCATAAATATTATGTGGAACTGCTTGATTTGAGAGCTATATAGCAATTATGCAAAAAGTGAGAAGAGAATCAACCCATTTGGACATTTTCACTTTCATGTGGATTTTTTTGTTTTTTAACCTTCATCTCCTTATTTCTTGGAAGCGAAGAGGACTGACTTTTCTTTTGCTTGAATTCCTATTTGTCGAATTCGTTTGTCCCTTCTAGGCTTCTACAAAAGGGACATAACCTTTTATTGTTAAAAATGCTTTTGTGAAATAATTTATAAATTATAAAATATCTTTTTGTAAATTTTCTTTGAAAAATCATATACACAATATTACAATATGATCTTTCCATTCCCTTCCAAAAAATAATCTCCAAAAATTGTATTTTTTTCATGTGTACTACACTACTACTACTCTACTTCCACCAACCCACGGATGCAGTCAAAGCCTGTTATTTCATGGCCTACTTTTTTTTTTTAAATATGTAAATGTAGAAAATTACATAACATAGTGCAATCTGATTATCACATATAAATTGTACGTTGCAAAACTTTTAAAGAACTTCACTTTCACAACTTTTGATCTTTCTCGAATTAATTAACTTTTGTTCAATAAAATTTCTTCCTGAAAACGATATTTTAAAAGCTGTATTTTAATTTTACTGTGCTTATTCATCGAAGAAAGGTTGAATGAATTGCCCGAAAACTTTTCAAAGATTGTATAACTACACTAGTGATCCGAATTTATTCACATCAACCGGATGGTTTTTTCACGGAAGGTAGACAGCAAAAGCTTGGTAAAGCAGTTTGCTGTCTACCTTTCTTATAGAAAGCAATCTGGTTGATGTGCGAAAGCTTGGAAACTGATTTTTATCAACGCCAATAAATGAAATACTATCTTATGTATAGTTGGTGTAGTAAAGTTCCTTCTTTCCTTTGTTATTATTTAACTTTTTAAAGTTTTAAAATTTCACATTACAATTGGTATTTCTTGCTGAAACACCCCTCCCCGCTCTCGTTGATCTTCCTTGACAGTGCCGAAATAGGTTTGGGAAAGAGTCATACCCCTTTTCTTTTACGACTGCACCCGTGTTCCAACCACGTAATTTTTTCAATACAACAATATTTTTTTCAATGTTCCCTGTTCTCTCAAAATTATACAAGAAATGGGTGGTATGTAAATTGCGAACTAGAGTACGAAAATTGGGAACTAAAATCAGACTGCCATTAAAACTCTGTATGTAATTGCGAACCAAGGCCCATGGCCGCTATATGTAAATTCCGAACCGACTTCTCTGAACATCTGCTGAAATTACCTAAGCTAGCTCGTCTGTTTTGATTGCTTTGCTTTAGATATATCTTTTGTTGTTCGACAAGTTTTACGATGGAAGTGACGCTCTCGATCTCTGAAAAAGGAAAAGATTAGTTAATCGTAGACGCCTACACTTACTGCAAAATAAAGACATTTTCGTGAATACAATGAATTAAGTACAAATGTACATATACTAAATACGGAACATCACAGAAAAAAAATCAACATGGCCCCTGCGCAAGGATGACAAACTAGTTTTGTTGTTTTCGTGAATACAATGAATTAAGTACAAATGTACATATACTAAATATGAAACATCACAGAGAAAATTAACATGGTCCGTGGGCAAGGATGACAAACTAGTTTTGTGGTTTTTGTGAATACAATGAATTAAGTACAAATGTATCTATATTAAATATGAAACGTCACAGAGAAAATTAGCATGTTGCTTTTGTGAATACAATGAATTAAGTACAAATGTACATATATTAAATATGGAACATCACAGAGAAAATTAACATGGCTCCTGTGCAAGGATGACGAACTAGTTTTCGTGAATAAAATTAGTTACGTACAAATGTACACATACTAAATATGGGCCATCACAGAGAAAATTAACATGGTCCGTGGGCAAGGATGACAAACTAGTTTTGTGGTTTTTGTGAATACAATGAATTAAGTACAAATGTACCTATATTAAATGTGGAACGTCACAGAGAAAATTAGCATGACCCGTGCGCAAGGATGACAAACTAGTTTTGTTGTTTTTGTGAATACAATGAATTAAGTACAAATGTACATATATTAAATATGGAACATCACAGAGAAAATTAACATGGCCCCTGTGCAAGGATGACAAACTAGTTTTGTTATTTTCGTGAGTAAAATTAGTTACGTACAAATGTACACATACTAAATATGGACCATCACAGAGAAAATTAACATGGTCCGTGGGCAAGGATGACAAACTAGTTTTGTGGTTTTTGTGAATACAACGAATTAAGTACAAATGTACCTATATTAAATATGGAACATCACAGAGAAAATTAACATGACCCGTGCGCAAGGATGACAAACTAGTTTTGTTGTTTTTGTGAATACAATGAATTAAGTACAAATGTACATATATTAAATATTGAACATCAGAGAGAAAATTAACATGGCCCCTGCACAAGGATGACAAATTAGTAATGTACATGATGACATACGTTCTCTCGAATGGGGTGTGTTGAAAATTAAATAATTTCGGAGGATTTTTTAGTTGCGTTGCTTTTGTTAATGAGAATAATAATCCGATAATTGACAGTACCGAATGCATAACACTATTATTAATAATATTAACGACGTTTAAATTACATTGAGATTGGTAATTTCATTAGAACTACAGCAAGTAATTTTAAAAATGGTATTTTTTTAAGATCAAAACCTTTAACATTTTTTTCTTCATCTTTTGATCAAAGTTGATGAAAACAGCAGCCAATGGAAAAGGTGTGAAATTATATTCTGAGAACGGGAAACTCCTGACAGATAAAATGATTTTAGTTATTCGAGTTTCGACTTGGTGTAACCACTAGTAGATGTCGCCGCATGAGATCATCTAGAAACCTTTCCCAGCTGTATAACACAATTTAGTGTGAAATAGTGTCATTGTTAACATTATTATTGAGGTGGTTAGTAATAGCTGTACTATAAAATTCCGTAGTAACACAGTAAAAATTAATTTGCGATGTTTAGCTTCGTTTCGTTACGGAAACATTTCCGAAAACGGAAATATTTATTTCACGGGCGCCAACTTAATCATTATTTTTTTCATACTGGTTTATTTTTTGATATCGTCAGAATGGGAGCAGAAAAGTTGGTTCGCAATTTACACATCGAGTCTAGAAAAGTTGGTTCGTAATTTACACATCGAGTCTAGAAAAGTTGGTTCGCAATTTACACATAGGGCTCTTAGTTCGCAATTACATATACGGGTTCAGGGCGGTCCGATTTTAGTTCGCAATTTACACACTCCGCAAGAAATGATGCCCATGGAACCTCCAAAAGGCGGTAGCCAGGAGCCCAGAGCCCCCGAAATTTTAAGACGGCAATGCCGCACATATCGCATATCGCATCTAATTCTGTAATACTTCTAAGAAATTTATTAACTAAAATATTTTGGAAATGGTACAGTATTTATTTACATGCCTTATTAAAACATTTCTTTCATAAGTTCAGTACAACGCTTTCTGATTTTAATGTCAATATTTAATCCTAGTTTTCAAGAAAATCACTACTCGTATACTGAACACGAACGACGCTGGCTAAAAGCTACTTCATTAGGTTTCATGGAGATGATAAAACGATCTGCATTGGGTCGTCGCCTGCCAAATGTCCGCATTGATCCTTATCAGTAAAAGTAGGTATGTTAGAACAAAAGAAATCTCTGCGGGAAAGAAGAAAAGCACGTACACCGGAAATCTTAGATTGAAACTAAAGCAAGCCAGTGGGTATTCGTTTGTCCTAAATTGACCTTTAAAGTTTTATAACTGGACTGGGAATGAGAGGTAGAGATTGACGTTACAGACGTTCGCTCATTTCCACCGGACAAATCAGGAACACTACACCAAAAGGAAGCCCAGAGGGAAAGAAGGAAAACACAGCAGACATCTGAAAAGAAAACCAAGCCCGAGCCGTTTCTTCTAAAAAAACCTTCAACATTTTGTAACTGGGATTGGGTCACTGGGAGAAAAGGATCGTCAGTTTGACACAGAACAAAGTGTTCGTAAGTTTTCTCGTTTGGTACATTACTCGTATCAAACTCTGATTTATCAGTGCCATATATTTTAATATTACACTGAATTATCTTTATCAAAAATTTCGTTTAAGCTGAGATCGCTAGGACGGGGGAAAAAGGTCCGACCTGCCCCCCCCCCTTCCCCTCCGTGGCTACAGCCCTGTTGAGAACATGCTAAGCTGTTGGTTAGAAAGCAATCAAACCCAGCGCTGGACCGAGGGATTACGATTTGTGCAGCTCATGTAGAATACCATATCATCAAGGCATTAAGTGTAGTCCTTATGAAGCCATGTTTGATTCACCCTTGAAACTCGGGCTGAAAACATCATCCCTTCCTAATGATGCTGTAGCAGATGTTAGCACCGAAGAGGAGCTACAAGAAATAATTGAATCACTAGGTCAAAATCAAAGTCAATTAGAAGAACCCAAAGAAAATATTTCAGAAAAAAGTGTTGAAAATGAATAGCCGTTACTCAACCAACCCGATGTGGCTATCTCTGATCGTCAACCAAGTCTTGTATGGAAGTGATCAATTTTTCTGCAATCAAGAACAGAAAGGAAGAAGTTGAGAAGAAGCGAGCGAACGCAAAGGCAGGTTTAGAAGCTCAAGCGAAGAAAATGAAGAAAATGTCTGAGCTGAAGTTTCCTGTAGCCAAAGTAGGAGATACAGTGAAGCTAAGAATACCAGATGTGGACAGGGGAAGAGGCGATTCGCGGAATATATTGGCAGTAATATTAGCTACTGAAAATGATGAGTACTATCAGTTGGGAACAAAGGAGGGATGTTTTCCACAACCAGAAACCAGTTTGTGCTATGTGACGAACAATTTCTTACAGTAGAGAATGTATCAAATATCACTCTATCTGTTAGGGAATGCGCAAGAAAACCCTCAATTTTAGGAAGTCAGGGGTACGAAAGGTGGTCATGTAAAGGAAAGTGGAATTCAACCAAATGCAAATGCAAGAAAAATGAAAAATTATATAACTCAAAATGTCATGATAGTTTGCCATGTTTCAATAAGCAGTAAGAATTAGTAGAGATCTATATTTTTCACAACAATCTTTTTGAAATGTCTGTACCCATAATTCTAATATTAAATTGAAACAGATTTTTCTTAGTTTCCTTACATTCATTAAATCGTTCTAATATTAATAAAACAAAAAATGTATTTCTTGATTTATTTTATTAAAATTAGTTTAAAACCATAAGTACTTACCAATTTCATTTTGGAATTGCTCATAATCGCCGGTAAAAGTGAAAAATTCTGGAAAATTTATCAAATTTACCAACTTCATTTTGGGAATTGTGTAAAATCGCCGGTGAAAGTGAGAAATTTAGTGAAATTTATCAAACTCACCTAGATGATCGGTGATTATGCATAATAACCGTTGATTATGCATAATCACCGGATAATCAATTTTACCGTAACATATGCCCTGATGTCCAAAAATTAAGGATTACTTATATTTCCTTAGCGTAATTTTACTCCAACGGGAGGTGGATGAAAATATTTTAATAAGGAGTAAACAGAGATAAAAAAAAATAAAAAAAGGACATGTACACACATAAATAAGCATGAATTTGTGCTTATTAATAGAGAAAATCGATAAAAGAACACAACATACCATTTTCTAACTTTGGCTCACAATAACTAAAATTGACAGAAAAAAAAATAATTTTTCATGGATCATTTTAATAGGGTATATGTCCACCCCTGACTGCAATGCATGATTGTTATAGGTGGGCCATACTTTTTACGAGATTGTCCAGAAGTTTCTGAGGGAAATTTCTTCATTCTTCTCTCAGCGTCATCAGCTGGTCTTTTTTGGTGCCAGGGGGCGGGGGTGTCTTTTTTGGTCTTTTTTTTTTTTGTCGCGTTCAGCAATGCGCCTCCCAGGAGCTTCCCAAGCATTTTCGATGGGATTCAGGTAGGAGTAGTCCGCAGGTCTTTCCATTCGATCGATCTCCTCGCTCTCTAACAGTTCATCAACACGTGATGATCGATGGGGATGGGCGTTATCGTCCATAAAAACGAAAGATTTCCCCACAGCACCACGAAACAGCCTTACATGCTCTAAATTGACCTCCTCACAATAATTTTGGGCCTTCATTGATCCTTTCTCTAACACTAGGAGCTCTGTATGCCCACTGATCATAATCGCAGAACAGACCACTACTCCACCACCCCTGTAATTGTCAATTTCTACGATGTTTCTGGCTAAATAGGCAGTGTGGAGTTCTCGCTAGATATGTTGACGCCTAGAATCCAACGATAAACAAAATCGGCTTTCACCGGTGAACAGAACATTGGACCATTGCTCTTCACTCCACGTGAAATGTCCACGATCCCATCGATAGCGAGTTGTTTTGCATGCTGGGGTCAATGGAAAACACTGTAGAGGTTTTCGTATCTACAATCCGAAATTATTCAAACGCCTTGACACGGTTTGACGCAATAGTTTCGTAGCGTGCTTGATTCCACCTGTTTTGCTAACTTGGCAGCAGTTATTCAGCGAGATGTTTTAGCCGTTACAACAAGATAACGATCATGTGATGGAGTAGCTTTGAGTGGACGACCACTACTAGACCTTCTGGTAGCTATTCTGTGTTCAGAAAATTGTTTCCAGATCTGTAACACTACGCTCTGGGCGATTCCGAACTCCTTCGCTACGTCTCTCGTTGTCCGTTCTTCTCTCAGTTTACCAACAATTCGCCCACGGGGAAAATCATCGAGATGAGTTCTTTGAAATGTACTGCAAATCGCCATAACAACAAAAAGGTAGATACACACAAAACAAGCGATTTATTTCAACCCACTCTTCAGCTTTTATCGCCGATCGGCAGTACAGAGCGGTCACGTGATTCCTGACAATTTGCATATGATAAAATACTCTCACATAGCTTCTTGCTCTTACGTATTTCAGTGACGTCAGAATGTTTTGACACTTAACCAATGACTTGCGAGTCAGAAATTTAGCCTTTTGTCGTTGATCCTTAATTTTTGAACCCTGAGTGTATATTGAATTTACCAGAAGTAATTGAAGTTCTATCGATTCATTCTATATCGTATGACATGCATGCATTTCATGCTTTGTTCTACAATTATTTATTTCACTATAAAAGTATTTCATTGAAGAGCACAGCAATTTTTCATTTCATTATAAAAGTATTTCATTGAAGAGCACGAGGGAGACCCACTGTGGGCGGAGGGACATTACGGCTAAGATTTCGGCTGCACTAAGAGCAACATGTGAATGCACTGAAAGAAGAGTCAAACCATTCAATCATTGCTGCCTGGTTTTGTTCCTTAAAACAGATTATCTCTCTTCATCAACGAAAAGAATCGGTTATTTGCCGTTTAAACTGGGAGCTAACTCAGAACTTTTAATAGCCTCCGAATACTTGGGTAAAATTCCTGTTCACCAAGATATGCAATGACGTCGGAGAGTATGAATTTTTATGTGTCTGTTTCCTTTTCCATTTCTCTCGCCACATAAGATGTTCTGACTTAAAACTGTTGAACAAATCCCAAATTTTCAAAAGAGGATCTGGGAGTGGGCCTCGTAAGTGATGCAGTAAATTAACTTTGTCAGGCGATACTTTACAGCTCCTACTTCACAGAGTCCTCAGTGCTCTTTCTTGTAAGAGTACACAAAGAGAAAGATGAGAAGTTAACACACGTAAAAAGTGTAATCATCAAAGAAAAATGTTGAGCGTGTAATATAATGTATATTTAAATTCAGTTGTATAACTACAGCTAATCTGATTGGTCTTACAAACTTGAGGAGAAATACAGTGCATAAACTGAATTTATGACTCAGTTATGCCATAAAAAGTACGTATTTTGAAATCGCTGCATGGAAACAACTGAAAAAATTAATACTTCCCGTTCAAAAAAATCGCCCCAAAAAAAACTAGCACCCCCCCCCTCGGCTATGTGTCCCTACTATAGAGGTTGTTAAACTCTGAAACAAAGAAAATAAAAAGAAAGATTAGAACAATCAGTTGGTGATACAGTTGAAATACGTTACAGGTGTGGTTTCACTTAAGTGACTTATTGATCAAACTTTGTGTGTGGACAGACTCGGTGGCACATTGGTTTCTGAGTGTTCGTGCGAGATGCGTCCGGGCTCGAGTTAAGACCCATCCCCACCCCCACCCTCCCTCCTCCTGTGCAAAACTTTGGCTTCGCTTCAGTGTATGATGGATGCTCTTCAAAAATTAGGTGGTATGTAAATTGCGAACTAAAATGTGTAAATTGCGAATGAAAATCAGACCGTCATTAAAACTCTAAAAGTAAATTGCGAACCAAGATCCATGACCGCTATACGTAAATTCCGAACCGACTTCTCTGAACATCTGCTGGAATTATCTAAGCTAGCTCGTCTGTTTTGATTGCTGTGCTTTAGATATATCTTTTGTTATTCGACAAGTTTTACGATGGAAGTGACTCTCGATCTCTGAAAAAGGAAAAGATTTGTTCATCGTAGACGCCTACAGTTACTGCAAAATAAGGATATTTTCTTGAATACAATGAATTAAGTACAAATGTACATATATTAAATATGGAACATCACAGAAAAAAAATTGACATGGCCCCTGCGCAAAGATGACAAACTAGTTTTGTTGTTTTCGTGAATACAATGAATTAAGTACAAATGTACATATACTAAATATGGAACATCACAGAAAAAAAAATAACATGACCCCTGCGCAAGGATGACAAACTATTGATCTCAAAGACTACAGTCTTGAGATAAATAGTAGAGCCTTACGTTTTCGATTGAAGGAGCACAAGACCTACATTCGGAATTGTGACCTAAAGAAGTCATCGATGGCTAAACACTGTTACGAAAAGGACCACAAATTTCTCTTTGAAGAGGCAAAACTTATTGACAAACCAGATTCAACCACCAAACTTAATATTTTGGAAGCTTTCCATATATATCAGAAGTCTTCGCAACTTGTTAATGACATGGCATCCACGCCATTTCTATCAAACGCGTGGAAACATCTAACCAAAATACATGACTGTTAACACCATTTATGATGTCATATACAATTTGAATATTTACGTGCCATTCGTCCTGATGAAGCTAGGTCAATACCCAGTGAAACCATGGTCGGCTTGAGAAAATAAACATTTGTGACAACTACGTTGTATTATCTTAATCTATATATGACAAACTAGTTTTGTTGTTTTCGTGAATACAATGAATTAAGTACAAATGTACATATACTAAATATGGAACATCACAGAAAAAAAAAATAACATGGCCCCTGCGCAAGGATGACAAACTACTTTTGTTGTTTTTGTGAATACAATGAATTAAGTACAAATGTACATATACTAAATATGGAACATCACAGAGAAAATTAACATGGCCCCTGCGCAAGGATGACAAACTATATTTGTTGTTTTTGTGAACACATTGCTTTAAATTGTTTTACTTTGTTAGTAGAGGAAAAGGGCCGATTCTATCACAAAGGAGGACCTCTACGGCCCCGCCCACTGCCGTCCACAACCCCACCCACGGCTACCCACGGACCTCTACCACTGCTCGCCACGTGGTCATCTACGGTTACGGTTGCGTGTGGTCAGGAGGAGGTGGGAAGGACACCACTGCCAGTGATTGATTGGAGGAGATTGCTTGCACCGCGCCATTTTTTTTTTGAACGGGAAATTTTTATTCCCTCCACGTGGTCATTTTGTGCACCACGTGCTTTGGGATAAGTCACCATCTTTTGTTCGCCATTTTATTTTTCCCAACTAGGAAATTTTACGACATGACGTCACCACGCTGGGGAAATTTTTCACTCAAAGTGAATAAAAATCTTTTGCTGATCAGCTCAGGATCGAACCCCTGATCACCAGACACACACCTTAAGCCACTCAACTACGAAATCAAGTACGGATACATGCTCGAAAGAGTGTGTCTTTCCTCCCCAATGAGCAATCATGACGTCAGCAATCCTCCATGTGAACGGTTTATGTGGATGTGTCTTATGACATCATTCGATTGGAATTAAGAATGGGGTAAGAGGAGAAGTTGACGTCATTTCAGATTCTGTTTGACACATTAAGCTCCAAGACTGATTTATTTTCAATAACTTGATCATTTTACAACAAATTTATTCCTTATTTTTTTCCATCATTTTTCAACGTAACGATTTTTTGGGCGAGTCAACGTAACGATGACCACGTGGCGAGCAGTGGTAGAGGTCCGTGGGCAGCAGGGGCAGCCGTGGGTGGGGCTGTGGGCGGGGCCGTAGAGGTACTCCTTTGTGATTGATTCGGTCCTTTTCCTCTACTAGTGTTTTAATCATTATTTTTTCGTACTGGTTTATTTTTTGATATCGTCAGAATGGGCGCAGAAAAGTTGGTTCGCAATTTACACATCGGGTCCAGAAAAGTTGGTTCGCAATTTACATATCGGGTTTGAGAGCGGTCCGATTTTAGTTCGCAATTTACACACTCCGAAAAATTATATGATTTGATCCTTGATTTGCAAGAGCGCGTTGTGAATCTACAGAGCGCGAATGGGGGGAGGGGGTCAGTAACAGTGCTTTTTCATGAAAGACTGACTATTGGTTACGTAACAAAAATGCTGCCAAAACTTGGAAATCTGTACGGTTTCAATAAATTTCTTTTTATAGGAAAGTTTTAGGAAATGACTCTCAATCGACTCAGCAGCTTTCTGCGTATCATTGAAGGAATTATGAGAAAGTGGCTGTTTGTGCTAGTGAAAATGACGATTTGGCAACATCGACGTCAGACATGGATATTCAGCTGACATTTAGTGAGAAAGGACTAAGGAAATGACCAATGAAGCTTCAACTAAAAGCTCATAAAGAATTGAAACACCTGAAAACTGCTATGAGTACGACACCGATTTCGTTAGCTAAATGTGAACGGGGATTCTCACAAATTTGATCGTAGCAGAACCCGAGTTTTACTCTAACGGCAAAATTAATTTCTTCACTTCTTTAAAAATTCAGGTCTACCACTAATACCTTTCGACCCAGAAAAATATACAAATTCACGCCAGCTTCGCATACGCCATTCTGACATATACGATAAGCAATATACAGTTATTTATCGCACGAGAACTGAGAATAGAATATTTCACCGGACGAGAAGTTAGATTTAGGATTTTCTGTTATGAAACCTAGCACCTTTTTTTCCATTCTATGTTAAGCTCGTACAATAAATTGCTGCCTGAAAAATGGGGTGTTAATATCATCATCATCATCATTGTCAACCATTATCAATCCACTGCTGGACGAAGGTCTCCCCAAGTTTCCTCCACAACGGTCTGTCTTGTGCCAGTCTCCTCCATGTCACCCCTGCATACTTTCGAATTTCATCCACCCATCTTCCATGTGGTCTTCTTCTGGGTCTTTTCCTGTCCCTTGGAATCCAATCTAAAATTTCGGCTGTCCATCGATGATCTGTCCTTCTGGCAGTATGTCCAGCCCATTGCCATTTCAGGGATTTAACTCTGATCATGATGTCTTCCACTCTTGTCATTTTTCGGATCCACGAGTTCCTCTTCTTATCTCTCCTGGTTACACCAAGTATGCACCTCTCCATGCTACTTTGAGTTGTCTGCAGCCTTTGTATGTCTCTTTTAGTTAAGGTCCACGTCTCTGCACCATACGTAAGCACTGGAAGGATGCATTGATCAAACACTTTTCTTTTAAGACATAATGGCATATTGCTCTTGAAAATTATGCTGTTTCTTCCAAAAGCTCTCCAGGCAAGTTTTGTACGCCGATTAATTTCTTCATCAATGTGACCCTCACTTGATATCTGCTGTCCAAGATAAACGTACGTGTCTGTTATCTCCAGCTTTTCTCCATCAATCGATAAATCTTCATTTCTTGTAAAAGCATTGAACATCACTTTTGTCTTCTGAAAGTTCATTTTTAATCCCACTTCTTTACTCTTGTCAGCAAGTTCCTGGATCATACTCTGCAGCTCTGATGGAATAGTTGCAAAAATGACTACGTCATCAGCAAAACGAAGGTGGGTTAGATAATCTCCATTAATCTTTATCCCCTTGTTTTCCCAGCTCAGTGACTGAAAAACACCCTCCAATGTGGCATTAAAGAGCTTCGGAGATATGGTGTCACCTTGTCTCACTCCCTTTCCAATTTTTACGTGTGTTGTATTTTCAAACAGCCTAATCTTTGCACTTGCATTTTCATAGATGTTATTAATAATATTAATGTATGCATCTTCAATACCGCAGGTTTTCAGAGCCATTGTAACTGCTGATGGTTTCACCGAATCAAAGGCTTTTTCATAATCGATAAAAGCCATACACAATGGAAGTTCATATTCCTCGCTCTTTCAATTAGTTCTCTCAGTACGTGGATATGATCTATTGTGCTGTAGCCACTCCTGAATCCAGCTTGTTCTCTCGGTTGAGCCATGTCCAGCGTTACCTTCAAGCGGTGTGAAAGAACTTTAGTGAAGATTTTATAAACCACTGATAGGAGGCTGATAGGTCTGTAGTTTCCGAGATCCTCAATGTCACCTTTCTTATGTAGCAGGATCATTGTAGCAGTGTTCCAATCCTCAGGAATCTTTCCTTCATTAAGGCATCGAGTGAAAATTTGGGCGAGTACTGTTTCGATTTCTCCACTTGCTTCTTGTATGATGTCTACAGTAATTCCATCTTCTCCTGGAGCTTTTCCCCGCTTCATGTTCTTGATTGCATGTGCAACTTCTGCTGGAAGGACTGGAGGAACTCTGGTACTGGTATCTTTCATGATGTCTGGAGTGCATGTATCATCCCTTTCATATAATTTGGAGTAGAAATCTTTCACTCTTGTCAAAATTTCGCCTCTATTTCTTGTTACAGAACCATATTCTTTTCTCAGTGCCATAATCTGTTTTCTTCCCTTACTGAGATGTCCCTTTGCTATCTTTAGGCTTTGGTTGTTTTCAATTGCTTTCCTCACTAGTTCACAGTTGAATTTTCTTACGTCTTCAGTGATACTTTTTCTTACTGTCTTGCATAGCTCTATATATTCCACTTTGGAAGTCACATCTTCTTTAGTTGTCCTCATCACTCTTCTTTTTTGCATCAACATTTTCGTTTTTCCTGATAATTTGTTTACATGCAACTTGTTCTTAGACCCAGCTAATTTTGTTGCTGTTTCCATAAGAGCTTTGGTTACTTTTCTGTTAACTTCAGAGATGTCCACTTCTTCTGATGTTAGGCCTTCTAAAGCAGAGAACCTGTTCTTCAGTTCCAACTTGAAGGTATTATGGTGTTTTTTAAGGTTGGTTATGTCAATAGATTTTGTTTGTCTTATGAGCTTGCCACGTTCAAGTTTAGTGTTGAGGTGCATCTTACATCTCACCAATCTATGGTCACTACCTGTGTTGAACTTGTTTAGCACACTGCAGTCTTCTATGACGAATTTTTTGTTACACATAATAAAATCAATTTCACTTGTCGTCCCATTTGGATGTCTCCATGTCCATTTCCTGTGTGGCTTTTTCTTGAAGAAGGAGTTCAAGATGAAAAACCCTTCTGCCTCTGCAAACTCAACGAGAGTATTTCCACGCTGGTTTCTGTTGCCGTGACCGAATTTACCTACTGAAGTTTCATTCTGTTGCCGGTGCCCTATTTTTGCATTGAAATCTCCCATAATTATTTTGAAGTGCTGCTTACCTTTATTATTTAGATGACAAATTTCCTCATAAAATTCTTCAATTTCTTCTTCAGGATGACTTGTGGTGGGTGCATAAGTTTGAATAATCTGAGCCTGGTATCTTTTGGAGAGTTGGATAACAAGTCGTGCAGCTTTGTCAGAGGAACTTTCAACTTCTACAACTTTATCCTTCAGTTTCTTGTTCATTATAAATCCAACACCACTAGTTCTGCCAGTATCTGTCCCACGATAGTAGAAGAGATGTCCACTTTTCAGTTCGATGAGATCTTCTCCTTTTCTCCTTACCTCACTTAGCCCCACGATGTCCCACTTGATCCTTTGTAGTTCCTCTTCCAATTCAAGAAGCCTTGAATCAGAAGATAGGGAGCGTCCATTGTACGTAGCCAAGGTCAGCATCAGATGGCAGCCTAGTCTGGTCCTCCGGGGATTCTTAGCACCCTCTGCCTTCATGTCGCACTGGCCGCTGCCTTGGCCAGGTACATTCCAGCTGCCGGAGACTGAGGGCCAAGATTTAAGTTGTAGAATCATTTTGGAGGGGTTTGGCCATAACTCACCACGCTGGCCAAGCGGGTTGGCGAGTGTGGGATAGAATTTCCTCTAATCCCGATGGTATAGTTATACCGCTATTGGCGGTCGTCAGAGCCCCTTTAGTGGGAACAGGATGCACCACGAGAAGGCGGGGTTGACATTTGTCAAGGAGAGGCTGTGATGTTACGCATCACCTGACCTTACATCCCTGTTAATATATCTTTCCTTTAATATATCTTTCCTTTTTACTCCCAAAATATTATCACAATATAAAACAAAATCTTTTTTTTTTTTTTTTTGCGGTACTAAAAAAAAAGTGTTTTAAACTTTTTTCTTTCGGCGACTGGGTTCGAGCACCTTCTCTTTCAGTCTCTCTCTCTGTTTATTCCCACAAACACAGCGCTGTGTGCATGTGAGCAGGAAACCAGGGCTTCCAGCACATGTGAAATCTGAGCAGCAATCCTCAGTGAGTGCGCCAATAATACTCGTATGCATTTTCTTTTTCGTTCGATAGATTTACATGTTAAGGGATATCTCTTGCGTTTGTGTCTCATAAAAGTACTTGTATGAGAAAGAAAAATTTACAGTGCTTAATTCTCACATTGGGCGCCGTCAAGAGTTCCCCGCTGAATTTGGGAAAGTTTTTACAATTTTGATTATATGTATTCATTACTGAACGATATGTTGTTTCGTTCAGTAATAAATATACATCAGCGAAGTTTTTCCACTTGATTGTGTATTTATCTTGTGATAAAAAAATATAATTATTTAATTATTAATCTCCCCGATGATTTTGGCCGAAGACCTATATAAGAAATATACACATTCTAAATTCCCATTGTGAATGAGTGGCAGCAGTTGGGGACATTCGATAGGAATTTAACCTTTAACTGTGAGTTTCATATGTTCAATGTCGAACGGCCGTTTCAGAGAACGCAACAACACGGAATCCTCTATATTAACTTATGGACTTCTACTATATACAGTTAAAGGTCTCTCGATCGTAACTCATGAAAATTTAATCGATTCATACATATTTCCTTTGACGCGCTATTCTTATGAGTTCAGCATTTCACGATTTAACTGAACTTTAATATGCCTTTCCATGTATGTATACGTTTGAATGTAACTGATCCTTACTCTCCTAAAGGGAAATACAGGGTACATGGTATATTCGAATATAAAATGTATCATGTTTTTTATCAATCTTGTCAAAATTAACTATCGTGTAAAGAGCTCTAATTACTTATTGGCTCAAGTATCTCACCACTGAAGGCCTTTAGGGGGCATTATCATTTAACTATATGTATCCTGCATGTTATCATTACTAAGCATAAAGTAATAGCAGCAAAATATATTTATTATCCTATCATTAACTGGTGCCCACCCTTAGGCAGCCTAAAGTATCTCTCGACAAACTGAATTCCGCTTTCCTATAAGGCACAAGCGAATTGGAAGACCAAATCAGAAAGGGCAAATACGACAGGTTTTTTTTTAGTTTTTTTTTATATAAGCTTTCCGAGAGATACACCAAGTTTCCATATTGTGTTTCACAATTACATTTCCATTTAGGCTTGACAAACAGCTGAAAACTGAACACTCGTTGAAAAAAGACAAAAATAAATAAATAAATACATAAATAAATAAATTAATTAAAAAAAGAAAGGAATGTGAGATGCCAACATTGATTATTTTTATATTCACTCTCGGAGCTCCTTTAACGCTAATATACGAGTGTGATTTACAGAAAATTACTACTTACTTAAGAGAGGAGGTAAATATCAGCCGATTTTTCAGTGATTCTTGAGTGCCAAAACGACTTCACGTACCATCACCATTTACATATCCTGTTATGAAATTTTTGACATCATCAACCTCATTCTTAATAGGAGTTCTAATCGCTCCCAGATAAAGTGCGAACCGTAAACTAAATATAGTGACCCTTCCTTTACACCAATGACAGATCCAAACTCAATTTTTAGCACCTGACCAACTGCTTTCTCCCTCCCCTTCCCTCTCTCTCTCTCTCTCTCTCTCTCTCTGGCTGAGGAGGGACCCCATGTCTAACGATATCCCGCTGACAGGTTGTCACACTTTTTCTTTGTTGTTGTTTTGTTTCTTGGGAAACCACGTGACGTTAGGTTGCATCTCTAAATCTTTTGAATTGTAAAACTGGTCACATTCAATTTTGAAAGACATAAATCACTGTCAAGTTGCTACTTCCTTGAACGATTTTTTTGGCAGTGATTTATTCTACATTACATTGTCATGATGCAACTTTGGTTATAAGCTGTTATTGTAGAATAATTATACTTCTTTCTGTTTCTTGTCGCACCCATCTGACATGCACTAATTTTCATGTACCACAAACACAATGAAAAAACCGCAGTAATGCCCTACGTCGACATTTCGAAGAGGTTCTTAATCGTTGTGTCTACTACTATTTTTAAGTGAAGAGATTTACAGTTTGTAAATATACACCGAAGAGCAAAAACATTCTAACCAACTCGAGTCTTTATGCAAATCGAAGCAACTGCAGGTAAACGACGGTGCATATTAATAAAGGTCGTAAAACGGCAAACAGTAAATAACATCCGATACTGAGCACTGTTAATCAGTGTTATTCTTGTTTTGCAAATGGGAAGAACAACAATCGTGAGCGGCAGTGACGTAGCAGAAAAACTCGGGGCTCCCCGCAAAAAATATCCTCGAGGCCCTTTTGCAAAAAACCATTAACTTTCAATTTCTGAAAACTTCCATATTGTTAACTAGGCTTTACAGGGTGTGTTTTAAAAAATCAAATTCTTTGGAACCTACGAATATTTTTCGTAAAATCAAAATTATTCCACTTTTTTGCGTGAAACACAAATGTGTACATTGTAATTCAAGTGATTTCCCCGGTTTTTATACCAATACAAATTACTACGAAATACTTACATCAAATTTAATCATATCATGCAAAATTAATCATTTTAAAGAACTAAGGTCAACTTCCTTGAAATACCTCACGATTACACATACAAAGCAAACAACTGCCGTGCGCCAGTGTCTGTGTTTTCCGATTTATACGAAATGTCACAACATAAATCAGCAAAGAACTAAGTAACGATTCAAAACTGTAACACAGAAAACGTAAGACTACTTAAATTATATAGTCTGGAATATAAGAAACACACCTGACATAATGCCACAATGTTTTGCACGTAGTAAAAAAAAATTCTTTGACTCTGTTATATAAAACAAAATGACACCGGTCTCTGATTTTTCGTTCCCGCAAAGAACACATTTTAGTTTATTATATTCTAAAGAATGCGTAGTCATGTGCAAACAACTGTAATACATAACACCTTATCCTTACTAGTATAAAATTCCACTCATTGAACTGATATTTCTTTCACATTCTCTTATTAACATGCATACATAGAAACAATTGCAGGGGCCGTGAAAACGGGCCTCAAGTTCTCTCGAATAGCTGCTTTCCAGTCATTCAGTTTTTGCGAACTAAAGCAACGAAAATAATTTCTAAAGATTTTACTTATTTACTGCAAGAAAAAAAAAAAAAAAAGGTAAAAATTGCTTTTCTGTTTAGTACTTCATTCAGAGCTGCCTAAATTGTTGACTATGTCATTAACCAGTTTCGTATGAAAAAAAAAGGTAAAAATTGCTTTTCTGTTTAATACTTCATTCAGAGCTGCCTTAATTGTTGGCTATGTCATTAACCAGTTTCATATGAAAAAAAAAAGGTAAAAATTGCTTTTCTGTTTAGTACTTCATTCAGAGCTGCCTTAATTGTTGGCTACGTCATTAACCAGTTTCGTATGAAAAAAAGGTAAAAATTGCTTTTCTGTTTAATACTTCATTCAGAGCTGCCTTAATTGTTGGCTATGTCATTAACCAGTTTCATATGAAAAAAAAAGGTAATAATTGCTTTTCTGTTTAGTACTTCATTCAGAGCTGCCTTAATTGTTGGCTATGTCATTAACCAGTTTCATATGGGGGAAAAAAAGGAAAAAATTGCTTTTCTGTTTGGTACTTCATTCAGAGCTGCCTTAAATTGTTGGCTACGTCATTAACCGGTTTCATATGAAGTCATTAACCAGTTTCATATGAAAAAAAAGGTAAAAATTGCTTTTCTGTTTAGTACTTCATTCAGAGCTGCCTTAATTGTTGGCTATGTCATTAACCAGTTTCATATGAAAAAAAAGCTAAAAATTGCTTTTCTGTTTAATACTTCATTCAGAGCTGCCTTAATTGTTGGCTATGTCATTAACCAGTTTCATATGAAAAAAAAAGGTAAAAATTGCTTTTCTGTTTAGTACTTCATTCAGAGCTGCCTTAATTGTTGGCTACGTCATTAACCAGTTTCATATGAAAAAAAAAAAAAGGAAAAAAATTGCTTTTCTGTTTAATACTTCATTCAGAGCTGCCTTAATTGTTGGCTATGTCATTAACCAGTTTCATATGAAAAAAAAAAAAAGGTAAAAATTGCTTTTCTGTTTAGTACTTCATTCAGAGCTGCCTTAATTGTTGGCTATGTCATTAACCAGTTTCATATGGGGAAAAAAAAGGAAAAAATTGCTTTTCTGTTTGGTACTTCATTCAGAGCTGCCTTAAATTGTTGGCTACGTCGTTAACCGGTTTCATATGAAGTCATTAACCAGTTTCATATGAAAAAAAGGTAAAAATTGCTTTTCTGTTTAGTACTTCATTCAGAGCTGCCTTAATTGTTGGCTATGTCATTAACCAGTTTCATATGAAAAAAAAAGGTAAAAATTGCTTTTCTGTTTAGTACTTCATTCAGAGCTGCCTTAATTGTTGGCTATGTCATTAACCAGTTTCATATGAAAAAAAGAAGGTAAAAATTGCTTTTCTGTTTAATACTTCATTCAGAGCTGCCTTAATTGTTGGCTACGTCATTAACCGGTTTCATATGAAGTCATTAACCAGTTTCATACGAAAAAAAAGGTAAAAATTGCTTTTCTGTTCAATACTTCATTCAGAGCAGCCTTAATTGTTGGCTATGTCATTAACCAGTTTCATATGAAAAAAAACAAAGGTAAAAATTGCTTTTCTGTTTAGTACTTCATTCAGAGCTGCCTTAATTGTTGGCTAAGTCATTAACCAGTTTCATATGAAGTTTCCGCAAAAACTATTGTAAAATCTTTCTGCTGAGGCTAGAGGCCCCCTTCGCACTGTGGGGGTTGCGGGGGCTGTCAGTACACCCCTGGTGAGAGAGTTCTGCCTGCTACCAAACCGATAGTTTGCCCTTTCCAAAAGAAGAACTCTAAGGACGGTGCAGACAGCATTGCATCTGGACCAAACAGCAGTGGAGGCATGTGCTGTTCACAAATGAGTCCCGTCTCAGTCTGATTACAGGCTCCGAACGAGTGATGAATACGAAACTCGCAACCATTTCCCTAACATCTGGGAACGAGACCACTATGGAGGAGGTCTTCTGCTGGGGGAAGGCCGTACGTCATTCCATATGTTTCAGGGTAGCAATGTGCAAGCTCAAAAGTACATAGAGTAGATCTTTGAGTCCTGCGTAAGGCTTTTCAGTGGACCCTGAGTTCATTTTTATGAACCATAATGCTGGTCCTCACAGGGATCGGTCTATCGATGATAACCTCGAGAATAAGGATACCTACACGATAGAGTGGCCATTCAGGTCTCCGAATCTTAATCGTACTAAGCATGATAGAAACACTCTGGAGAGACCCACTGCCGCTCTTCAGTGTCCTTCCAGAGTTGCGATCTGTTCTAACGTAATAACGGTGTTTATTCCATGCGACCGCATTCGTCGCCTTATCACCAGTATGCAACATGCTTGGCGATCAGGATCGACCCTACTCCTAACTGATCAGAGGACAACGAATTTCTGCTCCTAACTGATCACCAAGACAACGAATTCCTGCTATAACTATGGATGTTGATGCATCAGAATTGTTTCTGGCCATCCATTTCTATGCATCTCATTGCTGCCAACTTTTAAGTTCACTTTTGTCTAAGCATATTATCGAATTCAAACAGTGCTTACAAACCCTCATATTTCACAAAGAAGTTATTTGCTATAGCAAAGTAGACAACACAAAGCTTGACTGTTAAGTAAATTACTCGGCATGGTACTGGTCTAGGTAGCTCATTCGTAGTCGCCAGAACAGGAGCACATGGAACTTTATGCTCCCCAATCCCCGTGGGAAAAAAAGGGATCGCTAATCAAACAGTCAAGACTGACTTCTTGGTAATCAAGCTCGATACCTGTGACCCGAGTTAAATCTTCATCAAGGCCAGATCCAGAAAAGGAATCATAATCAGGACCAGATTGAAGCACGGTTTGTCCATGCAACGGGACGGCGATTGAAGTTGCAACATTTTTGAGACCAGATTTAGACTGTCGAATGATAAGAAGATTGTTTCGTACCGGAGGACTGATCCAAGGGGATAACACCGACAGTAATCTCCCAGAAGTCTATCCAGTACAGCTATGCTATGCGCCAGTCTTTAAATAAGAGCATTTTACCCTTTCGATTAGTCATTTGCAGGTTCTATTTATGATGTTTTGTTTTGCAGGTGCGGTAAGGCGATACGACGTTAGAAAAGCTTCCACAAAAGTAATCAGACTCCTACAATTACATCGGAACTAAACTTTTCAGTTTGGAATTCTTAAGATTTAACTCGGTTCTCAGGTATCAAGCTTCTCGGCAGGCGTTCTCCAATATTTTCCGCAAACGATTGTTTTCAGTTCTCCTATTGACCTTCGGGCTAGCCGGCCCCCTTCGACAGCTTCACTCTGTCTCCACCATGTACAACTCGCGAAAGCAAAAGCGTGTTTTCTTTCTTTTTTTTTTTTCTTTCTACCTTTTTTTTTTTTTTTTTTTTTGTTCAGAATGTAATGACCGCCATGAATGAATGAATAACGTTGGAGAAGATTTTAGAAAGAAAGGGTCTGACCAAGAGGCGTAGCGACCTGGGGGCACCGAAAAGTTAGGAATGATGTTGCTGCTAAAGTTGTAAACGCGCAACAACTGGCAATTTTTTTAGTGTGAAAACATACACGGTCGTATCAGAACATTATGGCCACCTACCTAATAACGGGATTTTTTTTTTATTGGAGGTTTAACGACCACCGTGAGCAACTCAATGGGCTATAAGCAGTCGCCCGTCCCTAATTTAGGGTCACTGGCTCCAGGGAAGGGAGAGAGCCAGTGCCGTAAGACAAACACAACATCCATGCCTCACCGGGATTCGAACCCGGCCCCTTTCCGGACGAATGATCAGAGGCCATCGGTTAGACCACTGCACCACCGGGGCGGCAATAATGGGAATAACCACTCCTGGCCCGGATGACAGCAGTGATGGAACGCAATGAGGCCTTGGAAGGTTGCCCGAGGCACACATGCTCATTCGGACTGCAGCAGAGCACGGAGGTCCCAGAGATGGCGTGGTTGTGGTTCGGCACGTCGAACCTGTCGATCCAAATAGTCCCACAAGTGCTCTATAGGATTGAGGTCGGGCGAGTTCGCTGGCCAAAGGAGAACGGAGACATCGCTGTTGTGTTCCTGGAACCAGTCAAGCATTCTCTTAGCGCCATAGCAGAGCGCATTGTTCTGTTGTTTAACACCATCACTACCAGGGTAAACGTCCAACATGAAGGAATGCGTGTGATCAGCGAGAATGGACAAGTAGCCATTGGCGTTCAGAGACCCATCCAGTGGCACCAGCGGTCCCTGGTCATACCAGAAAAATATGCCCCCTAGACATGCACATGCCACCGCCAGCCTGTACTTGGCCGACAAGCGTGCCTGGATGTTGGTTCTCGTGTGTCTGACGCCGTATCCACCAACCGCCCGTCACTTCTGTGGAGCAGAAACCTCGATTCGTCGGAGAAGGAAACATTTCCCCACTCTTCCACTGTCCAATGACGATAGTCCCATGCGAACTGCAGGTGTCGTTGCCCATGGACCTGGGTTAACATGGGCGCCGTGACACAGTGTCCACTACGGAGACCCATGCGTAACAGGGTTTTCTCCACTGTTATCGGCGACACGTACCTGGGTGCCCCAGTGATTATTTGCGTGGTCAATTGCTGCATTATTGCACGTCGATTGCCCTTTACCAGTCAACGGAGGGACATTCTCCACTGGGGTCGATGACCTTTGGGGTTTCACAGTTATAACGTCGGGAGGTACTCGATGTGCCAGCCGCCCATTCTTGGTATACCCTTACTATACAGCACCTCGTAAACAGCCCACGAAGTCTGCTGTTTCTGAGAAGCTTCCACCCTTGGCCTGGTAGCAGATGATTATTCCCTTTTTAAACGTCCGTTAAATCTCTACCTCTGCCCATTGTGCTCACGTTACGCACTATGGCTCATCTGTTCTGGCCGGCCACTTATATCTCCGTGTGGCCGACCTTGTCACGTGCACTGTGTGACGTGCCTGGGCGGGTACACTGTGATTCCGGGGGTGGTTATATTATTTTGATACGACTGTGTATACTTTTCACATATAGGAAACTTCCTTTGAACCGAATAATCACCTGCTAATTTGATGAATATGTCAGAAAAATATACTACGTCAGTTCGTCCTATTTCGACTTCAAATCAGTGCACATTATTATATCAACTGAGTTAAGCTTCGAATATTTCTCAAAGATTCGCAGCGTTAACACATGTTTTTTTTTTTTTTTTTTTTTCTGTCACCAGTGGTTACGGGAATATACCCGCAGTCTATGTTTAATGATTACACTCGTGTGCAACGCGCAGCCGTTGTCCAATTAACGCGTGATCCACTTCAGTTCGGAAACGCTCACTTATCTAGGCAACTACTAGCTGTTTAATAATGGTTAATATTGGTCAATAATGGTCAAAGGTACACTTGGCAGGATATGAATGGTTTGCAACTCTTTCCACGTCAATACTCTCAAACCAGCTAATGCCGACTAACGACAGCCGTTCTTTTTCACTTCAGAATTTTCTGTGATAGTGTAGTCCTGATAACAGCAACACTTTTTTCCTGTTATTTGTAATCGACTCATTTTAACGTACTATTGCAGTCCGTGTTAAAGAAGTAATCGCATTTTTAAACTGAAAAGTCTTATGGCAATTCAAAAAATGTCAATTTTAAATAGTGTGTGTGTGTGTGTGTGTGTGTTTGTTGTGTGTGTGTGTTACTTAAGGTGGCATGTTAGAAAACAAATTCAAATGGTGCTCAAAACGAGAAGGGCAAGTCTGCGATGAAAAAAGTGGCAAAGGAATTTAGCAAGTTAATGACTTTTTGAAAAATGCTGTTAACAAAGAAAAGCAACCATATTATTTAAATCAGAACAAGATAGTAATCAATCACAGGTATTTGAGGAAAGAGAAAGGGCTGAAATAAGTAGAAATTGTAGCCAGCTTGAAGAAACCGAAAAATAGTGTTTAGTTGGATGTAACAGATTGGATAACTGAAAGACTTGAAACCCATTCAAAACATGGGATAATGATAGTGAAAAGAAATGTGATAAATTTGATGTCGTGCAGAATCTAAATCTGATAAAAACAATCATATGCAGTAATACTCACGGAACAGTCCATGCAGTGCTGAGTTTCATGACGTTATCAACCTAAAATATTGAACGACAAAAAAAAAGTTACAATAATACCTGAGTGGCTGCGCACCGAAATAATAACACGCGGACCTCAGGTGTTTCAAAATAAAGACGTAGAGGCGTTGCAAAGGGTAGAGAGGAAGAGAAGGCCAGGTGCCCTCGGAAGCCAATCCATGCAGGCCCCGAAAAGGTAGGAATGATATTTCTGCTGAAGTTGGAAATGCGCCACGGTAAGTAATTTTTTAGTATGGAAACATATACTTTTCACATGTAGAAAATTTCCTTGCAATTGAATGTTCACCTTTTTATTTCTCTTTCTTGTTTCGGGGTTTAACGATCGCTAAGAGCAATTCTAAAGGCTATAGACAGTCGTTCGTCCCTTGTTTGGGGTTATGGGTTCCAGGGAAGTGATGGAGCCACGCCACCTGACAAGTATAGCCTCCATGCTTCACCCACAACTCGAACATATATCGAACAAATGATCAGAAGACAGCTCCTCCGAACACTCGGCAATCGGGGTAGCGATAAATTTTCATTTTTTTTTTTTTTTTTTGCCTAAAAGCTTGCGATTTCAGTCCCAGTTGGCTGATAACCTACTTAAGATAACCTCAGTAAATAAAATTGAAGTTAAATTCAAATCATTGAAAAATGCATGGATAGTTCGATTTTAATTAATTTCATTCATAACACATTTCGAAAAATTTTTGAACACTTCGGCGTTGCACATTATCAAACATAAATTGAAAATTCCCAGAACCCCCAATAAATTTCAAAGTCGGCGCCTACGATGAAAAATATCCCTGATTCAACCTATTCCGTGAAATGAAGGGGAAAATCCTGAATTTCACGGATGTTTCATATGTGAATTGACAGAAATACCCTTGTTTATCTTTTTCCGATTAATAACATAAATTTAAGGCTTGTAAGAAGTATTATCATAAAAACCTGAATTTTCAAGGAACCTTTCGGTTATTCTGTTCATATACCGACAAAAAAAATTCTGTTACACTTTATCCATATGACGAAAAAATTCTGTTACACTTTTTCCGTATGACGAAAAAATTCTGTTACACTTTTTCCATATGACGAAAAAATTCTGTTTCACTTTTTCCGACTCCATATGACGAAAAAGGACTGATAATAAGAATGGATCGCGGTAACTTGAATTTTAAAAGTTTTGATTAACTATTAAATTTCAATTTAACAGCTTTGCTGCCATATTCATCATTCACACCATCGCAAGTTGTAACCGCAACAACAACAAAATTTTACAATCTTCGTCTGTGTGCGAACCAGGGCATCACCCCCTAATAGCTTAAAAGGCCCGCGCACCGAACGCCGGAAGCTGCGTGACGTAGGGGAGAGTAGGCTGATGTCCGTGGTGGGTGGTCGAGCATGCATGAGCTTGCTCACTCTGTGTAAGCGTGACTACGGATGTGCGTGGTTGTTGTTGTCAAATTGTCAACTAAATTTATTTTCATAGAGGAATATTAAAAGTATTCAAATTCCCTACTAATGGGGAGGTTATCAGAAAATGGCATACAGCAATAAAGCGTGAAAATTTTCAACTCTAAGGTACGTGGAAACCTTTTGTTAACCTTATTTTAAACTACTCGTAAAATAAAAATTTTGAACTAGAAAATTTAAATTTGGCTAATTTTATAATCTAATGCATCTCACAGTGGGAAGTCAAAGCACTGAAAAGATTTTTGAAAAATGAAATTTATGTTTGTAATGGAAAGAATAGATTACTTGTGTTGTTATAGTAACCCATAACATGTTTTTGCCAATGTATCAAATAAGTTCAAAGTAAATATGTATATTTAGGAAGGGATTTTAAACTTTATTATGGACACAGAATAATAAGGGTTGCATGTTTTTGATCCCAAGAGTAATATGTTGATACATTCGTACTTAGTTATTTAAGTGTTTAGGCAGCGCCAGATTAACTTTTTTGGGGTCCCTATTTCTGGGCACAAATGCTTGTAAAATACTTATATCCTATACGAAATATATGTATGTCATGTACACATCTAACATGCCTATGTCCTTTATATAAATGCTAAGGCCTTGTTGCCATGTGAAATACATCTTTTGTGTTTGCGGACATAGAGAGTTGCATTGAATTATCATTTTTAATATTTATTACTAAAGGAACACAAACACTGAATCAAGTATAGACAGCAAAAATTAGATATGAATGCACAAAAACAGAAGTTCACACATAGTTCAGGAGTAAGTTTGCCTTTAAAATGTCCGTTTAAAGATTTTGAAGCATTTTTCTACAAACCAACACATTGAAGAACTCTCGTGTGAGCAGTGTGTATGCTCTATCTGTGGTAGGATGGGAATTTATCAAAACCATTCAATTTCTTAAAAATTAGGTGAAATATATCAGTACTACCTGGGCAAGAAATTATTTACTTGCCCAGGTAGTAAAAGCTGGATGCGCAGGAAAATGTATCTTTTAAGATAACAAACCAGAACCCTATTTTTTTAAGTTAAAAATATGAATTGTTTTAACATGTTTGCACTTCCATTTTAAGGGTCTGTATTACAAATGTTCAATGCACAAACGTGTGTATATCGATTTTTAAGATGCTGATGCTAAAATTGGTATGAAATGGTACGATGATGAAACTGGTGTTTCGGAAATTTAGTGATTCTGCCATGTTCCTTTTGTTAAAGTTTTCTCCCTTTGTCACTAAACATGAGAGGTCAGTTACATCAGAGGCATGCATACTGTTGTTGATTATAAACAAAATTTGGAGCAAAACTAGGTTTCCGATTTCTGGGCGTAGAGCATAACATAATTAAAGATGTGATATTACTCTTTCCTTGGTACTTCGTAACAATAATACAACTTCCATTAATTAACAATGACATGAAACACGACATGTGATGACTGTCTTTTTTTCTTGTGTAGTAGGAAATTTTATTACAAACTTTTTTATTTTAAAATTTAGTTTCCATGCACAGGCAATTAGATGTTTTATTTACCTGCCCAGACGAATGATTTACATACTCTGGGCACCTCGGGCATGGTATTTTTAAGACTTGGATATTGTTATTTTTAAGAGAAAGAAAAGTACGTGGATCTACATGAATCCACATATTGTGGAAACTATGTTCTAAACAAACAAGATTTTCAAAATACAAGTAGAAATATATACTCGCTTTTTTTTTTTTTTTTTTTTTTTTTGAAAACATTTGCTTAAAATGAGAGATCAACTTTTTATTCATTTATCTAGACTGATCTGTTTCCAGACTTCCTGCACTGTGTCTTCACAAGCTAGAGCAATAATAACTGGAACTAATATATCTCATATTATCCGATAACTACTGGAAAGTGTGCTTCCAAACGTGAGGGTGGGTGTCAATTTTTGTATGGGGAAAAACTTCTTCAATCCTTCATAGAATTTATTTTGAAACCAAGATCATAAAAAAAGGAAAAAACAATCTTTTTCAATAGCTTTAACAATGACAAAACATGTGTGCAAAATTTTATACCATTGCTTTTTATAGTTTCTGAGAAAATGGTACATCAAGTTAGTCGATTTATAATGAAACATGTACATCTTTTAAAATACATCCTATAGTACCAAAACAATCGCTTAGATTTATTCAGTACAATAACTGCATGTGCATTTGTCAGGTTCTCAAAAAATATAATAATTATCTGAAAAAATGCTTTAAGAAATTATTGGAACAAATTTCAGATTTTCTTAGAAACGTGTCTTTGAAATTCTTCAAGGAACAGCTAACGGACACATAATCAAATTGTGCTTGTGATACACAAAGAACTACACAACCATAATTATATGTACATTGGCAGTTTTGCTGAATACTTCTTGAAAATCAAATTTCAGGAAATTTCTGCCAATAAGTTACTTGTATTTTTCCAGATAAAAAGAAATGCTTATATTGTGGATCCAAATAGTTTTGCTTAATGCTACTAATATACTTAATACATTGACAAGGTAACTTTTTTGAAATAGTGCTCTGGAAGACAAACATTATAAACTTTATATTTGCTTATCAAAATGAAGTTGTCCAAACACGTAACTAGATGGTACTAAAATTAGGAAAACTTGTTATGTCATTATTGTACGTTTAATAATGTAGCAATGGCATAATTTTCTTGAAATCTTAATTTATTTGATGCAATCAGTGGATCAAGCAGCATTTTACTGTATGTATGTTAAAACCTGTTTTATTGAGATTTTGGTAATAATTAAAAAACACAGAAAAAAATTCAATTTTTCTTGACCTTTTTTATATATTAGTGATCACGGATTGCATATAAAATACATTTTCACTAAAGGAATTATTTCATTACTAAAATTTTCATAGTCATAAGTTTGCAATGAATGAAAAATCTGATTCCTTAAATATGTCAATCGACATCTTTTGAAACGACGGCGATACTTCGTAATGGACCCTCAAACTAATCTTTCAAGTACAACACGATTTGTTCACAAGTACAGGAATCGTTCGGCTAACTATAAAGACACTATAACTTCAAGTGAAACTACGACAACAGTTTATAATTTCGATTATAGGAATGGTTTATCACTTCCAGTGAAATGACAGGGATGCTTTCATTAAGTTGACGAATCTGTGTTGCTTACCCTTTCCAGTCGAAATTATTGCTACGCTAAATTTTACGCTGTAATTTCTTTTTCATCTGTATTTTAAAAGATTATTAAACAAACTTGTTAACTCTGCAGTTATTTGAAAACTAACACACAAGTTCTTATTTAAATGCAGTGAAACTCTAAAAGAACGCACGACCTGGTCAGTTGGTGTACGTAAAGACACGTTCGTTCGCACATCGCCGTAATGCTCCTCTCCGCGACTACGGACTACTCTAGTGACGTCACAAATCGTTGCGCGGGCCTGCTAAGCTATTAGGGGGTGATGACCAGGGGCGGATTTCCCTCTAGGTGCAGACGGCGCGCGCCTAGGGCCCCAGAGCTAGAGGGGCCCCGAAAACGTATAATTGGATTGTCAGTTTTATTTTGCTTTTCACTGACCGAAATAAATAAATCCTTAAAGTGACCACTTTATTGTCAATTGATAATTTACTTTCTCACTTTAAATGTTCGAATTGTTATCGATGTATTTGTTTTGAAAGAAACTGTTAAAATAACCTAGCCTTCCTTTTAGTGGTAGGTGAAACAAGGATTGACGCTTCCCACACTTTTCATTGTTTAAGGCGAATACTTAGCTGGCTGTGATATAAATTACTTTCATATGACTGCCAGCCAAGGAAAAACATCTATGTTGGAACTTTTTACCTGTCTTTCCTGAGCTGCGATGAAGAGTGCTTGTAGAAACTGTCCTGATGATCCGGGGTGTTTGCTGGTTACTACATTTTCTCTCTGGAGTAGTATAATCAAGTTCTTCCTTAGTCCTAATCTTTCTACACCACCCTAAAACAAAGTAGCTAATACAATCTTCTCTTAGCTTTAAAAAGAAAGAAAGAAGAACAAAAAAACAAAAAACGATGCACTTAGAAGAAATCATCAAATCAAGATGACATGTATAGGGAGAGGAAATGATTGCAATTCCACAGTAGTTGGGCCATTTATCCGGATAAAACAGTTACATGAGTAGAAGAAGTCAGTAAGTTGCATTGTAGCGCTACCTCTCGCTCGGATACAAGCAGAAACCCAGCGTGGCAGAGACACACAGTTTACGGATACTGTTTTGAGGTATGGAATGCCAGATGGTGTCCGAATTGTGGGCCAATTCGCCGACATTCCGGGATGGGTGTAGGCGGGGTCCCATCATGTTTGATCGGTGAGAAATCGGGTGATCGGGCTGGCCTAGAAGGATGTCGACATTACAGAGGCAGGCCCGGGAGAGCTGTGCCGTGTGTGGCCGGGTATTATCCTGTCGTAAAATTATTCGGTGATGTGCTACAGCAAGGGCAACACAACAGGTCGTAGAATGCGTCGACGTACCGTTGAGCCGTGAGGGTAGTACGGAGGACTTCGAACAGTGTCCAGCTATCGTAGGAAATAGCTTCCTAGACAGTCAGATCAGGTGTCCGAGCCCTGCGTCGTTGCACGGTAAAAGCAGGATCCGTGCGCTGGTCTGCTCGTCTCCAGATACGCATGCGCTGGTCATCGGCGCTAAGTGCAAACCGTGACTCATCACTGGAGACAACATGACACCACTGGACATTATCCCTCGTCGATCGGATCCGACACCATTGCAAATAGTGCCTGCGATGCTCTCTGATCAGCAGAAAACGGCGGATTGGCCTCCTCGAATGTAATCCCTGTGCCGCAACTCGTCTGGTAACGGTCCGAATGGCCGCTTCCGTACCTGTGGACGACGCAACATGCCCACGGATTATTGAGAGCGACGAATTCTGTTCTGGTAGTGCGGCTCTCACAATTCCTCAATGTTCGCGCTCTGTCGTTGCCCTCGGCCGTCCACTGCCCGTGTGCCGCTGGATTGTGGAGCCCTGTTCGACCCATTGGCGCCAACATCGTCTGATTACCGCGTCGCTCCGATCCAAATGCCTGGCGATATACGGCGACTTGACAAACCGGCTTCTCTTAGCCCAATTATACATCCTCTCGCAAACCCGCTCGACCCCTCGTGGTGTGCACGGATCGATCGTCGTGGCATCCTGACAGTCTGGAGGTTAATGTACCAGTAATTCGCTGTCACAATTGTCCGGTACGTCGACGTATTCGACGATCTGTTGTGTCGCCCTTTGTTCTTGATATACCCTTCTCGATGCGGTTCCCATGCGCTGTCACGGGCTGCTATTTATTCGTTAGTAGTTATTTTTTAATTAATCATTTGCATATTCGGCCCTGAGGTACTTGCACGCAGTTTCATTAGGATCAAAGGACTTTCTCGGGGGCTTGGGTTTTTTTTTTTTTTTTTTTTTTCACAAAAAGTGTGTGCTTAGGCTGCAAAATAAAGAAATTCGAAATTGTTGCACTGTTTATCTTTTTCTTATTGAATAGTGTTAAAAGAAATTTTTATTGTATTGCAATAGCATTTTCTTATTGCTTTCTCCTATCCTAGTTTAATACTGATAATTATCAAGTATTCTCACCTTTTCTATTCCTTAAATTGACAACAAATTAACATTTGAAAAAGCAATAAAAGTTGTTGTTTTTTTTTATTGAAGGTTTAACGACCACCGTGAGCAACTCAATGGGCTATAAGCAGTCGCCCGTCCCTAATTTAGGGTCACTGGTTCCAGGGCAGGGAGAGAGCCAGTGCCGTAAAACAAACACAACAGCCATGCCTCATCGGGATCCGAACCCGGACCCATCTCGGACGAATGGTCATAAGCCAGCGCTTAGACCACTGCGCCACCCGGGCGGCCAATAACTCGAAAAACTGTGGTTCCTACTTTTCCATTTTCAAGCTGGTTCTTTTGCACTTAATCCTTATGCTTCTGTTTCTGATAATTGCGGTGGAGGTATAAAGAAAATCGTACGCATCTTTTAGACATAATAAAAGAAAGCGCAGACGTTAATTTTCTGATGAAAGTAATAAGGAGAAATGTTTTCAAGAAACTCTTCGCACTCTCGCTTATTTGCACTGACTGATGAAATTCTTACTGTCCAACTTTTTTGGTCACACGACATTTGTCTATGCCATGGACGGCTGAATCTCTTCGATTTAGAGAATCGTTCGCCACAAGAAATTTCCTCCACGAAAAATCATCCACACTTTTTTAAGCGAAGCACTGTGCACAAATTGAATTTTACCTGTATTTTGTAATGTGGAGGACTTCTCCGGTTGCCAGTGTCTTCAAGTATTTTATTTTTGCTGGATACCATGCTCATTGCCTACTAATATGACTAATTTGCTCATAACGTGATTTTCTAAAGCTGATTTTCTAAAGCTGAAGCAATGGAGAGAGCATGTTTTGTAATTGAAACTTATTCCAGTTTCATGACAATTTATACGAAATGTATTGATAAATTTAGCTAAACTCCATTTTCAGCGCCTTTAGCGTTATATTCGCCAAGTTACTATAGCAACTGAAAATGTACTAATGTAGCTAGTTTTGCCAAACGTATCAAACTCAAAAAGAACTTTTGCCGTAACCGAAATGGTCTCTTGTAGAGTAAAGCTGAAATTTATTAAATTTTCAATTCCAGAACTAGAGGGAAATTTATGAACTGGTAGAGAAATTTAAAATGGCCAAAATTTAAAGAAATTTTATGTCCAATCATTCGCAAAAATAATATTTGAAGAATCTGTGAAAATCACGTTTATTGTCCTTCAGTACCTCCAGTAGGAAATTAATGAACTGATTCGAAAATTTAAGTATTTGAGGAAGAACTGTTAAGCCTAATCTGAGAGGCACAAAAATATTTCTTCACAAAAGTACTTTAATTTCTTGAATGTTCGACTTTGACAGCCTTTAGTCGTAAATTCATAAAGAATATGGGATATTTAAAGTGCCAAACTGAGTGCCCTTTGATTTCCTATTAGCCGCAAAAATAATTTTCGAAATATCTGTAAAAACAAAAAGTTCAATGTGCGCGCAAACAGCCAAACTGATAACATTAGCACTGTTTCTGACAAAACGTCCTAAATATTTATGATAGAATCGCATTTCAAAAAGCACAAAAACATTTTTCTTGACTTGACTTTTTTTTCTTTTGTTAATCTGACGGATGAAAATTTCCGAGGCGATAAGAAGGGGAAGGAGAGGATCCAGAATCGTTTAGCGCCTAGGGCCCTAAAAGATTTAAAGTCGCCTCTTGGGGCGAACCTGATTTCGGAGCTCTGTAGCCAGACCGGACATGGTGGATAGCATATCGCACGATATTGAGGTTATCGTGACAACGGATATTCCTCCCTCCCAGTTGGTGGGTCTACTACACTGCTGGCCACCCAAAATGCAACACCAAGAAGGAAGCATCCGATTGGCCAGAAATTCGCAGCATGCGTCGCCCGCGAGAGGACATGCAAACGATTAGAATCGCAGGGCATATGTAAATCATGTGCGCCCGGCACGCCACCGAGAAACACTATAAGAAGGGTGCACAGAAGGCGGGGTGTAAGTAGTGGAAATGTGTTGTGCTGCCGGACCTGTGCGTGGAAAGCTTCCTGATGCCTCGTCGCAGAATATGGCAGTCACTCCAGCACGTTTCGGAGTTCGACAGAGGACGCATAGTGGCTTATCGCGACAGCGGTTTATCGTACCGAGACATCGGCGCTCGTGTGGACGACATCCAGCCACAGTGAGGCGAGTATGGATTCGGTGGCTGATGAACTGTGGCAACGTGTGGAAGCAGCCTGGACCGACATACCCCAAGCCCACATCCAAAGCCTCTTTTCGTTCGATGCCGCGGCTTGTAGCGGCCGTTATTGCCAGCCATGGGGGCCACATGAACTATTGATGTCTGCGTGTTCCGCAAGTCGCACGGGCCTGTAAGCTCAATCGTTTCATCTTTGTATCTGTTGTTATGTGTCCAGTAAATCTGGCTTTGCTATCTCGTATCCTTCTTGGTGTTGCATTTTGGGTGGCCAGCAGTGTATATTGTGTTACTTTAGAAACCAGACACTTCAAGTGTACAAATGAGCACAAGTGATTGAGATTATGATGTCTATATATCAATCTGTGGACCCGTTAACCAGGGCCGTAGCTAGCAGGGAGCTGGAGGGCCCCCACCCGGAGCCATCAAGTTCCCTTTGAAGTGTCCGCGAGGTCCATGAGCTGGGGGCTTTCCCCCAAAATGCTAAAATGGACGTAGAGCTGTAAACATTAGTACCATGCTTTATATAATGATTCTGTACACGACCACAAATTTTAGGAGAGTGGGGTAACCCCCCCCCGTTTCTAAGAGCTATTTAGGGGTAACATCGAGGATACACTGACCGACTCTAGAGGTCCAGAATATAAAATTACGCAAGTTGTGGGTGGAGCCCTCCAAACCAAGCACCTCGTATCCCTTTCACAGGCTTCACCAAATTTCTGGGGGAGGGGGAAGGGCATGCATAGCTTACCATTAAACACAACATGAAGCATAGAAATTGCGAGCAAATCCCTTACCTTGAACACTTGTCTGCGCTCTTAGAAACTTGCACCCCACCCTCCTGAAAATTCGTGTTCGTGTACAGAATCATTATGTAAAGCATGGTTCTAATGTTTACAACTCTACGTCCATTTTAACATTTTGGGGACCCCCCCTTCCTCAGCTCACGGACCTCACGGACGCTTCAAGGTGAACAGCCTGTATACACTGACAGACTCCAGCGACCCAGAATCTAATATTACGGAAGTTGGGGTTTGAGCCCCCCCCTCCCCCACACACCAAGTGTACCTAGTATCCTCGGCAATTCATTTCTTCCAATTAAAGTACAATTTTCGCTTGGCTTACATGGAACGTTTTCGCGAAATCCGTTTGGAGTTCTCAATATAGGCCCAGAAACGGCAATCTTCATATCCCCCCCTTTTTTTTTCAACTTTTGTGGCCAAGTTGCTGAAAGATGTGTGGCAGGGTTGCCGGTAAATTGCCACACCGGAACACTGACACACATCAGTGTTCCTGTGTGTCAGTTTACAGTGAACCGTTTGTTCCGGGGGTAATTTTTCCAGGGGCATTTTTTCCGCTTTTCAGTTTTCAGGTGTATTTTCCCCGGGGGTATTTTTACCGTTTACCTTGTCGGATACCTCATCCGTTTCATCTCGAGCGGGCTACAAATCGCATCATTCGTTTCATCTCGGGTGGGCTACAGATGGCACCATCAGTTTCATCTCGGGCGAGCTACAAATAGCATCATCCGATTCATCTCGGGCGGGCTACGAATAGCAACATCAGTTACATTTCGGGCGAGCTTCTGTTTGAGTTAAAATACTGAGAGCCTTTTTTTTTTTTTTTTGTTGTTGTTTTTCTCTTTTTTTTTTTTTTCCTGAGTTTTTGGAAGAGGAATCAGATTGTTTTGTTCCTGCTGTGTTTCTGGGAATCCTAGTTGCATGAAAAGGGAAACGATGTGTAATTTTCTGGTGATTTAAGTGCTCTTTTAAGAGAGTAATTAGCCACAGGGAAGTAGGTTTGGGGCAGGGGAGAGAGGTAGCGGAACCGCGTAGCCTCACTTCCCCTAATCCATTTCCCCTAATTCCCGTTTGCCCTAATCACGTTTACCCCAATGGCGTTTCCCCGAAATCGCTTTTACCCGAATTCCCATTTCCCCTAATTTCGTTTGCCCTAATCTCGCTTCCCCTAAACCTCGTTTCCCCTAATTCCCGTTTGCCCTAAACGCGTTTACCCCAATGGCGTTTCCCCGAAATCGCTTTTACCCGAATTCTCATTTCCCCTCATTTCCTTTCCCCTCATTTCCTTTCCCCTAATCTCGGTTCCCCTAAATCTCGTTCCCCCTAATTCGCATTTGCCCTAAACACGTTTACCCCAATGGCGTTTCCCCGAAATCGCTTTTACCCGAATTCCCATTTCCCCTCATTTCCTTTCCCCTAATCTCGGTTCCCCTAAATCTCGTTTCCCCTAATTCGCATTTGCCCTAAACACGTTTATCCCAATGGCGTTTCCCCGAATTCGCTTTTACCCGAATTCCCATTTCCCCTAATTTCGTTTCCCCTAATCTCGTTTCCCCTAAACCTCGTTTCCCCTAATTCCCGTTTGCCCTAAACGCGTTTACCCCAATGGCGTTTCCCCGAAATCGCTTTTACCCGAATTCTCATTTCCCCTCATTTCCTTTCCCCTAATCTCGGTTCCCCTAAATCTCGTTCCCCCTAATTCGCATTTGCCCTAAACACGTTTACCCCAATGGCGTTTCCCCGAAATCGCTTTTACCCGAATTCCCATTTCCCCTCATTTCCTTTCCCTAATCTCGGTTCCCCTAAATCTCGTTTCCCCTAATTCGCATTTGCCCTAAACACGTTTACCCCAATAGCGTTTCCCCGAATTCGCTTTTACCCGAATTCCCATTTCCCCTAATTTCGTTTCCCCTAATCTCGTTTCCCCTAAATCTCATTTCCCCTAATTCACGTTTGCCCTAAACACGTTTACCCCAATGGCGTTTCCACGAAATCGCTTTTACCCGAATTCCCATTTACCCTAATTTCGTTTGCCCTAATCTCGTTTCCCCTAATCTCGTTTCCCCTATTTCACGTTTGCCCGTATCAAGTTTTTCCTAATTCGCGTTTTCCTTATTTCGCGTTTACCCTAATTCATGTTTGGTTTTTATTAACCGAAACAAAACGGTGGGTCTTGATATCTCAAGAGAATTATTCTTTCCTTTCTTGTTGATGATGTCGATAACCATGCCAACAAAAGTGTAAAGAAGTGCACATGGTGAGGACCATTATACGATTAGTCCTTAACGCAGCCATTGTATCTGTCACGACTCCCCCCAACCCCCTCCGCTACCCTTCCTCACAGATAAAGTACTACATCGCATTAAACTTTTATTAAAGCAAGAGATACTATTGAAAAGCATTCGCTAGAATTGTGAACGCAGAAGGCCCACTTTTTAAGAGTTCTTAGCGTACCAGACCCCTTCCTTCTCCCCACCGTACGAGACTCTAAGCATGAGCCGTGGAAATGCCTTTTGTTAATTGAGTTCCCCCTTAACAGTAGACGTCAGTTTTTTCCAGTTTGAATGTTTTCTCAGTTAGCACCATCACTGATTGGGTGTAGGAGAACTGGCCATCGGTGAACTGGCCACAAAAATTTTAACAGGCCGTATAACAATTGCGTTTTCGACCGCTTCGTGGCCACGTTCCCGGAAGTTGGTTATCTGAATCACATAAAGTTTCCGTAATTTCGTCTTTTCTGAATTGCGATTATTAATGTAATTCTTTAAAAAAAATGTTTATGATCTACAACTGAACAAAAGATTTCAGGATTTACAAACTGCAAGTCTGAAATCAATTATCTGAGGGCATGTGCTGCCTCACGAAACCTTTCGGAGGGGGGGGGGTAACACCAAAAGTATAAAATATAAAGACTTTCTGGTCTGATCGGAAGATTTTTAGCATTTACAACCTACAAGCCAACAAATTATCTAAGGGCATGTGCTGCTTCAAGAAAACTATCGGGGGGGGGGGGGCACCCGTGTACAATGTTAAGTTAAATGAAATTTGTTTTGGATTTTATGGATTTTTACACTGCCTGAAAATAAACATCTTTCCTTTCTTTCTGTTGAACTTGAAATTCAAAAAGGATAAAGAAAAATTTTTGTAGTTTAAAAAAAATTACAATGCCCCCTTTTTCGTTCTTGAGAATTGATAGCGGCAATAAGGTGCACAAAATCCTCTTTTCAAATTTTTACTGTCTGTAGCAGTGGCTTACGCCGATAGATCGTTTTCCAAACTTAGAAATATGAAAAGTTACTTCTGATTAAATGTGAAACAGCGACGACTTTTTTTTTTTTCGTTAGAAATTAAAACAAAATTGCTACAGACTTAGACAATTTGGACATTGTTATAAAGTTTGTAACAAAAAGAAAAACAAAAGCTACAAGAGTTAATTTTACCTGAAACTACGTTTGTTTGTGTGCTTTCTCAAAGCTTTAGTTTTCAATTTATAGGAAAAACAATTTCATTTATAATTTCATTTAATACGAAAACCAATTATTTCGAATTCTACTTTCAGTTTTATACAATTTATTTGAATATGTACCAATAGAAGATAATTTTTGGTTAGAATAGTTCAAGAGACGCCCGTCATGTTCAATGTTATATATATCATCATCATCATCATCATTGTCAACCATTATCAATCCACTGCTGGACGAAGGTCTCCCCAAGTTTCCTCCACAACGGTCTGTCTTGTGCCAGTCTCTTCCATATCACTCCCGCATACTTTAGAATTTCATCCACCCATCTTCCATGTGGTCTTCTTCTGAGTCTTTTCCTGTCCCTTGGAATCCAATCTAAAATTTCGGCTGTCCATCGATGGTCTGTTCTTCTGGCAGTATGTCCAGCCCATTGCCATTTCAGGGATTTAACTCTGATCATGATGTCTTCCACTCTTGTCATTTTTCGGATCCACGTGTTCCTCTTCTTATCTCTCCTGGTTACACCAAGCATGCACCTCTCCATGCTACTTTGAGTTGTCTGCAGCCTTTGTATGTCTCTTTTAGCTAAGGTCCACGTCTCTGCACCATACGTAAGCACTGGAAGGATGCATTGATCAAACACTTTTCTTTTAAGACATAATGGCCTATTGCTCTTGAAAATTATACTGTTCCTTCCAAAAACTCTCCAGGCAAGTTTTGTACGCCGATTAATTTCTTCACCAATGTGACCCTCACTTGATATCTGCTGTCCAAGATAAACGTACGTGTCTGTTATCTCCAGCTTTTCTCCATCAATCGATAAATCTTCATTTCTTGTAAAAGCATTGTACATCACTTTTGTCTTCTGAAAGTTCATTTTTAATCCCACTACTTTACTCTTGTCAGCAAGTTCCTGGATCATACTCTGTAGCTCTGATGGGGTAGTTGCAAAAATGACTATGTCATCAGCAAAACGAAGGTGGGTTAGATAATCTCCATTAATCTTTATCCCTTTGTTTTCCCAGTTCAGTGATTGAAAGACATTTTCCAATGTCGCATTAAAGAGCTTCGGAGATATGGTGTCACCTTGTCTCACTCCTTTTCCAATTTTTATGTGTGTTGTATTTTCAAACAGCCGAATCTTTGCACTTGCATTTTCATAGATGTTATTAATAATATTAATGTATGCATCTTCAATACCGCAGGATTTCAGAGCCATTGCAACTGCTGATGGTTTCACCGAATCAAAGGCTTTTTCATAATCGATAAAAGCCATGCACAATGGAAGTTCATATTCCCTCGCTCTTTCAATTAGTTCTCTCAGTACGTGGATATGATCTATTGTGCTGTAGCCACTCCTGAATCCAGCTTGTTCTCTCGGTTGAGCCATGTCCAGTGTCACCTTCAAGCGGTGTGAAAGAACTTTAGTGAAGATTTTATAAACCACTGATAGGAGGCTGATAGGTCTGTAGTTCCTGAGATCCTCAATGTCACCTTTTTTATGTAGCAAGATCATTGTAGCGTTGTTCCAATCCTCAGGAATTTTCCCTTCATTAAGGCATCGAGTGAAAATTTGGGCGAGTACTGTTTCGATTTCTCCACTTGCTTCTTCTATGATGTCTACAGTAATTCCATCTTCTCCTGGAGCTTTTCCCCGCTTCATGTTCTTGATTGCATGTGCAACTTCTGCTGGAAGGACTGGAAGAACTCTGGTATTGGTACCTTTCATGATGTCTGGAGTACATGTATCATCCCTTTCATATAATTTGGAGTAAAAATCTTTCACTCTTGTCAAAATTTCGCCTCTATTTCTTGTTACAGAACCATCTTCTTTTCTCAGTGCCATAATCTGTTTTCTTCCCTTACTGAGATGTCCCTTTGCTATCTTTAGGCTTTGGTTGTTTTCAATTGCTTTCCTTACTAGTTCACAGTTGAATTTCCGTACGTCTTCAGTGATATTTTTTCGTACTGTCTTGCATAGCTCTATATATTCCACTTTGGAAGTCACATCTTCTTTAGTTGTCCTCATCACTCTTCTTTTTGCATCAACATTTTGGTTTTTCCTGATAATTTGTTCACATGCAATTTGTTCTTAGACCCAGCTAATTTTGTTGCTGTTTCCATAAGAGCTTTGGTTACTTTCCTGTTAACTTCAGAAATATCCACTTCTTCCGATGTTAGGCCTTCTAAAGCAGAGAATATGTTCTTCAGTTCCAATTTGGAGGTATTATGGTGTTTTTTAAGGTTGGTTATGTCAATACATTTTGTTTGTCTTATGAGCTTGCTACGTTCGAGTTTAGTGTTGAGGTGCATCTTACATCTCACTAATCTATGGTCACTGCCTGTGTTGAACTTGTTTAGCACACTGCAGTCTTGTATGACGAATTTTTTGTTACACATAATAAAATCAAATTCACTTGTCGTCCCATTTGGATGTCTCCATGTCCATTTCCTGTGTGGCTTTTTTCTTGAAAAAGGAGTTCAAGATGAAAAACCCTTCTGCCTCTGCAAACTCTACGAGAGTATTTCCACGCTGGTTTCTGTTGCCGTGACCGAATTTACCTACTGAAGTTTCATTCTGTTGCCGTTGCCCTATTTTTGCATTGAAATCTCCCATAATTATCTTCAAGTGCTGCTTACCTTTATTATTTAGATCACGAATTTCCTCATAAAATTCTTCAATTTCTTCTTCAGCATGACTTGTGGTGGGTGCATAAGTTTGAATGATCTGAGCCTGGTATCTTCTCGAGAGTTGGATAACGAGTCGTGCAGCTCTGTCAGAGGAACTTTCAACTTCTACAACTTTATCCTTCAGTTTCTTGTTTATTATAAATCCAACACCACTAGTTCTGCCAGTATCTGTCCCACGATAGTAGAAGAGATGTCCGCTTTTCAGTTCAATGAGATCTTCTTCTTTTCTCCTTACCTCACTTAGCCCGACGATGTCCCACTTGAACCAGGAGAGATAAGAAGAGGAACTCGTGGATCAGAAAAATGACATAAGTGGAAGACATCATGAGCAGAGTAAAATCCCTGAAACGGCAATCGGCTGGACATGTTGCCAGAAGAACGGACCATCGATGGACAGCCGAAATTTTAGATTGGACTCCAAGGGACAGGAAAAGACCCAGAAGAAGACCACATTGGAGATGAGTGGATGAAATTCGAAAGCATGCGGGAGTGAGATGGGTGGACGAAATTCAAAAGCATGCGGGAGTGAGATGGGTGGATGAAATTCGAAAGCATGCGGGAGTGAGATGTTGGAGACTTGGGCAAAACAGACCGTAGTGGAAGAAACTTGGTGAGATCTTTATTCATCTAGCAGTAGATTGAAAATGGTTGATGATGATGATTAAATATAGATATACTTTCCTGAATTTGACGATAAAAAATTACATACAACGATTTTTTTCCTGAATTTCACGATAAATCCGATTTTTTCCCCTGAATCGATAAAAGAAACGTTTTATTTCACTCAACGAAAATCAAGGCAAAGGAGAAGTAGAACAAACTTGATACAGTAAACGTTTTTAGGGGAAACTTTGATACGGACAAACGTGTTTAGGGCAAACGTGAATTAGAGGAAATGAGATTTAGGGTAAACGAGATTAGGGGAAACGAAATTAGGGAAATGGGAATTCGGGTAAAAGCGATTTCGGGGAAACGCCATTGGGGTAAACGTGTTTAGGGCAAATGCGAATTAGGGTAAACGAGATTTAGGGGAACCGAGATTAGGGGAAACGAAATAAGGGGAAATGGGAATTCGGGTAAAAGGGATTTCGGGGAAACGCCATTGGGGTAAACGTGTTTAGGGCAAATGCAAATTAGGGGAAACGAGATTTAGGGGAAACGAGATTAGGGCAAACGAAATTAGGGGAAATGGGAATTCGGGTAAAAGCGATTTCGGGGAAACGCCATTGGGGGGAACGAGATTTAGGGGAAACGAAATTAGGGGAAATGGGAATTCGGGTGAAAGCGATTTCGGGGAAACGCCATTGGGGTAAACGTGATTAGGGGAAACGGGAATTAGGGGAAACGGATTAGGGAAACGGGTGTTCACAAACGGAACTCCCACTTTCACAAACGCACTAACATGGTCATTGTGGCCTAAAAGTGCCCTCGAGCACATCAAAAGGGACGGTCTCAATTTTCGGAAGAAAACGCAGCAATGAAACAGATGGGAAGGAAAAAAAGAAAAGCCGGCCTCTAGTGTCACAAATTTGTCATTAAAACGTAATGCGTAGGGGAGGGGAAAATCTGTTACTTTCATACAAATTAGTAAGTAGAGGATGCGTGAAGATGAACAGTTGAAGAATAACACTGAGGGTGACTGCAGAAAAAGTGGGTCTAAATTAAGTTATTCTCCAGAAGAAACCATTAGAGTCTTATGCTAAGACTCTTAGCTATGAAGCAGAGTTACAGACGGAAGTTCGCCCCAAGTATTTCCGAAGGCCTCTTTAAACCAAACCTCGTGTAGAAAGCAAAGAAGCAACAAGTTAAGCACTGGTTTCCTTATAACTGTTACAGTCATATTCCAGTTAATATTCATCCTTTGATACCTATGTTTCTAGTTTTTACAAAAGCCAAACGATCCTAGGTGAATTATTATTTCTATCCATTTGCGTATTACAATATGAATGGTCCTTATCCTGAAGTTATAGCAAGAAAGATAAACACTGGTGATTATAAAACGGTTAAAATTGAAGCGGGAAAATCTACCGTGTCGAAACATTTTTTTCCATATTAATGTTTGTTTGATCAACGCAAAATTGGATTACGTTCAGTGGGAGAAATGCTAATGCGTTTTGAAATTTAAAAGCTCTTCATGCTCAGCAGTCTGTTGTGCCATGCCAAAATATGCATGATGACATACTTTTTCTTATATAAACTCTTATAAGATGCATTAGGTAAGTTGTTACAAATTACATAAAATTATTTTTTTCTGTAAATATGCCTGTACTTTTAATATCGAAATTATTTTTCAGGGACATTAAAGTAAAAAATACTATTTCAACGGGTATTTATTTAGTTGCTATAATCAACTAACTGTTTTAGGGGCATTTCGACTTAATCATCACGAAGAAAAATGAACAGCGAACTTTTTCTCCGTTACAGGGATTATTTTGGTGTGTCTGATGTGTGGAAGAGAATGTAAAAATGAAGTAATATATTTCACGTATTTTTTCAGTTTATTGCTGTATATTAAATACATGTGCGTCGTGAAAAAGAATTGATAGACTACCAAATAATCCTTTTGTTTTGAAAGCTTAATCTTCATCTCGAATTAATTTTAATAAAACAGGTCTGATTGTGAAATACTGTATTTGCGTTACGATGTAAAACAAGCCAGGAAAATGCCAAACCTTTTCTGTATTTAGCATCATGAATGAACAAGTTTCCAACTTGGTGTACTTATTTTCATGAAAATTCACTTTAAAGCTGCCCTGAATTTCCATTCAGCAAATTTAGTACAAAATGCAAGGTAATGAAATGCCCTACTCAAAATAGTATTCATTTAAAAAGTCATCTTATACGTAAACAACTTGTGTGGCATATATGAATAAACTGCATATAAGGTTTTAAGCAGTTGTCAAGTTTAATATTATAAACAATTATATGCTATAATAGCAGCCTAAGAAGGAGCTATTGCAAAATGCTCTGTGAAAGTCGTTTCTGTATCTGTTTTCCTTGAAAAAGCCATCTGGTCGAAAGCTTGGAAACTTTAATTTATATTCTACGCCAAGAAATTCGGATTACTAGTATAGTTGTAGTAGTATTTTAAGTATAGGTGGTGTACAGTTTCTTGTTATAAATTAGAAAGTACTAAATTTTAAGCACCTGGTCGAAAGTTGCTTTCGGGGGCCTCCCTGTACCCCCCCCCTCCCGCATTACAGGCCCTGCGGGCCCGGGTGTTATGCAACCGCCTATTTTACATGACAGTAGGCTATGCAAAGTGACATCCTATAGATTCGCTGAATATGCAAATAAATCGTGTCGTTTTCCTTATGCATTTTCAGAAACAGTTCCTTTGCCATGTATTCGGTTAGGTCCGTAACGAACGGATCCGTAAACCACGTCGCCGAGATGAATTCTTTCCATAAAAATTGCGTCAAGTCGACACATTTATACACCCAAAGATGTACTTTCACACGGTTCCTAAAATCTCTGACAACGGCAAACGCATTGTCACCAAGATGAAAATGATGACTTGGAATTATTATCCAGCGTGAATCTTTTCGAAGTTCTTTTCCGAGAAGTATGGGATCTTTCATGAGAATCCATTTGTTCACATACCGTCATTACTACGCTTCGTCCTGGAGCCAAAACGTACGGACATGACGGACGCAGTCAACGACACACACAAGAGTGACTCCCTCACCCCCGTCGGAAAGCACAGAGTAGAAATTCAAGCACAAACATGCACAGTATGGCTTTCGACATGCATATTTCCCAAAGGGGAAGAGGCGGCAGACCTATCGCGTTATTCATTTCACAGAAAAAAACAGTTCCCACCGTCATATTTGGTTTATGCGAAATAGTGATGCCATCCTTTACTTTTCTTCTTTTTTTTTTTTTTTTTGGAGGTTTAACGACCACCGTGAGCAACTCAATGGGCTATAAGCAGTCGCCCGTCCCTAATTTAGGGTCACTGGTTCCAGGGAAGGGAGAGAGCCACTGCCGTAAGACAAACACAACATCCCTGCCTCACCGGGATTCGAACCCGGACCCCGTTCGGACGAATGATCAGAGGCCATCGCTTAGACCACTGCGCCACCGGGGCGGCACTTTTTTCTTTCTGGAACGCCCACGAAAAATTAATTTCTGAGACGGCCAAAATTTTAATTCGGCAAGCATTAATTCATGGACCCACCACCCGAGGGTACTGCCATCGCCTTCCACCCTTGCGCCGCTCGGAGAGGCACACCATTCAGAAAAGAAAAATAAATTTCGGAAAGTACCCAAAGATAGCGCTGCAGCTCCTATTTTCTCAAACTGACACCAGAGAGCGCTGTAATCGCCTTGCACCCTTGCGTCGACCGGAACTGACGTCACACACACACATCACGCCCATCCTGTCACGTGACCGGAAGTGTTGCCACCAAAAAGGGTTATCAAGCGTTTTCTTATATCTTATACTATCCCCGTAGACAAAGAACAACAAAGTGCAGGGGAATAAAGCTCTCACTGAGAGAAAAATATGCTCCAGGACATAGAAAAATTTATTCTTGTCCGGAGATTAAAAAAAAAGTAGTTGCACTGTGCGAGCAGTGATGCGCTTTAACAATATATTAAAATATATTCGCAAGAATATTAGGAATTTTCGTAACTAACTTAGAGATATTTAACATTAATCTGCTAACACGGCGCACTCACACTAAGGAAACAACGCGCGCTAAAATTGAACAAACACGTACAGAATACAAATAAATGCAAATAGCGGTGCAGGTAGAAAAACTTGAGGCCTTCATGCTGTCAAACGGTCTCATTCATTTCGTCGACAACTGATTTCTTCGACAGTTGTATAAAAGGACCGGTCCGAGCTTAAATAGCAGCCCATAGACTTAACATTAGGCTGCTACTTTTTTCAGCAGCCTCTAATAGCAGCCAGGCGGACGAAGGGGGCGTAGTCAGTAGCAGCCACCAATTCCACACCGACATCACCCCCCCCCCCGACCTAAGTGTGTGCTTATCTCCGGAGATAGTAGTATTTATTGGACTTTGTCAAATTTTGGGGGAAATTAATGGTTTATTCATTATTTTTATTTTTTTCCCCTCTCTCGACCCATCCCCTTAGGTTATTTTTATGTAAAACGTTTCTTCCCTTGTAATTTGTTCTTGTATTTTTTTTTTTCGATTAATTTTCATGAATTCCTCATGTTTCTTCCCTAACGAAAATTATGTAGGACAAGTATTAATTATTCATTTCTCTTTTTTTTTTCTCGAATATACGTTCATGTCCTCATCTCAAGAAATGTTATTATGATATCTTATATGTGCTGCCCCCTTGCGGTGCTTCTCGGAACTTTCGATTGATCTTTGATTTTCAATGATGGCAACGATCGAGTGGGAAAGGGGTTGGATATAGGGGGATGTCAACTCGATGCTGATGTGCTGCCCTTTTGCGGTGCTTCTTGGAACTTTCGATGGATCTTTGATTTTGAGGGATGGCGACGACCGAATCGGAAAGGGGTTGGATATAGGGGGATGTCAACTCGATGCTGATGTGCTGCCCCCTTGCGGTGCTTCTTGGAACTTTCGATGGATCTTTGATTTTGAGAGATGGCAACGATCGAGTGGGAAAGGGGTTGGATATATGGGGATGTCAACTCGATGTGCTGCCCCCTAGCGGTGCTTCTTGGAACTTTATTATTTCGATGGATCTTTGATTTTGGGGGATGGCAACGACCGAGTGGGGAAAGGGCACTGCGTAGGTGTTAGATATGATGGTGCTTCTGGGAACTTTATTTTTTCGATGGATCTTTGATTTTGAGGGATGGCAACGACACAGTGGGGTCCGTTGGAATTTTTTGTATTTATTCCTGTGGTTTTCAAGCTGGATTTTATACCCCTCTTCGATGCTATTTTTCCCCTGGAGGAAATTTTTACGTAACGATGATGGGGAATTTTCTTTCCAAGGGAATAAAAATGCTCTGATGGTCTTAACGAGGTTCTAACTCACGATGATTTGGTTTCCAAAAATGGTCAGGTGGTCAAATGGTTTTCGTGTACTACGTATTCACTATATATATATATATCATCATCATCATCATTGTCAACCATTATCAATCCACTGCTGGACGAAGGTCTCCCCAAGTTTCCTCCACAACGGTCTGTCTTGTGCCAGTCTCCTCCATGTCACCCCTGCATACTTTCGAATTTCATCCACCCATCTCCCATGTGGTCTTCTTCTGGGTCTTTTCCTGTCCCTTGGAATCCAATCTAAAATTTCAGCTGTCCATCGATGATCTGTCCTTCTGGCAGTATGTCCAGCCCATTGCCATTTCAGGGATTTAACTCTGATCATGATGTCTTCCACTCTTGTCATTTTTCGGATCCACGAGTTCCTCTTCTTATCTCTCCTGGTTACACCAAGCATGCACCTCTCCATGCTACTTTGAGTTGTCTGCAGCCTTTGTATGTCTCTTTTAGTTAAGGTCCACGTCTCTGCACCATACGTAAGCACTGGAAGGATGCATTGATCAAACACTTTTCTTTTAAGACATAATGGCATATTGCTCTTCAAAATTATGCTGTTTCTTCCAAAAGCTCTCCAGGCAAGTTTTGTACGCCGATTAATTTCTTCATCAATGTGACCCTCACTTGATATCTGCTGTCCAAGATAAACGTACGTGTCTGTTATCTCCAGCTTTTCTCCATCAATCGATAAATCTTCATTTCTTGTAAAAGCATTGAACATCACTTTTGTCTTTTGAAAGTTCATTTTTAATCCCACTTCTTTACTCTTGTCAGCAAGTTCCTGGATCATACTCTGCAGCTCTGATGGGGTAGTTGCAAAAATGACTATGTCATCAGCAAAACGAAGGTGGGTTAGATAATCTCCATTAATCTTTATCCCTTTGTTTTCCCAGCTCAGCGACTGAAAAACACCCTCCAATGTGGCATTAAAGAGCTTCGGAGATATGGTGTCACCTTGTCTCACTCCCTTTCCAATTTTTATGTGTGTTGTATTTTCAAACAGCCGAATCTTTGCACTTGCATTTTCATAGATGTTATTAATAATATTATATATATATATATATATATATATATATATATATATATATATATATATGGACATCTCTGAAGTTAACAGAAAAGTAACCAAAGCTCTTATGGAAACAGCAACAAAATTAGCTGGGTCTAAGAACAAGTTGCATGTAAACAAATTATCAGGAAAAACCAAAATGTTGATGCAAAAAAGAAGAGTGATGAGGACAACTAAAGAAGATGTGACTTCCAAAGTGGAATATATAGAGCTATGCAAGACAGTAAGAAAAAGTATCACTGAAGACGTAAGAAAATTCAACTGTGAACTAGTGAGGAAAGCAATTGAAAACAACCAAAGCCTAAAGATAGCAAAGGGACATCTCAGTAAGGGAAGAAAACAGATTATGGCACTGAGAAAAGAAGATGGTTCTGTAACAAGAAATAGAGGCGAAATTTTGACAAGAGTGAAAGATTTCTACTCCAAATTATATGAAAGGGATGATACATGCACTCCAGACATCATGAAAGATACCAGTACCAGAGTTCCTCCAGTCCTTCCAGCAGAAGTTGCACATGCAATCAAGAACATGAAGCGGGGAAAAGCTCCAGGAGAAGATGGAATTACTGTAGACATCATACAAGAAGCAAGTGGAAAAATTGAAACAATACTCGCCCAAATTTTCACTCGATGCCTTAATGAAGGAAAGATTCCTGAGGATTGGAACACCGCTACAATGATCCTGCTACATAAGAAAGGTGACATTGAGGATCTCGGAAACTACAGACCTATCAGCCTCCTATCAGTAGTTTATAAAATCTTCACTAAAGTTCTTTCACACCGCTTGAAGGTAACACTGGACATGGCTCAACCGAGAGAACAAGCTGGATTCAGGAGTGGCTACAGCACAATAGATCATATCCACGTACTGAGAGAACTAATTGAAAGAGCGAGGGAATATGAACTTCCATTGTGCATGGCTTTTATTGATTATGAAAAAGCCTTTGATTCGGTGAAACCATCAGCAGTTACAATGGCTCTGAAAACCTGCGGTATTGAAGATGCATACATTAATATTATTAATAACATCTATGAAAATGCAAGTGCAAAGATTCGGCTGTTTGAAAATACAACACACATAAAAATTGGAAAGGGAGTGAGACAAGGTGACACCATATCTCCGAAGCTCTTTAATGCCACATTGGAGGGTGTTTTTCAGTCGCTGAGCTGGGAAAACAAAGGGATAAAGATTAATGGAGATTATCTAACCCACCTTCGTTTTTCTGATGGCGTAGTCATTTTTGCAACTACCCCATCAGAGCTGCAGAGTATGATCCAGGAACTTGCTGACAAGAGTAAAGAAGTGGGATTAAAAATGAACTTTCAGAAGACAAAAGTGATGTTCAATGCTTTTACAAGAAATGAAGATTTATTGATTGATGGAGAAAAGCTGGAGATAACAGACACGTACGTTTATCTTGGACAGCAGATATCAAGTGAGGGTCACATTGATGAAGAAATTAATCGGCGTACAAAACTTGCCTGGAGAGCTTTTGGAAGAAACAGCATAATTTTCAAGAGCAATATGCCATTATGTCTTAAAAGAAAAGTGTTTGATCAATGCATCCTTCCAGTGCTTACGTATGGTGCAGAGACGTGGACCTTAACTAAAAGAGATATACAAAGACTGCAGACAAGTCAAAGAAGCATGGAGAGGTGCATGCTTGGTGTAACCAGGAGAGATAAGAAGAGGAACTCGTGGATCCGAAAAATGACAAGAGTGGAAGACATCATGATCAGAGTTAAATCCCTGAAATGGCAATGGGCTGGACATACTGCCAGAAGGACAGATCATCGATGGACAGCCGAAATTTTAGATTGGATTCCAAGGGACAGGAAAAGACCCAGAAGAAGACCACATGGGAGATGGGTGGATGAAATTCGAAAGTATGCAGGGGTGACATGGAGGAGACTGGCACAAGACAGACCGTTGTGGAGGAAACTTGGGGAGACCTTCGTCCAGCAGTGGATTGATAATGGTTGACAATGATGATGATGATGATGATATTAATTACTTTTACGTCATTTCCTCATGTGTTTTTATATATTTTTTATATGTTTTGAGGGAGTTTTTTCGTGTAGATGTAACGAATTTTCTTTTTCCTCCATTTAATTTTATTTCACGCCGTTAGACGAGGAAATGCTGCTTTAGAAACAATTTCGTTCTTGTTCGCAGTAATTACTGTGGACATAGACTTCGTGTTAATTCTGAGTCTTTCACTCCTGCAATAATATTTTCTCGTAATTTTTTCGTATGTTCAAGAACTCTGCAGATCTTTCCCAGTTAAAATTCTGCTGAAACAATACTTGGACAAACTTATGAGTCCTTTTATTCAGACTATTTTTTTCTTCATTTCAATTCAGCAAACGATTATTTCAGATGCAACAAATCGTCAGATTTTGGTTTCCTTATATGGCATATTTTCCAACTTGCTTGAAAATATTCCTCAAAGTTGCATGCATGTCAAATATGCATTTTTTTTTTATTCTTTCGTAGTTAGTTATACTTTTCGGGGACTGCCCCGACAGGAAAGCATTCATTCCTTTTTTTCTTTCGATAAAATTTGTATTCTTTGGGCTGTATATTTTTCTGTCTTGTCCGAAAAAACTTTCGTTCTAGAGGCAAAGCGAGTAATTCCATTCTTCCCGTAAACTTTCTTTTTTAACTCACCAGAAAAGCAGTTATTCCATATTTCTTTATTATAGTGAAAATAAAGAAATTCTTACTTCTTTTCCATACATATCGACTCAATCTATTTCTTTTCGAAATGCTGGTCATGGCATTTCAACTAAAATTTCATACATTCTCCAAAAATCATATTCTTCAACGAGCTATTTTTTTTACTTCATTTCATGTATAACTAATTTTTTATTCTTTACTCACCTCATCAAAGTCAGTAAGAACTCCCTAATCTCATTCCTTTTCCTCATTCAGTTCGCTATAAATTGAGAAGTTTCAAAACTTTGCGTATATTTCATTCACTCAATGTATAGTTCTTCCGTGTCCGTCCATTCATTTTTAACTTCTGTGCCTGCTGCATTTTTTCTTTAGACGTTTAGATTCATTGACCTTTTCTTTCGTTTTGACGAAGACTCTTATTATTCCCCATAACTTTGAGAAGATTTAAGGTTTCTTCCCAATATCGTTTCATACGCTGTAACATGCCTGCACCCCAGAACAGAACGCACATGAGATAAATGTAGATAGTAGCGTGAGAATTTGTCCGCATAGCTCAGTTGGGAGAGCGACTTACTCCGGAGTGAGGATACCCGGAGTCGATACCCAGCGTGGACACATATCAGGGGGACATTTCCTTCGTCATAACGCTTATCTTTTAGAACTCTTCTCCACTTATTCTTCAATGATACATTCTTTTTTTATTTATTTGATATTCAGAGTTGTATACATTTACTGTCCAAAAAGAGAAATATTTCATGTAAAAGTATATTCTTCCAAGCTGGAGAAATATATGTATATATTAGTTCATATTCATTTAAGGGAAATGTGTAAAAAGAAGCCCTATAAGTGAAAGCTGTACCTAAAGACGGATAGATTGTTCACGCTCTGTCTACTCTATGACATTTCTTTACTGAATGAACCATGGCCTTTTTTTTTTTTTTTTCATGAACCGCTTTAAAATCTTCGTTCTATTTTACTATTGTCAGATTCCATGTCCCTCCAGTTCTTTACTGAGAAACAGAAGCATTTATTCAATTTTAATTTATTAAGAGAGTAGAACTCTTTTAGGCTATCGAAGTACTTTCAGGTCTTTCATTACGAAAATTTTCATTGTTATGAAAGCAGGCATAATCGAGATGATTTACTATCGTTTCAATGAAAGTGTTTACGTATTCATTGCCATGATGTCAGATTTCATTTTCTTATACTTCGAACAGAAATGAGTTTGAAACATTCGTCAAGAAAACATTTCTTTCATATATTCTTTTTTTTGCCTCCGAATCAAACGAACTCAAAAAATAAGAGACGCACTTTAATGTTTTTCCTCTTATGAGAGGAATACGGGAATATGATGCCAAAATTAAAAAATATCTACTTCCTCACAACACCTTACTTCTACTGGGTTTTTTTTAATTTTCAATAAGCTGTTTCTATATTTTTACAACTGAATAGAATTATTTATTGAAAAATTCTAGGTAAGACGAAAAATGGTTTTGTTGATTTCCTAAGAGGATGATTTTGGAAATTTTCGTTCTCTGGTAATTGTAAAAATCTCATAGAATAACATGGGAAAACTAGCATGCATAAAAGACTGTTTTGGATCGAGTAAAATTCTGTAAACAGACGTTTTCAAAAAGAAGAAATTATAACAGGACGAAAATGAATTGAAAGAAAAAGTACCATGACAAGTTTCAGAAAAGTAGAAAATAAAAGCGGGGGAAAATGGAAAGAAAAAGATGCACTTCATGGAAAAATCATTAGAATTCGCTACGGCTGAAGGTCCCCCGAGCGGGTTCATAAACCAATACTTGTATTATCCATTCAAAGAATGGGGGTGTCAGGAAAGCCACTTAACCCCCATTGTCGCCTTCATGTAGCGTACGGAGGTGGTGAACTTCACCAAACATGGATCCATAATATTTAAAAAAAACATTCAGATTTACGGGGGTTTTACGACCTCGCCAGTGACCTTCAATCAGGTTTACTGAGCTATTAAGCCAACGCCAGTTTCCTTCATATATACAGAACATAGGTTCACTTTCTCATTCCCACTCATGCATTCAGAAAAAATTAAATAGTGCTGTTTGAGCTGCATAGAGGTGTCAAGATGAGGGGGAAGGAAACCTCCATCTATCATTCAATTGGGCTAAAAGCGTTGAAAGATGTGAGCTATTCTCACTAGCTCCTCCATGCAAGCTGTCTGACTCGAGGTTGACCACCTCAGGCTGTGAAATTAAATCAATAACCTCCACTTCTGAATCTGACTCCGAAGTCAGATAGATAAGTTTTGGCTCCGAAGTTAAGTCAATAACTTCCGGTTCTTGGGTACAGTTTTTCACTACCCAGAAGTTTTCCCACTGTGAGGGGGAAAACTTCTGGGTAGTGAAAGGAATCGTCTCTAGATTCCTGGAGGAGAGGAAAAAAATAAAAAAAAATATAATAATAAAAATAAAAATAAAACCCTGCATCCTAGATAAAGCAAAAAGAAAAATTAAATATATTCTTACCGAGTCGAAGTTCAGGGGAGAAGTAGGGGAGTTTTTTCCAGTTGACATCTTTGATTCTATGGAATAATAGTATACGTAGCTCAAGAACAGATATAAAAGTTCGAGAAACTGTGGGATTCTGACATCTTTCATGGTCCTTTTATACTCGCAGAAGGAATGATAAGGAGAGATCATGTGATGCATACACGGAATAGATTTGTCTATGAGGTCAACTTAAATCAACAGATATCGCTCTTTTTAAAAAACTTTCCGATGTACAGGAAATAACATCTTTCTCAAACACCACAGTTCATGGGATATTTTTCCCTAATGGCGGCAAATCTAACAAAGCAAGTAATCTTCTGTTTACAGAGATCAAACAACTAAGGAGGTAAAAATATTCTAACGTGTAGCTAATCAATGATCTGAATCGTTAGACATGGTACCCAGTTTGTTTATTTAAGATCAAGCGTGAATGGAATCGAGAGCACTCATCCTTCGTGAAGGAAATGACGCCTGCATACACCTCAAAATCCTTTGTTCCCTAAGTCAAACGCATGGTGGGAAAATCAAGTAATCTTTTCTGTATACAAACTATGTTCGTTGAAAGTGTATGTTTGTTTAGAAAAGATACAGAACAAAGTATTTCCTTTCTCTAGTTAATAATTTATTCGCGTGTTAAAAGCATCGCAATCGCAGTTGTTTACCAAAAGTCAGATTACCAATTTCCTGCGAAAGAGGAAACTATGATATGGAATGCCGAAAATCATGGAGAAAATAAACCACTGAGAAGTAAAGGACAAGCAGTATCCTTCAGTCTACTAATCATTGCTAAGGCGATAATCATTGCTAAGGCGATAATAAGGCTGAGTTTTTTCCTTCGCGTGTAGAAGTAATCTGATCGCTTATCTATGACAGAGGATGGGAAAATAATTCTAAAAGACAGTATGACTTCAGAAATGAATCTCAAAGCAGAGAAAAATAAAAATATGCTAGATTAAAGAGTAACGTAGGTCAGATAAAAGAAATATGTCAGAAAAAAGAAACGTTAGGTAACAATTAATTTCAATAAGGAAGGTCTAGTACACTAAGAATTAACGTAAATGACATAGAAAAATAAAACAGAGAAGAAATTAATCGAATTTTCATTCGTTTTACCGCGAGTTCGAATCTTGCTATGACCATTAGAGCATTTTATTCCCTAAGTTTTTTTACTGGGATATTGTAAGCCTTCATCAAATTTTAATTCACAAAGCAGAGAAAAATAAAAAATATGCTGGATTAAAGAGTAACGTAGGTCAGAAAAAAGAAATATGTTAGAAAAAAATAACTCCCCCGCCACATTAAAAGAATTAGATTTGACAGAAGAATAACAGAACTGAATAAAATAATTAGATCTGTTATAAGAAATATGTTAGGAAACAATTAATTTTAATAAGGAAGGTCTAGTACACTAAGAATTTTCGTAAATGACATAGAAAAAATAAAACAGAGAAGACATGGACCGAAGGAGCTCCCTCCCTGTCACAGCCCCTTGTACTTCCGCTCCTTCGCAAGGGGGTGTGACAGGGAGGGAACTCCTTCGGTCCATGTTTCATTTAGTCATGTGATCCAGTTGTTTTGAGAGAAAATTCAATCTTAATAAACACAGGCTGCTATTAAGAATAAATAAAACTTGAACTAAATAACATGAAGAATTAGTGTAAAAGACGTAGAAAGAATAAAATAGAGAAAAAATAATACACGAACAAATTACGAGTAAAAAAGCGGTATTACATAAGGAAAAAAATATATATATATTCTAAGTTGGGGAGTCGGAAAAACGTTATAATGAATAAATCAGGATTAAAAGCAAGAATGCATTTTCAGATTGAAAATTTTGACAATACTGAAATAATTGTTTTGCAAACGATGTGAATAAACTTGAGCTTCATAGGATGCTATCCCATTCATCCATGTTGCTTTTGGGGTATTAACATTTTTGCATTATTTTTTTCTTATCCTTTAGACGCGATACTTTGATTTTCAAAAAAAAAAGGATATGAGTTTCCGCTCGAAACCTGATATTTACCACCATCCCTCCAATGTAAAGCTGATTCGAAGTACAAGGGGCTGTGACAGTGAGGGAGCTCCTTCGGTCCATGTCTTCTTCTCTGTTTTATTTTTCTATGTCATTTACGCTAATTCTTAGTGTACTAGACCTTCCTTATTGAAATTAATTGTTACCTAACGTTTCTTTTTTCTGACATATTTCTTTTATCTGACCTACGTTACTCTTTAATCTAGCATATTTTTATTTTTCTCTGCTTTGAGATTCATTTCTGAAGTCATACTGTCTTTTTGAATTATTTTCCTATCCTCTGTCATAGATAAGCGATCAAATTACTTCTACACGCGAAGGAAAAAACTCAGCCTTTCCCTCGTTATCGCCTTAGCAATGATTAGTAGACTGAAGGACACTGCTTGTCCTTTACTTCTCAGTGGTTTATTTTCTCCATGATTTTCCGCATTCCATATCATAGTTTCCTCTTTCGCAGGAAATTGGTAATCTGACTTTTGGTAAACAACTGTGATTGCGATGCTTTTAACACGCGAATAAATTATTAACTAGAGAAAGGAAATGCTTTGTTCTGTATCTTTTCTAAACAAACATACACTTTCAACGAACATAGTTTGTATACAGAAAAGATTACTTCATTTTCCCACCATGCGTTTGACTTAGGGAACAAAGGATTTTGAGGTGAATGCAGACGTCATTTCCTTCACGGAGGATGAGTGCTATCGATTCCATTTACGCTTGATCTTAAATAAACAACCTGGGTACCAAGTCTAACGATTCAGATCATTGATTAGATACACGTTAGAATATTTTTACCTCCTTAGTTGTTTGATCTCTGTAAACAGAAGATTACTTGCTTTGTTAGATTTGCCGCCATTAGGGAAAAATATCCCATGAACTGTGGTGTTTGAGAAAGATGTTATTTTCTGTACATCGGAAAGTTTTTAAAAAAGAGCGATATCTGTTGATTTAAGTTGACCTCAAAGACTAATCTATTCCGTGTATGCATCACATGATCTCTCCTTATCATTCCTTCTGCGAGTATAAAAGGACCATGAAAGATGTCAGAAGCCCACAGCTTCTCGAACTTTTATATCTGTTCTTGAGCTACGTATACTATTATTCCATAGAATCAAAGATGTCGACTGGAAAAATTCCCCTACATCTCCCCTGGACTTCGACTCGGTAAGAATATTTTTAATTTTTCTTTTTGCTTTATCTAGGATGCAGGGTTTTATTTTTATTTTTATTATTATATTTTTTTCTCTCCTCCAGGAATGTAGAGACGATTTCTACGTGAATCAGTGGATTAGGTCTCTTCCTCCCCCCTCACAGTGGGAAAACTTCTGGGTAGTGGAAGACTGTAACCAAGAACCGGAGGCTATTGACTTAACTTCGGAGCCAGAACTTATCGATCTGACTTCGGAGTCAGATTGAGAAGTGGAGGTTATTGATTTAATTTCACAGCCTGAGGTGATCAACCTCGAGTCAGACAGCTTGCATGGAGGAGCTAGTGAGAATAGCTCACATCCTTCAACGGTTTTAGCCCAATTGAATGATAGATGGAGGTTTTTCCCCCATCTTGACACCTCCATGCAGCTCAAACAGCACTATTTAATTTTTTTTCTGAATGCATGAGTGGGAATGAGAAAGTGAACCAATGTTCTGTATATATGAAGGAAACTGGCGTTGGCTTAATAGCTCAATAAATATGAATGAAGGTCAATGGCGTGGTCGTAAAACCCCGTAAATCTGAATGGTTTTCTTTTTTAATATTATGGATCCATGTTTGGGGAAGTTCACCACCTCCGTACGCTACATGAAGGCGACAATGAGGGTTAAGTGGCTTTCCTGACACCCCCATTCTTTGAATGGCTAATACGAGTATTGGTTTATGAACCCGCTAGGGGGACCTTCAGCCGTAGCGAATTCTAATGATTTTTCCATGAAGTGCATTTTCTTTCTTTCCATTTTTCCCCGCTTTTATTTTCTACTTTTCTGAAACTTGTCATGGTACTTTTTCTTTCAATTCATTTTCGTCCTGCTATAATTTCTTCTTTTGGAAAGCGACTGTTTACAGAATTTTACTCGATCAAAAACAGTCTTTTATGCATGCTAGTTTTCCCATGTTATTCTAAGGGAATTTTGCAATTATAAGAAGACGAAAAGTTCCAAAATCGTCTTCTAAGAAAACCGAAGTGTTTCATTTTCACTCTTTTATTTCCTTTTTTTCCGAAACGTGACATGGTACTTTTTCTTTCAATTCATTTTCGTCCTGTTATAATTTCTTCTTTTTAAAAACGTCTGTTTACAGAATTTTAATCGATCTAAAACAGTCTTTTATGCATGCTAGTTTTCCCATGTTAATCTATGGGAATTTTGCAATTATAAGAAAACGAAAAGTTCCAAAATCGTTTTCTAAGAAAACCGAAGTGCTTGATTTTCACTCTTTTATTTTCTTCTTTTCCGAAACTTGTCATGACACTTTTTCTTTCAATTCATTTTCGCCCTGTTATAATTTCTTCTTTTTAAAAACGTCTGTTTACAGAATTTTACTCGATCCGAAACAATCTTTTATGCATGGTAGTTTTCCCATGTTATTCTATGAGATTTTTACAATTACCAGAAAACGAAAATTTCCAAAATCATCCTCTTCGGAAATCAACAAAACCATTTTTCGTCTTACTTAGAATTTTTCAATAAATAATTCTATTCAGTTGTAAAAATATAGAAATAGCTTATTGAAAATAAAAAAAAAACCCGTAGAAGTGAGGTGTTGCGAGGAAAGTCGATATTCTTTAATTATGGTATCATATTCCCGTGTTCCTCTCATAACAGGAAAAAACATTAAAGTGCGTCTCTTATTTTTTGAGTTCGTTTGATTCGGAGGCAAAAAAAGAATATATGAAAGAAATGTTTTCTTGACGAAGGATTCAAACTCATTTCTGTTCGAAGTATAAGAAAATGAAATCTGACATCAGAGCATTGAATACGTAAACACTTTTATTGAAACGATAGTAAATCATCTCGATTATGCCCGCTTTCATAACAATGAAAATTTTCGTAATGAAAGACCTGAAAGTACTTCGATAGCCTAAAAGAGTTCTACTCTCTTAATAAATTAAAATTGAATAAATGCTTCTGTTTCTCAGAAAAGAACTGGAGGGACATGGAATCTGACAATAGTAAAGTGAGAACGAAGATTTTAAAGCGGTTCATGAAAAAAAAAAAAGGCCATGGTTCATTCAGTAAAGAAATGTCATAGAGTAGGCAGAGCGTGAACAATCTATCCGTCTTTAGGTACAGCTTTCACTTATAGGGCTTCTTTGTACACATTTCCCTTAACTGAACATGAACTAATATATACATACATTTCCCCAGCTTAGAAGAATATACCTTTACATTAAATATTTCTCTTTTTGGACAGTAAATGTATACAACTCTGAATATCAAATAAATAAAAAAAGAATGTATCATTGAAGAATAAGTGGAGAAGAGTTCTAAAAGATAAGCGTTATGACGAAGGAAATGTCCCCCTGATATGTGTCCACGCTGGGTATCGACTCCGGGTATCCTCACTCCGGAGTAAGTCGCTCTCCCAACTGAGCTATGCGGACAAATTCTCACGCTACTATCTACATTTATCTCATGTGCGTTCTGTTCTGGGGTGCAGGCATGTTACAGCGTATGAAACGATATTGGGAAGAAACCTTAAATCTTCTCAAAGTTATGGGGAATAATAAGAGTCTTCGTCAAAACGAAAGAAAAGGTCAATGAAACTAAACGTCTAAAGAAAAAATGCAGCAGGCACAGAAGTTAAAAATGAATGGACGGACACAGAAGAACTGTACATTGAGTGAATGAAATATACGCAAAGTTTTGAAACTTCTCAATTTATAGCGAACTGAATGAGGAAAAGGAATGAGATTAGGGGAGTTCTTACTGACTTTGATGAGGTGAGTAAAGAATAAAAAATTAGTTATACATGAAATGAAGTAAAAAAAATAGCTCGTTGAAGAATATGATTTTTGGAGAATGTATGAAATTTTAGTTGAAATGCCATGACCAGCATTTCGAAAAGAAATAGATTGAGTCGATATGTATGGAAAAGAAGTAAGAATTTCTTTATTTTCACTATAATAAAGAAATATGGAATAACTGCTTTTCTGGTGAGTTAAAAAAAGAATGTTTATGGGAAGAATGGAATTACTCGCTTTGCCTCTAGAACGAAAGTTTTTTTGGACAAGACAGAAAAATATACAGCCCAAAGAATACAAATTTTGTCGAAAGGAAAAAGGTTTTAGATTGTATGTCTAGAGAATGAATGCTTTCCTGTCGGGGCAGTCCCCGAAAAGTATAACTAACTACCAAAGAATAAAGAAAAAAATGCATATTTGACATACATGCAAGCTTTGAGGAATATTTTTAAGCAAGTTGGAAAATATGCTATATAAGGAAACCAAAATCTGACGATTTGTTGCATCTAAAATAATCGTTTGCTGAAATGAAATGGAAAAAAAAATAGTCTGAACAAAAAAAGGACTCATAAGTTTGTCCAAGTAAATAAAGAATCCTGACCTATTGAGAAGTTTAAAGAAATTTCAAAGACAGAAGAAGAAAAATATCGAAAATTGGGAAGCTATAATGAAATAAAGACCGAAAATATTGTTTCAGCAGAATTTTAACTGGGAAAGATCTGTAGAGTTCTTGAACATACGAAAAAATTACGAGAAAATATTATTGCAGGGGTGAAAGACTCAGAATTAACATGAAGTCTATGTCCACAGTAATTACTGCAAACAAGAACGAAATTGTTTCTAAAGAAGCAATTCCTCGTCTCGTGGCGTGAAATAAAATTAAATGGAGTAAAAAGAAAATTCATTACATCTACACGAAAAAACTCGATCAAAACATACAAAATATATATAAAAACACATGAAGAAATAACGTAAAAGTAATTAAAATATATATATATATATATATACTAAAGAGCAAAACTGAAAACTAAGGAAAAACTTTAGAATTTAAAACGAAAGTTGCAAAATAACCTGAAGATCAAAACGCGCAACGCAGCAGTTTTGAAAATTCAGAATTCACATTCTATTAAGAAGAGACCTAAGCAAAAAAATACATATATATTTTTGACTCATACCAAGTACAACATAGTAAAGGTTATGTATCTACCGGTGTGAGTAAAAGGAGAAAAGATAAAAAAAAATAAAAAAATAAAACAACTGAATGTAGAAGGTGTCGAGAATACTGAGCCTTGGCTTTATCAAGGACCAGCAAAAACTCTGCATTTTCTCACTTCCACAAAGACCTAGTTGGAAATGGGTTTCTGCAAGGCCATAGATGCAAGTAACATGCCCACCTAAAATTGTTTTAAAGAATATATATATGTCATGTCCTCCGCAGAGTTGTATGACCTAGCACTAGTTAACAATTTCGCTTGCATCCATAACCCTCCTGGCCCGACCCATGCTCTTCATCTGTTACTATTAAACAGAGAGAAGAAGATTAAAGAGAACTCAAGCTGTGAGAGTGACATAATAATTAGAAATAATCGTGAGTTAGAACCTCGCTAAGACCATCAGAGCATTTTTATTCCCTTGGAAAGAAAATTCCCCATCATCGTTACGTAAAAATTTCCTCCAGGGGAAAAATAGCATCGAAGAGGGGATAAAATCCCGCTTGAAAACCACAGGAATAAATACAAAAAATTCCAACGGACCCCACTCTGTCTTTGCCATCCCTCAAAATCAAAGATCCATCGAAAAAATAAAGTTCCCAGAAGCACCATCATATCTAACACCTACGCAGTGCCCTTTCCCCACTCGGTCGTTGCCATCCCCCAAAATCAAAGATCCATCGAAATAATAAAGTTCCAAGAAGCACCGCTAGAAGGCAGCACATCGAGTTGACATCCCCCTATATCCAACCCCTTTCCCACTCGATCGTTGCCATCCCTAAAAATCAAAGATCCATCGAAAGTTCCAAAAAGCACCTCAACACCTATGAAACCCCCACTCGATCGTTGCCATCCCTCAAAATCAAAGATCAATCGAAAGTTCCAAGAAGCACCGCAAGGGGGCAGCACATATAAGATATCATAATAACATTTCTTGAGATGAGGACATGAACGTATTATTCGATAAAAAAAAAGAGAAATGAATAATTAATACTTGTCCTACATAATTTTCATTAGGGAAGAAACATGAGGAATTAATGAAAATTAATCGAAAAAAAAATACAAGAACAAATTACAAGGGAAAAAACGTTTTACATAAAAATAACCTAAGGGGATGGGTCGAGAGAGGGGAAAAAATAAAAATAATGAATAAACCATTAATTTCCCCCAAAATTTGACAAAGTCCAATAAATACTACTATCTCCGGAGATAAGCACACACTTCGGTCGGGGGGGGGGAGGAGTAATAGCGGCGGGGAATTGGAGGCTGCTGCTGACCACGCCCCCTTCGTCCGCCCGGCTGCGACTGGCTGCTACTAGAGGCTGCTGAAAAAAGTAGCAGCCTAATGTTAAGTCTATGGGCTGCTATTTAAGCTCGGACCGGTCCTTTTATACTACTGTCGACAACTAATTTCGTCGACACTATATATGCAAACAGTCGATTCCTAAAAAACCGAAACAAAAGTTCAGAACCACCAAATTTGGTATACTGTCTCGTGGTACTCTCTTAGACCGTACACGGTTTTTGAAGGGGTCGGGGCCCGGGGTCAAGGGAGGCCCCATACAAAATTTTGTAAAATCTACGGTTTTGTAAATATTTTACTAAAGAATAATGCAAAAAAAGCAACTACAGCTCAAAACAAAGTCGCAAATTTGAGTAATGAAGAACCTTCCAATAATACACATGACACGATGGCAAGAAGAAATTTGTCAAAATCTGCTGGACTGTAACAGTTGTTATATGTCTCAAAAATTAGGACTCAAAATTAAGGAACATGCAAAAGTTATTAATAATAAAGATCAAAATAGTGTATTGGCAAATCGCATACAGTTATTGATAACGAGGAACAGTGCACCAATTATGTACGAAATAGTAATACCATACTAGTGATCTGATTTATTGGCGTAAGAAATAGACATAGAAGCGTTTCCAAGTCTTTCTGTTTCCAAGCAGTTTCTGTCTAACTTCCTTGAAAAAGCCATCCGGTTGATGTGTCCATGCCATCATTGGAAACGCTTATTTATGTATTCTTACGCCAATAAATTGGATTATTAGTATAGTTTTACTATTTATCACATAATTGGTGTACAGTTCCTCATTATTAATTTAATCAGCATTGAGATTTCCCCATTAGGCTGTCTTTCTTTAACATGCTTCTAGGAGTCCTTTTCTTGCATGCATTATTTCTTCAATATTTTTACCTCTTTTCTTTATTCTTCGTGCCAGAATTGTTAATGAATATTTGGGACGTGCATATTTTTGTTTCATATTGATATCATAATTTAAAGCTTCTTTCACCAATTTATTTTCTATATATTGGCTTTTTTATAATACAAAGGGCATCCTGAAAGTAATGCCTCGTCCCTCATAAGATATTTATTTGTAGCAGCAAAAAATGTGAAACTTGATGGCAAAATACTTGAACATATTGTTAATAATGCTAGCCTATTCAAAGTATTGTCCATCACTTTCTATACGTTTCCGCCATCTTCGAACCCATTGGCAAAATCCATTTTGGAAAGTTTCTGAGGCTGTTGTTTTACCCATGAGTTCACAGCCAGTTTAACGTCTGTCAACGAGCTGCAAAAAAGCAAAGCTGCATGCCTATCGAGTTACTGCTGTGCAAGAATTGAAACCTCCCGACGAACAGAAGAGATTGAATTACTGTCATTGGTTCCAGTAGTTTGTCAATGCACATCCGAGAATACTGGACTACACGTAGTTCTCTGACGAAGCGTGGTTCTACCTAAGTCTTCTCCGATGAAGCGTGGTCAATTCCCAGAACAGCAATATTTGGGCTAGTGAAAATCCTAACACAGTGCACGAGACACCTCTTCATGATGAAAAAATTGGGGTGTGGTGTGCTCTGTCGCGGTGCCGCATTATTGGCCCAATCTTCTTCCATACAACGGTAGATACCGCAGTCTACATGGAAATCTTCCATGAGTTTGTGAATCAGTTGGACGACGTGGAACTCCGTACTGGCTATTTTCAGCAGGATGGTGCCACCTGCCACACCTCCAGTGTCAGCATGGCTTAAATTGTTTCCTTCTTTGAAGATCGTGTCCTTTCTAAGGGACTTTGGTCACCAAGGTCGCCTGACCTTACCCCACCGGATTTCTTCCAATGGGGCATTCTGAAAGGGAAAATGTATCGCAACAAGCCACGGACTCTCATGGAACTGCAGGAAAACATTCGGCGGAAAATTGCGGCTGTGGCTCCCGATGTGTAGGTGAATACCTTCGGTAACATGGAGAAGGGTGTGCAGGCATACCTTGATGCTAATGACGACCACTTTCAACACTTGCTCTAAGATCATCATACTTCCCATACACCAAGGTAGGTCCGTGTCAAATTTCACCCAATTACGTCCATTAGTTTGCAAGTCATAAGGGAAATTCAGATGCCGAGAGCGAGTGAAACACCCTGTACTTCCACATTCTTGTTTTTAGAGTCCGATTGAACCTTTCAATCACACTCGCCTTTGTCTCATTTCGGGTAGTAAAGAAATGCACACCATTTTGTTTAAAAAAACTTTGAAATTGTTCATTTTTAAATTCGGAACCGTTGTCTGTTTGTAATTTTAAGGGTTTGCATTCTTCGAATGTTTTCTTAAACACGTTGTTTTCTCAAACCCAGACCCAATCTACATTAACCATAGCTGCTCCGGTTTTCTGTGTCATGGAAATACACCACGCATATTTTGAAAATACATCAACGGTAAATATCTATACTGTTTGTTCTTTTTCTTGGTTACTCAGTCCAAGGGCTGGTTGTTCAGCAGATGTACTCTGTCTCTCATTCCTCTCTGATCTCCGCCGTTCTCTTCAAGTCATAGTATGTCCTAGTATTAGTGTCTTGGAGCAATTGTGCCACAAAACTATTCCTTGGCCGTCCTCTTCCTCTCTTGTCTTGAATTTTCCCTTCCAAAACTTTCAGAATCGGGCCTCCATGGCGCAATGTGTGTCATATCCATAACATTCTTCTTCTCTTTAACATGTTGATCAGAATCCTGGGTTCTTCCATTCTCTCCAGGACCTCCTCATCAGTCTTTCTATGGAGCCAACTTATTCCCTCCATTCTTCTATAGCTCCACATCTCAAATGCCTCCAGCCTTTTTACTTCCCTCTAGGTCAATGTCCATGTTTCAGAACCAGAGGTTTATCCAGGAACTTCAAATGGGGTGGGGGTGCTAAAAAATGTTTGGGGAGTGTTGCATGAAAGCAAATTTTTCCGAGTCTGAAAATTTTTGTAGTGAAATACGTATTTGTTTTTTGACTTAGGCAGAGCCTGATATACGCAAGGGCACACGGAGCCTGTCCCCAAGGACTTGGGAGGGGGGGAAATTGAGCACTAACATTTAATTTTTATTATTATGGGCAGCAAAACGGCGAAGGCGGCATGCAGCAGTTAATTTTCTCCGAGCGTAAATATGCATCGATAAGTTGCTTCAAAAAAATCGATTATTAATATCCATTTGAAAGATGGAGATAAAATGTTTACTTTTAATTTACAATTTTTGAACATTTGTTTCTTGCATTTATTAAAGTAATTAGTAGATAGTACTTGTGTATTAAGGCAGCACTTCTTGTGCTTTATACAATTATACGCGCAATTATAGAATAATTATGCGAAGCACCAGAAGTGCTGCCTTAATACGCAAGAACCATTGTTAATTTATTAAAGTACGATTCATACCTGGGGATGGGGGGGGGGGCAAGTTGTTTGTGCCTGGGGAACACTTCAAAAGTGACTACTGTTGATATTTTATAGTTAAGAATGATTACAAATAAAAATCCTTTTGAAAAGCTTCACATAGTTATTATTATTTTTTTTAATTAACATGGGTTGCTGAAACAGTAGACACTGATATTTTTGCAAATCTTGTGCATGCTGGTGTGATTCAAAAGTATAATTGCGAAATCTGTAGCAGGCTAAAATGAAGAGATACGTACATATGTTTTATGGTTGGAATGACTGACTTAAACAATAAAACTAAAAAAGAAACATTTGACTGCTATATACATATGTATTTTTTTTAATTGCCGGCTAATAAGGGGTACCACATTCCACAGCGGAAGGAATTATATCCCTTGTCTGGAAACAGAAGCGAGGAGTGCGAGAGCCGAAACATCTACCAAGATCGATCAGAATGAGAAGCGAAAAAGTTTATAAAATAGGTAATAGTCGAACATCGGTTAACCCTCACTGTGTATGACCTCCCTGGTCATTCCTCGCTTTCGCGGTTTTCTCAAGGTAACTGCTGGTATACGAATTAAAAAAAGTAAAATTATTGCATTATGGTAGAAAATACTGAATGTGAAGCGGAGGATGTAACTGCTACTGACCATGTAACCGCTACTGACCAGTGACCACTGTGCTTTGACATGGCCCTTGCGCCATTAAAAATCCAACAACCAACCAACCAACCAACCACTGTGCTTTATGATAACAAAAAGGCGCTAGTACCTAAATATTAAAAAAGAAACTTTCGCATTTATATAAAGTAGTAAAAACACTTACCCTTTAGTACCTTGTCAGTTTTTATGAGTAAGACACTGCCTGACAGAGAAACTGCCACACTAGGAAGGGATGCTCGAAAACAGACCAAACTGCACACACACTGACAATTAAATCATTTGTTCTGGACCAAGTAGGTCCAGAACAAATGATTTAATTGTCAGTGGCCGAATATACAGGATGATCAATAAGGAGCGTGGCCCCCATTTTGGGCAATACAGCGTTCAATCCCACGTGGCATCGAGGCAATGAGAGTCCGAATAGAGTCCTGGGGCCGTATCACGGACCATGTTGTGTTGATCCGTGTCTACAGTTCTTCATTTTGCGGGGCTGGGAGGGTATTCAATAGACGTCCAATCGTGTCCCACAGATGCTCGATGGGCGAGTGATCGGGGGTTCGAGCTAGCCACGAAAGCATCCGCACACCATGTAAAGCATTCAGGCTGATCCGACCGGTATGCAGCAGGGTGTTATCATGTTAAAAAACGGCGTTTGGGATGCCCTGAAGATACGGTGTTCCACGGGCCGCAGTACCTCGTCAACATAACGGCGTGTCGTCATTGTGCCCGTACTACGTACCAGCGGTGAGCGGCTGTTGGCGCTGATAACACCTTACACCATGATTCCCTGTCGCCGGGCCGTGTGGCGTTCCACAGTGGCGAAGGAATCCGCCCGTTGGCCACATCGCCTCCAGACTCTCGCACAGCGATCATCCATGGCGAGACAGAACTGCGATTTGTCGCTGAACACCACACTGTTCCATTCGGCACCCCACGCAGTTCTGGGGCGGCACCACGCTAAGCGGTGATGAGGATGCCTTGCTGTTAAGGGTAGCCTTCACAACGGACAGCTGGACAGCAAACCAGACACAGCCAATCAGCGCAACACTGTCCGCGTCGATATTGGAGTATCCAAGCCTCCCCGTACACTCCGCAAAATGGTTCCCGTTGTGGCATGTGGTCATACGGCACGACGTCGGATGCGATGATCGGTGCGCTCGGACGTCAGTCTTTGTGCTCCGGTCCCCCTACAACATTGTACGGATCCTTCCTAGGACCACTGTCTCCAAATGCGACCGATGATTGTGGCATCACGTTCCGTTTCTTCCGCAATACGACGCAAGGACCATCCGGCCGTACGAGAGCCTACGATGACACCTCTCATGAACTAATCCGTTTGATTAAATCGCGTATGACGGCGTCTAAACGAAATTAGCACCCCTTGTTCGTTCTCTAGACACGGTTACAGCAGAACCACTCACTTCTCGAAGCCGTGACAACGTCTCGACTGATGGTCTCACGAGCTGGTTGTCCGCTTATATACCGCACGTCGTTCGTGCGATTGACCTGCAAATGGAATCATTTGCATAACATGTACGTATTCACCCACCCTGCAATGTGCATGGCACTACGTTCACGTCATCGTGGTGTGGCATCTTCTCTGTTAGGCAGTGTATTGTTGGCTATTGATCGTTTATACAGTTGTTAGGAGGTTAAATTCGTAGCCTGTTCCTTGTCATAGTTGATTGTCACGGCAAATGCAAAATTTAAAACATAGCTATCACACAGCATTTTGTATAATAAAAGCCATTATTCTGTTTTGAATGAGGTTAGCTTCTGCTTAATAATTTTGCCGCGTACATTCAATTAATAATTTAAAAATAACAATTACAGTATTTCTTAAAAAGATAAGAAAATTCTTTGGTTATGTAGTATTCTTAACGTTCTTATCGTTTAAATATTTCGTCGTCCCTTTTGAAGCCATTTGCAATAAGCTTGTTCAATGCACTGATTACCATCTTCATGGGTTGGGCTCCTAAGATCGGAAATTTTCGGGCCTTCTATTGAATTTTTCATTAAGGCGTCTACATGTGCTTGAAGCATGCCTTTCCTCTCAGATGACAGAATACGGTTCATTGTCGAAAATGTCCTTTCTACACTCGCAGTTTCAATAGGAAGCAGTAAAAGACGCATAGCTGCAGCTGACAGCGAAAGGAACATGGATTTTTTTCTGCACCACATGTAAGCATAAGAAGATTGCTTTGAGTTTCAATATTCCCAAGGTATCTCCTGTAAATGTTAAACTCGTTCTTTATGTCATTTTCGTTGGTTCCACACATGTTGGCAATTTTGTAAAGTCAGAGTTTTCCAGTTTTTTCGGTGAATCTTATGGAACTTTCCCAATTCCTCAAATTGGTCAGATAATCTCTGGCTCATTTTTTGTATAATTTATTCTTGTAGCTGTATGCCAACTTCAAGAAATCCTTATCAGTCATGTCGTTATCTTCCATTTTTATATCATGTGCCTGAGTCGTTTTGTAAACTTCCATTGCTTCTAACATCAAATCATTGATTTCAATATCCTCGATGTGTTTTTGCACCGAATTTATCAGTACCATTGCTTCCGTTAAGTTTTCTTGGGATGACTGCAAGGATTTACTGAAACGAACTAGTGATGCTAAAAGAGTAGAAAGTAGCACGAGGATGAAAATCGTTGATTTCTTTCGAAACAGAAGCAAAAGTCCCTCTGCATCAGACGAATAGTCACCAGCCTCAATGTAGATATTTCCTAAGTCTATAAATATACGTAGAAGCATAATGCTGTACGACTACTTTAACACTGCCTTCATGTGACAACCATCTCGTTTCCCCTGGTTGAACAGCTTATGAGGCATGTTATTGACCACCATTTCTGCCATGTGCAAAATTGACAACCTTTTGTGTCTTACTATTAATGTGCTGTCCAGCTTATTAAGCGCGCTCAGTACTCTCTTGATATGAGGACTTTGTCTGCAGCTGTTAGCAAGAGCGAGTTGCGAAAGATGGCTTGGGCAGTGTACAAATAATAAATCTGGTGCATGCTATCTCAGCCTCGCCTAGACGCCATTCACATTTCCGCTAAAATTGGCACCGTCATCAAATGATACTGAAGAGATGTTCGCTGGATTCAAACCTTATTTTCTTAGCTCAGTAATCAACACATCTGTAATATGCTCTGCTTTTGTTGACTGTAGGTTAACTGCAAATAAAAAGGTTTCTCCAAACTTGAATTTTTTACCTTCACCCTCTGCAACGATATGACAAACACAAATGCTGAGCACTTCACGACCACTGATGTTTGTGCATTCATCAGACATGACTGAGTATGATGGAATACCTTTCAGCCGTTCAGCAATTGCTCCTGTATAACTGTAACAGCTTCACCAAATGCTTCTAAGAAATCTGTTATTGCAGTGGATGATAAGTGTGAATATTCTGTGGATAATTTTTAATTCAATCAGGCAGATTACCAGATCCATCCACAAATGCAGCCATTGCAACTAGATAAGGCCAGTTCGATATCGTGTGCAGAATTTCCGATCAAAATAAGTAGTACGTAAGTTTTAGCAGATCTTTAGTTGAGTTACTTCTTTTTCCATCTGTTTATTGGACTGCATAGACACCACTGTTTTAACATCTACACCCTCCAGTTTTGCGTTAGATGCAGCCAAGACCATTATATGTGAACGGCTTTGTTCACGTTTCAAAGCCTTTCCCACTAATTTCTTTGAAGCAGATAGTTGAAGTAACTCGGTCACCCATGGACCAGTTTTCATTTTACCAAATCTGCAGCAAATGCTGCATTTGTATCCTTCAGATGTACGTTCAATCCAAGGATATTTCAAGTACTAAGATGTTTTCTTTCGTTTCTCAGTGAAACTCGCCCTCATTGTACAGTATCTGGTCCCATACATTTTGATGGATATCTGCATCCGATGCACCCTTTCTTTCACTATAGGCACTTGTGGCAGATCCGAGAGCACAAGAAAAGGAACAACTGCTGCATACTTTCTGTTGCACCCTGGTAGAAGGTCTTAAATACAAAGTTTGGGTTTCATAACTCCAGCTGTTTGAGATTTACAAAATTTATGTTTGATTGCTTTATCTTTAATATCCAACGTTGTTTTACCGATTTCGTTTGAATTCGACGAAGTTATTATTTCAGAAGGTGATACCAACTTACTATTTGAAACTTTTCACCTTGTATCTTCCCTAGACATTGTATCAGAAAATTTCTTGGCTGATTTATTTTCAAAACAAACCCGATTTTCTCCTTTCTTTCAAACTTTGTAAAACAATTTTCCTTTGCCAGTAAGTCCCGAATGCCGTATTTCGAGTTTGTAACTGAAGCCATTGCAAAGATATTGCATTGAAGAAGTTCTTGACTGATTTCTATTTAAATCGAACATTCTTGACCGATTTCATTCAAATTCAATGGGGTGCTTATAAAAGGTTCTAAATTCTGGATTTGTCGCTAAAGCCATTTCCGAGAGAGCAGATTAGAAAATTTTCTTGGGAGCTTTCTTCTTAAATCGAACGTCAATTAACGGATATTTTTTTTATTCGACAAAATTATTATTTTTCGCTAATATGTCCAAAATACCGAATTTGAAATTTGTAACCCAAGTCACTGAAGAGATATTGTGTTACAAAGGTATGGGAACAGAGACAGACTTTGCGAGAAAAAAAAATCACCCTTATATAGCTCTTTCATATAAACAAAGTATATGAATGGAAAGTAAAAATTCAGGACATTTCATAGAAATATTTGTGAATGATTATTTTAAAAACAGTGTAAAGCATTTCATAGCGTCATTTGTTTGTGAAAGTAGACAAGTGAACTCTCTTTGTCGTCACCCTAATATTTCAGCTAAAAAAATGTCTTGGGCCTGTTGAATCCATTAATGACTGTGCTACTGCACACATCAATGAATGAAACATCAAATAAAAAGCAAAAAACAGGCCTTGCTTGGGATTTCGAATAACCCCAAAGTGTTGGCTTCTCACAGAAATTTCGTTTCCCAACCTACTTCGTTCAGGATTATGATACTACTCACACTCAACCAAATGAAGCGAGGGCAAGTGCGAGCTGGTCCAAAAGCTGATTTGTCTTCTCAATTGGGACTGCGATTTTTGTCCGGCATTATACTGAATGACAATAAAAAGTAAATAATGTTTTAAAAATCCACACTATGTCTGTGTATTCCTTTTGTGATCGTTTCTTTCTTTGTATGAACTTGTCGATCATGTAGCTTCGATTTCTTTCGGATGGGATGTGACAAAACATCATCATCATACGTGCACGTGGGTGGGTGTGTATCTTTGTTTGCTACACCCTTTGATATTTTTATAGGGGGGTGCTGAAGAAATTTGGGGGTGTTGGGGGAGTGTTGGGGGGTGTGTATAAATCCCTGCTCAGAACCGTAGAGAGCTACTGGCCAAACATATGCCTTTAAAATTATCTTCCTCATTTTTATATCTATATTTTTGGCTGTCAGTAGTCTTTGATTCTCTCTAAAAGTCGTTTTTGCCATCCCCAGTCTCATTCTAATTTCCTTTTCACATCTTCAGTAATAGTTTGACCCGAATATCGAAATTATTTAACTTGTTCGATGTTTTGTCCTTCAATTTTAAGGAAAGCCTGTTTTGGAACCTTCCCTATTACAGAAATGCCAACCTCCCAAAAACGTAACACGACGCATGCTGATAATTTTTGAAGCCTATTTCAGCTACTATATATAAATTCTTGATGATGAGAATATAGGGATTTTTTCCTACATCAAATTTTTTATTGAGAAACTAATTAAATCTAATCAGCAAACACTTTTATGTTGTTAATTATTAGAAAAAAATTACGATTACGAGAGAAATCCTCACTCCGCCTAACTTCCGTTTTCGGAAATTTTGCGAGGCAGAAAACTTGCATCTTAGGAGGTCTGCAACATGGTTTGATCGGGTTCTGGGGATGTCGTTTTTGTCTGCAGGACTAAAATAAATTTGCGATGTACATCGGCCGTCGCCGCGATTCTGCTACGAGGATTACTAGAAAATGAATCTGCGATTTACGTCGGCCGTCGCCGGGATTCGGCTACGGGGGTGGGTACAAAATAAATCAGCGATGTACGTCGGCCATCGCCGCGATTCTGCTACGGGGGTGAGTACAAAATAAGCCTGCGATGTATGTCGCCGCGATTCTTCTACGAGGATGAGTACAAAATAAATCTACGGTGTACGTCGCCCGTCACCGCGATTCTTCTACGGGGATGAGTACAAAATAAACCTGCGATGTACGTCGCCGTGATTCTGCTACGGTGGATGAGTACAAAATAATTCTGCGACGTACATCGTCCTTCGTGAGAAAAAAAAAATAACGATTACGGAACAAATCCTCACTACGCCTAACTTCCGTTTTCGGAAATTTTGAAAGGCGGAAAACTTACATCTATGATAGGGAGTCTGCAAGATGGTTTAATGGGGTTCTGGGGATGTCATTTTGGTCTGCAGGACGAAAATAAATTTGCGACGTACGTCGCCCGTTGACGCGAATCTGCTACTGCAAGGCTTCAAAAGGGAAAAAATGGGAGAAAACATGACTATTTGAAAAAAATCGTATTTTTGGTTGCAAAATCGTATTAGCGTACTGCAGCATGATTTATCTTACTAAATACGATAAAATCGTAACAGTTGGCCGGTCTGCTTTTACCATTAGTCTTGTCTTATTTTTATTTATTTTCATTCCATAGATATCTGCATTTTTGTGTATTTTTGACATGATACGCTGTAATGATTTGTCTGATCCTGAAACTATTGCCTGGTCATCAGCAAACTTAATGGCCTTTAATCTCTCTCCAGTAACCCAAACTCCTTCACTGGCTCTCCCTAAGGCCTGATCCATCATAACTTCGGCATAAATACCAAAAAGGCCAGGTGACAACAAGCATCACACCTTATTTATTGGGACTGGATTAGTCATTCTCTCTTGAATTGAAATCAATACTTCCTGATTTACAGAGATTTTTGATAAGTTGGATACTGTTATCATCCATGCCGAGTCTCTCTAGGATTGGAAAAAGTTTTGTCCAAGTCACTCTGTCGAAGGCCTTCTCGTAATCATGTGACGTACCTGCCAGCAGGACGCACACGACATAAAGGCAGATAGGAATCAGAATAAACGTCTGCGTAGCTCAGTTGGTAGAGCGGCTTGTTCCGGAATAAGCGTACTCGGGTTCGAATCCCGACGTAGACCGAAAATGACGGAGAAATTTACTTCGTTATAACGGCGCCCGAACTATCCGGATGACCCGACCGTTCAAAATCTCGCATTGGTGTGATGTTATTTCCACACCGCGAGACAGGAAAAATCAGAGAATTCCTTCTCCAGCGCTTCGAAAAATAAAAATGTGTGATGTTGCATTCCACACAGCAGATTGACTGGGAGTTCTCAAGTGCACGTTCTACAGTGGATGGCTGCCTGCAACGATTCATGGTCACGGCTGACCCGTGGGCCATGCCCCGGCCCTCTTTCGGGGGGGGGAGATGTGACGTACCTGCCAGCAGGACGCACACGACATAAAGGCAGTAGGAATCGGAATAATTGTCCGCGTAGCTCAATTGGTAAAGCAACTTGTTCCGGAATAAGCGGACTCGGGTTCGAATCCCGGCGTAGACCAAAAATGACGGAGAAATTTACTTCGTTATAATCAATGAAACATACAAAGAGGGAGCGCACCCCGTCGATCATTCTTTCAGCCAAGAATCTCATGGTGCCAGTCGCATCCCTAGTACGCTTTCCTCTTCTAAATCCAAATTGGTACTCTCCCAATGCCTTTTCCACCTTAAAATTCAATCTCTTTTTAATAATCTTCAGCAGAATCTTGGATGCATGTGAAATTAAACTTATGATTCTATACTGTTCACACTCTGCTGCCTTAGGTTTCTTTGGTATCGGAATAATTATGGAGGTCGAATGGTCATCAGGCCAAATTCCTTTTTGATAGCAACAATTTACAAAGACGAATAATTGATTAATCAAAGCTTCTCCAGATGCTTTTAGTAGTTCAATGGGTATCTTATCTACCCCTGGAGCTTTGTTGTTTGGAATTGATCTGAGTGACTCCTCTAATTCTTCTTTTGTAATTTCCAGACCTCTCCCCATTATATCATTGACTAAGTCTGTATTTGACCGATGTGGTTCTTGTTCCTTCTCCTCATTATATAGTTCTGATACATATTATTTCCACCTCTCTTTTTTCACCTTTGGGTCAGTCAGGTGCTTTCCCTGTTTGTTTTGGATGTTACGGGATTGCACTCTTCTCTTCCTCTGTGCCGTGCTTTTGATAGCCTCGTGAACAAGGTCTGACCGGCCCTGGTTTTCCATTTCCTCTATTTCTTCACAACGATCCATCCACCATTTTTCTCTCGCTTTTTTACAATCTCTATCCACTTCATTTTTTAGTTTCTTATACATGAATACTCCTTGCTCTATGTTAATATTTTTCCATTTACGTCTTTCTTCCATTTTGACAATCACCTCCGGTGTCAGCCGTTTCTTTCTAAATTCTAAGTTTTGTTTTCCGATTGGCAGCATCTATTATTATATTTTTTATCATCTTCCAATGTTGATTAGGTTCTTGAATGTCCATTTGAACTGCTTCAATACCATTTAAAATCCTGGTCTGATAATTAAGCCTTATATTTTTATGTGTTAACGCCTCCAGATTAAATTTCATTCTTCTCTTTGGTTTTTCTATCTTCTTCCATTTTAAATGATGTCATCTCAAGGAGGTTATGATCGGAATCAACATCTGCTTCCGGGTAGGCTATCGAATTTTTCACCTGATTTTTATAACGTCTCTTAACCAAAATGTAACCAATTTGGTACTTATTCCTATCCCCCGGGATTTTCAATGTGTATCTTCTCCGTCTATGAACTTGATTCCACGTATTTGTAATTACAAATTTTTCTTGTTCACAGAAGTTGATCAAACTTTGACCTCTCTCATTTCTCAGTCACAATCCGTAACTTTCAAGGATATCTCCTTTCGGACCTTACCCCACTACAGCGTTCCAGTCTCCCATTATAAAATGTTATCACATTGTCAATTGATTTTGTTAAACTCAGTAGTTCTTCCAAACATTCATACATATTTTCCACTTCCTGGTCATCATGTCCTGTAGTCGGCATGTAGACTTGGACTATCACCGTATCAACAGTTCTTGTAGAAAGCCTGATCATAATCGCTCTGTGGCTCGATATCCTAACATCCTTTAATGCAGTCACAGACTGCTTATCCAACACCTGAGCCACTCCTCCTTGGCCATACTCACTTCCAGAATGAATCGTGTGTTAGTTGTCACTCTGAAATTCTCCTTCCTCCTTCCATCTAGTCTCAGACAGCCCAAGAATATTAATCCTGTGCTTCTCCATGTCTCTCTTATTATTTTCTAGTTTACCTACTCTCATCGTTGTCCGAACATTCCATGTTGCAATATTTGTGTAGGGATTTCACGTGCTGTCGACATGAGAAGCCTCTCCTCCTGCCGGGCCCGACTCAAAGAACTGTCCCGGGATCGGAGTTGCCAGAAACACTCATTCCTTGTTGTGACTTTTCCATTACTGATTACTTGGGAGTGTAATGTGGTAGTTTCCCCTTGTTTTCCACATCGCAGTGATGCAACCTTCTGGTCCACTTGGTCTACCTTGCATCTCGCAGGACAGGAGCCAATCGAACATGTCTTTAGTCTCCAGCCCATTCTGTAAGTGCTGCTTCCCACTTACAGGATTTGATTTCAGAGTTATTCATCTCCTAGGTATCTCTCTTAGTCTGGCTTCTACCCCACGAAGACCTGTCCGGCTTGGGTGTCCCTGCTGGTAGTCAAACTACCGCCGGCATAGCTCTCGGGGTTGTCAAAAACGCACGACCCCTCCCCCTTCCCCACACACACACCACGACAAGGTGAAGGTACCACCGTTTGTTATGTTGTGTCAAATTTGTTACATCAACTAGATGCTGTTGTCATTGTTCATGCATTCCAGTTACAATGACTCGATTTCTCTAAAAATGTTGTTTGGCTGGCTTGTGGAGTGTGTAAGCTGTTTCGCCTTTCAACCATTTGACGATATCTTTTAACCTGGTTTTTCTCCTTGACAGCACGATATAAAGTATACTCGCCGGATGAGCAGGATCAAGATATATCTTCTTAAAAAGATATATCTTGATCATATGATTCTCCATTATATCAACTACTTTTGATACTTGATCAGAAAAAGCAAAATTCATGTTAACAGTAAGACAGAAGCAACAGAAATGCCAGAGAATTGCTTACGAATGATTCTATTGTGACATGGGATCTTCTAATATGTACAGATGTTTAGCGTTTTCCAATATATCGCAATTATTTAACTGATTAAAGAAGTTTATGTAAGTGTTCTTCGACTTGAAAATATGCATCATTCACAAATTCGTGAGCAACCCATTTCAGATCCATCTTGGCTACAGCCTCATTAAACAGTTCTTGTCACGTGACCGGAAGTGTTGCCACCGAAAAGGGTTATCAAGCGTGGTCTTATACACTGAAGTGCCAAAAATCATGGGATACGTGCCTAGTATTATGTAGGACTTCTAGCCCAGCGAAGTGCAACAACTCGACGTGACACCGATTCTACAAGTGGCCGGAAGACTTCTGGAAAGATGTTGAGCCATGCCGTTTGAATAGCCACCCACAGTTCCCTGGTATTTGTAGGTGCAGGATCATGAGTGCGAAAGGATCTTTCTACCATGTCGCATAAGTGCTCTAGTGGGTTCATGTCGGGCGAACGTGGTGACCACACCATCCATTGGAACTGTCCAGAATTCTTCTCGAACCAATTTTGGGCCCGATGGCATGGTGCATTGTCCGCCTGGAAAATCCCATCATTGTTGGGGTACATGAAGAGCTTGCAAATGGTCACCCAGCAGAGCAACAATGCGATTACCGGTTAATGATGTGTTTACAAGGACCAGAGGACCCAAACTGTGCCACGTAAACACACCCCACACATGTATAGCACCACCACCAGCTTGCACAGTGACCTGTTAACAGCTTGGGTCCATGGCCTTGTGGGGTCTGAGCCATACATGAACCCTACCATCAGCTCGTAACAACTGGTAGCGTGACTCAGCGGACCACGCCACATGTTGCCAGTCTACCAGGGTCCAATTACCGTGTTCACGAGCCCAGGTGAAGCGCTGTGTCCGATGTCGTGGTGTTAACAAAGGCACTCTGGTGGGTCTCTTGCTCCCATACCCCATGAATGCTAAATTACGCTGCACTGACCTGTTGGATATCTTTCTGGTACCTCCTGCATTGAATGTGGTTATTTGAGCCACTGTCACTTGTCTGTTAGCATGGACATTCCTGGTCAGACGCTGCTGGTCACGGTCATTCAGCATCTGTGGTCGGCCACTGCGCTGCCCCCAGTGGGCGGAAGTGCCTTCCATGAGGTATTATCGGTACACATGTGACACCGTATGTGAGTCTACCATCTGCCGGAAACAGTTGATACTACCGCGATTCGTCGGACCAGGTTACACCTTTTCAGTCATCTTGCTACCAATAGCGGTGTTCCAGCCCAGAAGATGCGCACAGCCATGTGTCGTCAGGTCAGCAATGGCACCCGAGTGGGCCGTCTGCTCCGGAACCCCATAAAACGCAGGGAACGTTGCACTGTCCGAACGCAGATGTTTCTACCGTCCCCAGAACTGAATTGCGCTGTGATCTGCATCAATGTTGCACGCAGGGTGGATGTTACAATGCGTGCTACATGCAGCTGTCCACGATCGTCCAGGGCTTTTCTACGGCCACACCGGTCTCGCACCCTAGATTTCTCCCTCAGTTGGTGCAGTCTACGTAAACCCTTGAAATTGTTGACCAGGTAAATCCAAATTTCGTGGTAATTTCCGAGATGGAGTGCCCGTCTCCTGGGCGCCGACTATCACACCACATTCAAAATCGCTTATATCCTGATAAGCTGCCATCTGAACTGCGAATGCTACTACTTGAGCTTGTGGGGATTCAGGAGGTGCACAGCGAAGCTTAAATACATGTGTTTAGGACACAACAATTTATTAGTACGGTCCGGTACAGCTGCAATTCGTCGTGGGGAGGACCAATACAAGTCCTGTACACTGGCCAGAGGAATTTGAAGCCATTCCTCTTGCACAAAAGTAGCTAGTTCATGGCGTGATGCTGGTGGACGAAACGTTTTTTGACTCACTCCTCCAGAACACCCCAGAGTAGCTTAATAATGTTCAAGTTGGCTGGCTGTGCAGGCCATGACAGATGTTCGACCTCACTTTCATGCTCAGTAAACCACTCTTCCACCAGTTTGGCTGTGTGTATCGGTGTGTTATCATCCTGATACACCGCACCCCCGTCAGGGTACAATGTTTGAACCAGTGGGTGCACCTGGTCCTCCATAATTGCCCGATAATCCTTTGCAGTGATGTATGTGTCCCTCAAGAACAATCAGCGGGCCGACAGACTGCCACGATATTGCGGCCCAACCCCAAACCATCACCGATCCACCTGTGTGCTTCAGTGTGGGCAATAAACAGTTCGAGTGGTAAGCCTGTGAGGGATGCCTCTACACGTAAACTCTACAGGTTGTGAGACAGTGGTCTAAGCGGTAGCCTCTGATCATTCGTCCGAAAGGGGTCCGGGTTCGAATCCCGTGAGGCATGGATGTTGTGTTTGTCTTACGGCACTGACTCTCTCCCTTCGCTGGAACCAGTGACCCTAAATTAGGGACGGGAGACTGCTTACACCCCATTGAGTTGCTCACGGTGGTCGTTAAACCTCCAATAAAAAAAAAACAGTGAAGGACGATTCATCGGTGAACAATACACATTTCACGTTGTCCAACGTCCACGATTTGCGCTGCTGACACCATTGCAACCAACGTTTGGCATTCACACCGGTGATCCAGGGTTTCGCGATAGCAACACGATGTTGACCTCGTAAAGCTCCCGACGAACAGTTTTGATGGAAACAGGTGAGCCGCAGGGCGTATATTGAACTTTGCGGTGAGTTGGGCAGCTGTGGTTTTATGCTTTTTGGCTACCATCCGTATTAGCACCCGAACATCCCTGTCAAACGTCTTTCTTTTACCTCGACAGTTACTTCTATTGAACGTGGTTCTTCCATGATGCTGGTATGCAGACATGACCCTGGATACCGTGGCTCGTGATAGACCACAAAGACTTCCTGTCTTGGACACAGATGCACCGGTGAGACGCGCACTAACAATCTGTTCTCTTTGAAACTCGGATATGTATCCCATTATGTTTTGTGGATTGCACTTTTTTGACGTCCAGCTGTGCTACTGCTCTGCAACCTTCACACTCCCCTGTCGTTGATCGACTGCGAAATAGATGCAGCCTGGCCACCAGGTGGCGCGTACAGCGGCGTGACACGTGGGGTGCTATTTGCGCAGGTGTTTCAGTTTCGTTGTCCATCCCTTATATCTGCCTCTATGTATGCGTCGTTTATGGGCGACACTATTTACCGATCGAGTGCAGTGGCGTGTAATGGAAGTGGTGGCGTCCTGCACAATTTATTATTATTTATTTATTTATTTTTTGGCACCTGTGTACATAAAAGAGGGAAGGATGAAAAAAAAAAAAACTAAATACTGATCTGGCCAATGTTTGCTCTGGTGCTTTTCATCGGAATGTCGCATTTCACCCACTATTCGACCGAACCGTTGTAATTTTAATAAACGGTTCTAAACAGAACCGGTTACATAGCAGTTCTGCTGTTATTGAAGTGTATCGTCGTTGGTAAATTGTTTAGCAAAAATGCCCTTCGCAACCACAAACCACTCGGCCTTGATGGCTGTTTAATTTTTTCCATGCGGTTTTCCCTCCTAGCAGTGAGGGAGAAGTCATCCTGTTATACTTTGTTCTCAGGACTGCTGTATAATCAATGGAGTTCCCATTCTCTTTACACTTGAACTCTCACGGTTCGTAACACAACCTACTATTCGCACGAAGATTCTTAACCTGGGCTCAAGGAGAGGGCCTATGGCATCTCTAGTGGTTACAAGAGCCATTTATAGAAATTTTAAGTCAAGCTAACAATGGCTGGCGAATTTATTATTCGGTAGGCGGAATTACCTTAGCTCTCTGTAGGAATACTGGGCATCTGAAAATTAAGAGCCCTTGCGAGACTCCGTGATCCGACTGTTTATTCTCATCCTTGCATTTATATTTAGTTAAGATATGTGTATTGATTACAAAGAAAACAAAACACTATTCCCTATTTTTGAATGCATGGCCTTCCAAAAAATTCGTTTTCCCAGATTTACTAAAAAACCCTTAGCGGTGATAAGGCACTTTTTATCTAACGATGGAAAGATCTGCCACACTATTGGAAAAATGGTTTCCACACAGCAGTGGCGGAGTTAGTTACCGGAGCCGGTGAACATCATCGCGCCCCCCGCCCCCCATTCTTGAAAAATAGCGTTTTTCGCTGCTGTTAATCCCTTCCCCCTTTCAATGTTTTCTTTCTAATACTGATGTATCATCATCATCATCATTGTCAACCATTATCAATCCACTGCTGGACGAAGGTCTCCCCAAGTTTCCTCCACAACGGTCTGTCTTGTGCCAGTCTCCTCCATGTCACCCCTGCATACTTTCGAATTTCATCCACCCATCTCCCATGTGGTCTTCTTCTGGGTCTTTTCCTGTCCCTTGGAATCCAATCTAAAATTTCGGCTGTCCATCGATGATCTGTCCTTCTGGCAGTATGTCCAGCCCATTGCCATTTCAGGGATTTAACTCTGATCATGATGTCTTCCACTCTTGTCATTTTTCGGATCCACGAGTTCCTCTTCTTATCTCTCCTGGTTACACCAAGCATGCACCTCTCCATGCTTCTTTGAGTTGTCTGCAGCCTTTGTATGTCTCTTTTAGTTAAGGTCCACGTCTCTGCACCATACGTAAGCACTGGAAGGATGCATTGATCAAACACTTTTCTTTTAAGACATAATGGCATATTGCTCTTGAAAATTATGCTGTTTCTTCCAAAAGCTCTCCAGGCAAGTTTTGTACGCCGATTAATTTCTTCATCAATGTGACCCTCACTTGATATCTGCTGTCCAAGATAAACGTACGTGTCTGTTATCTCCAGCTTTTCTCCATCAATCGATAAATCTTCATTTCTTGTAAAAGCATTGAACATCACTTTTGTCTTCTGAAAGTTCATTTTTAATCCCACTTCTTTACTCTTGTCAGCAAGTTCCTGGATCATACTCTGCAGCTCTGATGGGGTAGTTGCAAAAATGACTACGTCATCAGCAAAACGAAGGTGGGTTAGATAATCTCCATTAATCTTTATCCCCTTGTTTTCCCAGCTCAGCGACTGAAAAACACCCTCCAATGTGGCATTAAAGAGCTTCGGAGATATGGTGTCACCTTGTCTCACTCCCTTTCCAATTTTTACGTGTGTTGTATTTTCAAACAGCCTAATCTTTGCACTTGCATTTTCATAGATGTTATTAATAATATTAATGTATGCATCTTCAATACCGCAGGTTTTCAGAGCCATTGTAACTGCTGATGGTTTCACCGAATCAAATGCTTTTTCATAATCGATAAAAGCCATGCACAATGGAAGTTCATATTCCCTCGCTCTTTCAATTAGTTCTCTCAGCACGTGGATATGATCTATTGTGCTGTAGCCACTCCTGAATCCAGCTTGTTCTCTCGGTTGAGCCATGTCTAGTGCTACCTTCAAGCGGTGTGAAAGAACTTTAGTGAAGATTTTATAAACTACTGATAGGAGGCTGATAGGTCTGTAGTTTCCGAGATCCTCAATGTCACCTTTCTTATGTAGCAGGATCATTGTAGCGGTGTTCCAATCCTCAGGAATCTTTCCTTCATTAAGGCATCGAGTGAAAATTTGGGCGAGTACTGTTTCGATTTCTCCACTTGCTTCTTGTATGATGTCTACAGTAATTCCATCTTCTCCTGGAGCTTTTCCTCGCTTCATGTTCTTGATTGCATGTGCAACTTCTGCTGGAAGGACTGGAGGAACTCTGGTACTGGTATCTTTCATGATGTTTGGAGTGCATATATCATCCCTTTCATATAATTTGGAGTAGAAATCTTTCACTCTTGTCAAAATTTCGCCTCTATTTCTTGTTACAGAACCATCTTCTTTTCTCAGTGCCATAATCTGTTTTCTTCCCTTACTGAGATGTCCCTTTGCTATCTTTAGGCTTTGGTTGTTTTCAATTGCTTTCCTCACTAGTTCACAGTTGAATTTCCTTACGTCTTCAGTGATACTTTTTCTTACTGTCTTGCATAGCTCTATATATTCCACTTTGGAAGTCACATCTTCTTTAGTTGTCCTCATCTCTCTTCTTTTTTGCATCAACATTTTGGTTTTTCCTGATAATTTGTTCACATGCAACTTGTTCTTAGACCCAGCTAATTTTGTTGCTGTTTCCATAAGAGCTTTGGTTACTTTTCTGTTAACTTCAGAGATGTCCACTTCTTCCGATGTTAGGCCTTCTAAAGCAGAGAACCTGTTCTTCAGTTCTAACTTGAAGGTATTATGGTGTTTTTTAAGGTTGGTTATGTCAATAGATTTTGTTTGTCTTATGAGCTTGCCACGTTCAAGTTTAGTGTTGAGGTGCATCTTACATCTCACCAATCTATGGTCACTACCTGTGTTGAACTTGTTTAGCACACTGCAGTCTTCTATGACGAATTTTTTGTTACACATAATAAAATCAATTTCACTTGTCGTCCCATTTGGATGTCTCCATGTCCATTTCCTGTGTGGCTTTTTCTTGAAGGAGTTCAAGATGAAAAACCCTTCTGCCTCTGCAAACTCAACGAGAGTATTTCCACGCTGGTTTCTGTTGTCGTGACCGAATTTACCTACTGAAGTTTCATTCTGTTGCCGTTGCCCTATTTTTGCATTGAAATCTCCCATAATTATTTTCAAGTGCTGCTTACCTTTATTATTTAGATGACAAATTTCCTCATAAAATTCTTCAATTTCTTCTTCAGGATGACTTGTGGTGGGTGCATAAGTTTGAATAATCTGAGCCTGGTATCTTTTCGAGAGTTGGATAACAAGTCGTGCAGCTCTGTCAGAGGAACTTTCAACTTCTACAACTTTATCCTTCAGTTTCTTGTTTATTATAAATCCAACACCACTAGTTCTGCCAGTATCTGTCCCACGATAGTAGAAGAGATGTCCACTTTTCAGTTCAATGAGATCTTCTCCTTTTCTTCTTACCTCACTTAGCCCCACGATGTCCCACTTGATCCTTTGTAGTTCCTCTTCCAATTCAAGAAGCCTTGAATCAGAAGATAGGGAGCGTCCATTGTATACGTATATGAAATTAAAAATGAAGTAAAACGTGAAGGAAATACGAAAGTAAAATGGGAAAGTAGAAAGTTTTAATCGGAAAAAAATTGGAGATATCCACAGAAATTTAATTTTCCCTCGAACACGATTTGACTATGTATTTTCACGATGGTGTATGTGTGGTTTGTTGCCGCCATAACTCAAAGACTGATATAGCTATCAAGACAAAATTTAATACTTAGGGGTTTTGTGGTACCCTGATGGATAAGAAAAAGGGAATGATACAAGTGAGAAACTTTTTGTTAAGGAAGAAAAAGCAAAACTTTCATAAGGATTGTCATTGAAGCATATTTTATACGGAATTTTCCTCGAGCAAAACAAAGGACACTCACAACAGACAATATAGAAGACACTTATCTAATGAAGATTTATTTTTTAAAAATAAAGCCTTAACTTCATGAAATTTTAGACATTGTGATAGAACTCAGCACAAGGATCCAAGACATCGATTAACTCTCATTTCTTTATCCTGCTGATACAACACAATCTAATGCATACGTTAAAATTTTAGTACAGATCCCATACGCAGTTTGATGGACCTATCCATCAGTTTTCAAAAAGCTATAATGTTTTAGGAATGAGCTAGACGTTTCGTATCGAGACAAAATGTATTACAATGTTGATGTTCAGAAAGTAGTTCAGCTTCTGCATGAAAACAATGTGCATAAGAATGTATTCCAAGAAGTGCATAAATTGCTTTACCTAGTTCTTACTATACCCGCAACCACTGTGCCAGTAGAAAGAAGTTTTTCCTCAATAAAAAAATAATTTTAGAAACATTATTTCAGAGCAAAGACTATCATCATTATCTCATATAGCGATAGAAAATGAACTTCTCTACGAACTTGTGGCAAAACAGCCGTTTTACGATGGCATCGTTGACCGCCTATCCTGATTAAACTCCGCATGAAGTACCTCAGGGCCGAATATGCAAATGATTAAAAATGACGATCAGTGACTAAATAGTGCCCCGCCATAGCGCATGGGAACCGCGCATCGAGGAGGGTATATCAAGAGCAAAGCTCGCACGCAGGGACAGTTGTGACAACGGATTGCGGTTGCATTAACTTCCACAGACTGTGAGGATGCCTCGACGTTAGATTCGTGCACACCACGAGCATTTCCTTTCTTATATATGCACATTGCACTTACCAAGAGAGAGGAGGTATAATTGGGCTGAGAGAAGCCGGTTGGTCAAGTCGCCGTATCGTCCTGCATTTGAATCGGAGCGACGGGGCAATCGGACGATGTTGGCGTCAGTGGGTCGAGAAGGACACAACCCAGCGTCACGCGGACGGCCGAGGGCAACGACAGAACGCGAAGATCGAGTGATTGTAAGAGCTGCACGAACAGAATTGAATTAATCACTCTCAACCATTCGTGGCCATGACGTTTCTACAGGTATAGAAGTGGCCTTTCGGACCCTTGCTGGACGATATGCGCCACTTCGCCCCTACCACTAACCATTGCCGGGGCTGGTTGAAGTGGTGTCGGGCCCGATCAGCGTGTGAGTGCGTGTCCAGTGGCGTCGTGTTGTCTTCAGTGATGAGTCACGGTTTGCACTTGGCGCTGATGACCAGCGCATGCGTGTCTAGAGGCGAGCCGGATACCGCACGGATCCTGCGTTTACCGTGGAACCGCACATCGGGAGTGACTGTCTGGGGAGCCATTTCCAACAATAGCTGGACACTCTTGGTAGTCCTCCGTACCATCGTCACGGCTCAACGACGACATTCTATGACCTGTTGTGTTGCCACTTCTGTCGTATCACAGAGCAATTTTTCAACGGGATAATTCCCCCCCCCCCCAGGCTTGCCCCCGTAATGTCGACATCTTTCCATTGCCAGGCCGATCTCTTACCAATCAAACATGTTTGGTTCATGATGGGACGCTACCTACGCCCATCCTGGAATGTCGGCGAACTGGCCCACCATGTATCCGTGAACTGTATGCGTTTATGCCACGCCGGGTCACCGCTTGTATCCAAGCCAGAGGTGACGCTACAGCGTACTGGCTTGTCCACTCGTGCAGTTGTTTTATCCGAATGAATTGCCCAACTGCTGTGGAATTGCACTCATTTCCTTTCCTATATATGCACATTGCACTTACCAATTTTCATCTCGATTGGACGATTTTTTCTGAGTGCTTCATTTCTTTGGCAAAGAATAATGTGGCCCAAGATCGTATGGCCGCCATGGCGTGCCATCAAGTGGGAAAGTACCATGATGTTCTGAGGTATCGTTGCCCATGCGTCGTTGACATGTGTTCACAATTCATGGACATTGTGAAGGGATCGTGCAGAAGCATTAAGGTGGACCTAAACATAGCTGTAAACTTCATCTACTGCGATAGATGGCGCAAAAAATCCCTCTTTAGGTGCTGCTTTTTCGCTTTGGGTAACCGTCAGAGACACGATAGCCACACCTATTGAATTTGGATCAGCAAATCATCGCAGTTTAGAATGGGTGTGGTCTCTCGATTCATGGGAGAATTTTGACTTGGCCCTGTTTTTGACAATCATCTAATGACAATGTACAACTTTTTTGCATTTCACTGTTGCTTGATTACGTGTATTTTCTGAGTTTAGGAAAAGTGTCCGCAGGAAACTGGTGGTATCAACTTTTGGGAAAAATTGCGCTTTCATTTGAGGTACAAATTGTCTTGCCTATCCAGCAGCCTGGATAGGTACGACAAGGAGAAATTACATAAAGAAGAATGGCCAATTTTTTTTTCGAGGAATTGCGGGGCTTTTTGAAATTTATTTATTCAACCGTCACCCACTGAAATCTACATTCTTTTAACACAAATAATCTTAACAGAGTTTTTTTTTTTTGCTCTTTCTTCTTCTTCGCTGTCTCTGTTTATTTATTTATTTATTTCTCATTGTGGCTGTACACAAATCTTGGCCATTTGGGTTGTACTAGATAATTGTATCCCATTTTTCTTATATTCATAATTGCACATAGCTAACAAAGAAAAATGAAATCTAATCTAAAGCCTTAGCCCTTTTTGGAAATTTGTATACCTCTTTTTTAACATTCGGAAGGTTTACACACCCAGCAATGAAAATTGTCTCACGTTTGCAAAGGCACGAAAACATAATTGTTTGGTCCAAGCCAAGTCCCTTCTAATTAATGATTTGAGCTTGAGTAAAAATGCAACATTATAAAATTTAGTAGCTTCGTAAACCTTACAAAGTAATCGTTGACAGGAAGAAAAAAAAAAAAAAAGGCTGAAAAAGAATTGCTGATCCTTCCAAATGAGTCCAATATAGTTTAGGCTGTGATGCTGCTTCAAGCCCAACGGACGGAATAAAGCAAGTAGTCCACGAGGGGATATTTTCTATTACTACATAGAGAACCTACACCAAAATATTTTTTTTAATTAGTGATTTATTTAAGTGACCAACACTTCCTTATTAACTCAAGTTTTATAGATTATTATTAAATTTCCTACTTTCCCATTGGATTTTTATTACTTAATTATTAACTGCGTTTTTCCCCCTAGTTAGGTTCATTATTATGTCTACTTGCAACTCTCAGTACAGAAAAATATATTCAGAGCAAAACAGTAAATGTACTTGCAGTGTTAAATCTGCACTTTATTAGTTATTATCTAATGCTTATTACCGATTTTTCCTGTGATTAATCTTATTTATTGAATTACTGTCTTGCTAATCTAGCTGTTGTGTTTCCTAGTTATCGCTTTCATATAGCAACACTATATCTATGCAGAATAAACTTATAGGTCTCAAACTGCAATATTTCCATTCTCCAGTGGACATTTTTCTGAACCCAGGATTTTCCAGATGTAAATCATACCGGATGAAGATGTGCCATACATCCTTCAGCAACTTGGAAAACTGCCCTGTTTTTTACTGAGGGGTTGTACACAAATTGCTTTTCCACCGAGAAACACTTGAATGTGTGGCAGTTTTCTGAGGTTCCCAACGACAGGAAGGAGTTCTTTTGTTTGGCTGAATTTTCAGGCAATTGTGGCCAGTTAGTTTCCGTGTGACCAGTTATCCGAACCCTGTTGCGGCGGACTCTGGTCCACCCCTACTCCCTAGTCGATCATGGAAGATGGGTTCGTGTACGACTGACGCCCCCCCCCCCCGCCGTTCGTAGACGTATATTAAAACTGCAACATAAAATCTATCAAAGTAGCCGTCTGCTTACCAAAGTGCCTTACAGATACTGAAGGGCTAAATTACTGTATTCTCTTCATTAGTTCTCATTAGCTTTTCACATACACCAAATATTAAAATCATAACCTGAATTTTATTATAAAGACCTGAGGCCATGGTTTTTTGTATAAACCAGCCTGAAAATGCAGACAAACAAAAGTACTCCTTCCCGTCTTTGGGAACCTTGGAAAATTACCACACGTAATTCGGAAACCTGTCACACGTTAAAGTCTTTCTTGGTGGGAAAGCAATTTGTGCAAGACTTGTATGGCAGTTTTCCAGGTTACTGAAGGATGTATGGTACTATTCTTCTGTGGTAATTTACAGTGAAGCGGTCAGTCAGTGTGGATACATATACAAATAACATATCAGACAGCAGGGTGAACATTGAAATGATCAGGACGGAGCGCAAAAGCCGTTTCTACAGCATGAAGACAACAGGCACTCACAAATGCGAACCAGGAACCAATATGTTGCTAGTTTCAAAATGCTAAATTCTAATATTTTTTAAGAAAACTCGTGTATATAAAATGTGAGACGAGAAAATTGTCGAAAAAGAAGGGGTGAATATTAGAAACTTGGTAAACTTTCTGGCTCCCTGAATCATAAATATAGATAAAAAAAAAAGAAAAAGAAAATCCTAAAATTGTTGTTGCTCCATTTATCTTAAAATTTCAAAATGAAAATACATATAACACTTATTTTTTAAAAACACTGATTTAATTTTAATACCAAATTACAACTAAATGCCTGCGTGATAAAGTGCTTACAAAAATATTCTGTCACTAAGTCAGAAATAAGATTTTTTTTTCTTTGTGTCCGAACTCGTTCCAGGAAGCGCAGGTACATCCAACGCATTATCGAAAGTTGCATAAAAGTACAAATCACGAAATATTACGAAGGAGTAAGGACGTTCATATATAAACCAAGAATTACATTCTAAAATATTGAATAACACAATGCTATAATGTTTCTTCAACACCCTTGCACAGCTTCCAATCTCCTGTTAGAGTTTGCAAATTTTTATTCGATGATCGTCGCAGATAAGTTCCATCCGCAATTACGATATCATTGACGAGAGTGACAAAATTTCTTGGTCTTCGAGTGTGAATCTCTTTTCATACACAGTCTCTTTCTTTACAAGCTAGGTTCAAAGCCGGTCAAGATCCAGACGGAGTGATACCTACCTTCGTGCGAAATTCGGTACTTATGAGCTGCTCATCACTGCCGGATACGTCTTGCTCTGACATCTGGATTAGGCTCGACAGGTGAAGTAGGGGAAGATAGACCCAATTCGTCCTGTTTACTAGTATGCATATGACTTTTCTTTTCCGTGGCAGCACAGACATATGATACGACAACCGCCGGTTTATAAATTTCAACAAAATTGAAATCAGCCCATCTCTTTTTGATAAACGTTCACAATATTAACTTCATTGTAATAGGGCTTATACAGCAGATTTTGAATGATATAAACGAATTGAAAGCAAATGGATAATACACAGTACGGGTTCCTCAATTCCAACCAAAATTAAATCTGCCCATCAGTTTTTGATGAACTTCCGGGTGTTAAATTTCATCTCAATAGGTGCCATAGATGCATTTCATTACAAGCATAAAACGTTCACCTTATTTATTCACGTATTTATTCACGTTTTTTGGAAAAGGAAAACTGAAATGATACAGAACGAAATAACTCAAAAGGATGACTCAAAATAATTCTGAGACCATTAATTTTAGAAGAAAAAAACCCAACGAAATATTTATTTCTAAAAAAAACATCCGTACAATCCTCTCACGAAAATCAAAATAAAATAAGATACACAAAATAATTAATCGATGAACACTCCCGACTCCCAATGCTAACTACATACGTGTAAGGTTAGCATCCGTATGCGGATGCTAACCTTTTCTATTTGACCTACTCACAATCTCAGAGATAAGAAGTCAACCACGAGTCTCGTGATGTGTGTTCTACATTATGCAGGGCTAGTTTGAAGGGGCGGGAATTTCATGTTCCCCCCTCCCCCTCAAAAATCACAGTCGGCAAATATTAGCATGCTGTAAAATTGGTGGAAAACTGTAATGTAGGGCAGCGGATGGTGTTGGCCACCTTCGTGTAATCGACGCGACGGCACGCTGAACCCAAGAAAATACATTGACACCATCATCAAACCAAAACTCCTATCTTCCATCAGGGATTCCTTTCTTTTCCAAATACGCTTCACAGCAAAGGGCATTCCATTGTTGGTCTGGCGAGGAAACAGCCCTGACCTGACATTGTCGCACCGTTTAAAAAACCTTGTACAAATGAGGCGTACATCAAATAAAAAGCAATTAATTGAGGCTATAATTGTGCTTCTGGACACCACGTAATAGCGAAGGCAAAGTTCAAACACTTGGCACAATGAGACGTCGCTGTGTTGCTGTTTAAACAATAAAGGCTACCCTACTAAATACCGATAGTACATTGCAGAGTTTAAGCTGGCTCAAAAAATGCTAAAATGAAGGAAAAAGTTGTAGCAAAATGCTAAAGAAATTTAGCCTCTTTTGTCGACGAACTGACATGCTACGACGAATCTTCGTAGTGGACGAACTGACGCGCGACACCGTCAGAGTGAACAATGGATGACGGAGTTTCCGTCGTATGACTGAATACTTTTGCCCATGAATTAGCGGCGGAATTTAAATTTTTCCCCTGGACTACGGGAGTTCAAATTTTCGGAACACAATCACCTCTGTGATATTTAAATGTCTGGCACCATTTTGCAAAGGGACGCTATTTTCTCGCGTGTTGTAGATTAATTCATCGCATTCTGTGAAAATAGCGATCGTAGCTTAATCTTGGGTACATTGCGATCGTATCCGTAAATTGTTGTATGTGTCTATACCACGCTGGGTTTCTGCTTGTATCCGAGCCAGAGGTGGCGCTGCAACGTATTGACTTGTTCCACTCATTTAGCTGTTTTATCTGAAGAAATGGCCCAATTGTTGTGGAATTGCTCTATACATGTTACATTACACATACCAATTTTCATCTCAATTGGATGATTCCTTCTGGGTGCTTCGTTTTTCTTTACTTTTCTTTTTTTTTTTTTTTTTTTTTTTTTGTGAAGATTGTATTAGCTGTTTTGGTTTAAGAGGATTAGGGCTGAGGAAGAACTTGATTACCCTACCCCAAAGAGAAAAGGTTGTAAACAGCAAACACCCCCGATCATCGGGACAGTTTCTACACAAGCACTCTTCATCGCAACTCAGGGGAGACAGGGAAAAGTTTTGAACACAGATGTTTTTGCTTGGCTGGAAGTAGCATCAAAGTTTTATATCACAGCTAGTTAAATATTCGCCTTAAACAACGAAAAGTGTGGGAAGCGTTAGTCCTTGTTTCACCTACCACTAAAAGGAAGGCTAAATTACTTTAACAGTTCCTTTCAAAACAAGGACATTGATAAGAACTCGAAAATTTGGAGTATCAACAACAGCAAGAAAAATATATATTACTAATATGAGAAAGTAAAATATCACAATGCAAATGAAGTGGTCACTAAGGATTGATTTGTTTCAGTCCGTGGAACCCAAAACAAAACTGGCAATCCAATTATAGATTCAAGCTCTGGGGCCCTAGGCGCGCGCCTAGTGCGCCTAGTGGGAAATCTGCCCCTGAGTTTCTGATTTTACTTTGAAATCTGTCACTTCTATATAGATTATACTGGTGGTGCAGTCCTGAAAAAGAAAAAGTAAGCCTCGGCTGCACACTGTATTTTTTTGTGAAGATTGTCGTCTTACTTTGTTTGTCTTACTAGAGGTCGCGAGCTGGTTTCTTCGGTTCCCGGAAAACCGCCACACATGAAAACTGCCACATGTCTTTCAGCAACTTGGAAAACTGCCACACATCGGAAAACCGCCACACAGGAAAACTGCCACATGTTTTTCATAAAGTGGCTGGGCACAAATTGCTGTTCCTCTGAGGAACACTTTGAATGCGTGGCAGTTTTCCAAGATGCTTAACGACAGGAATGAGCTCTTTTGTTTGTCTGAATTTTCATGCCGGTTCATACTTAGGGCAATTGGCCACAAAAGTTCAATGAGGAGGAAGGGGGCTATAAAGATTGCCGTTTCTTGGCCTATATCATACATGAGACCGGCCGATGACAAAAAAAGCTGAACTTTTTAACTGGGTGGAAAATTGGGACACGCGAACGCGCGGTGAGCAAATTCAAATACAGCATATATACAATATTTAAGAGTACGCTAGCCATATGGAATTATTTTCTGTAAATTATGTAAGTAAATATTAAAGTGAAGCACATTATTATATTCACAATAGACAAGTAGGGATTTAAGAACAAAAGAAAATGAAATATTTAAAAAAATCAGATTTAAAACTTACATGTGAATCTTTACTAGCTAAATCCTGAGGTGAAAAGTATTTGTCTAGGAAAGTTTGTGAATTTAGTCAAGCAATTAGAAACTTGCAAGAATTAGAAACATATATCCACAGCTTAGTTTTTAGTCATTGAAGAAGTCAATAAAGTATTTCTCAATGTAACCTTATAAAATGGCTTGCAAAATTTTTTGCTTGCATTGTGAATATGGTGACATGAATCTCCATCAACGTCAAGCAAGTGGGGAGATTTTCTCTGCCGAATTCTTGTTTTTAACTCTGTTTTTGGGCCTCTCATGACACATTCTTTCCACTTAGCTTTCAAACAAGCAAAACAAATTCCTTCTTAGAGAGAAAGAATGGGAAAAAAAAACAAAAAAAAACGGAAAGCTGCGTCACGAACTTTTTAGAGGCTTCGGCCCGACGTAATACTGGCCCAAAGCCGTGCCCCCCCCCCCCCCCCCACTTAGCTTTCAAACATGCAAAACACATTCTTCCTTAGAAAAAAAAAAAAAGGAAAGAAACAGAGTTGCGTCACGAACTTTGTTCAGCGGCTTCGGGCCGACGTTATCCTAGCCGGGCGCCGTGCTTTCTTTCCACTAAGTTTTCAAACAAGCAGAACACATTCCTCCTCCTTAGAAAAAAAAAAAAAAAAAGGTTCGTCACGAACATGGTTCAGAGGCATCGGGCAGAAGCAATTCCGGGCAACAGCGAAAGCACGTCCGAACCAACGTAATTCCGGATCACGGCAAAAGAAGCACATGCGAACTAACGTAATTCCGGATCACGGCAAAAGAAGCACATCCGAACTAACGTAATTCCGGATCACGGCAAAAGAAGACCACCAGGCCTACATAATCCCGCGGCGTGGCGCCATTCTTCCTTTCCACTTAGCTTTCAAACAAGCAAAACAAATTCCTTCTCTTCGGGGGGGGGGGGGGGGGGGCGGTAGAACGAATTTAAGAAAAGAAAGCTGCGTCACGAACTTTATTTAGACGCTTCAGGTCGACGTAATCCCGGGCCACGGCGAAAGAAGCACGACGGGCATTTCTTTTTTTTTTTTTGTTCACACTTTGAAACAAGCAAAACAAATTCCACCACCTGAGGAAAAAAAAAAAAAAAAAAAGACAAAGGGCTGTGTTACGAACTTTGTTCAGAGGCTTTTACGTCGATTATTTACAAAATCAGTAAAACTTTCTTAATAACAGCGAAAATCTGAATATCCATAATTTTTTTGTTAGTCACCCGTAATCCCGGGGGAAATCCGTAATAATTACGGAGATTCCGTATTTTTTGGCATCCTCCGTAGGAAGAGGATTCACGAGAGCTTCGATTCTCGAACGATCTCAGAAAAGCGGGAACGCATTCGGGTACATTTGTAAATTACAAGAGAGTTTCTGGCGATGACGTCACGGATAGAATCAAGCGGATAGTTTGGCTATAGCGTCTAAAAGGGGAAGTGTGCCGTGCGAACTCAAAATCTGCGTTCGAAATATGTCCCACGCCGCATCGCGCGCTGCAGACGGCGTCTGTGTCAAGATTGTGTGTACTGTTGTGCAATGTGAACCAAACAACAGGGGTTGGATTAGGATATGTACGATTTTCTTAAGTGTGTGATTATGGAAACACATTTTATGGTTCAGTGAAATGTCTACGTCTGGCGCAGAGTGCAGCGTCGGCAAATGTAATTGAAAGTATAATTATGCGTGATTTAAATTGATATGCTACCTCCTCGAAGAATGCCTACCAAAAGGCTAACAAATGGCTTGTATGTGCCAAGTAAAGAAGTGCTGTTTGGAAAATTTAAATGTATGTCACTTAGTAGCGGCTAGTGGTAAGCTGAGTCGAATCTGACGAAAAAGACAGGCTACGGTGCGAAATAGTCACGTGCACAACTTAGTGCTGTCGCCAAGTCAATCGGTTGAACAGCCATTGCGTTTCATTGTTGGTTCACATTTGTTTGTATTGAGTGAGTGTTCCGTTTATTGCCATTTGGATACACGTATAGTTTTGTAAGGTAGGTATTATTATATTTCTAAGGTAAGGTTAATTCTTAGTAAACGTTTTATTTAGTTTTAGTAATAATTATAGGTTTAATGAGTAGATCTTAGTTTCACACGTGTTGAAATCTGTTCATGTCTCGTGAATAGTGAAGTATAAAGAAGTGAGTTATTCTGTAGTGTTGAATTCTTATTTCAAATAGAATAATTAATATATTTTGCCAATGCCGATTCACATAGAGCTTGAATATTACCAGAAATCAGGGCAACTTTTCAGGAAATTAGCCTTCGTAATTTGTATAACATTTGCATCTCCAACAATCGTTAGCCCTTTCTTTACGAAATTAATGCTTGAACTGTTGTTGCATTGTAATGTGTCTCTGAATTAAAGAGTACATTTTTTAATTTCGTAACTTAATGCAACTGTGATATAGCATTTGTCTGATTGAATTTACTAAAGCTGTCTGAACAGTGTGGACAGATTATGTTGAAAAACTTGCATGATCAACTTTATTCTAACTGTACAAAACATAGGGAACTACTTTCGATTAAAAATTTCATATCTAGTTCTTCACTTGTATTAAAAGGTGTAATTCTTTTTACAGGAATTGCCAAAATTTGCCATGCCACAGTGTTGCAGTGTTAGTGGCTGCTAGTTAAATTATAGAAGTCAAAAGGAGACTTACAACTTTTGCCATACCAATTGTCTTATACAAAATCTGCTGCATACATTTAAACAGACAAAGTTCTGATTTTAGATTTCCTTGTTCATTTTCCGTGGAATGTTTGTGTATGAGTAGCTTGAAAACTAAATAGGAAAACATAACTCTCCTCAGCTGGAAAATACTCTTGAACAACTTAGTGAAAGCCAAACATGACAACTGAAATTATTTGAAATCACGTGAAAGGAAAATTAAGAAGTTGAAAGTCTGAACGCTTAGTTTTGTGTGCCTCTCCTTAGTGCATAGTGTGCACAGAGTAAGTCCTGAGATAGGAAAAAGAGTTCAAACTTATCAAATATTTTATATGCAAAAGTGTATAGCCAGGTTGGTTAAAGTATTGAAATGTATTTTTCTTCTGTAATAAATGAAGATAACATTTCTGAAAAGTTATCTTTGAAACTGGAAAGTAAAGATCCGTCATATTTGGTTTAATTTTATTTGAAACTTGTATACCAGGAAGCAGTACTTCAGTTAGCTTCTCGTAACATATTTCCAATCTTTTTTCTGCTTCATCACATATTCACACAGTGATGCGGAGTGGTTGGTGGCATTCTGTACTGAAGATTTGTATTTAATATTTGGTGGTGTCTTTTTTTTTTTTCAAATTGGAACTAATACTGTTTGTGCAGTGGTTGCCCGTCTTCAAAATGGACCAGAGGTCCTCATTTACTAGCAGGTTTGATTTCATCTGTCAAAATTCATTTGAAAATCTATGGACTATTTTCTTTCCGTGGAAGATGATGCTGTACTCCTTCGCGTCATGGGGGTCCGGCTAGTCCCTCAACGACACCATACCCGTACGAGTTCCATGTCACTTATTTTCAGATTAATAAATGTTAGCAGTAATATTGTAGCATTTTTGTTTATGTTTCAATACTGTACCAAAAAATTCCAGGAAATTTCTCTTATTTTTCATACTTACCACTATGACTTCATTGCCATAAAATTTTTGATAAAAACACCTGTGAGAAATTAACTGAAGTGTTACTGTGTGTGTGTGTGTGTGTGTCAGAGCTGAGTTCGGGCTGAATTTCAAGATCCCGAGCCTGAAGTATGTCAGCTCGAACGAGCCCGAAAACTATGATTAACCTGTTAAGCATTGAAAAAAGTCTTCCAGACTTCCACTCTTTCCTACCCATGCAATTAACTGATGTCTTTCTCAACTGCGGAGTGGAGAAGGGATGTCTATCTATTTCTATAGTTACCTTTAACCATTCATTTATTCCCGAAATGTTTTTTTTTTTGGGGGGGGGACATCTGGAGGCACAACAAACTACGTCGTATGTTGCTCAATAGAATTAGCAGGGAGCTGCCCCTTTGAGGTAGGGAGCAAAATTCCGTCAGCTTGCTATCTACTATCTATGCTTCTTAAAACTTATCCTTGGCAGAAATCCTGTAATTCATGGCCTATGGTATTTTGTTATCCAAGCCCGGAATGGATAGCCCTGCAGAATTCCTACTCCCCATTTGACCCAGTTGCTGAAGAATTCTCTTTCACAACTAGAAAGTGTAAAAAAAGTCTCGTGTGCTAAATTATATAAAATCACATTAAAAGAAAAAGGAAGAAAATTCTTCCCCTCTCTCCAAGCCCGAACTCCAGTAAGTATTACACAGCCAGCGCCCGGTTCGGGCTCGGCCCGTCTCAGCACTGGTGTGTGTGTGTACTAGTGCTTAGCTTGACATTTATAGTAGGTATATTGAAAGTAAAAATTTAATTTTACTATAATGAGCAAATTTGGCTTCTAGTAAAGAATGTTAGTAAAATGTATAAATTCCCTAGTGTTATGAAAAACTACTAACCAATTCTGCTTAATTCCTTTAGAAATGTGTGGGAAATATTTATTTATACTGTTAAAATGTTGTCTAATCTAAAAAGTGATATCAAATATGTTTTATAAAAAAGTAGATCACAGTTAGGTATGAACATTACAAGAATAGATTTTAGGTAAAGAAAATAATTGACATAACTCATACATAAAATATTCAGATGGTAACACACACTGGAGGATCTAAAGCTGAGATAATTTTGATGTAACTTGTGATGATTCAAACTATTTGAAACAGATGTCTTAATTTCTGCCATTGGTTAGCAAGAATTCTTTTTTTATTTTGTTGTGTGTATCTATAACTTTGTTGCAGATGCTATCACATAAAGGAAGTTTGGGTAACAATCTGAAGCTGAATACTGTTTAGCTTGTGATGACTTCCTTCTTTCAAACTATTTGAAACAGACATTTGAGGTACATTTATGTAAAAGAATGGACCCATTTGTTTATTTTTAATAGTATTTTTTACTTTGTTCCGCTTGAAGATACAAGACAAATTCATAGTCAATAGGTAAGTTGATTCTTTATCCAAATGTAGTATTTATGCTAATTTTTAAAACAAACTAAAAAATTAATTTCTGAATTGTAGCAAAGTGCTTTAATAATATGAGGGTGGATCAAAAAGTTAGTTACACTGTTGAATAAAAAAATCAAAGATATACTCAGGGGATGTATGTTGGTTTACATCATTAATTCATTTTTCGACATAGTCGCCTAAGGACTGTAAACATTTATCAGAATGTGCGATTAACTTTCCCATACCTGTACAAGAAAAGTCCAGTTTGGTGCAACTAGTTAAGGACCGCACTTTTCACAGCCTCATCCGTTGGGAATCACTGTCCACTAAGCTCCTGTTTCATTTTACCGAACAAATGGTAGCCGCATGGGGATAAGTTGGGGCTGTAAGGTGGATGCTGCCACACCTCCGACTTGAATTAATGCAGCAATTCCCTTAGTTTTCCGTGCTGTGTAATGTTCTTGGACATCAGTGTGACACCTTCGCTCAACTTACCCCGGCATCTGTCCTTAATTGAATTTACATGGAAATTTAATGGTGTTTGGCAATATGAGTCACTTGATGGTTGTCTCTTTTGACAGAAATTCTGTGTAAACAACAGATTCACAGTCATCATGACCACTCCCGCAGACAGAGACAGTTGGACTTTTCACGTCTTCCTTGTTGGGGAGGTGACATGTTTCCATTCCATGGACGATCGTTTGATTTCAGTTACGTAACAGTAAATATGTGATTTCAGATTGCTTATAGAGATATATTTCCCACGTATAATAAGAAGAAATATTTCTTCCCCAGTGTTTACCTGTATAACTGGGAATTTGCTAAGCATCGACCTGACTCTAAATAGCTGAGCTACGATGAAGCAAGGCTCGCTTTGACTGGCGAAAATCTGATATGAAATGTAAACTAGAACAATCTGTAGGATGCATAATGCTGTATTTAGTTCCAGAACAATCTGCTGATATACCAAATGTCTTCCACATATTCCTGGTCCAAGAAGCCCCATCACACGTAATGAAATTAACAAACAGACCTGCATTTTCAGTGAGAATAACAGCTTTAATAATTAATTTTGCAAGCAAAGTTCCACTTATATTGTTACTTGTGGCAAAAACACCAATTATTTGGGTCCAATCTCCATTTAATGGCTGAAACACCATTACCAGTCCGTGATTACATGGGGTATACTTAACAGTTTTTGAAGTGTATGGCTCAATATGAACAAACCCTAATATTTCACCAGATGATTTTGCATGCAGTTTTTCTGTAAGCTTCACTTCATCTATTAATATACCACCATGTCTTGCAAAAGGCTCCATTTCACTTGTTTTCTTTGAAATAGTTTCAAACGTCAGTGCATTGAATCCAAAACTGCTGTTGTAATTTGAAATATACTTTCTAATAGTTGTTCTATTAGGTAGGATCATGATTTTGTGTTTCCGTATGTGCTCGTACAATTTTGGACTTTTTATGTGCATTAGTAAGCATTCAAGTAACCATTCTTTGGTATATGACATACCTCTTGCAGATTTCTTTTTTGCTGCCTTATAACAATGAATAACCATTTGCTGCTGCTTAATGGGTAATTCTGCTATTTTTTCATTAATGGAAAGTTCTGTAAAATTCCTTTTTTTTTTTTTTTAAGTTTAATTAGAGAGCGAAATAACTAGTTTCTTCAGCCTGTTGATTTTCCGAACTGTATTTTGATACTTATTTTTAAATGTAGCCTTTCTTCTATGATAAGCTATTTTGTGCAAAAGTAAGCGCTGCAGATACTTACATCTGAGGCAAGTCTTTGTTGTTCCTTTCGTTACACAATTTTTGCTGTACAAATTATTCTAAAAAATAACTCCACTTTCAAGGTACTTCATGTTATTTTCAAATTCTGAAATGGAGCCTGTGCCATGACATACTGGTAGCCTATCAGTGTCTCGAATAATGGATTTTGATTCATCTTTAGAAGTAATATTAGAAACTGAGTTAATTTTTATTCCACGTAAATACACTTTACAGGTAACCTCTGGTTAACTTTTGGTAACAACAACCAGTTTTTCTGTTGTCAATGAATTTGACAATTCACATTTGAATGAATGAACATGGAAAATTATGCACTTTGAATTATTTGCAGGAATTTGCTTACCCCAAAATTCTGAAGGCTGTGATATTCAGAAGGCAGTTTCGTGTAACTCTTTGGGAAGTAAATTCCAAGCTATTTAAATTACCATCAGGCTTATCATCGGTTTCCCTAACTTTCCTGTATTTTGCCAGAGGTTTTGACAAATAATGGGGAAGGTTTGGAAATATTGTTGGAATTGCATCTGGTGTCAAGATGGGCCGATCTCTGGGTATTAACACAGTCTCCTCATTTATTTTATGCACAAAATTTCGAACCACAAATCTCTCAAAGTGCAGTTCACATACAGCACTAAATTTGTCGTAAGTTTTTATTTGCACCGGGAATCAATCTTTGCCACTGCTGTAAAAGTTTTATCATTTTTGGGTATTCCAAAGAGTGACGGCTTACTGTTTTTGTACTGAGTATTGCAACCTGGCACAAAACTATGGTTATTTCTCTTCCGCATAATGAGCTAAGTATAACTTATATACAATATTTAGGTAATCCACATTCCTTCTAAAACCTAAAACATAACACGTTTTCGTCTAAATTACCGTTCTTTTCACTGTAAGCAACACGAATTTAGTTTCCCGCTCCCATCACAGTAAGAAAGAGGGAAGGGAAGGCGATCGGAGCGCCATCTACGAAGGGGACAAATTTCGGTATCCACGCCAATCATTACGTACGCTAGGCGCTCGGCACACTTTCCCTTCTAGACGCTATAGTTTGGCCCTGATAGAATGCAGAGTGGCGGTTTCCCGCAAGACACGGAAAGGGCTGCGTTAGTTTCCCTAACGCACGAAGTAGGCGGAGCTTCCACCCTTTGCGCTGCAATGCTCAAGTGACTGACAACCCATCCATTGTTGACAGCATTAAACGAATTGAGCTCCTGACTCCACACTCCAACATTTCTTCTTGCCCCCCGCGTCTGCTCCAAATGCAACGCTTTCAGCTAGAAAGCGCTTAGTTCTTTTACTCCACAAAAAAGCGGAATCGCGGAATTCCGCTTTTTTTTTATTTTTCTATAGAACGACGACCAACCCCCCCCCCCCCCCCTAAAAAATCCTGAAAAATTTCTCTTCATTTTTGCAATGACCTCGAGAATGACCAAAATGATGCCGAAAAAGCGGAATTCCGCGAATTCGCGGAAGAATCTCATGTATGCTATATTGAGAATTGAAATGGGAACTCCAAACAAATTTCGAGAAAACGTTCTATGTAAGCCAAACGAGAACTGTAGACTATTTTAATTTGAAGAAATACATTGCCGTGACTTAGTACATTTCTTAAAACTACAGTGTTCGAAAAAACAAAGGAGTTACAGCATGACTCATGCTGTGTTCAGAAAAGATCGATAAGGTGAGATTTTTTAATAAAGCAGCACTTTTACTTAGGCACTAAATATTTACATAACATGTCAAGTTTGTAATATTTTTCTTTTCCTTAATTAATTCATAGGGCCTACATCTTCGCGTTTTTAACAGCTTTTAATTCGCGAACTTCATATTCTTAACGCTTACGTATCAAATCAGGTCAATAGCATTGCACTTTTACTTAGGCACTAAATATTGAAGTCATAGGCCCCAAGCCTAGGCCTTTTTAACAGTTTTTATTCTACCAACGTCATATTCACAACATTTACACGTCAAATCAAGTTAATAATATTGCGCTTTTACTTAGGCACGAAATGTTAATTGACAGGCCCTAGGCCCATGCCCTTTTACCAGTTTTTATTCCACTAATGTCATATTTACAACGTTAACAGAGCAAATTAAGTTAATAATATTGGGCATTTACTTAGGCACAAAATATTAATTCATAGGCCCTAGGCCTTTTTAATAGTTTTTATTCTACCAATGCCATATTCACAACGTTTGCATATCAAGTCAAGTTAATAGCATTGCGCTTTCACTTAGGCATTGAATATTAATTACTAGGCCAAGGGCCAATGAATTAATAATTATTGCGTAATTAAAAGTACATGATAAACTTCAGTTCATGCATAAACGTTATGAATATAACATCGTTAGAATAAAAACGGTTAAAAAGGCATAGACCCCATGGCATAATATTTACTGCCTAAGTAAAAGCACAATGATATTAACTTGAGTTGATACGTAAACGTTATGAATATGAAGACGGATGAAAAACTGTCAAAAAGGCCTAGAGTCTATGAATTAATATTTGTGCCTAAGTAAAAGCGCAATATTATTAACTTTATTTGATGTGTAAATGTTCGTTGTGAATATGACATTGGTGGAGTAAAAACTAATAAAAAGGCCTAGGCCTTATGAATTAATATTTCGTGCCTAAGTAAACGCCTAATATTCTTAACTTGATTTGCTGTGTAAACGTTGTGAATATGACATTGGTGGAATAAAAACTGGTAAAAGAGCCAAGGCCTGGGGCCTGTCAATTAATATTTCATGCCTAAGTAAAAGCGCAATGCTATTGACTTCATTTGAAACGTAAACGTTATGAATATGAAGTCGGCGGTAAAAGCTGTTAAAAAGGCAAAGGTGTAGGCCATATGAATTAATTGAGGAAAAGAAAAATATTGCAAACTTGACATGCTGTGTAAATATTTAGTGCCTAAGTAAAAGTGCAGGTTATTAAAAATCCCACTTTATCGTGCTTTTCTGAACACAGCAGGAGTCAATTCTCGTTTGGCTTACATACAACGTTTTCTCGAAATTTGTTTAGAGTTCCCAATTCAGTTTCAATATACATACATGAGACCGGCCGATGACAAAAAAAGCTGAACTTTTTAACTGGGTGGAAAATTGGGACACGCGAATGCGCGGTGAGCAAATTCAAATACAGCATATATACAATATTTAAGAGTACGCTAGCCATATGGAATTATTTTCTGTAAATTATGTAAGTAAATATTAAAGTGAAGCACATTATTATATTCAAAATAGACAAGTAGGGATTTAAGAACAAAATAAAATGAAATATTTAAAAAAATCAGATTTAAAACTTACATGTGAATCTTTACTAGCTAAATCCTGAGGTGAAAAGTATTTGTCTAGGAAAGTTTGTGAATTTAGTCAAGCAATTAGAAACTTGCAAGAATTAGAAACTTGCAAGAATTAGAAACATATATCCACAGCTTAGTTTTTAGTCATTGAAGAAGTCAATAAAGTATTTCTCAATGTAACCTTATAAAATGGCTTGCAAAATTTGTTGCTTGCTTGTGAATATGGTGACATGAATCTCCATCAACGTCAAGCAAGTGGGGAGATTTTCTCTGCCGAATTCTTGTTTTTAACAATGTTTTTGAGCCTCTCATGACACATTCTTTCCACTTAGCTTTCAAACAAGCAAAACAAATTCCTTCTTAGAGAGAAAGAATGGAAAAAAAAAAAAAAAAAACGGAAAGCTGCGTCACGAACTTTTTAGAGGCTTCGGCCCGACGTAATACTGGCCCAAAGCCGTGCCTCCCCCCCCCCACTTAGCTTTCAAACATGCAAAACACATTCTTCCTTAAAAAAAAATAAAAAAGGTTCGTCACGAACATGGTTCAGAGGCATCGGGCAGAAGCAATTCCGGGCAACAGCGAAAGCACGTCCGAACCAACGTAATTCCGGATCACGGCAAAAGAAGCACATCCGAAATAACGTAATTCCGGATCACGGCAAAAGAAGCACATCCGAACTAACGTAATTCCGGATCACGGCAAAAGAAGACCACCAGGCCTACATAATCCCGCGGCGTGGCGCCATTCTTCCTTTCCACTTAGCTTTCAAACAAGCAAAACAAATTCCTTCTCTTCGGGGGGGGGGGGGGGGCGGTAGAACGAATTTAAGAAAAGAAAGCTGCGTCACGAACTTTATTTAGACGCTTCAGGTCGACGTTAATCCCGGGCCACGGCGAAAGAAGCACGACGGGCATTTCTTTTTTTTTTTTGTTCACACTTTGAAACAAGCAAAACAAATTCCACCACCTGAGGAAAAAAAAAAAAAAAAAGACAAAGGGCTGTGTTACGAACTTTGTTCAGAGGCTTTTACGTCGATTATTTACAAAATCAGTAAAACTTTCTTAATAACAGCGAAAATCTGAATATCCATAATTTTTTTGTTAGTCACCCGTAATCCCGGGGAAATCCGTAATAATTACGAAGATTCCGTATTTTTTGGCATCCTCCGTAGGAAGAGGATTCACTAGAGCTTCGATTCTCGAACGATCTCAGAAAAGCGGGAACGCATTCGGGTACATTTGCAAATTACAAGAGAGAGTTTCTGGCGATGACGTCACGGATAGAATCAAGCGGATAGTTTGGCCCTGATAGAATGCTGAGTGGCGATTTCCCGCAAGACACGGGAAGGGCTGCGGGAGTTTCCCTAACGCACGAAGTAGGCGGAGCTTCCACCCTTTGCGCTGCGATGCTCAAGTGACCCATCCATTGTTGACAGCATTAAACGAATTGAGCTCCTGACTCCACCCTCCAACATTTCTTCTTGCCCCCGCGTCTGCTCCAAAAGCAACGCTTTCAGCTAGAAAGCGCTTAGTTCTTTTACTCCACAAAAAAGCGGAATCGCGGAATTCCGCTTTTTTTTTATTTTTCTATAGAACGACGACCCCCCCCCCCTAAAAAAATCCTGAAAAATTTCTCTTCATTTTTGCAATGACCTCGAGAATGACCAAAATGATGCCGAAAAAAGCGGAATTCCGCGAATTCGCGGAAGAATCTCATGTATGAATATAGGCCAAGAAATGGCAATCTATTTATAGACACCCACCCATCCACCCCCGTTGAACTTTTGTGGGCCACCCCGGTGGCACAGTGGTCTAAGTGATGGCCTCTGATCATTCGTCCGAAAGGGGTCTGGGTTCAAATCCAAGTGAGGCATGGATGGATGTTGTGTTTATTTTACGGCACTGGCTCTCTTGTGACAGCGCCCATACTCGAGCGCTGCACATTTAGGTCGAAAACCCATTCCCTAGTTTATTTAAATATTATTTTATTTATTCATTTATTTATTTATTTATTCATTTTTATTAATTCATGCAATTTTTTTGAAGAAAGAGTATGTTTTATTTTGCCATATACTTTCGGGTGAATCTTTTCTTGTTTTTTTTTCTCTCCGTCCCCCCTCTCCCAGCAAGGCGTAAGACTAGCTAGACAGCACAAGGCGGCACAGGACAGACCGACTCTGTAAGAGAACGCTGGCGACAGCCATCGGCGAGCTGGCTTTGTAGTACGTTTTATTGGGGGCAATAGAAGTGTCCACCGTCTAGAGAATCCACAATGCGTGTTGGGCCGACCGTAGACTTGTTGGAACCGGGCCTAACAGTTTAATTGGGGTAAGGATTTACGGCCGGGAGTAGTATCGCGCGGAAAACGTAACTTCAGCGGTTCTCAGAATTTCACTGGAGCGGGTAGGAATCTTGACCCCTAGCGAATGGAAGATCAAAATGTTAATTTCCCGACCAGTAAGATCTACACTGGGGAATTTAATTCAGGGAGGCTTGCGTTTGCCAGCTAGTGATTGGATGATGGGATGTTTTGAGGTAGTGTGGGTCTTCTTGGGGGTCGTCGAAAGATTTTTTACAAGGGAAGAGAAGAACTTGGTCACTTCACGTTTAATTTTTACACGAGTCACTTCACGTTTACAGTTTTTGCACGAAACTTTACCTTGGCTGGTTTTGCGGCGTGCATCGCATGCACTGTCCTTCATGACTGTCACCTAGGAAGCGGCAGATGGGAAACCGAAACCGAGGTTTCCGGATGAACGGACCTCCCACTAAGGACCATTAGGTCCCATACGACGGTCGCAACTGCGGATGGAAGCTACAATAACCACCGGACGAGAATTCTCCCGGATCAGGAGTGGTCAGCAGCGCGATATCTAGGCCAGATTCGGATGTTAAGGTAGGAAATCCATCCTATTCTTTCTTTGGTGTACCCTCACAAAATCTTTATCGGATCAGTCCACACATAGAGTTAATATTTTAATAAGCAAATAGTCAATTGAGTACAGGTTCCTGTCAGAGAGTCGTAAATCATTTTTGCTAATATCACGAGTGTATATTTATTATTATGCCAAATCATAACCAATAAATTGTTTTTGTTGTTAATTTTGTCTCAGTTCGATGATGAGTGTGTTGTTAACTACAATATGTGTGCTCAACCCTAGATTTTTTGGAGAATATATATAACTTTTGGAACCGGAACTTAGAAAATCACTTCACTTATGCTTTTTATTTTAAATTTAGACGTTCACAAAAACATTGCGGCACACAGCGGACCCTTTGACTCCCAAAGGAAAATCTGCTGTGTGAAACACAACGCCCCGTCAGTGGATTCTGAAGCTGCGTCAGCCCTAAATCAGGGAATCGCAGAATCACAATCCACTCGACACCCCCTTGGCTCCCAATATTACGCCGGGTGAACCCAATTAGGAACCCGAGCGATAATTTGGTGCCGTTGGACCAGAATGTGGTCGCACCAAAAACTTTGCTTTTTAACAAACCCAATAATTGAGGAGCAATTATTGGGTTTGTTAAAAAGCAAAGTTTTTTCCAATGGTCATAGTAGGTGAATTTTTGGTAGTAGTAGGAAAGTTAACGATAGTTTGGATTTTTGGATTTGGTATTAAGAAGTTGGAAAGGAAGATAATTTATGGTTCTTTTAATGGCACAGATTCAGAATTTTAGCAACGAACGAATAAAGCAAATATTTCATGTATGTTATTACTCATTCGATATAGCAGAAAATATTGAAAATTTCAACTGCAAAAGTAAATAAAGTGTAATGATGAACAATAGTGTTGCATAAATAATTTGAATGAAAGCAGTAAATATTGAGTATGCTGAAATATAGTGTTTTGTTTTGAGAATTATAATTCATCAGCAAGGTTTTGTGTCCATATGTGTAGAAGTGAAAGTTTTTACAAAAACTATTCAGTAAGCAGGTTAGAGATGGTTTGAAGTTTAAAAGTCAATAATTAAGAATTTGCAAAGTGAAGTATTAAGAGTTAACTTGAACAGTTTGCACAGTGAGATATTACCAGTTAATTTTAAGTTTCATGATTAAGAATTTGCACAGTGAAATATTACGAGCTAATTTGAAGTTCAATAATTAAGAGTTTGCATAGTGAAATATTACGAGTGATTTGATTTGGTCAGATTTATTATTGATTTATTAGTGCTTGATCATTTTGGTGTTATTGTATTTTATTATTGCAATGAAGTGTATTTTTTCATGATTTACATATTGAATATTGCTATATGGGAATTTGCTAAGAGTAATTTAGGGATGATTAATAACACCATTAATAGTCATAAGGTAACGTTTGTTTACTTTGAGTAGTGTGCTGAATCGGCTAAAAAAAATAATAATAATGCAGTTTTCTTTTTTTTCTGAAAGAAGGTTAATTTTGCTATTTTTACGAGAATTAGAGGTGATAGTAGATTCTAACAAAAGGGATTTTATTGAGTTTTTAGTAGAATTTAGAACTTAGGAGAGTGTTGTCATTTGATTAAGGTATTGCAGACATGTTCGGGATGGCAGTTAACGGTATAGAGGGTAGTACGAGTTATAATGAGGCACGTGATAATACGGAAGAACAGGAAATTAACGGAGCGCCAGGTAGCGGTGAAGTTCAGGAGAACGGTAGGATGCAGTTCGATTCAGCAGTTGCTACGCAAAGAACAATTCAGTCGATGGCGGGTATGTTGAGTTATCTCCCAAATTTTACGGGTACGGAAGAGGGTCCAACAGCAAAGCAATTTTTTGAAATGGTGGATAGTGTGGCACAGGTAGCTGGATGGACAGATGCAGTTAAAATTCTTTCAGCAAAAGCTAAGGGTCGACAGGCAGCGAGTCATTTTTTAACGGACGCTATTGATGTCAGGAATGAAACAGTTTTTGCAAAATTTAAGGAAGCCGTTATTCAAAGATTTGAAGCTCAAGAACCAGTTATGGTTAGAATGCAGAAGTTCACCACTTGTCGGCAACGGCCAGGTGAAAAGGTATCGGAATATGTGGCCAGATTAAGAGGGCTGGCACATCAGTACTTAGGGCATGTGGATCAGTCCAATAGGGAGGTTAGAGAAATGGCTGATCAGACAAAAATGTCGCAGTTTCTTAGGGCTTGACCCTAAGTTGAAGCGCATGGTGTTGTCTTTTGCCCCTACAACTTTTACGGAAGCCGTTAATCGAGCAATTTTAGAGGAGCAAAATTTGGAACTAGTTTCCCAGGAGGTTTTTGCTGCCTCGGCACGACCATATGACAGCGAGAATTATGGAACCCAGGAAAAATCAGGAAATTTGGATAACTCGATAGCTGATTTGTGTACTTTAATGGCACGACAGATGACGGAGCACGAATCACAGGTGAATGCACTTAGGGCAGAGACATCAGAGTTGTCTAAGAGACTACAAGCAAGCAGAAAAACGTCATCATGACTACGTGGAGAGACTCCAGAGGTTTGAAGAGGATAAAACCCTGGAAACGGTTGATAGAGGCATTCCTTCACGAGATCAGCGTGCCTGTTTTATTTGCAATTCTTTCACTCATCTAAAAAACGATTGCCCCAGGCTGAAATCAGAGTATTATCCTCCTTGGTCACAGAGAAATCGGAATTCAGAAAGCTTCAACTCTTTAGGCACAGAGAGAGAAGAGCAAGGGAAGCTCCCTCTAGCGGGCGCATTTAGAACCAGGCTTCATCAACCCGTTCAGCACGGAGCAATCACGAAGAGCGTTATTTCTCCCCTGGTGGCAGAGCGCCGAGTTACTCTCAGCGCAGCGAAAAATTCAGGAATGGAGGTGGGAGATCAGAAAACAATCGTCACGAGAATTTTAATTACAGGCGTGATGATAGAAGAGAACCTAGAATGAGATTCAGGGAAGAGAGGAATTGGACATCAGGAAATTCAGGACGAAGAAATCATCATTTAAACTAGAGGGTGACTGGAATCGCAGGGATGCTTTCGGTCAAAAGAGAAATTTAGTCCCTATGGTACTTACGACTTGTTAACTAGATTAGGCATTAGGAAGTTAAACACTAGCTCGTTTAGGCCCCAGAGTAACGCGAAGAATGAACGGTCTCATGGTTACTTCAACAAGGCACTTAGCTGTCTAGTAAACGACAGACATGACGATTGGGATTCGTATTTGCATATGCTAGCACTTTCTCACAACAGTTCCCACCACGCAGCGAGTAAATATACCCCAAGTTACCTAGTTTTGGGGAGAGACCTGACGGTACCTTCGGATATTTTACTCCCGCCTCGTCGTCAGACTTATTTCAGCGAAGATGACTACGTGGAAATGTTCAACCAAAGGATGCGAAAGGCATATGAAATCGTCCATGGAAATTTACAGGAGGCTGCAGCAAAGCAGGAGAAGTATGCTGACTATTTTGCCAAGGAAAAGAACCTAAAAATTGGAGACATAGTGTACTTGCATACGCCCCATGTTCAACCAGGCTTATCGAGCAAGCTCGCCAGAAAAAACGAAGGAGACTGGGAAATCATTTGTTTTCCTTCGCCAGTTAATGTAAAATTGAGGTCTCTGAAAGACGAGAGAAAACAGCAAATAGTTCACTTGAATCGGGTTTTTAAAGTAATTGAGCGCCGGCCATATCTAGTCGATAATTCACCTGCACAGGAATCTGATGAAGCGCAAGAGCCGTGTGATTCAACCACGGAAGGAAGTCGGCATAGCTCAGATACCGACGAATACGAATTCGTGCCATTTTCCAGCTGGATAGATACTCCGAGAAGCACCGTTAAAAGTACGCCGCAGCAAGAAGTTGCAAGGGATGGAGATGAGGTCATTCCGAGAGGGACAGTCAGCTGCCCACTACAGCAAGAAGTAGCTGGGAACTTGGAAGGAAACGCAGCGCGGGATGCCCACAGCAGGGCAGTCCCAGAAGAAAACGGAAGACAGGATACGCAAAATGTTGAAATTTCGTCAGAAAGGGTTACCAGAGACCTTTATCTACTGAGGTCACGGGTCCCCGTGGTAGAGCGATCCGTGAACCAAGTCACGGTGCCGAAGAGGCCATTCACCCAGCAAAACAATAATTTACAGTACGACGGTAATACGAGACCAGCGCAACAAGTGCAGTGCACAAATGAACAGGAACAAGCATCGACGCATTCCTGGGTGAATATAGCAAGTCGATGGTTATCGAAAATTATTCAGGATAATTGGGACCCTGAAGAGGGAGGCCCTATGGTAAGTAACGCGAACCCCTCATACACCGAGTTACGACCGGTAACCAGCGAGACACTTGTTTAACGAGAGATAGTAAGCAAGGCAGTGATGATCCTGTAAATAGTGAAAAAAAAAACAGTTTGTGTATATTCGTGTGTATTTGAAATTTTTGCTAAAGAGTTATTTTGTGTAATGCCAGTGTGTAAATAGAAACAGTAAGATAACTAAGTTTCATTGTGTTATTATGTTGTGTGAGTTTACGTGAAGGTGATTATCACGTTACCCAGAATCGGGAAAAGAACGTACGAATTAATCGTTCATTGGTACTTATTATCGTTCAAAGATAGGGTATAGAATAATAATTTGGTGCCATAAAATTTTTACTTGCCGTACTAATACTTTTGCATATTTAGTTCATGTAATTATTGATGGTTGATTAATTAATATATTATGATCAAACGTCAGGAGGAATACGTAGCACATTGTCATACAACTTGAGTAGGTATTTCAGAACTTTCATTTAAAATGTTTTGCAAGGTTACGAAGGATCGAGGCAATTATTTTTTCCAAGTGAAATAATTCCTAATTTAAAGCAATGCTGTAGAGAGTGCAAGTATTTGTAATTGCAGAGGAAAGCAAGACGGACTAATGGCAGTAGCGGTAACGAGTAGAAAAAGGTACCAAGACAGGACACAGGAAATGAAATTGTAGAGGATTTACATTTTCCTCCGAGCGGTGAAAGTAAGGAAAATCAAGGAGAATTCAAGGTTTCGGAGAAACTTTCATCGGAACAACAAAAACAGCTTACCAGTGTTATCAAAATTTCGAGATAGTTTTACTGAAAGAATCACCATAATTGAACAAGACAAAGAGTTAACAGATGACAAACCAATAAAATGTAAGCCATATATAGAGTGAGCATCGAGAAAAAGCGGATCATTGATGAAGAAACTGAAAAAATGTTGGAATTGGGAATTATTCAAGAGTAAAAAGTCCATATGCTTCACCAGTAGTATTGACCCCCAAAAAAATGGGGGTCCATGAGATTTTGTACTGAAAATAGGAAATTAAATTCAATTACTGAGGGAGATGCATTTCTGACACCAAACATAGATGAACTAATTAATCGATTGCACTCTTAACTATCTGACAAAATTAGATTTAACAAAAGGGTATTGGCAGGTAAATTTAACAGAATACGAAAATGAAGTGCATTTGTAACAACTGATCAATTATATGAGTTTAAAGTAATGCCATTTGGATTAAAGAATAGCCCAGCAACTTTTCTAAGATTGATGTCAAAAGTTCTAAAGGGAATTTTTTTTTTTTTGCAAAAGTGCTATGTAGACAACGTAGTAGTGTTCTCCCTAGAGCCTTTTTACTGAGCGGCCCGCCCAGCTAATTCTTTCTGCTGTCCAGCTGCGGATGCAATTATGGAAAGAGGGAAAAGTCCCCATACTCGCGACTTTATCATTGCGACACTCAGCTCTTTTTTTTTCTTTTCTTTTCACCTCACGATAGTGGCTGTTAGCGCTACTTTTCTTTCTCTGCTGTTAAAGATCCAAATGTAAGAAGACCAAGTGTTAAATAAAGTGTAGCTTACTCCCTTCCCAAATGCAGTAAAACAAAGTCGGTGGGAAAAGTGGGGGCTGTCAATGCTGTCAGTGTTCCTGTCTGCGTGGTGGAAAGAAAAACCAGGTGCGGGAGGGGCAGTAAGTCGCTCTCCCGCATGAAAGACAGGAGATTATCATCTCAACATCTCCCCCTCTTTTGGTCCCAGTAGTGAGGTTCGGGGTTTACATATGGTCACGTGATTGGTCGCTGCTGTTCACATGCATTTTCGGAGACCGCTACTGAAATAAAAGATTTCTAGATCACAAGTGCTTTAAAAAAAAGTTAGGAATTTTAATCTGGTATAATTTTTTGAAGGAGTTAATTATATATGAGTGATTTGATAGTATTTAATTTTGATTCCATTTGCTTTTTGATTTCTGTGACAAACAAAACTGCATCTTTTTCTAAAAAATGCATGTGGATGGAACGGACAGAGCCGTGAAGTTCGAAAACCTTAAAAATGTCTTGATGCCAAAAACTGAAAAATTTATGTACTGTAGTTACGAAAAGTTTGCTCGATTCTTCAGAATAGCAAATAAATGCATCTTCAACCTGCAGTTTTAAACTGTTAAAAATTGTCATTTGAAAGTATCAGGGGAAAAAAATGTCCAAGTTTTTAAAAAAGAAGATTATCGAGATTATTATCAAAGCTAAAATATTCTTTTTGATTTTGCGAAAATCTATTCACTACTTTTGAAATTATTAAAACATTAAGTCGTAATAGTGGAACGGAATAATTTTTTTAAAAATGCATAACTCTTTAAAGTTTTCAACAAATTTTGATGAAATTTAAATCTGAATGTTATTTTAGCATGTACTGGTCTCCGTGAAAATTGCATTCCGATATTTTAAAAATTAGAGAAATTTTACTTTAGAAAATTTTATCCCAGTCCTGTTGCTGGGGTAAGATCGAGCACTTGCCTGAACTACGGAAGTCGCGTGATTGACTGACAGAACTGATCGTCCCGTTGGCTTTTGGGCTTCCAGGCTATGGCTGACCCACGTAGCCTCACTTCCTCTAATTCAAATTTGCCCTAAACACGTTTACCCCAATTGCGTTTCCCCGAATTCCCATTTCCCCTAATTTCGTTTGCCCTAAATCTTTTCCTATTTCCCCTAATCATGTCTGCCTAATTTTTTTTTTTTTTTTTTTTTTGTTAACCGAAATAAAACGGCGAGTCTTGATATCTCAAGAGAATTATTCTTTCCCTTCCCATTGAAGATGTTGACCACCATGCCAGCAAAAGTGTAAAGAAGTGCACATGGTTATCTATATATTAATTCTACAAGATTTTTTAGTGTAAGACCAGTTGTGAGAGAACGGCTGAATGTAAACATATGGTTGAGGTATCAAAATAAAGGTCTTACCATGTAGATGTGCGAGTCGAAGAGAAAATATGAGATAGGGGCAACGGTTTGGGCGTTGTGGGGCGGCAAAGTTCCCATGTAAATAAGTCTATGGAAGAAGCGTGTGGTTGACTCACGCGCTGTTGAAGGCGACAGTATGGAGGGACTCGGATAGTCCGAAGTCTCTCTTCTCAGCAAACCGTTGTGCAAACCAACGATAGCAGGAATTTGTTTGAAAGTTCTTATCGGAACAGCGAACACTCAAAGACCTGATTGCGTTGTGCCATTGGACTGTGTGATGTATACATACAATTTAACATTCATTCGATCCAGTTTATTCACGTAGGTAAGAAGTTTCCCATTATGTAAAGATGTAAATAAACTTTTTATGAGTTTATTAGTTTCAAAAAAAAAATGTCAATTCTGACGGGTTTTGTCTACGGGGGGGGGGGGGATGAAAAAAGAAACTGTTCGTTGATTCCGACGGGTTTCGTCTACCGGGTTTGAATCCCAGTGACGCATGGATGTTGTTTGTCTTACGTCACTGGCTCTCTCCCTTCCCTGGAACCAGTGACCCTAAGTTAGGGACGGGCCACTGATTATAGCCCATTGATTTGCTCGCGGTGGTCGTTAAATCTTGTCACAAAAAAAAATCACGAACCTGGACTTATTGTCTTTACTGAAGTGGTTGAATGAATTTGTCAATCAAATAAAGTTAACATTTGTTGTTTCATATGAGTTTATTATTTAAAAACAAAACAAAAAAAAAACTTACTGTCGGTTCCAACAGGTTTCGTTAGTTACCATTATTCGAATTGTCCGTAATACAGCCATAGTATTCGTCACTCCCACCCCCTCACAGATAAAGTACTACATCGCGCTAAACTTTTATTAGAGCAAGAAATAGTATTGTATTGCATTTGCTAGAATTGTGAATGCAGAAGGCCCACTTTTTAAGAGTTCTTAGCGAACCAGACACACACACCTTCCCCTCCGTACGAGACTACATATGAACTGTGGAAATGCCTTTTGCTACTTCAGTTCCACCTTAATAGTAGAGGTCAGTCTGTCCCCCTTATAGATAAGGGGGTGAGATGGTCTGTTAGTTAGTTGATTTTAATGGCGCAAGGGCCAAGTTTGGCCAAAGAGCACCAGACACAGAACAATCACTTTAAGATTTTTAAAAGCGGAGTGTGATGGTTAAGAGCAGACAGACTTGGTAAAGGTTAGAAAAGAGAATGATGAAAGGTGTGAAGACTAGTTATTTAATTAGGTTTATATAAATACATATATAAATATATATACATATATATAATTATTAATTATTACTATTATTATCATCGGGTTTTTTTTGTTTGTTTTTTAAATAAGTTTTAAAACGTCAATCTGTTTTAAAAAGGAAAAAACTGCGAAAGTGTCGCAGTGGTCGCCCAAAAGCTTTTGAAGCGTAGCTGCGCCCTCGTCCAGCAGATGAGACTGAAAATAGTGAAACCGATGATAACGAAAGCGAACACAACTACACAAAACATGAGAGACGGTGAGTAAACAGTCGCACGTCTCACACATCGGGGCAGTGTCGCCACACAGCAAATAGCCATGGGTGAAGCGACAATGCCCAATGCGGAGACGCGCAAGAACGACTTCTTCCCTACGGTTCCGGTAACACGATGATTTCCAGACTCCAAGGATAGGTTTAATACGGTGAAGTTTATTATCCACCTGTTGGTCCCACAGGCCCTGCCATGTTTGCCTGATATGATCGTGAACTAGAAAGCGAAAATCACGGTGAAACAATGGCAAGGGTGTAACAACCAAAGAGCAGGCAGATCTAGCAGCAGCATCGGCAGACTCGTTCCCTGGGATCCCAACATGCCCAGGAATCCAGCAGAAACGTATCTGAACATCAGCCTCAAGCAAAGAACGAAGTAGTCTCCGAACGGTAAAAAGAACTGGGTGGCCAGTGAAATTCAAAGATGACAATGATTGCACAACACTCAACGAGTCTGTGCACACGATAGCACGCTGACGAGAGCTCGACTGCACGTGAACAAGTGCGAGATACACAGCATGCATCTCCGCCGAAAACACAGTGGCCTCGGTAGGAATGTGGGCAACAAAAACTTCATCAATGCAGACGGCGGCGTATCCAACAACACCAGCCGACTTAGATCCATCGGTGAAAACAGGAATAAAGTCTGCATGGACGTAACAGTGTTCAGCGAAGAGCTGCTGGTACACTGACGCAGGGGTTGAGGACTTATCAAAAGATGCAAAGCTGGTATCAACCATGACACCAAAAGGGTGCCATGGGGGATCCTCAAAGCCTCTCAACGAGTGACAAGTCGAGCCCTGCATCACGAGCTACGGCAGCCATACGAAGACCGAAGGCTCGAATGCACGAGGGACGGATCTCAAACAAACGAGCCTGTTCGGGATGAAAAACTGCATCGTATAAAGAATGGTTTGGGAGAGATTTGAGTTTCAGGTAAAATTGAAGAGACAGCTGCAGACGGCGTAAATGAAGCGGTGGTTCGTTCGCGTCGGCATAAAGGCTGGGAATGGGTGACGTGCGAAATGCTCCCGTACAAAGACGCAGCGCTTGATGGTGGATGGTATCCAACGGCCGGAGAACGGAAGGACGCGCGGAGCCATACACCATACAGCCATAATCCAGTTTAGACCGAATGAGAGAATGGTAAATACGGAACAAGGAAGAATGTCTGCACCCCATGAGACTGAGGCAAGGATCTTAAGGATTGACAAAGCTCTCAGACAGGAAGTCCTGAGTCGTCGAACGTGCGAGCGGAAGGTGAGCGCACGGTCAACGGTTAAACCAAGGAACTTGGTTTCCGGCAAAACTGGAATGGCTGCACAGTCCAAATAGAGCTCTGGATCGGGATGGAGGCCACGCCTCCGGCAGAAATGGACACACGCTGTCTTTTCAGCAGAAAGAACGAAACCATTGTTGTTAGCCGCTTTAATTATCTGGTTAATTGCAGACTGCAGCTGCCTTTCAATGAAATGCATGCTTGATGACGAGCAGCAGATGTGAAGGTCGTCAACATAAATGGTAGCCGAAACCGCAGGAGGAAGATTTTTGAGCAAACAATTAATGCGGAGGATGAACAGAGTCACCGAAAGAATGCTGCCTTGAGGAACACCTTGTTCTTGATGGGAAAAGGCAGAGAGCGTTGCACCCAGGCGCACCTGGAACACACGGTTACGAAGAAAGTTGGCAATGAAGGTTGGCAGGTTTCCCTGCAACCCACTCTCGTGGAGGTCACGGAATATACCGCGCCACGCTCTATCATAAGCTTTGTCGATGTCAAAAAAGACAGACACCAGGTGCTGCCTACGTACGAATGCCTCACGAACAGACGTCTCAAGGAGCAGGAGATGGTCAGGAGCTGAACGATGACGACGGAAGCCACTTTGTGATGGCGACAGAATTTGATGTTCTTCTAAGAAGTAAATTAGCTTAGAATTAACCATGTGTCAAGGATTTTGCACAGACAGCTAGTGAGGGCAATTGGCTGATAACTAGAGGGAGACTTGGGGTCTTTGCCAGGCTTGGGAAAAGGTAAAACAAAAGCTTTTCGCCAGGAGTCCGGGAAACTGTGCTCCAACCAAATGCGGTTGAAAAGCACTAACAGATTCTTGAGAGATGACGGATCATGTCATAGTGGATGCCATCGGGACCTACAGATGTTGCACCGGACCGATGCAGAGCCACCCGTAGTTCAACAATGCTGAAGGGGGAGTTATACTCGGTGTTATGAAAAGGCGCAAAGGAGAGTCTCTGGCGCTCTGCAGCTGGTCTAGTCCTCTGAAAGGAGAGAGGGTATGCCTGAGAACTAGAAACAGAGGCAGATGCCTCACCCAAACAATCTATCTCCCCGACTTCAGCATACGTGCAGCCGTTGCTCTCAAGAATAGAGATCTGATGGGAACCATAGTTTCCCCGGATCTTACAAATTTTATCCCAAACAGTTTTTGAACTGGCACCTGAATTAATAGACGAAACATAATTCATCCAAGACTCCCTCTTGCTTCGTCGCCGCATCAACCGAGCATAAGATTTTGCTCTTTTAAATTCAACAAGATTAGCATCGGTTGGATGGTGATGGTCTGTCCCGCTTGAATGTTTTCCCACTTACCATCATCACTGATTGGGTGTAGGAGAATTGGCCACAACAATTTTAAGGGGCCGTATAAAAACTGTGTTTTCAACCGCTTCGTAGCCACGTCCCCAGAGGTTGGTTATCTGAATCACAAAGTTTTCGTAATGTTGTATTTTCTTAACTGCGATATTTAATGTAATTCTTTATAAAAAAAAAAATTTATAATCTACAACAACACAAGAATTTCACGGTTTAAAAACTACAGCTCAATATATTCTCTGCAAGCGCAGTATGTCTGGAGGTGGGGGATTTACCAATAATATAAAATATAAAGAATTTCTGGTTCGATCCGGAGATTTTCAACATTTGCAAGCTGCAACTCTATAAATTATCTGAGGACACGTGCATTTGCAGGAAACCTGTCGGTGGAGGGGCTACATACAGAAAAAATGAAATGTGAAGAGTTTGTAGCCCAATCAAGAGATTTTCGGCCTTTACACACAAGTCAACAAATTATTTGCGCGCATGTGCTAACGCAGGAAACCTAGAGAAGGGTGGGGGGTAGGGGCTTAATAGCAAAAATATAAAATATAAAGAATTTGCAGCCCAATTGGGAGATTTTTGGCATTTACACAGTACAGCTCAACAAATTTTCTCAGAGCATGTGATAGCGCAAGAAACCTGTGATAGGGGCACGTTTTCTGCCTTTGCACATGCCCTCAGATAATTTGTTGAGCTGAAGTTTGTAAATGCTGAAAATTTCCCGATCGGAACAGAAATTGTTTATATGTTATGTTTTCGGCATTACCCCCTCTGACACAGATTTCCTGCGGTGGCAGAATTTTGTAGTTGTAGATCGTAAATGCTGAAAATCTCCGAATCAGACCAGAAATTCTTATATTTTCTTTCGGCATTACCCCCCCCCCCCCCCGTTTTGGACAGTTGTAAGTCGGTTTAGCGAGAACCGGCAGTTCAGACAATCAATTTAGTTTTAATGTTATATATAAGCATTATGAATTATTTTCAAAAAATAAGAATTATGTACTTAAATTTATGTAAAAATTAATTATAATTTTCTTTTACGTGAAAAACTAACTGCTGACCATTTAATCTTTCGGTCAATTTCCTCCATCGGTTGCTGTGAAATTCAACTACAGTTCTTATGGATGGATTGGATTACATGTGTTCCCATAGCCCTGTTTTTCAGTGATATCTTCACTGCGAGCGAAGCCGTGGGCACAGCTAGCATATATATGTAACAATTGCCCCCTCCAAGAAAAAAGCTGTAATATGTCTATAATCACACATGACAAAACCTTTTTTCACCGGTAAAGTGGACTTTGTAAATTGAAAGAGAGGAAGCTGACTTCTTGGATTATTCAAAGCGTCAACTGAACTAGTGCTTTACAAAAAAAAATTTCTTTTAGTTATATATGAGACTTGTGTTTCATGAAAACTTTAATTTACGGGAAAGAGAAAATGATGTCGCTAAAGGTATTTATTTCATGTAAAAATGAATAAAAATTGAAAAATATTCTCATACACGGGGCGGCAAATGCCCTTGGCGCTCCCCGTTTGGACGGAGAACTTTTGGAAAAAAAAAACAATACAATTTTTAAGAGCAATATGCCATTATGTCTCAAAAAGAAAAGTGTTTAATCCATTCATTCTTAGTGATTACGTACAGAGCAGAGACATGGACCTTAACTAAACAAGTTAGTAAAATCATGCAATGCATTGATTATGATACGCTTTCCAATATACTAGAAATCATTACTCAAGCTATTACTCAAGTTATGAGGGAAATGGCTGTGGAATAAATCTCACCCCTGTGCCCTGACCTTTGATCCATTTGGATGATATTCAACAGAACTGGTTCAGTATATCTCCGAAATAACATGATAAAGTTTTGTCGCAATCGAAGCAATTTTACGTAAGCTATGATGCATAAGCGCTATGGAATAGATCCCGCTCCTGTGTCCTAACCTTTCACCCCATTTCGCCCATTTTCAATAGGATTCGTCCCCAGACAGGTCCCAACACATACCAAAATTTCATCCAAATCGAAACATTTTTACGCAAGTTATTTACTCATAATGGCGATGGAAGTGATTCTGCTCTTATGTTCCGACCTTTGACCCCCATTTTGCCAATTTTCAATAGGATTTGTCCCCAGGTGGTCTCCTACCACATACTAAAATTTAATCGAAATTGAACCTTTTTTACGTTAGTTATAACGCATAAGAGCAGTGGAATGGATCCCACTCTTTTGTACTGACCTTTGATCCCATTTAGTTCACTTTCAATAGGGTTCCTTCCCAGGTGTTCCCCTAGCACATACTAAAATTTCATCGAAATCGAACGATTTTTACGCAAGTTATCATGCTGACGGACATAAGCACACAACGCGTGACGTAATGAGGCAGATGGGAATCGCGACCATCTGCCCGCCGCAAAAGTGTGACGTCATAAAACTTTAATTGGATCCACAAACAACGCGTGACGTAATGAGATAGATGGCATGACCGCGCGCCAACATCTAATGGGGCGACGCCACGACACCACACTACAAACTTGGTAATTCGGGGTGGTTATTTAACCCACTAAACAAATTTTCTTAAAGTCGAGATCAAGCTAAATCGATTTCTAGTACCAGAAAACGGTAGGTTAACGACTTTCATCAAAATCCTTAGAGCCGTTTTCAAAATAAAATTTACATACATGCAAGAATTGCTCCTTTAAGGTGAATGTCAATTAATTTTGCTTCCTGTACTTCGAATGGAAAAATTTCTGTACACATTTTCTTCCCAATTAATGCGTTCCCAAGGATGAAAATTTGAACATCGATTAATATATCTTCATTTTATAACTTGGAATACTTAATATTTTCTAAAACATAACCATAATTATGCAATCCAACATTTGTTTGTCTACTGACGTCATGAAAATACAAGTCGCGCCATCTTTTTTCTGGACAATTAATGCATTCACAAGGATGAAAATTTGAACAATTAAAATAGCTTCATTTTATAACTTTTAATATTTTCTAAAACATAACCATAATTATGCAATCCAACATTTGTTTGTCTACTGACGTCATCAAAGTACACGTCGCGCCATCCTTTTTCTGGTTTCAACAATACCAAAGGAAAAGTTACTGATTTTTTATATAATTATGGTTATGTTTTAGAAAATATTAAGTATTCCAAGTTAAAATAAAGTTATTTTAATCGATGTTCAAATTTTCATCCTTGGGAACACATTAATTGTGAAGGAAATGTGTACAAAAGTTTTTCCATTGGAAGTATAGGAAGCAAAATTACTTGACGTCCACCTTAATAATATGGGATAAGAGCGATGGAATGGATCGCAATCCTAAGTCCTGACCTTTGACCCCATTTCGTCCATTTTCAACAGGGTTTGTACCCAGGTGGTCCCCTACCACATACTGAAATTTCATCGAAATCGAACCATTTTTACGCACGTTATGACGCATAAGGGCAATGGAATGCATTTCCGCTCTTATGTCCTGACCTTATAAATGGTTCGAAATCGAACCATTTTTACGCACGTTATGACGCATAAGGGCAATGGAATGCATCCCGCTCTTATGTCCTGACCTTTGACCCCACTTCACCCTTTTTGAATCAGATTCGTCCCCAGGTGGTCCCCTACCATAGTAAAATTTCATTGAAATCGAACCATATTTACGCAAGTTATGACACATAAGGGCAATGGAATGATCCCGCTCCTATGTCGTGACCTTTGACCCCATTTGTCCCATTTTCAATAGGATTCGTCCCCTACCACATAGTAAACTTTCCTTGAAATCGAACCATAATTACGCAAGTTATGACGCTTAAGGGCAATGGAAGAAACCCGCTCCTACGTCGTGACCTTTGACTCCATTTGTCCCATTTTCAATAGGGTTTGTTCCCAGGTGGTCCCCTACCACATACTAAAATTTCATCGAAATTGAACCATTTTTACGCCAGTTATCGTGCGGACGGACAAAGCTGGAGCATATACGCTTCTTCAACCTACGGTTGGAAAGCGCAAAAAAGGCATACAAAGATTGCAGATGACTGAAACAGCATAGAGAGATGCATGCTTGGTGTAACCAGGAGAGGTGAGAAGAGAAACTCATGGATAAAGAAAATGACAAGAGTGAAGGATATCACGATCAGAGTGAAATCGCTAAAAAGGCAATGGGATGGACATGTTGCCAGAGGAACTGATCACCGATTGACAACCGAAATTTTAGACTGGATTCCAAGGGACAGCAAAAAAAAAAAAAAAAAGCGTAAGCCACAAGGGAGATGGGTGGATGAAATCCGAAAGCATGCAGGGCTGAATATGGAAGAGACTGGGTCCAGACACACAGTTGTGGAAGAAACTTGGTGAGATCTTCATCCAGCAGTGGATTGATAATGGTTGATGATTAAATATACATATATTTTCCTGAATTTGATGATAAAAGAAACGTTTTATTTCGCTTAACCAGAATCAGGACAAACATGAATTAGGGAAAACAAATTTAGGAAAACGTGAATCACAGAAAAGGAGAATTAGAGCAAACCTGATACAGGAAATGTTTCTAGGGGAAACTTTGATACAGACAAACGTGTTTAAGGTAAACTTTAATTAGAGGAAACGAAATTAGGGGAAATGGAAATTCGGGCAAAAGCGATTTCGTGGAAATGCGATTGGGGCAAACGTGAATTAGGGGAAATGAGATTTAGGGCAAATGAAAATTCGGGTCAAGGCGATTTCGGGGAAACATGATTGGGGCAAACAGGAATTAGAGGAAACGAGATTTAGGGGAAACGAGATTAGGGCAAACGAAATTAGGGGAAATGGGAATTCGGGTAAAAGCGATTGCGGGGAAACGCAATTGGGGTAAATGTGTTTAGGGGAAATCAGATTATGGGAAACAAGATTTAGGGGAGATGAGATTAGGGCAAACGCAATTAGGGGAAAAGCAATTTCGGCGAAACGTAATTGGGGTCAACATGTTTAGGGCAAACGGATTAGGAGAAGCGGGTGTTCACCGGCTAACCCCTTCTTTGTAACTAAAGACCACCACTGTATAAGTAAAAGATGCTTTCCAAGATGCTTTCCCCCCTCCCCCAAAGAGACATACAAAGCTGTTTAAAACTTCGACACAATTACCTGTCACTGAAAAATATGGATGAAAAATATGGATGTCACTGAAGTATTAGAGTAAGATTTTTATTCTGCCGCTGAACTTTGAAACGCCAAAATGCAACAATTGTGCAAACTAGTGAAGCCCTTTTATGAATATATTTTGTTATAAAATGTACCTAAATTATGGCATAAAATAATCATCGCACATGCGAAATAGACATTTATCCGGTTCATTTCTTTGAACTGTGTTATTCAATTTGCGCTTTTTATGCGATGCTTTTTAAAATTGCGTATGGAAGAGAGGGAAAATATGCATATGAGAGAAAAATACTGCGATTAATGGCATACAACGAACAGGTAAAAACTGATGCCCAGAAAAAGTGTAAACATTTCATGTAATATATTATGAATTTCACTTTACACCCTCTAACCAAGTTAAAATGATTCAGGCAGGTACTACAAGCTAAGGAGTTGGGTGTCAAAATGTTGTGCCTACAGCAATCCCACAGAATCGATCGCCACTTTCTGAATTCTGTGCCTGTATTATAAATGCGCTTACCGTGAGCCATATTCGGAATTTTGCGGCAAAAATCACTGTTGTTTTTCCTGCATGTCTATAAAATTCCTTGAGAATTTTATTTTGGAATTATTAAGGAGCTCTGTGTTATTTCTCAAACTTGTTGCAGTGTCATTGGCCATGTTGAATTTAGGAAAATATTCTGAATCCCATAAACACAGGGTTAAGTTATGGTCACTATTTTCCCGAAATGCGACGAGTTAATCCAAAATGCAAGAGAAAAATTAGTGTCCGTAGCAAAATGGTGCCAGCCATTTAAATATCAACGCATCAGCAGATTCTGCTACAGCTCTTCTATTTATTTATGTGAAAACAAAATTTTCTGAAATTCTGGCAGCAATTCGCACTCCGATGTCAATTTTTTAATCCTTAAGGTGGACGTCAAGTGAAAATCCACCACTGTATTTTCAATGGGAAAATTTTGTTACATAAGTTCTCATACAAGAAATGCTTCCTGACTTGTGAAAATTCGCACACATACGAAGGCACTGAACTATAGGCAGTGGCAATCAAATTTGAGAAAAAAAAATTATAGGAAATATTTTAAAATTAAATTTCCTTGAGATGTAGTGTAGCCTATCGTTACTAGGTTTCGCTCTAGGTACGCCAAGTACTGAAAAGGTGGCATAACCTTGACGTTTTCCTTGAATATTAAAAGTTTTCACACAAATAATAATAACTGAGCTGTCATAGCCTTTAGTTTAGGATGTCAGTAATTATTTAAATCACTTACATTACAGTTTATTGGCTTTTCTACCCTCAAACTTATGTAAAAAAGAAATCACATGCTGGTTACTCTAAGATGCTGACCAAAGCTTTTACGAATCATCCCCAGCTAAGCAGGGGATGGGGGATGAGATTTCCCCCTCAGCGAAGGGGATCGACTGACGGTATCAGGTTTCTGTTTCAAAACAGAACCAACACTAATCGGGACGGAGCAGGGCTATTGGGACGAGGAATGAATGTTTGGCCGAGACAGAACGAACGAATCTGCATTCATTTTCGTTTATTTTTTCCATGAAAAAAATGTAATTGTGAAAAATGAAAATAAAAACAATTATCAAAAAATGATGAATAGTAAAAGTAAGACAGTGGCTCACGGAGGATTTCTTTATGGGGTGGCCCAAAATATTGAAGATGCAAATAAAAAAATATCCCGAAGAAAACATCTGCCAAAATATTGCAAAACGATAATATATACCCCATACTGAAGGACGCTTATTAATAAAATATATATTTAAAAATATGTACCAATATATTTTTTTAAAAAGCAGCCAGAGAACGAAGAACCAAGTGATACCTAGTGCAGACGTGCCAACTCTCCGGGTTTAGGCCGGTAATGCCAGATTTTATGACACTTCCCAGAATTCTGGATTCGAAAATAACATTGCTGGATTCCATCATAATTTCCGTAGCGTAAGTTAAAAAGTAATGAGAAAAATATCCCGAAGAAAACATCTGCCAAAATATTGCAAAACGATAATATATACCCCATACTGAAGGACGCTTATTAATAAAATATATATTTAAAAATATGTACCAATATATTTTTTTAAAAAGCAGCCAGAGAACGAAGAACCAAGTGATACCTAGTGCAGACGTGCCAACTCTCCGGGTTTAGGCCGGTAATGCCAGATTTTATGACACTTCCCAGAATTCTGGATTCGAAAATAACATTGCTGGATTCCATCATAATTTCCGTAGCGTAAGTTAAAAAGTAATGAGAAAAGCTCGAAGTTCTCCAAGGCATCGGATAACTTCGATGATTACCATAGCGTAAAAAGTAATGAGGGGAAAAGTTCGAAGTTCTCCGAGGCTTCGGTTCATTAGCGGAGAGGCGACCTTTCCCTTCTGAGCCAGCAGCCAGCAATTTTGCCGTGTCGTTGGCAGCGATGTTTACTCTTCTGTCTGGTAATGATCTCTGGCGCTGCACGCACGGAGTAGGAGCGGGCTTGGCCGTTGCGCACACCGTACGTACTGACGCAGATTTCTATCGTAAGCGCGCTGTAGTGTTTTGGTTTGTTTCATATACTTTGTCTTAACAGGAATTTCTGAGAATTTTTTGCGCACGCATTCAATCAAGCGATGGCTGGTAGAAAATATCAGTCTGTTTTTAAGAAGTCTACGACAGATTATCCGTGTATAATCGAATCAAGGAACCGCCAACGATTTGCCTTTTGCTCTATTTGTAGGTGTGATTTTTTCGTTGTCCACAAGGGCAAAGGAGATATCGTTAATCACATTCGTACGCAAAAACACGCGGCCAATTCTAAGTGCATGGAAAATAACAAAACGTTAAATTTTGCTCGAGATAGTTTCTCTTCCGACGCGATTATCCATGCTGAGTGCTTGGTTACTTCATTCCTCGTGTAACATAACTTACTTTTAAGCTGTGCTGACCATGCAAGCGTGCTTCTTAAGAAAATGTTCCCAGATAGTAACATTTCAAAAACATATGCACGTGTGACAGGACAAAAACATCGTGCGTTGTTGCCGAAATGGGGAAATCTTCAAAAATAGACTTGCGTACTTGCCAACTTTTACGGATGTCTTTAACAGATTTTTTTAATATTTAGATTGCTCAATCGAAATATTTCAACCCCCTGCAACCATCCACTTAGATTTTCTAACAGACCTTACGAGCGCTGTGTCACGCGATGATGTCATCTTTGACTCGCTGGCTTTGTGACATCGTGCAGTAGCTCTCTCTCCACGGGAGTGTGCTCAATTGAGCGATGTGCCGACCAGAGTTCGCCAAAATGCGTAATTGCGGGTTTAGTATGCATCGAAATTTTACCAACGCGTAAAAATACGGATCTGGAATTTTTCTCGATAAGTAAAAATATGCGTCTGAAACTTTTTTCTCGCGCGTAAAACTACGCATCGAATAATTTCACCAATTCATTAAAATGCGCATCGGGACGGTACAGAAACGGAAGTAAACGAAATAAAGGTTTTCTCCGTAATCAATAATTTTTTTTCCTGTGATGCTGCCTTTGTCCAGTATTGTTGTTATATATCATTTTATTCCATAAATATTTGCATTTCAGTTTAAAAATGGAGGAAAAATTTCCGAAATCGGAAATTTGACGGCAAAAAAATTTCGCTTTAGGCATGAGTCAGAGGCTTCGAGGAATTTCTCCTTTTCCATCTTAATTTGAGTTATCCTCCAGATCGATGCGTAACTTAACATAATTTTTTTAAATATTTGTTAACAGAAATTGTTTTACATTTTTTATATACCTTAACGTAACATTAGTGCTTCAAATTATGTCCATTGATATTTCAAACATACGGAAATAAGCTTGCAGGATTTTCATAGAAAATTGCAGGATTTTTCTCTTAAGGTTGGCACGTCTGCTAATGGAGAGGGGCCTGGAAACCTTGTCCACCCACACTGAATAGGTCACTGGCAAAACAAATGTATGATATAAAATGTTGGTACGTTATTTTTTTAAAGAAAGTTACATGTATTTTAGTGTCCAAATAACAAAAGCTACATATGAGCTCACAAATAGCAGCAACAGTCTTCGTTTCAGAATTTCAACTTAAAATTTTTTAAATTTGTCTTTCATTATGTTTCTTTTCCTATGTAGGATAAATCTATCTTTTTTTTCAATTTGAGAAAATAACCCGTAAACCATAAAAAAATTGGTTATGCATTTGTTGTAAACAAGTACATGATATTTACACACAAGACATGGAAAAACAAAAGGTTTATCCAGAAATGAGAACTGACCAAAAGCGTAACAGCGTGAAAGAACACAAAAATCATCCACAGAATGTAAATATTGTCCTTAGTAACAACTTTCCCCCGTCTTGTCAAAAATATTTGGCAGAATGGGATCAGGCAAAATGGGAAGACGATTTTAGACTGAAATTTCGTTTTCACATCCACTAATGACCCCTCCTCCCCCTTCCCTTAATATCTGGCAAAATAGGAAGTAAAATTGCTACTGAAATTTCATACCTCCTTTTACAGCCACTAATGATTTCCATTTGGCAATATGGGATTAGGAAAATGAATAGCGGTTTTCATGTGTCTGCTTCATACGCAGGAAATGTTTGTCATGGAAGCTAGCTGTGGTAACAATTTTTCATTTTCTTTCTTTCCTTTCTGTTTTTTTTTTCAGCGTGTTATCATGCAGGCAAAATGGAACCACATGCAGATAAATAAATAAAAATCCAATAATCTGCGCACGTATGACCTCTAGTTACGCGAGCTGAACTGACAGAAACGAACTGCAAATGAAAATATATATAATTTTTATCAACATTAATATATTTTACCCCCCCTCCCTCCAAACCGCAACTGTATGCCCACACAATACCACTGTCTCATCCACACCCAGTCCTACCTCAAGCCATAAAATCCTTGAAATATAGTCCCAGTCAACTAACCTTCATGGAAGGTACAGAACAGCTACCTACTCTTCGGAAAACTGTGACGAGTGTTTAGGACGAAAAGCAACATAATCATTGCTCAGAATCCATTTTTGTCTGTGTGAAAATTGATATTTGAAATTTTCAAAATGGCAGAGCGTTTCAGTACTAGATTTGATACGAGAAGTTAATTAATATCCTTGCACTTTCGGCAGCTTAGTCCATCTGGCAAGGTCACGCAACTTGGAGACGGGTGGGGGTGGACAGTGGAAGGTACAGAAATCTTCTGCCAACATTCGCTAAACACAGGCAATAAACTGACAATCTGACAAATGCGTAGGGGTAAGCAACCGTGGGGAAAACGATTCTTCCAAGTTAGGACCCCCTACCTCACCCCGATTCTGTTCTATCCCCACTGTTCTTTCGAAAGATAGGCAGATGCAAGGATCTACGATTAGGTCATCAAGTCGTAAATGGGGGAAGGGGTCATAGCTGGAGAAATGTTCACAGCAATGAATTCAGCGGGATTGGAGTATGATGCGAATTCATACCACTGGCTAGCTTGCCCTTCACAGACCCCTTAGTTTGACTTGGAGTCAGTCAGTGAAGTTTTCCTAGGCATGTGTTCTCCACATTTGTTGTTTTTCTGCCTGTTGTTCTTCCTTGTGTTTCATTAGTTGTAGATTATTTTGCATTTTGAAGTGATTTTGTATGTTCTGCCTAAAAAATGGGGAACATCTCATAATTTAATAGTCTTTACGTGTAAAATGAAAACACATGAAAGCTATCATTAAGAACAATGATTATTTCAAATTGCTGTGAGCTTAACAAAAAGACCATAATATGGAATGAAAATTCGGGGGGGGGGAGAGAGTAAAAAGTGTTAAAATGTACGTGACTTTTCTAAAAACTTTTTCACAAAGCGATAAAAAGGTAAATCTGCATAGAGAATATTTTTTCACAGCTAACATTTTTGAGTAGCGTATAATAAGGATCCTTCTTAAATAAATTTGTTTATATATATATTTTGTTTCCTGGTACATGTTTTAGTGATTGTTTTTTGATGCAAGGTGGAATACCTGACAAATTAATGAAATTTTTTAGGTTTATACGTCCACATGTGTGAATGCTTTCTTTTTAATTTCATGTGCCTTTTTTAAAGTCACTGAACAACTGTTCTCCATATATAGCCCGAAAACAACTGATATTATCCTTTATTTTTTTTAAATTAAGTATCTGGTTTTCATACAGATTGTAGAACTTATAGCAGAGAGTTACAAAATTATGTTTGCTATTCCATGAATGAGGAAGGTTGCCATAATAATAATGATAATTTGAAATCTGCAAATCTATGTGGCTGTATGAAAAATGGTAGCCTATTTGAAAGAGGGGGATCATATAAACTAAAAAAATATTTAAAATATCTTTTTAAGGGTTAAGGGCCTCACACCCCAAAACTTTAAACAATAAAAAGCAAAAATGTTCAGCAAAAATAATTTGTTTTAATTTTTTCCAGCGAAAATGATTGTTTTTATTTTTTAACCTTAGGAGATTGGGGCAATGCTCCCAGTTGGCCCTATGGTACTCACGGCACTTATATCACAGGTAACAAATATTGAACCTGAGCTGAACTTCATTAGTTGTCACTGCGTACGTTTCCAGGACTATCTGCGACAATATTGTAATCGTACGTTGCATTCAGCAACAGATGCACTGCGGTTGGCGGAAGACCGCCACACATCTCTCAGCAACTTAGAAAACTGCCACACGCTTTTCATTAAGGGGTCAGGCACAAATTGCTATTCCTCCGAGGAACACTTTAAATGTGTGGCAGTTTTCCAAGTTCGAATGATGTGTGGCAGTTTCCCAAGGTGCCTAATAATGATGGGAAGGAGCTCTTTTGTCTGAATTTTCATGTCGGTTCAAAATAAGGCAACTGGTTACAGAAGTTCGAGGGGGGGGGGCTGGGAAGGTATAAAGATTGCCATTTCCTGGCCTATATTGAGAATTGAATTGGGAACTCCAAACAAATTTCAAGAAAACGTCATATGTAAGCCAAGCGAAAATTGCCGTGTTCGGGAAAGGACAATAAGGTGGGATTTTTAATAACGCTGCACTTTTACTTAGGCACTAAATATTTACATAACATGTCAAATTTGTAATATTTTTTATACTTAATTTAATTCATAGGCCATATGAATTAAGTAAAAGAAAAATGAGCACTTTATTTGCAACAGTTTTAATAAAACTGAACTCTTTGTGAAAATTGGTATTATTGCATGAACTATATATATATATATATCATTGTCAACCATTGTCAATCCACTGCTGGACGAAGGTCTCCCCAAGTTTCCTCCACAACGGTCTGTCTTGTGCCAGTCTCCTCCATGTCACTCCCGCATACTTTCGAATTTCATCCACCCATCTTCCATGTGGTCTTCTTCTGGGTCTTTTCCTGTCCCTTGGAATCCAATCTAAAATTTCGGCTGTCCATCGATGATCTGTCCTTCTGGCAGTATGTCCAGCCCATTGCCATTTCAGGGATTTAACTCTGATCATGATGTCTTCCACTCTTGTCATTTTTCGGATCCACGAGTTCCTCTTCTTATCTCTCCTGGTTACACCAAGCATGCACCTCTCCATGCTTTTTTGAGTTGTCTGCAGCCTTTGTATGTCTCTTTTAGTTAAGGTCCACGTCTCTGCACCATAAGTAAGCACTGGAAGGATGCATTGATCAAACACTTTTCTTTTAAGACATAATGGCATATTGCTCTTGAAAATTATGCTGTTTCTTCCAAAAGCTCTCCAGGCAAGTTTTGTACGCCGATTAATTTCTTTATCAATGTGACCCTCACTTGATATATGTTGTCCAAGGTAAACGTACGTGTCTGTTATCTCCAGCTTTTTTCCATCAATCGATAAATCTTCATTTCTTGTAAAAGCATTGTACATCACTTTTGTCTTCTGAAAGTTCATTTTTAATCCCACTTCTTTACTCTTGTCAGCAAGTTCCTGGATCATACTCTAGCTCTGATGGGGTAGTTGCAAAAAATGACTCATCAGCAAAACGAAGGTGGGTTAGATAATCTCCATTAATCTTTATCCCTTTGTTTTCCCAGTTCAATGATTGAAAGACATTTTCCAAAGTGGCATTAAAGAGCTTCGGAGATATGGTGTCACCTTGTCTCACTCCTTTTCCAATTTTTATGTGTTGTATTTTCAAACAGCCGAATCTTTGCACTTGCATTTTCATAGATGTTAATATTAATGTATGCATTTTCAATACCGCAGGATTTCAGAGCCATTGCAACTGCTGATGGTCTCACCGAATCAAAGGCTTTTTCATAATCGATAAAAGCCATGCACAATGGAAGTTCATATTCCCTCGCTCTTTCAATTAGTTCTCTCATATATATATATATACACTGCTGGTCACCCAAAATGCAAAACCAAGAAGGACAAGATAGCAAAGCCAGATTTACTGGACAACAGATACAAAGATGAAACTATCGAGCTTACAGGCCTGTGCGACTTGCGGAACATGCAGACATCAATAGTTCGTGTGGCCGCCAATAACTGCCGCTACATCGAACGAAAGAGGCTTGGGGTATGTTGGTCCAGGCTGCTTCCACACTTTGCAACAGTTCATCAGGCGCAGCCGCGGGTGGTGCTTGCAGGGCCACTCGGCTGCCGATCAGCGACCAGACTTGTTCGGTGGGCGATATATCGGGAGAACAGGCGCGCCAAGGCAGCAATGACACCTGGTCCTGGTGGGCCGTGAAGACATGTCGCATGAAAGGCCTGTTGAAACATGGCCGCTGAGAGGTCCTGTAGGTAAGGGAGGAATACAGGCCCCAAAACGTCGGAGATGTAGTGGTGGCTGTTGAGTGTATCGGCGATGCGGGTGTCATATCCAATTGCGCCCAAAACCATAACGTCAGGCAAGACTGGTATGGCGATGCATAATGCAGGAGTCACAGTCTCTCGCCGCGGTGCCGCCACACGCGAATACGACCATCGTGGTGTTTGTTGCAAGCAGAAGCGGGATTCGTAGGAGAAGACAAAGTCGTGCCATTCCTAGCCCAGGTGCGGCGTTCAACATCCCACTGCCTCCGCCAGTGGTATAACGTCAATGGTAATCGGAGCAATGGCCGCCGTGCGACAAGCCCCGGCTCCTGCAGACAACGGGACTGTACGTGCTGACACAGCTTGTTGCTCAACACACCCTCATTCCTGTGGTAACGTTCGTGATGTGGCGGTGCGAGCCGTCAATGCCCGCCGCACAACATGCCTTTCTTCTCGTTCAGTGGAGTGCCGCAGCAACGCTCATGTCGGTCCGTCCGCCCCTCCTGCACCCACCGAATCCATACTCTCCTCACTGTAGCTCGATGTCGTCCCACACAGGCGCCGATGTCTCTGTACGATAAACCGCTGTCGCGATAAGCCACTATTCTCCCTCTGTCGAACTCCGAAACATGCTGGAATGTCTGTCATATTCTGCGACGAGGCATCAGGAAGCTTTCCACGCACAGGTCCGGCAGCACAACACTTCCACTACTTACAGCCCGCCTTCTGTGCACCCTTCTTATAGTGCTTCTCGGTGGCATGTCGGGCGCACGTGATTTGCATGTCCTCTTGCGGGCGACGCATGCTGCAAATTACAGGCCAATCGGGTGCTTCCTTCTTGGTGCTGCATTTTGGGTGGCCAACAGTGTATATAGAATCAAAAACAGGAGGTTTAACGATAACTGATGATGCGAACAGCCATTGAAAAAGAGTGAGCGAGGGAGAGAACTATGTAAGCCCCCAGCAAACTAAGCAATAAAAAAAGGGGAGTGGGTTTTCTTGGAAGGACGCTGGCAGATGAACGTTACTTGCGCGTCTGAGCAGTTGCTCCTCTTAAACTGAGGAAGCAGTATGCTACAATTTTAAATGTGATGTGTTGTTCCATCATTGTGTGTTTGTCTAGGTTTATTAAAAATATTTTTTTTTTAACTTCCTGCATTTTTAATTGGAATGCTTATGTTAACTTGCACGGACCTGCGATAATGAAGAGCTGGTCATAAGTGTCGCATATGTTGGTCAATGGTACTACAAAGTATATCATACCTGCCAACCTGAAAAATTTCAAATGTGTAAAATTGCGTGCAAATGACATCTCTAATGATTTTTTTAACTATGCGTGAACAATATTTATAATGAATTTAGCTATGTACAAGTAAAAATAAATGCAAATATTTGCGCATTTAAAATTTTTTAGATGTTTATAATATAAACAAATTATCACATTTTGATACCATACAAAACGTTTTCTGTCGTCCGTAGCTGACAGACGATTTATATATCATACTCTATGTTTTCCGTTGTCCGAGCAGACCTAAGATTATCACAGCATGCTCGATGTTTTCCGTCGTCCGTATCGGCCCAACAATTTCCATAGCATACTCGTAGTGGACCGGCGATTTCCATAGCATACTCCATGTTTTCTGTCGTCCGTAGTGGACCTATGGTTATATAACATACTCTACGTTTTCCGTCGTCTGTAGAGGACAGACTATTTCCATAGTAACATACGTAAAATCCGCAATAGTTGGAGTCTGAATCTTTCTTCCCACCGCATGATCTTTATTCAGCGTCAAGCATAACAGTGTGCACAGAGAATTTACTGTGCCGAAGGGTCACGGGTGTTCAAGCGCACAATTCCCCATCGGCCTTTTTATTTATAGGGATATTTTTAACAAAAAATACAGAAAATTTTTAAATCCGGAAGAAAAAGTTCTTCCGGCCGGAAAACCCGAAGACTAAAAAAAAACCCTGAAAACTTCCGCAATAGTTGGCAGGTATGATTTAACTGAAACAAATATTTCTCAAGATTTAAGAAAATAATAAATGGAAATGCGTAAAAAAAAAAAAAGGATCTATGCGTAAAATCGTAAAGAACAGTTAAAATGCGTAAGAGTTGGCAGATATGACAATGCCAAGTGAACAGCCCTGCCTCAACTGCAGTAGGAAAAGTTTTGGCTAAAGTAGCCTTTCTCCCGTCACACAGAGAAAGCACACGAGAAGCCGATAGCAAGCGCAAACACTTTCACGATACAACACTGATGGCATATATTCTTTCGATAATATTGCTGTTTGACGATATGATTCACGGAGGTTCCATTTCAAAATATGATCATCAACACAGATACTGCTGTCTGATTTGGGAAATAAACGGATAAAAATCGAAGGCCGACGAATTGGCCGCGTCGCACTAGAAGGTTTAACAAAAAAGGATAAATTGAAATTCTTCAAAACACACTGAAATCTAATTCTTCCAACCTGTCCGTAATAGTTGGCACTTCTGTAAGTACATACCAATAGTACACTTTTAGGGTGAATTGGAGTATAGACCCTACACCATGATAATGCCCACCCACATGTGGCTGCTCATGTTTAAGTTTCTTACAAAATGCAGCATCGAAATCATGCCACAGCGTGCCTACAGTTCTGACCTCGCCCAGTGTGATTCCTGATTGTTTCAAACAATGAAGTTCCATGGTGCAACATTCAACACAGATGCTAATGTTATTTAAGCTGTACAGGGGCTGCTAAAGCAGATTCCACAAAATGCCTTTGCCACATGCTTTGAGAAGTGGACTGAATTGATGGGACCATTCCATATCATCCAAGGGAAGATAAGCTTGAGAAAATAACATTTTGCTGTACATATTTCTTCATTTTGTGCAATTTTACTGTTTTTATGAAACGGCCACTGTAATATTTAAGAAAATATAGAAACAATACAGATTTGTTGAACTCTTCCAGGAGTTTACGCCTTAAGTTCGCAACAGCCACGCATGCATGAAATGAGCCCTTAAGAATGGGATTTTGTGACATTCACAGTTTGCCAGTAGTAAGATTCCTAATTACTCAGGATATATGATGCATAAAGTCATACTGCAGGTATTATGCAAACAAAATTACACAATCTGATGAATCAAGTCTAATAAGTTAACACTATTCTGCATATAATGACAATATTAGTCTATTCATTGGATGGAATATACCAGACGTTTAAATTTAAGTCCTTTAATATTGCATTTCTAAACAAATTGTCATACTTACCACGGCACAAAACAAACCCACTCGTCGGCATAACTTCTATTAAACTTGACCAACAAAGAAGCTTAAATTGTGAAACGGTACATTAAAAACTTTTCACAATAAAAGATTCTTAATTAGTACTAGACTTCAGAAGAGGCACTAGAATCTATTCCAATTAACTTCATGGTGTATATAAAACCTGCAATAGGATTTAAAGTGTCTTCAGCAGTTACATTAGTTTTTTTTTTTTTGTTTTTTATAAGCTGCATTTCATGTGATCAAGCAACATTAGTATCAAGGTCATTCCATGTCAATTCAACCAAAAAAATTTTTTTTTGACACCTGTATTCAGATTTTGATTAAACTTAGTATACTTAATTCCTTTATGGTGGTAAATAGCCATATAAATTTTTTTCCATGTGGCTCTTCTGGTTTCAATTTTACAGCCCTTCAAACTTTCAGTGAATTCTTTTTTTTTTACTGCTTCAAATGCCTTCTGCACTTTCTTACAAAAAAAAAAATTATTTCCATCTCACTCTCACAAATCATTCAATCTCTTTGAAGTTTTACTAACTTGTCAATGAAAGCCTGAGGATTTCAGAATATTCTTGGCCTTAAAATTTTTTCTGCAAATATGACTTTTTCCTGCCAGACACTTATTACCCCAAAACCTATCCAAAATTACTGGATATTTTAGTAATTTAAATTTACCGAGCCTGTAAATTTAACATTTCTTCATAACTACTGATGCCCTTCAGTTGCCACACTCAAATTTACAACACATTACCACAATGTCACGGAATTTCAAATACTTTAAAAAATGAAAATGTCACTTCCAGAAATTCAAAGGTCAAATATGTTAAATTGTGTGTGACTTTGAAACTAATTTGTTTTAATTATAAAACACCTTACCTCATCTCAGAAAATTCAAAAGCTATTGTGCTAAAAATTGGCACACATTCATTTCTTGTGTACATCAACGAATGTATAAAATTTCATAAAAATTCCAAAGGGGTCAGATTGAAAATCCCATTTTTTTGTGTTCATTTGACATGGAATGAACACCTATATAGAAACAATTATTTGCCATCATTTGCTTAAATACCATTTTCTATCTTGTCAGTTGAAAAACTATCTTACACTTCCTGTTTATGTAATCAGATAGAAACCAAACCTAAGACATAATTTCTGCATCTTGTATTCCAAAGAACTCGTCAACTTGCTTTTGTGCTGGGGTATGAACTGAAGAAAGTATTTTTCAACAGCTGACCATTGTTCTAAAAGTCTCTCCAGCTGGTTCTAATGTCAGCCATCTAGAGAAAACAGGTTTCATAAACCGATGACGCGGAAGTTTCATATCAGATTGTATTTTTTCAAAATCTTCCCGAGATGTTTGGCCATCAAAAAAATTAGAGAAACCAAGATAATGTCCGAAGCATTTTCACCAAAGTCTTTTAATCCTTTTTGGAATGCATTACGGATGCTGTGTATGTTACATGTGCCAAACATCAACTGTTTTCTTCCTAAGAGGATCAGAGAATTTGTTAACATTGGGTCCATTACAACCTAGCATCAATAGCTTTGAACAAGAAAGCTGGGCATTATCCAAGGCTTCATTTAACGAGTAAATATCCCTAGCAGTGGCTTTACCAATGAAGAAAGTCTGTAGATGTCGTGTCATAATCATTTGTTTGGAATCAGACCAGTATTTAACTACAGTTTTAAGCTTTCTTTGAAGCTGCATTCACAGTTTCATCAAAACAAAGAGAAATTTGCTCCTCCAATATCCTCCACCAACTGCTTTTTAAAATATGGAGCTAAAGCATATCTTGCCCTTGTCCTTGAAAGAGTGAACTCAGAAGGAACACTTCCAGGAAACATTGCCTCAAAAGGTTTCTTTGACATCTTCACAAGCTGGCTGAACAGCAAAGCTCTCTCCAATCATTTTCAAACACCAGATTAACTCTGCCCTTGAAGCAGCTGGTAAAGCTGAATTGATGGTGTAGCTCCGGGAGATGAAATTACACCATCACTGCTACTACATCCACAACGGGCTGAAGACAAATGTAGTTGTGAAGAACTCAGTTTCACTTTACATTGTTCTCTGTGCTTCCAAGTAGAAGCATGCTGCTCTATAGCACTAAAGCCCCAGGAAACTGAAAATGTTTGTGTGCGCAACATACAAAAAACTTCACTGTCACTTTTCTGTTCCCATTCAGAAACCATTGCTGTCAGCATTGCTCCTACTAATGAATGATACTTTAAATCTGCTGAAAGAAAAATGTTCAGTGACTAATAAACAAGAAAAAATCAAAATAATTAGTTTGCTTCCAAATTCTTGGTTAAACAAAAAAATGTGAGAAATTTGGAGTAACAGACTATTTAGTTGGGTTAACACGAAAATTTATGAAATCACAAGGAGTACTTCCTGATCTTTCAAAAAGAAAAGGCAAAACATTAAGTGAAGACGTTGCTAATGCAGTAGAACATTTTTACAAAGACGATAAAAATATCAGGATTTGTGTATCTGTCAGAATTAACAATGAAAAGTTACAGAAAAGTTTAATGTTGTGCAATTTAAATGAGTTATATGCTTTATTTAAAGAAAAATAGCCCGAACACAAGATTGGGCGGTCAATGTTCTGCTCACTAAGACCAAAATGGTGCGTTGTACCCGGAGCTGCAGGCACCCATGTTGTTTGCGTTTGTAAATACAATATGAAAATTCACTTTTCCATCCACACGGGCCACTGACATCCTTTTAGTTGTCATAAGCCATATCTTACAAAATTTCCAAAGGACAGGACAAAATTTCCACAGGACATATGGCTTCCCATAAGCAATCTCTTACAAAAACTGACTCCAATGGACGTGACGAAAGTGACTGGCTGTTTTTACAATATTGCGGAAACACTGTAATAACAATTAAAGGCAAACTATAAAGACTTTGTTTGTGATCCGAATAATGAGGATTGCATGTTTGACAAGTGCACCGATTGTCCGGGTGGACAATATATACAGGAAATGTTATCAAGTGAAATAGATGAACTGCCAGATGAAATAAGTTACAAACAGTGGATCAGTACAGACAGAGCTGAACTGGTTAGTTTTCCAGCTTAGCCAGTCAGAGTGTGTAGTACTTGCAGACTTTTCAGAAAATTTCACCTTTACAGTACAGGATGAAATCCAGAGTTATCACTGGGTTAACCAACAAGCCACGGTTCATCCATTTGTTTATTACTACAAATTAGGAGAAGCTGTTAAGTGCAGAAGTGCTTTGCATTATAATTGATCATATGGAGCACAACACAGCTGCATTCCAGGGTCATCTAATTTCAGACATAAAAAAGTGGCACCTTCATTGAAGAATTTTTTATTTCAGTGATGGTGCTGCCAGCCAATATAAAAATAAAAAGAACTTCGTTAACATTTGCAAACATTTTGACGATTTTGGACTTTAAGCTGAATGGAATTTCTTTGCTACATCCCACAGCAAAAATGCTAGTGATGGAATAGGTGGTACTGTAAAAAGAGAAGTATTAAGAAGTAGTTTGCAAAGAACATATACAGACCAAATTTTAACACCACAGGATATGTATAAATATTGCTCCGAAAAAATTACTGGCATTGCACACATTTATGCATCAACTGATGAGGTACAATCAAAGTATGCAAGACTCAAAGCAAGATTTGCAAATACCGAAACAGTACCACACAAGAGATCATAGAATAGTTCCTCTCGATTCGTCTCAAATAAGATGCTTTAAAACATCCCAAACATCAGAATTTGAAGACTTATTAGTTTCCTCAATCACATCTCGTCAAATATTTTCATTCCATAAAAATGACTTGCCTGTGTTTATGATAAAAAATGGTGGATTGGAAAGATTCAAAACATCAGTGAAAAAAACAATGATATGCAAATTCACTTTCCACATGGGCCACGAACATCCTTTCAGTTGTCATTTCCACAGGACATTGTACGGGTTCCCATAAGCCATATCTTACAAAAAGTGACGAGCGACTGGCAGTTCTTAAAATATCGTGGAAACACTTATTCATTGCTCAAGCAATGAATGTATTTCTCAGTACAACTAGAACATCAATAGAACTGTAAGTAACTTATTTTTTCATAGTTATTGTAATTTAATGTGTTAATGTTATTGTTTATACTGTAGTCACGTGTAAAATGGATATTTGTAAACCATGCACTCAAAATCAGGTAAATTTATTTTGCTGCTTTTGTCTAATTTGTGTTTTAATATTTTTTTATTTCAATGAATAATAAAATGTTACTGTACCATTTATAATTTTCCTTACATATTTAAGATGATTTAAAAGCAATACTGGCTCACAAGTTTGCAAATTAAAATGGTCGTATTTTTAAGTTATTTTGATGTAGCACAGCCTTAAAACTACTTGTGTCTACAAGTTGATATTTTTACTACATTGCTGACTACATTGCTGTGTAAAAATATTTGAATTTTACATTGAAATGACACTTAAGGTTCGGACTATGTTTGGAGGTCTATAGAAAGAAAAGGACTAGTCTCAAGTTTCAAATTTTGTGAATTAATAGTACAACTAGATACATGTAAACATACCAAGTCTGAAGTATGAGACTTTTACCATTCTTAAAAAAAATTATGCCTGAAATCAGCAATTTGAGCAAAATTATGAAACATTTTGTAAGGGCCATTTCATATCTTTTCACAAGAGGTAGTTAAAGCATTCTTGGTCAAAACTGTAGAACATTTCATGTAGAAAAGAATTATCTTTATTTGAACATGATAGCTCTAGTAGTAAAGAAGTTCTTAAATTTTATGTAAACGATGATTTTGGTCAAAAACAAGTCATGTGAAGCCAAAGAAAAATGGCCGCCAGAAAAAAAGAAAAATTTTTTTAAGTGTTAATATACTGGGAATATTGTATGCAAAATATAAAAAATTTTAAAAATGTCTAGCAACAATTTAATTAGTTATTGGTTGATTTCACATGGAATGACCCTGAAGTAACTTGTTCAGTTTTATTTTATTGTATTTTAATTTTCTTCTTCCTTTGTTTACAATTACAAAACAAGAATATTGCTTTCTTTCAATAATGAAGCGATACTTTTGCACACTTTTCAACAGTCTCCATTTCCACCACTTCCGTCACATTCCGGAAACTGGTGGCCGCAATTTTTCTTTTTTAGCGTACGCATAACATAGTGTCAGATATAAGATTAATTTTTTTTTTTACGAGAGCAATAATTTTTAAGCCTTTTCAGCGTTCCTTCCGTGTTTGGGAAGTTAACATCCAATTTTTTTTTTTCATTTTGCTCTTCCAAATGGCTTCACCTCGGCAAGATTTTTTTATATTTCCACCCACCTCCCAAAAGACACTTTCACATTTTTTTATGGAAACTGATGGTTGCAAATTTTTCTTTAACTTACAGATAGCTTTGTGCTTTCATCCTAATTCACTCCGCAGTTTGAGACTGGTTTATAATTACATATCGGGATGGTATTGCATGGCATACCAACCTACTTCGAACACCAATTATGTAGCATTCCAGTAGCTGATGGTCAATCTTTTCTTTTTTTATTTACTTCCAGATAATTTCATTTCACATCGATGAGGGATTTTTTTTTTTTGCTTTAAAAGTTGCCTTGTTCCTTACTTTAATTTTATAATATTTGGGGATTTAATTGTATAAATGAAAATGCTTTCACCACATTTTCACAAATTCAGTAAATTTTTCTCAAAACCTGTAGTCAATGCATCGCCATTCCCCCAACCAGTGTTCATTAAACACACAACGCTTTGACATTGCTAGTCTTAATTGCCTTTTAACAAATTTTACGTAAACGTAAAATTCTTTTTCCAAGGATTGGGAATTTACATTGGTACATAGTCGTTTAACAATGTAGGACTGATTTTCTTCTACTCCTTTGACCTAAAACAACAGAAATATTAACAAGTAATGTAACACAACTTACAATAATAATAAGTAGAAAATACAAGTATACATCAGTAGGAAGGGGAAGTTAGTGCTGATAGATAGCTGTGGCGAGAAAACCAAGGTTGCAGTTGACAGAGAACGACTGACATTACTAACAGAGCCAGTTAGCAGGCTTGAGCCTCCGGGACAGTGTTAAAGCAGGCTCCTGTCTGCTCTCCTCATTCACTGGATCTTGATCTTTTAGAGAAGAAACATTTCTATAAAATGCAAACAGAATACAAGAGATGGGTCTTGCATTTCATTTCTTCAAAGCTTACCATGCCAGACAAGTCTTGCTGAGAGTCTTCAGTGGACCACTACAGATCCCTCGCTGAATAGCTTGTTTTACTTACCATTTTACAGCAAAAGCACAAACTCAGTTCCTGAAAGAAAAGAAGAACTCAATGAAACTGAATGTATTATTCTTGCAGACATTACAGAAAGCTTTACTTTTGTAGTTCAAGATGAGATCTAAAGCTATCGTGCTGGGTAAACCAACAAGCAAATCATGAAATAAAAGATTGCCTTCTTATGCACGATTAGAATAACTAAAAGTTAAGAAACGTGCTCTTGTACACACCAAATGTGGTGAAAATGATCTAAATGACAGGTTAAAAAACATGAGATCTTTCAATCCTTCTTGGGAACATCCTCAGATGTGCTCACGAATTAGCGATTCCGACCTTTAAATAACAAAAGGGGGAAGTGTCACGAGTCGAACTGTGCATTCACTGCGCATGCCTAGGATTGTTCACTGAAGGATCCGGGTCGCTGAGTGGGTGATAGTGTCATCTGGTGTTAAGGCACTCAAGGTGTCACTTTGAGCATATTTGATTCCCTTGGCAGGAAATTTTTCCGAGGATTGGGGATGTACATTGGTATATAGTCGTTACAACATGGATTGCCCTTGATGAATATTAAACTCTCAGCAAAAAGCAACGAGGTTTTGTTCCGTGGTGTAACGACAGAAGCCTCCTGCCAAGCTAGATAATAAAAACCCTTGTTGGTAAGGCGAGATAATGCAGTTTTTGGTTTCGAGTCTTGGATGTCATAAACATGTTCCTTCATCCTGATATCCAATGTCCTCTAGGTAGATTCTATGCAAGTAATAGGTGGGTTATCTGGCTCAGCACTGTAAAGAGATATGCTATATACTCCATGACAGGATCCCTGTTTGATTTGATTGCGGTCGTTGCGAATGATGGAGTACCTATTTGATGTTCTGAGCCCAAAATCGATTTGATGATGATGACAAGTTTTTCATAATGCGAGTAATGTGTGGGTCATAGCACATGGACGCAACAAATTTCTTAACTCTAGTTTCTCTCACGAGTGTGGATATGTTTGAGTTTTTGAGTCTTTAATAAACCGAATCCACCAAATGATCGTCATAGCCATGGTTTCGGGCGATTTCCTTAATTCTCAGACAGCTACTGGAGGAGTGTGTAATGGCTCGTATCATGAAACGAATGGTTGCAAGCTTATGACAGAGGGTGCATAGAGTTATAAGGGATGATGCTAGGGACAGACATAGGCTTCCTCAAAACTGAGGTTTAAATAGTATGATTTGTATTATTTCTGGTTAGCAAAATGTCCAAAAACGGTAAGACACCTTCAGTTTCCAGTTCCAACGTAAAATTTACTGATGGATTTAGTGAAGACATAAAAATCCCTAAAGTTTAATCATTTTCCCTCAGTACCCAACCAAAAAACCAAGACATCGACATACCTCAAATATAGACCCAGATATTCAGGTAAAAGGTTCAATGCCCAGTACTCTAGATGTTGCATAAATATCTCGGCCAAAAGGGGTGATAAAGGGGAACCCATTGGGACCCCCTCCTTTTGCCTGTAAATGTTGAAGCAGAAGTATGATCGATTTTGAATAAGTCTTAGGGCACTAAGGATAGCGGTAATCTTAGACACAGGCATGTCCGATTCTTTCAGTTTGTCTGCAATTAAAGAGTGAACTAGAGGTACAGAAACATTAGGGTATAAGGCTGTGACGTCCAGTGAGGCCATAATGTAGGGAGCCCCTTGACTACAGAAAGTTTGAGGAATGAGGCCAAAGTTTCCTCAAGTGGACGGGTTGGCTTAGAATGCCCCAATACCAATGGTCTCATGGGTTGTCTTTTCGTTTAAGGAATGAGGCCAAAGTTGCCTCAAGTGGACGGGTTGGATTAGAATGCCCCGATACCAATAGTCTCATGGGTTGGTGTTCTTTATGAGTCTTTAAGGTTCCGAATAATTCAGGAACTCTATAGCCATTTGGTGGGTGCATGTGAGAGGAGATGGTAGACAGGAGAGTTCCAGATTTTTTAAGTCTGCTTAGTACCGTTACCATGGCATTTATTGGATCGCGGGTGACAATATCGTGTGGGATCTCCTGAACAGCAGTCTCCATTTTTTGGGTGTACGTAGGTCTGTCTAGAATGAGACTGCCTGTCCTGTTATATTGGTTGGAATTATGGCCAGGTTAAAATCCCTGCATAATTTTCTCCACTGAGCACGTTAGACTTTAAGCGACGGATTATCCGATTGTCTTTGTCTCCGCAATGCCTTAGTAATCTCAAATCTAGCCACTTCTTGATCATTTGCAGGGAGGTGGCGAATTATATCCTCGGCCTGCGGGATAAAAGTCGGGGGTAGGCGGATATGAATACTTTAGCCCCCTGTTCAAGGCAAGTTGTTGAATTTGGCTAAGCTGAATGCTGCTCAGATTGATGAAAGATGACTGAATGTTGTTTTGGTCGGGTTTGGATAAAGGCTTGATTTGTCTTGTCCGCCACTAAATTCCGAAAATGGTGAATGCGAGTGCTCTGAAATTTCCCAGCTTTTTTCAGAAGATTATTATGTTATTTAAAGGTCGGAATCACTAATTCGTGAGCACATCTGAGGATGATCCCAAGAGGGATTTGAAAGATCATGTTTGTTTTAACCTGTCATTTAGATCATTTTCATCACATTTGGTGTGTACAGGAGCACCAGTTTCATTTAACTTTTAGTTATTCTAATCGTGCATAAGACGGCAATCTTTTATTTCATGACTGAGCACAAGCTTTTCATTTATTTTAACCAACAAGAAACTGTTCATCTGTGTGGTATTACAAACAAAAAAGCAAATTTCTCAGCCAATGCATTTGTGTGATTACTAATAACTTGGACCACAACATGGTTGCAGCGCACATGTTCCAGACACTTGCCGACACATTAAAGCAAATTGCCCCAGTGTTAACAAAATAATTGACTTTTTGGATAGAACATCAGGCAAATACAAATATTTTATTAACCTATGCCACCAGAAGAAAGATTTTGGTCTTTGATGCTGAATTAAATTTCTTTGCATCATCACATGGAAAGAAATGTATATGATGGTGTTTGTATAACAAAGAGAGGTGACTAAGGCGAGTCTACAAAGACCTCTGAATAATTAACATTACACCCCTGAAGATATATGACATTTGCAAGAAAAATATAAAAGGGATCTCAAGCATTTATGTTAAAGAAGAAATACTTACTCAAGAAAAAGATTTGATAAAGAGATTTGACAACTGCCAATGAATTCCTGGGACAAGGAAATTTAATCGCTGTGTTCCAAATTTGGGAAGTAGGAGATTCATACGAGCTATAGGTGTCATTCGGCGATTTCTTGATGTTTGGTGGAAAGGGTTAAAATGTCCGCACCAAAATTTTTACAAGCACAAAACCACAAGTAATCAATGTAGAGTTCGCAAAAGGTGCTGAGCTCTCTGCTTTAGTGCACGGCACTCTCAAATGGCTATGCGTGGAAACAGGTGACAAAACTACGCCTACGTTGGCGAGGGAAGTCAGAACATCTAAGACATACATGGACTACTTCATTGGGAATCCCGTGTGTTCTGTTTCTGCTGCGTCTCCCACTTTCATAACATACTAGCAGGAGAGGGGGGAGAGAAAGGGTCTTTCAAAAAGCTCAGGGAGAAACAAGCTACCATCCGAAAAGGTAGGGGTGGGTAAACGTGTGTGCGAGGAAGGCGTTGATGCTCCAGAAAAAAAAAAAAAAAAAGAAGTTTTATTTGCACCACTCTGAAAGACCAGTAAACCATTTACAAACAATCTTTATCAGGATTTGATAAACTATAAGCATCGTTTCTCCTACATACCACGCGATTACAACAAAACTCCATAAGCTCCACCAACATTGTGAACCGTATTCTGTTATTTATGCCGAAGAAAAAAAAAACGAATTACAAGGTAGGTGAAAAACATTCCAAAATGCTGGGATTGGCGGTACATGTTGATTAAACATCATTATATGTTTAACCAAATTACATGTAGAGCTTAAATTGTCATTCAATTCACCGCTTAAAACAGCATTTGTAGCAGGTTGGTGCTAGATAATGAAATTGGATCAATTCAGTGCAGACTTTCTATCACTGCAGAAATACTATGAACCAAATATGAAAAAGCAAAAAGTACCTTTAAAATACTGTATATACTAGAGCAGAGTCCGGGCTCAATTTTCGGAGTGCACCAGAGCCCGAAAATTGGCTAACCTGTTCAACCATTAATAAAAAAACATTTCCACACTTCCATTCTCTCCTCCTCCTGAAATTAACCAATATATTTCTCAAATAGGGAGTGGGGAAAGTACCTCTATTTATATAGTGTAACTGAACAATTTTCTTCGACCGTTCGTTTCCACCTCAAGTGCTTCGGACATTTCCACACTTCCATTCTCTCCTCCTCCTGAAATGAAACACATACATTTGTAGCAGCAGAAACAGAATGATTCTGGTGCTACAAATGTATGTTGCTCAAATAATGCTAGTATTATTGCACCAAATGTGCTGAAATATGTACATTGCTAAACAGAATTAGCAGGGAGCAACTGCATGGAGATAGTTTGCCGACGATAATTTACCCCCCATCAACTATCCAATACCTATGTAGTTCTTGAAAAAGCTTTCTTCCATGCAGAAACACTAATGCGCAGCCAGTTCCCAAATTCCCTTTACCAACTAAAAAGTGTCATTTGCTATATCATAAAATCACATTTATACATTAAAAAATTAAAAAATTGCTCCCCCCCCAACCCGCAGTAAATGTTCTACAGCCTGGGCTCTGCTCCAGGATTTTGGGCCCAGCCCGTCTCAGCTCTAGTAGATATATCACTGATCATGGCCATTTTTCAAATGAAATCCTTTGAGAAAAAGGTTGTGGAACATGGGTTTACAATTTTAATTACATATGGAACCTCAGAGCAAACTACGCAAGTGTAACGTTAAAATTGCTCACTTAGTAGAAAAGGAAATTTTCAAAAATGGTAATACACAGTGTGGCAAAGAATTTTTAAGACTGGGTCTGTAAAATGAAATAGAAAAAAGAAATTATAATTTGTTTTGGTTTGTTATTCAAAATAAGTCCCTCCGGCTTCAATACACTTGTTACAGCGATTTAATAATGATTCGAATGCCTGTTCCAGTTCACTCTGCGGAATTGCCTCCAAAGCACGTGTCGAAGCTGTTTGTATGGTCATTTCAAGTTTTGGGAATAAAGAAGTCTCAGGGTGCTAAATCATGCGAATACGGTGGATGATTAAACACACTTTATTTTTGCCAAAAATCTACAAACAAGAAGTGAGGTGTGACTCGGTGCATTATCGTGCAACAAACACTGTTTTCATCCCAATATTCTGGACAAATGCGACGAATTCTGCCCATCAAATGCCTCAAAACATTTAAATAAAACTCACCAGTAATTGTTTGCCCACTTGGAACAAATTGTTTGTGGATAATACCCTTACTATCGAAGAATGTAATGAGCATTATTTTGATTTTCGATGGACCTTTTTTTCTTGCTTGTGGCGAGTTTTTTGATTTCCATTCCACACTTTGTCGCTTTGTTTTAGGATCATATTGAAAACACCCTGTTTCATCACCTGTAACAATCGGTTTTAAGAAGCTTGGATCATTTTCTGCAGCTGAAATTATGTCTCTGCAATGTGCACTTCTTGACTTTTGGTCATTGGTTAACGTGTGTGGAACAAATTTAGCACAGACTTTTGTTTTGCCCAAATCTTCATGCAGGATGGTTCAAATAGTTTCTTTGTTAATGTTTAAAGACTCTTCCATCATTCTTAGTGATGCACATCGATTGTTTGACACGAAATCGTGAACTTTTTCAATAATCTCAGGTGTCCTAGATGAACTTGGTCTTCCGGTATGCTTATCAATCTTCTAGCGTATCTCTTCCGTCCAAAAAACGCTTGTGCCACAGGAAAACATTTGATCTACTTAAACAAGTCACCGTAAACTTGTTTCATCATTTGGTACGTTTCCGAGGCACTTTTACCAAGTTTTGCGCTAAATTTAATAACAGCCCTTTGTTCCATCTTAATAATTCAACAAGAAAAAAATTTTGCTTCTCTAATTAACGGCCGTTTCGTTTGAGTTACTTTAATAGTTGCACAGTACTTTTTGCAGAAAGCAAGCAGATAGTCACGGTTTATAACGCAGTCGCGATTACACTGGTGGTGCCACCGTAGGCTGAAATCTAGCGCCAGTCTTAAAAATTCTTTGACGCACTGTGTAAATGACTTGGTAATTAGAAGAAACATTCCACAGATAGTAGTTGGGAGATGACTAATTTAGCAACATTGCCGACAAGTTTTTAGTGTACCAACATTAATTTAATCTATTTCGTTAGATCAAGGAATCAGAAAAGCATCAAAGAATCATGAAAGTTCATCGCCCAATGCTCATAGTATCATCACTTTCCTTGAATATAAGATCTATTAAACAATGATAACTCTTTCCTTATATGTTGTTAAATGAATTATGAAAAAGTCTATGAAGGTGAGCATATTACAGCAATTTTACATATACTTTACACTGGGTAGAAAAATTCTTCAACAATATTCAATATAATTCTTCAATAGTACATGGTTTGATCTTTATGTTTTAGAACCACCATTTCAAATAATTTCTTAGTAGCGTAACACTGCTCTCACCCCATGATAATTGATAAATAGGAATTAGAAATTATTTGATAAAAAATAGTGTATAATTCACAATACTGCCCATACTGACATTCTTTCAGGTGACTGCAAAAAGTAACTTAAAAACTTGAAGGATTATCCATGTTAAAAATGTTGAAAGTTCAACACTATAAAACACATGTAGCACACATACTACATGTATGTAACCGTTACCGATGAAAGCACACAAAACACGAGATCTTTCGAGGATCACAATGCCCCCCCCATCCTCAGATGTTACATTCACCTGGTGAATGTAACATCTGAGGATGAATTCCTGTGTCTTAAATATTCCACACGCGCAATTGCAGCAGCACTTTACAGTTCACACTAAAACTAAACAAATTTCAAAAAATTTTCCACTAGAAATTTTTCTAGAACCACTTTATATCACTAGCAAAATGCATTTGCTTGCCAACAATTTGCTACTCACTACCGATCGAGCCCTGCTTGTGCTGAAACAAAAATCCGATACAGAACTTCTGCGAAAGTCATTTGGCACAAACAAAAACTATCGAAGTTGCACAGACCTTTGGTGCTACAAATCTTTTTTTGACATGTGTGACGATGTCCCAGCAACCAGGGTGAGAAAAACAAACACCATAGACCAACTATATAAAAAATAGTATACCTATACTAATAATATGTATTGTAGTATAAAAGCAAGGTTTTAAAGCTTTTGTGCATATCAACTAGACTGCTTTTTCAAGGAAAGCAGTTTGCCTACCTTCTTAAAGCCGTCTGGTTAATGTGCAAAAGCTTGAAAAACTGAATTCTATCAATAAATATGGATTACTAGGTCAGGGTACAAATTTGCCATGTGCTAAATGAATGGCCCGTGCAGCTAAATATTTAAGAGCCATTCAATTTTTTTAAGAACCAAAAGTTTTTTTTTACATACACTAGGTGCTGTGCTTCTGGGCTCGCTACGCTCGTTTCCAGAGTAGCGCTCGGGCCCTGCATTCCGATCTTCAAGTATATCGCATGAAATAAAAACTGGAAAATTCATGTAAATTAAAATTTTTATTGCATGTTAAGCAAATAAGGCTTGTTCCAAAATTTCAGAGTTTTTACTGTCGTTAATTTTTGGAAGGTCACTAAGGAAAACAAAAGCGGTCCAAAAGCATTTCCGTAAACAGTTATGCTAAACTGTTAAGGTCAAGTAATTTTGCTTTCTATACTTACAATGGAAAAACTTTTGTACACATTTCCTTCACAATTATTGTGTTCCCAAGGATGAAAATTTGAACAGATTAAAATAACTTCACATTATAACTTGGAATACTTAATATTTTCTAAAACAACCATAATTATATAAAAAAATCAACCTTTCCTTTGGTGGTGTTGGAACCAGAAAAAGATTGTGCGACCTGTACTTTGATGAAGTCTGTAGACAAACAAATGTTGGATTGCATACTAATGGTTATGTTTTAGAAAATATTAAGTATTCCAAGTTATAAAATGAAGCTATTTTAATCAATGTTCTAAGTTTCATCCTAGGGAATGCATTAATTGTCCAGAAATAAGATGGTGCGACCTGTACTTTGATGTCAGTAAACAAACTAATGTTGGATTGCAAACTAATGGTTATGTTCAAATTTTCATCCTTGGGAATGCATTTAATTAAGAAAATGTGTACAGAAGTTTTTCCATTGGAAGTAGTTAGTTAATTGATTTTAGTGGCGCAAGGGCCAGGCTTGGCCAAAGAGCGCCAGACACAGAACTATCAGCTAAAGATTTTTAAAAGCGGGGTGAAATGATCATGAGCAGACTGGCCCGGCAAAAGCCAGAAAGGAAAATGATGAAAGTTGAAGACTAGCCAGTTATCTAGGTTTATATATAAATTTATCAATTTACTATTATAACCTTATTTTTTAAATTAAATAAGTCTTAAAACGTTAATCTGTTTCAAAAAGGAAAACAATGCGAAAGTGTCGCAGTGGTCGCCAAAAAGCTTTTGAAGCGGAGTCACGCCTTCGTCCAGCAGATGAGACCGAAAATAGTGAAACCGACGATTACGAAAACGAACACAAGCCATTCGTTTCTTTCCTTTTGAGTCTTTAAAAATGCTTAAAAATCAGAAAATGACTTTTTTGTAGAAAAGGGATGATAGTTGTAAGTTTATGCTGTAAAAATATGATTTATAGTTTGCCATATACCCGTTTTTTTTTTTTAAATGGATCCAATCACAGAATAGAGAATTTTGTGAAACTTAGAATAAATTTCTCATAAACAAACTAACCCGAAATTGAAAAAAGGCGACGAGGTGCAAGAATTCTGTCATGGTACTTCATGCCTGTTTTACAAGTTTCTGCCAAATTATTTGCCAGATTTAATTTTTTTGACAGTTTTATGATAAATATTATAAAAAGGTGATAGCCAATATTTTCGCCAAAACTCCACCCCTACATATTTTTTTGCAAATTGCAAAAAATGAGATCGGTAGCGCGACCCCTGCTTGCATTTATAAGACGTAGACTCGCACATTTTCATTAAGTGACCTGTTATGTGCAAGTACGAGATGCCCTTTATGCAATTTTCAGATAGCTTTAGAAATCCGGAATTTTCATAAATCCAGCACACGTCCGGTCCAGTCTATAAAGGCTTTGAGGTTTTACTGTACATCATGCAATTGACCGATTTAGGGAATGTTAATACCTTGAAATCCCATTGCCTTTAAATTTAAAGCAAGCAATATTTTGTCCTTGTAAAATGCATTTTTTTTAAATTTTATTGTCAAATTTTTGCAGTATTGCCCACAAATTCATTTAAACTACACTTTTATGCATGTATACAATGTTTTAGACTACTGGTTTAATACTAATGACTGTCTCAGAATAACTTCAAAGTCATGAAATACCAGTGTTTGTGAAACAGCAGGCATCTGTTTTTAACAACTGGCACTCAGACGCAAATTATGTCATCATGGACATGCAGGAAACTAAAGTAATCAGCTCATTGTTTACTAAAATGTTGCGATACTGTATCTGTATAGTGTGTTGCATTTCATTAATTTCTTAGTTGCATACAATTATTACAATGCACAGACAATTTCACTCATTCACTTACATTAAAGAATTCTTGGCTTGCTAAATAAATAACCAGTTTTATTTAAAAATATTTTTGCTTGAAACTAATTGCAGGGTTCAAGTTAAAAGCCTAAGAACAGTAACAGGTTAGATACTGATGAAATCACTTTAATGTTATGAATAAATCACTAATTTACAGAAGACTCACTAGTTAACAGAAAAATCTTTCCATAGTTAGCTATATTGCAAATAGATAAATTTAAGGTTAGTCTAGAACAAAACCCAAAACTTAAAATCAATAAAATAAATGCAAAAAGATGTCACAACTGAAGGACAAGTTAAAAAAAAATGTTGCAGTGCAAAAAAAATTACAATTCAGTCAGTTGTTAGTTGCTAAAATCTACAAGAGTTTACCAAGAAAAACAGATGGGAATCCTATACCAAGAAATACAAATTGAAAGACAATCCCTAGTAAAAATATATTTTATACCAAGTGCTGTAGTAGTTCTACAGAGTGATGCCTGGAAAGAAATGTTTCCAAGAAAATATCCATATCAATTTTAATCTTTAAATTGCCGCACCGGGGGCGCAGTGGTCTCATCATTCGTCCGTGAGGGGTCCGGGTTCGAATCCCGGTCAGGCATGGATGTTGTGTTTGTCTTACGGCACTGGCTCTCTCCCTTCCCTGGAACCAGTGACCCTAAATTAGGGACGGGAGACTGCTTATAGCCCATTGAGTTGCTCACGGTGGTCGTTAAACCTCCAATAAAAAAAAACTTTAAATTGTTAAACTGATTTGGCTAAAACGTACTATCTAGCATACCCAGAAGGCTGTACGAATTGTTGTGGAGAATGCCCTAGAGTAGAAATTCAAACTTACATGGCCTGGTGGCCAAACTCATTTTTACCAAATTCAGAAATTGTAGCAAGATTTGCCATCAGGAGCTATATCCACTACATTTTTTTCAGGGTTCCCACTCAAAAGTAATGAAAAAATTCCCTGACTTTTTAGGTTCTCCAGGTGGTTTTTAAAGTTCTCCGAGTGGCAAGTTGCAAAGAATTGTTACATTTCATTCCATTCATTTTTCTCACCAAAGCACACACTTGTAAATTCTTTTAAGTATTATTCCTTTTATTTATAAAATTACCTACTTCTCATTAATAACAACTAACTGTGCACATTCTTTCTGTACCAAAGTTCCGTGAACTTTTGTGAATACTACAGCTACACACGGAATTTGTATATGCATTCCCATAGAAACAGGTCATATGTAAGAAAAAATATGTCAGTTGAATAGTTTGTTTTTCTATAACACAATGCAGCTAAGCTTAATGATGGAATGGCTGTGTTCAAAGAAACATGTTTCAAGAGAACCAACAGACAAAGGACTTTGATCCATCATTTGGTTGGTTTTCTTGTGAAGTTTCTTTATAAGCAGGTGCCAGTGTGCCTAATTGTCTCATGTTTAACTGCCTGCAGAAATTGAACAAAAGCTTAATAACTGGCAATTTAAAAATTCAATTTTGCATCTTTTTTTAGAGAATAAAGGAAATAATATCACTGAAAGTAACATCTACCAAATTCTAGGCAGGCCATAATTGCAAGCCAAAGTTTGAAATCTTGAAAAAAAAGTTTTGGCAAAATAAAGTATCCATTGATTTTTACAAAAAAAATTGGGAAGGGGGTAATTTTCTCTGACTTTTACAAAAAAGGGTAATTTCCTCTGATTTTTGGAACCATTTTCAAATTCCCTGAGAATTCCAGGTTTTCCAGGTTGAGTGGGTAATTTTTCCCGATTTTTGGAACCATTTTCAAATTCCCTGAGAATTCCAGGTTGAGTGGGAACCCTGTTTTTTGAATGAATTTCAAATCAGGGGGAATTTCTATGCCGCCCAGCAGAAAATCTACATGTAACTTGAAGTCCTAAAATAGTCTAACATAAATGGAATCTAAAGGTAAGAGAATTTTATCAATCTGATGTTTAGAAGTAAATATATAGAATAAAATGTATTGAATTCCAATCTGCATTTACATGTTGTCTAGCAGCAAAATTGTACATAAAAAGCAAGATGAAGGATCATTTGCACATTTCAAAGCTTCCCAATGCAAAAAGAATTTCAAATTGGACTAATAGTTGCAGAGATATGGTGTCCACAGAAACTAGTAACATAAGCAGAATCTTTTTACAAAAGACATGCTTAAAAACTACTCAGTTGCATATTTATTTTCTTTTATGCAAATGCCTTTGTGCATGTGTCCAGTAATTCTCTAACTTTTGCATTAACTTCAATATTAATGTAGTATTATTTAAAATATGCGTGTACTAAATTTTTTAGTCACTACATGTTACATTCAACAAAAAAAAGTTACACCCAGTAGGAAGCAACCATCAGGAATGAAACTGGGTAGGTTTGACATGTGAGACATGCAAATGATTCAAGTATCACGCACAGGTGCTCATGTGATGCCAGCAAGGAGGGGTTGTAGCGCTGTGCCTGATCAGTATATTAGGTCATCCCGTTGTGTGCGCTTGCCATTACGAGTCTTGAAGCAACTCTAGCAGTTGTAGGTGGGCCGCACAGTCGAGCTCCAGGATTGTCTTATCGCCGTACCAGTTTTGCGATATCACGGCAGTGGGTGGAACAAGGCACGCGCAGCAACAGGAAGGATAACTAGACCAGATAGAGATGACAGACTGGTTTGTCCGACATGCAGTGACCTAACAGCCACGACTGGATATTCAGGAAGCACTGGTGCCCTCCATGCATTGTCTGATTAGTGCCAGCACCATTGGCAGACAGCTGCATAACATGGGACCCCAACACACCGTTATGACTGCCCTTAACACCATTGCATCAACACCAAAGACTGCAGTGGTGTCAAGGATCCACTCAGAATGGCAGCGGGGGATCTTCAGTGAAGAGTCCCGCTCTAGTCTTCGACGTGCTATCCACACTCCACCTCTACTGCGCAATGGAGCTGAGCTCGGGCTAAAATTTTGGAGCCAGAGTTCTTGCCAGCACGTGGTATATCCGCTTAAGCCCATCCGAGCCTAAATTTTATACTGCAAGATAGAGCCCAGGGATGAACAAGCCTGAAAAATGGCTTACCACCTGTCCAACCATCAATAAAAAAAATTCCACACTTCCACTCTCTTCCTCCTGAATTTCTTGAATGGGAGTGGGGAAGGGACTTATTTTTAGTGTTACTGTAAGATTTTTTTTTTCTTTTTTGACCGTTCGTTTTCACCTAAAATGCTGCGGGCAGTGCTGCAATTGTATGTTGCTCAAATAATACTCGTATTATCACACCATAAATGTGCCTAAATATGCACCATGCTAAATAGAATTAGCAGGGAGCTACTGCATGGAGATGGGGTAAATTATTGTCAGTATGCTATCAACTATCTATAGTTCTTGAAAAGCTTCCTTCTCTTCAGAAAACCACTAATGTGTGACCTATAGCATTATATTCCCAAGCCCGGAATGAACAGCTATCTCGAATGCCCCCCCCCCCCAAACAGAACCAGTTGCCTAAGAATTAATTCCCTTTACAACTAATAAAGTGTCATTTGCTAAATCATAAAATTACATTTATATATAAAAAATTATTTTGCTCACCCTCTCTCAAAGAGCCAGAGGCCATTTGGGCCTGGGCTCAGCTTCAGGCTGTCTCAACTGTCGTACGAGATGGCTTATCACAGGACACCGCATTAGGAACTTGTACAACTCCATGCAAAGACATCTGACATGCAGTGTGAGCAAAAAAAAAAAAGGCGGCCCATCGCCATACTGGGACACTACTTATTGCCCATATCAGTCTACACATTTTAATCATTTATTGCTCCTGGTAACCTTTACCTCCCTCCCAAATAGCATGGCAATCAGATGACCTTTTGGGCGAAACTATTTTTTTGACGAAGGAAGAATGTGTGTAGTGTCTAAGAAAAGGTATTAATACTAGCTCATCGCAGTTACAAAAACTTGCAAAGATTAAATAAGTTTCTATTGTCCAAATTACATACAAAGTCATCACATACATAACTCATTGAATATCATAGGTATAAATATTTTATACTTCCCATTATCTGAAAAAAAAAATCAATATTTGGTAAACAAACAGCCAATGTGTTATACATAACCAATATTAATTACATAGCCTGAATGAGCATCTTGAAAATCCAAATTTGCAAGTTTTCATGACAAGAAAAATTGGAAGTGATAAACACTTATTGCAACTCAGTAACAGCCTCTTGTCCACATACATGTTCAGACAAACCTAAAAGTCATCATAGTTGCAATACATTTAAAGTCATGAACTTTCATGCGATGTTGCAACTGGCAGGAATAATTTGTTAAGCTATGGAATTATATAAGCTGGTGGTGTTAACTAAAGTTCCCTAGCCAACTGTCGAAAGGGATTCGGAACACAGCTGAAATTAATATGCAACAAGTTTTTAATGACATGCAGACAGTAATAAGGGACAGTCCATAGGCCTCAAATTAGTAAAAATGCACAGAAATGTAGGTAAATATTTGAACTAGATTTTATCTTCAGGGTAATGCTCTAATCAGAAGTGATTTGATGTTATTTCACAACCAAATGTGTATCAGAATTTTTGGTTATTATGCATTTAAAAAAATGAACACATCGGAACATTCTGAAATAATATTGGAGATTTAAAATTCCATTGCACCAAACTAGTTGCAAGGAAGTAAAGTCTCCACAAGCTGTATGCATACAGAAGTTTTTAATGTTTTTAGTTGCACAACAATTAATTTTAGTGTCAAGAATTATTTACAGAAAGAATAAATACATTGAACTATTTGCTAGAGGTAAACTCAAGAACTGTTTACAGAACCTAAAAGAACCCTCGGTAGCAATCTTTAGATGTATGCAAAGACATGTGTCTAGCACATTACAAATTCTTTCCATTAACTTCAATGTTAAAGAATGAGTTATTTAAAATATGCATGTACTAAACGTTGTCTAGCAGCAAATTTCTACATTATAAAAAGCAAAATGAAGGATCATTTGCACATTTCAAAGCTTCCCAATGCAAAAAGAATTTCAAATTGGACTAATAGTTGCAGAGATATGGTGTCCACAGACTGACAAACTAGTAACATAAGCACTATCTTTTTTACAAGACATGCTTAAAAAACTACTGTTGCATATTTATTTTCTTTTATGCAAATGCCTTTGTGCATGTGTCCAGCAATTCTCTACATTAAATTCAATATTAATGTAGTTTTATTTAAAATGTGTGTACTAAATTTTTAGCCACTACATGTTACACTTATCATCAAAAAAAGTTACCAGTGGGAAGCAACAGACAGGAATGAAACTCTGCAAGTAGGTTTGACATGTGAGACATGACAATGATTCAAGTATCATGCTCAGCTGTGCATGTGACGCTAGCAAGGAGGGGTCGTATCGCTGTGCCTGATCGGTATATTAGGTAGTCCTGTTGTGTGTGCTTGCCATTCTGACTCTTGCTGTTGTGTTGGTTGCATCCTTTGCAAGTGAAGTATGGCTCGGAGAAAAGTTCTGAAATAACTAGCAGTTGTAGGAGTTAGAGGGGCCACATCGTCGAGCTTCAGGAAGCAGGATTGTCTTATCACTGTACCAGACGTGCGGATATCACCGTAGCACTGTTGGCGGCAGTGGATGGACCAAGGCACACAACAGCAAGGCTCAGAGAGACTGACGAACCAGAGAGAGAAGATTGACTGGGTTGTCCGACATGCGGAGTGACCCAACAGCAACTACTGCAGATATTCAGCAAGCAGTGGTGCCCTCCATGCATCATCCGATTAGTGCCAGCACCACTGGCATGACGTGGGACTGACTACACACGCCGTTATGACTGTCCTTAACACCATTGCATCAACACCAAAGACTGCAGTGGTGTCATACTACTATCAAGGAGCCACTCAGAATAGCAGCAGGGAATCTTTAGTGACGAGTCCCGCTTTTGTCACTGAGGAGACGAATCCGTGTGTGGAGGCACCGTAGTCAGCACCAAGATAAACTTATCTAGCAACACACTTCCAGAAAGTCTGGTGTTATGGTCTGAGATGCAATTGCCTACGATGCCAGATGTGTTCATTAGAGGCACTTTTGACAGCCCAAAATTACATTAACGAGGTCCTGCAGTCAGTGGCCCTACCTTTTCTCATTGCTCACCCCAGCGCAATTTTCCAACAGGACAACTTTCGCCCGAATACTGCTGATGTCTTGAGCTTGCCTTCAAGGCACTGACAATGCCCCGGCTAACCGCATTGCCAGACCTATCGCAGATTGAAAATGTGTGGGATGCTGTTGGAAGCGCTATCCACACTCAACCTCTACCGCACAACCTGCACAAGAAGTTTCAAGCTGTATGGGATGGATGGCTTATCTTAGGACACCATGCTGTGTGAGCAAAAAAAAAGCAGCCCATTGCCACAATGAGAGACTACTTATTGGCATGTAGCTAAATAAATATTGCCCACATCAGTCAATGTTTAATCATTCATTGTTCCTGGTAACCTTTAACTTCCTCCCGAATAGCATTGCAATCAGATGTCCTGGGTGTAACAAATTTTTTGACGAGTGTTTAAGAGAAGGTGTTAATATTAGCCGATGGCAGTTTTGCGCAATGATTCATAACAGTTTCTATTGTCCACATTACAAAGTCATCACATACATAAGTCATGTTCATACTTCCCATTATCTGAAGAAAATCAATATTTGGTAAGCAAACAGCCAATGTGTTATACATAACCAATATTAATTACATAGCTAAATGAGCATGTTGAAAATCCAAATTTGCAAGTTTTCATGACAAGAAAAATTGGAAGTGATAAACACTTATTTTGCAACTCAGTAACAGCCTCTATTGTCTACATACATGTTCAGACAAACCTACAAGTCATCATAGTTGCAATACATTTAAAGTCATGAAATTTCATGTGATGTTGCAACTGCCAGGAATAATTTTTTGTTAAGCTATGGATTTATATATTAGCTGGTGTTATAGTTCCCTAGCCAACTGTCAAAAGGGATTCAGAACACAGCTGAAATCAATATGCAACAAATTTTTAATGACATGCAGACAGTACAACAGTTTATTCCATAGGCCTCAAAAATCAGTAAAAATGCACATAAATGTAGGTAGATATTTGAACTAGATTTCATCTTCAGGGTAATGCTCTAACCAGAAGTGATTTGATGTTATTTCACAACCAGATGTGTATCAGAATTTTTGGTTATTATGCATTTAAAAAAATGGACACATCGGAACATTCTGATATAATATTGGAGATTTAAAATTCCATTGCACCAAACTAGTTGCAAGGAAGTCAAGTCTCCACAAGCTGTATGCATAGAAGTTTTTAGTAATGTTTTTAGTTTGCACAGCAATTAATTCTAGTGTCAAGAATTTGTTACAGAAAGAATAAATATATTGAACTATTTGCTAGAGGTAAAATCAAAAACTGTTTACAGAACCTAAAAGAATCTTCGGTAGCAATCTTTAGATGTATGCAAAGACCTTTGTGCATGTGTCCAGCACATTACAAATTCTTTCCATTAAACTTCAATGTAACGAATTTTATTTAAAATATGCATGTACTAATTTTTTTAATCACTACATTTTACAGTAGTCAAAAAATAGTTGCACCCAGTGGGAAGCAACCCACAAGAATGAAACTCAGTGGGTAGGTTTGACATTGTGACATGCAAATAATTTAAGTATCACGTTCAGCTGCGCATGTGACACCAGCAAGGAGGGGTCGTAGCAATGTGCCTGATCTGTAGTTATATTAGGTTATTTCATATTCCCATTATATGAAGAAAACAATAAACATTTGGGAAGCAAACAGCTAATGTGTTAGAAGCAAACAGCTAATGTTATTCGTTCAAGACCAATATCGATTACATAGCCACTGCCAATTTTTCTTGTCAGGAAAACTCCAAATTGCAAGTTTTGCTGACAAGAAAAATTGGCAGTGATAAACATTTGTTGCAACTCAGTAACAGCCTCATTGTCCACATACATGTTCAGACAAACCTACAAGTCATCATAGTTGCAACTGCCAGGAATAATTTTCTTGTTAAGCTATGGATTTATATAACTGGTGTAATTAACTGAAGTTTCCTAGGCAACTGTCAAAAGGGAATAAATTGAATCTTTGTTGTAGATGTATAGATTGTTTGGTGACACTGTGTTAAAGAACTAAACCAAAGTTACAAGTCTGTTTATCAGCCATGTTCATTGACATGTAAGCTACTTCACTCAAAAAGTAGCATAGGGTCATTCCAAGTCAGATCATCCAGGTCATGACATGCACCATTTGAGATCTTGATTTAAACTTTGCTCTGAATTGTTCCTAGCAGGGTCCTGGAACCACCTGTAAATTATTACATAATGTAAATTATATTAAAATTAAACATTAGTATTGATATGTACATACAATAATTGTTATAAAATTGGAATCCACTAACTCAGTTCACTGTGCACACTAAAACTAGACAGACATAGGCACTAAATTAAAAATGACACTATTTCAACATTCATCATAGATGTTCACTCTTTGAATGGCAGGAAGAGATCAACTGAATCAGAATGATGACAACTGGGTGACTACAGGTTTCATGTTACCACATGCACAAAGAGATTGTTACACAGGCATGGTTTCATAAGCCTGTCAGTACATGTCTCAAGCACATGCACAGACAGGCTCATCTTGGCCTTTATTACTCTTCATTATTAAACTAATCCGTATTATTTTCAAAAAGCGGAGTTGAAAACTACTGAAAATTGGACTAATTATATTTCTAAACATCAATCACATGAAAAATGTGCAGATGACTAAGAAATCTCAAATATTGTGTATTTCAGATTTTTTTTTTGCTTTTTAATTTTTTTTCAACATGTACCGTAAATAAATACTTGTTAAAAAGCCAGGAATATTTTCAGTTTTCAGATAGCCTATATTATAAGTAATTTAAAACAAATTTGAGCTTTATCTGGTGGGAGACTGCAGATATTCCAATTTTAGTAAATTCATGCAGTCATCCGGAAAATTTTCATTGGAAAATAATATTTTAATTATCTGAAGCTGATATGGCCCCCTACTCCAACTCCCAGTATGTTTATCAACATTGTTGCAAAGTTTCGTACTGATATCTTGAAGTCTTATTTTAGTAGAAAGTACAGCTCTGCACTGCTCTTTCCGAGCTATCAAATTTCACCAATATCATAAAACAAAATTATACAAAAAGTACAAGGGCTAAAGCCAAATAAATTTACAGGTACCAGGACCCTGCTAGGGACAATTGAGCAAAATTTCATCAAGATCTGAGATGGGTGTCAAACCTAATTTTTATGGAATGGTAGGTAAATATTTGAACTAGATTTTATCTTTAATGCTTGACACTACAATTGATTTGATGTTATTTCACAACCAGATGTGTATCAGAATTTTTGGTTATTATACATTTTTAAAACTGGACACATTGGAACATTCTGAAATATCAGATTTAAAATCCCACTACATCAAACTAGTTGCAAGGAAGTCTCCAAAAGCTATATGGTTGCAAGGAAGTCTCCAAAAGCTATATGCACAGATGCAAGTTTTTAGTAATGTTTTTTAGTTGCACAGCAATTAATTCTAGTGTCAAGAATTATTTACAGAAAGAATAAATATAATAAACTACTTGCTAGAGGTAAAATCAAAAACTCTACAGAACCTAAAAGAGCCTTCCATAGCAATCTTTATTATCGAAAGAAATACGGGATTACGCCATATAATACAAATTTTGAAGATGACAATCCGATTTTTGGCGTAAATGTGACAAGGATGGTAAGTCAGATAATATCCGAAAAATTTTCAAGTTTTCGGATATTATCTGACTTACCATCCTTGTCACATTTACGCCAAAAATCGGATTGTCATCTTCAAAATCTTTATTATTATTATTATTTAATGCCCTCAGATTTCAGAGTTTGAATCCAATGTTTCTTTTGAGTGGCTACTTGATTATGACCACCCCTCAGTACTTCGTTGGGCCACCTTTTGCCTTCAATACTTAGTCTATTCTTTGTGGCATGGACTGTTAGGTGGTTTGTGGAATCTGAGACCATGCTTGATGAATAGCACTTTCCAGGAGTGCGAGATTGCAGGGTTGTCGATCCAGCTGTCTGATGCCTCGTTAAACTTCATCCCACAAATTCTCAATGGGGTTCAGATCTGGAGGCCACCTAAGCAAAGTAAACTTGCCGGCATGTTCCTGAAACCAATCCTGTACAATATGAGCACTATGGCAGGACGCATTATCTTGTTGAAAGTAGCCATCGCCATTGGGATAAACCATCCACATGACAGGATGCACTTGGTCCGCAAGAATGTTTAGATATGATGTGCCAGTCAGACAATCAACATGAATTAAAGGGCCCAAAGCGTGCCCCAAACGATAACGTATCCTTTTTTGGCTGACAGTCCAGTCTTTAAACACATTAACAGCTGCTCTGGAACATTTCACGAATGCGGCGGTTTCGGTGATACTCGCTTTAAGCTTCTACAATCTCCCACTTTGAAAGTCTGTCAAATCGCAGTTTTTACCCATCGTCACCCAAAAATCACTACTACTGTCGCAAGCACTAAACTTTCCCTTTTTATACTAGCCTCTCCCTCTGGCAGCAGCAGCGTGCAGCCATAGCTTATTTGCTATAAACTGTCAGATGGTCATAATAAAGTGGTCACTCAGTGTATAACCCATTTACTAAAAAAACTGAACTCTACACTTGTTTTAAATTTGTAGCTCAGTTTTTATACCAAGTAGGTATACAAACTTGTATTGGTAAGCAGTGTAACTGAGAATATCCTGCAGTAAATCATATGCAGTTTTGAAAATGTGACCCTTTATGGGGGAAATCAAATATTGGATTACATTATAAAAAATAAATTAGACAAGTTATTACATACAAAAAAGTGCTATCAATGAGCCTTCAAAACAAGTGGTGTTTTAAACAACTTAATTACAACAGAATTACAAAATACAATGAAAAAATTTCAGTTTGGTAACAGTATGAAGAACTTGGCAACTTTTAAATTCAGTAGTAAACAAAACTTGTCAATCCTTCTATACACTGAGAACAGGCAGTTAACAGTTTTTATACCAACTTACCAAGAGGTCAGAAACTTCTAAAAATCCAAAAGAACCCAGAAGAAAGATTAATCAATTTCTTAAACCAGAACAAAAAAAAAATATATATATATATATATATATATATAGGAACTCTAAACATGGCACCAACAAAGTGACAGTGGGCAATTTGAAAAAGAACCGATTGAAAACTAAGTGGGGGCATCGCGAACTTTTCTAGCGAAGAGGCAGTTTTCCTGTGGTTTTCCCAGCAATGACTGACTGAAAGGGAGTCCGATGCTGCAAGAAAGGGGAGTGCATTTTTGCATCGAGTGAGTGATTGGCTTTCCTGCGATGACCAGGAAGAAATTACAGATGAAGCAATTATTCATAGTTACTAATGAAAAGGATTCAGAATCGTATGAAGAAACTATGCACAAGAAAAAAATTCTCGTGCGGAAAGTACGGCAGCGCTTTTAGATGCGCAGAGCAGCAACCGGAATCACTGCCAGCTGATGCTATTTTTCTAACATAAGATGGAGAGATATGAACCACAAAAAAGCAGGATTAGACTTTTTCTTAGTCATTAACATATGTAATTCATTTTTACTAACATTTCATTGTCTTTAATTCAGCAACATTTTTATTGATCACTGAAAACCCGTTTCTACGAACCTTCGTCCAGAATCGTGCTCATGTTTTTAAAATTCCACTTAATCCGAGTTGGTTTCAGTCCCATTACCTGTTTTTGTCAGCCTTAGTTGACGAAACGGTTACCTCTAAACTATGCCCTCAGCAAAAAAAAATTGCGGGTGAAAAAATGTTCCTATTGTCTCAGGAAGAATACTTCTTCCAATTCAGGAGAACAAGAAAGGTTTTAGTTTAGCATCTCTGCGACTTCCATGCACCATAGTTATTGCATGAAGTATTGAAAGATGCAACATAACAAATTAACACAGAAGGTAAAATAAGTAAAACTTTTTTTAACACTAAAATAGTTCAAAATGTCAAAATATTTGAGTCTGAAAACAGCTTTCAGTGTTACCTTCCCTTCAGAAATGCTGAAGCGCAGACTTTCCATACTACAAAAGCCCATGCAATTACGGAAAATCACCCTGTAATATCTCTGTAGAAGGAATTATCTTAACCCAGAGCTGCAAATGATTTTCTTTTGGAGCAAAACTAAAATTTTGTTTTAGAGTTTTCTGCTCAATTTAAAAATATCCAATAACTTCTACAGCAGTTGCTCTGGCTTTTTTTAAGTTTTCAACTCATTTTTCACTGAAGTGTTATACAGTGTTCCCACTCAAAAGTAATAAAAAAAATTACTTTTCCAGGTTCTCCAGGTGGTTTTTTAAGTTTTCCAGAGTGGCATGCTGCAAAGAATTGTTACATTTCATTTATTTAATTTATGTCTTTAAATTACCTGCTTTCTATTAATAGTTGTGCACATTATTTTCTGTACCAAAGTTCCGTGAACTTTTGTGAATACTACCCACACGGAATTTGTAAATACATTCCCATAGAAACAGGTCATACGTAAGAAAAAATTGTCAGTTGAATAGATTCAGTTTTTCTATAACACAATGCAGCTAAGCTTAATCATGGAATGGCTATTCAAAGAAACATGTTTCAAGAGAACCAACAGACAAAGGACTTTGATCCATCATTTGGTTGGTTCTCTTGTGAAGTGTTTCTTCAAGCAGGCCATTGTGCCCAATTGTTCCATGTTATAACTGCCTGCAGAAATTGAACAAAATCTTAATAACTGGCAATTTTAAAAATTCAGAGAATAAAAAATTTTAGAGAATAAAGGAAATATTTAATATAACTGAAAGTAAGATCTAATTCTAGACAGGCAGTAATTGCAAGCAAGTTTGAAATATTGAAAAATATTGGGGGGCAAAATTAAGTATTCATTGATTTTTACAGGGGGGCACAATTTTCAGTTTTCCCCTGACTTACAAAAAAGGGTAATTTTCCCCCTAGTTTTCTCTGATGTTTGGAACCATTTTCAAATTCCCTGAGAATTCCAGGTTGAGTGGGAACCCTGGTTAAACAGCACAAAAAAAATTGCCAATATTTTTGCAAATTGTGAAGAATGATCGGCAGAGCTACCAGTTTCCATATCTTCCAGGTAAATAATTGTTGGAAGTTATATATTTTCAAATATCATAATAAACAATTTTAACACAACTAACTTTTCCATGCGGTGGCATGTTGGAAGTCATTGGAAGTTCTTTAAATTTCTCAAATTTCTCGATTTTGGTGCACAACAATTTATATACATTCTTGTTGGTTACTGAGTGACTTACAGAAGGTTGAATTTATCTTTTTAATGGAATCTAAAGTAAATTCCAGGTAAACATTTGCTTTGCACTCCAAAATTTAAGAATTTTGAACCCATTATATAGAAAAGCAAGGCAGATAGTGGTCTGTGCAATATAAGATTTGCAAAAGGATAAAGGTTTAAAAAATAAATGCTTCAGTATGTTTCAGAACTTCTGCCTGCATGTCACAAAATGACAATCAGGGGATGTGTACAGACTTTTTCTAGGAGATGAACTTACTAAAATGAGCATAAAATTCATATAGTAATGGCACCTCCATATACTACTATTTAAGAGAAACCAATTGCCTTAAACACCAAGGACAGAAAATTGTATTCAAGGATTTGTGACACTGAAACAAATCTTAGAACTAAGCTTCTAATCATTGAATAAAGCTTAGGCTTGTTAAGCTTTAGCTAGAGACTAGAAATGTCTAAACAAAATCAGACAAATTTTATATAAAATCTAAAATTTATTTACAGTTAGTTACAAGAGCAGTCATTTGCAGCACATAAAATCCAAACTTTATACCAAATTGTTTATTTGCAACTCAGAACTTCAGTTGTCCACACACAGAATTTGGAACAGAGCAATAGTAGTCATCATTGCTGCAAAGAAATTATCCATTCAGGTAAACAAGAACCCATTCCCACTCTTAATGAGAACACTTATAAATAAATACTGATGTTTAAAGCATACTGAAAATATATTATATTACCTTTTGTCATAATATAAAAACTAGGGATTGCTACAAAAATAAGCCATTTTGTTCGTGCCCTGCAGGTCTTTTGCATAAAGATACCAGATAACTAATACACTGACGGAAAGAAAAATCCCAACACCACGAAAAAATAGTTGTAGAGGAATGAAATGGCGGCAATACATTTGTATAGGTAACATTTAATCGATTAAGGTTTCAAGATCACAGCTTATTGTAAGCGCGAGAAGAGCCATTTTAAATGTGAAATGCTGGTACATTAATAACCGGTGTAACCGCCAGAATGTTGAATGCAAGCACGCAAACGTTCATGCATTGTGTCGTACAGGTGCTGGATGTCAGTTTGTGGGATGGAGTTCCATGCCTGTTGCACTTGGTCGGTCAATACAGGGACAGTTAATGCTGGTAGGTATGACGCTGGAGTTGTCTTCCAATGATGTCCCATACATGCTCGATTGGTGAAAGATCTGGTGATCTAGCAGGCCACGGCAACATGTCGACACTCTGTAGAGCATGTTGGGTTACAACAGCGGTATGCGGGCGAGCGTTATCCTGTTGGAAAACACCCCCTGGAATGCTGTTCATGAATGGCAGCACAACAGGTTGAATCACCAGACCGACGTACCACTGTGTTGTCAGGGTGCGTGGGATAACCACGAGAGTGCTCATGCTGTCATAGGAAATTGCTCCCCAGACCATAACTCCAGGTGTGGGTCCAGTGTGTTTCGGCCGCAGACAGGTTGGTTGCAGGCACTTGCCTGGCCTCCTAACCAACACGCGGTCATCACTGGCACCCAGGCAGAACCGGCCTTCATCAGAAAACACAACAGATCTCCACTCTGTCCTCCATTGATCTCCAGCTTGACACCGATAACGTCGCAAACGGCAGTGGTTTGGAGTAAGTGGAATGCACGCTACAGGGCGTCTGGCTCGGAGCTGTCCTTCAAGTAACAGATTTGTTACAGTTCGTTGTGTTACTGTGGTGGCAACTGCAGCTCGAATAGCTGCCGCAGACGTGGTACGATGTGCCACAGCCATACGCCGTACACGGCGGTCTTCCCTCTCAGTAGTGCCACGTGGCCGGCCGGAACCCAGTCTTCTTGAGGCAGTACCTTTCCTTGACCACTGCTGCCAACAATCTTGCACAGTGGCTACATTCCTGCCAAGTAGTTCTGCAATATTGCGGAAAGAAAATCCACTTTCTCGTAGCCCTATTACACAACCTCGTTCAAACTCCGTGAGCTGTTGATAATGGCTTCTTCGTCTTCTTAAAGGCATTTTTGACTAACATCAACACCCTACGTCGAATCGCAACGATAACTAACGCTCACGAACGTTTCAGCGCATATTTACAGCAAACCTGCTTTGCATGTTCCGAGGGGCGCTACTAGCGCCACACATACGCGCCGAGCGCGAAATTTGCATAGACGTCATCTTACAGATGTACTCTCACCGCCTACTAACACAACCCCTTCTTGGTGTTGGGATTTTTTTCCCCCCGTCAGTGTAGCATTTTTTCACGAAAATAGTATGTTACTGAACTATGGTTGCATTTCATAAGAACTTGCAGGTCTTTACTTTTGTAGACTAAATTAAGTGCAACCCCCTCCACATATATGCTTCATAATTCTTTAGTAACTGAACTTATATGAACACTTGGAGAAAATCTTACTGTCTGACTTATAATGCTCTGAAGATCACAAGCTGAAATGTTAAAATATTTTGCACTGCTGGGGTGTGTGGGGGGAGGGGGTAAATCTATACACTCCAATATTACAATGAATTTGAGTCATTCCACACCAAACAATAACTAGGGGTGCAAGACAGATTTTACTGAAACTTGATTTGGTAGATTTTACTGAAACTTGATTTGGTAATATACATAGGACATCCTAGGATTTAAATTTTCTTCTGAATCAAGATTGTACAGGAAATGAATTAGTTTCAACACAAAGGAAATGGTCAATTGATATTCACAATGTATTATTCTATAACCCAAGGCAGCATTCCGAATCTAGGAGCCACCTGTGAAAGTCAAATTTTGAATAAACGAACAATGATGTTGGAACAAAAAGTGAAACTACTTGTTGTCTTTTGTTCAATTGGCATGTTTACTGAATAATGTTCAATAATGTTTACCTAAGAGGTTAAATGAATGTCAATCAAATAAAGTTTACCTAAGTGGTTAAATGAATGTCAATCAAATAAAGTTTACATTGTTGTTTCATATGAGTTTATTATTTTAAAAAACCTACCATCAATTCAGACTGGTTGTCTAGTTTACATTATACTAATAGGATTCTAATTTTTATGCAGTGCATTTGGCTTGCACCTCTTCAAAAAATCAGTTTCAAATTTCTGTTCAAAGCATGGTCCTTGTTGATTAGATTTTATGAACAGAATTTCTAATGTTTCCTTTAACATTGCTGAGCTGAACTGAGTACTGGTCTTTGTCACACAACTGAAAATCCTCACTCAGCATTGCATGAGAACTGGGACATCAAATGCTTCATCCTTCTCATAATGGTATGAGAAGCATTAAACATGACACCCTCTTTAATTTAAATTAACTGCACTGAATATCAGCTTGCTCTTCAAGAATTTTGCCTGGAGGATATCAAATGCTTCATCCTCACTTGAAACTTCTATTGCTCTTAAGACAATAAAAGAGTACCTTTCCAAAACAAAACGTAATTTAGGAAATAAAGATTTCTCTTAAGTAAATGGCAGCTACTTCTGCATTAATAAATACTTCATCAATAGGGAATTTATGAACCATGTAATCACATGCAGTAACAAGTCACTTTTGAAGCTTTTAAATCTGAAACAAGTTTTTCAGTTAACCTACCAATAACTAAATCTGCATCAGATTTTTGGTTTTTAGCTGAATGAGTTACAACCAACCCCCGCCATTAATTAAGTAAGTAATGGGCGTAGTGGATGTGTGAAATTAATTAAGTATTAATTATGTTCGAGGCTTGATTGGAGTTTAAAAGTGTAAACAGCAGAGAGTTTTATCTGGGGGTTTGGAAAGAAAAGAGGCGAAGAATTCTCCCTCTGGCTGGGTTGTCTCAGAGTAGCTCTGTTAGGTCGTAAATCCAAGGTTGCCACTGACTGCTAGTCTAAACAGGGAAGGAATTACATTTCAAAGGGCCCCACTTGAGTAAATGAAAGACGGGGGACAAAAGGTTTAGCGAATAATCTTAAATTTAACTGTTTAGGGCATTTTTGAGAACAATTGCTGTGTGGTCCGTGCAGAAAAATAAGATTTAGCACTTGGCGTGAAAATAAGGAAGAAAGTTTAGTTGTCTGTACGCTATCTGATGCAAAAGGCTGGATGCCTTGGATCTGCTATATGAATTGGGATAAATGAAACAGACACCTTGGGGCAGCTGGAGATGCCAGTTTGCCATAAATGCAGCGGAATGCCTAAACCCGTGTGATAAAGCAGCAATTTCTAGGCTGGGAGCCTAATGGAAATTAGCGACTGGTTGGCCCAATGAAAGCAAAGAGGGATTAAGAAGTGGACACAGTGGTCATTCCAATGAGAAGCGAAGCTTGGGTTCGAATGCCAACCACTGCAGTGTGGAATCGTCATCCCCTACTGTGGAGGAAGTGAAGAATCGCGCTTATCTTACGAAGCGAGACTCCCTCAACAAACACCTGGATGTGTGTGGGAGAGTACAGTAGCGCCAGGGGACGCAGCTCCTGCAATGAAATCTTCCTTGTAAAAAGGGAAGTGTTATTACTTTACTGGTGCAATCAAAGTTTGGATATATTCTTGACAGCATCCATGTAAGTAGAAACATTGTTTTTATTGTACATCTGCTATGCAATTAAGTGAAGAACTAAACTGAGAAATAAGACTGAACTGTGGAATTTAAGTTCATTAAAAACTATCTCACGGGAACTGATTTAGGTCCAAGTTGACCCAATACTTATGTTCAGAAGACAGCTAAATTTTATTCATTTGTGTGCCATTGTTATGTTTTTATAGCCAATTAAATATTTGGTTAGGCAGTCTGCACAGTCATAGAATGCATTATTTATGTGTATGCATGCGATTGGTTCAAATTGTTTAAGTGTATTCCCATATAATACAGTTTTCACGCCAAGAACTACGTTGAAGGATCTCAGAAGAAATATACTAATTGCTTGGCTACGGTTGTTGAATTGATTGACTGGTGGCGAGTGGTGAATGCAACCTAGCTCCGCCCAGTACAATAGTTAATAGCTTTGATTGAAGTCACTTTTCATAACAGATGGCAAAACAAATTTTGAGTTTCTAAAGAGATTCAATAAGGATTGATCTGGCCAAGTGAATGCTGGGCTTATTTACCTGAAACTGCAAATTTGTTGTCAAAATAAATATCAAAAATGAACAAATTGCTTTATACAAAAATTATCTCTTCACGCGTTAGCAACGGCAATATTTTAGGTTGGTTTTGTCACTATGGCTAACTTTGGGTTCAGTTCCTTTGACAGAAAAATTCTTTTGTTTCTTACTAATATTTTCTGAAAGGTCTTACCTTTGCCTCTTTTTAGAGCTGCCAGATTTACAGTTTCACTTCTTCCTTGAAAAAAGTTCGTAATAGATAGATGTCACTGCAACAATCTGGCTTAACATTTATTTAGAGAGCCATCTCGTTGATAGAAGTTTTAGTATTTTTTTGTTTCAGCATCACATATTTTGAAACTTTTCTTTTAGAGCTTCTCTGAAAATAAATATCAATCATATATTCAATATTACTACCTGGAAGGCATGCTGCTCCCTTTTCTGCAGCCAAATGAATTAGATGCATGGGCACCCTATAACAGCCAAATGGCTGACATTCTTTTTAAAAGCTGCAACACTATTATATTTACCCACCATAACAGGTGCATTTGTCCATGCACTCAAGGCAATGCAATTTCCTAATTGAATATTCTCTTCCAAAGAACTGACTATCAATTTGCAACTTGTCAACCTTAAGAGAAAAATCCTGAAATCTTCTATGAAAATCCTGCAAGCACACTTCTGTATGTTTGAAATATCAATGGACATAATTTGAAGCACTAATGTTACATTAATGCATGTAAAAAAATTTGTTAATATTAAAAAAATCTTATGCATCGATCGAAAAATCAGTTATGCATCGATCTCTAGGATAACCCAAATCATGCCGGAAAAGGAGAAATTCCCCGAAGCCGTCGCACTCATGCATAAAGATTACAGCAAAAAATGTTCGCTATCAAATTTCCTTTTCGGAAATTTTTCCTCCATTTTCAAACTGAAATACAAATATTTATGGAATAAAATTATATATAACGACAATACTGGACAAAGGCAACATCACAGGAAAAAGAAATTACGATTTCGGTACTTCGTCTTTCAGAAACGTTTACATCCGTTTCTGAAAGACGAAGTACCGTCCCAACGCGTTATTTTTATGAATTGGTAAAATTATTCGATGCAAGACTTTTACGCAGAGAAAAATTCCCGACGTGTACTAGAACTGTAATTACGCATTTTGGCCAACTCTGGTCAGCACATCACTTGAGCACTCCCGTGGAGAGAGAGATATTGCACGACGTCACAAAGTCAGCGAGTCAGATATGACATTTTCACGTGACACAGCGCTCGTAAGGCCCAGTAAAAAATCTAAGTGGATGGTTGCAGGGGATTGAAATATTACGATTGAGCAATCAAAATATTAAAAAAACCAAAAAAATACCTCTATCCGTAAATCAGTAAAAGTAAGCAGAAATACGTAAATTTTACAGATAACCCGTAAAAGTTGGCAATTTTTGAAGATTTTTCCATTTCGGTAATGATGCACGATGTTTTTGTCCTGGCATATTATTCTGCAATGTTACTATCAGGGAACATTTTCTTAAAAAACACTTGCATGGTCAGAACAGCTTAAAGGTAAGTTATGTTCCACGAGGAATGAAGTAAACAAGCACTCGGCACGGATAATGGCATCGGAAGAGGAATTATCGAGCAAAATTTAATGGTTTGTTATTTTCTACACGCTTAGAATTGCCCACGTGTTTTTGCATATGAATGTGATTAATGATATCTCCTTTGCCCTCGTGGACAACAGAAAAAAATTGCACCTACAAATAGAGCAAAAGGCAAATTGTTGGCCCTTCCTTGATTTGATTATACACTGATATAATCTGTCATATAACACTCCTTAAAAACAGACTGATATTGTCTACCAGCCATTGCGTGATTAAACATGTGCACGAAAAGTTCTCAGAAATTCCTGCGAAAAGAGACTACGTACCTCAATTTAATGAAACCAGAACACTACCACGCGCTTCTGACATTGTCAAAACTAAAAATCTGCATCAGTACATACGGTGTGCGCCAACACCAAGCCTGCGGCACCAGATATCATTAGCGGACAGAAGAGTAAACATAGCTGCCAACGGCATAGCAGAACTGCTGACTCTTAGGGGAAGGTCGCTTCTCCGCTAATGAACCAATGTCTCAGAGAACTTCGAACTTTTCTTCTAGCTGCTTTAATTTACGCTATGGTAATCATCGAAGTTCTCCCATGCTTCTGAGAACTTGCAACTTTTCTCCTTGTTACTTCTTAATTTATGTAGCTACGGAAATCATGATGGAATCCGGCAATATTAATTTATAATCCGGAATTCTGGCATTGCCGGCCTGTTTAATGAATTTCACTAGCATTTCTTTAAATAAATGAAGTGACTTAAACACATGTTTAGTGTGGCAGACTGGAGAATCAAAGTGTGTTTTTTTCAAAAACCGGCACTGTATATGAAGGAAACAGCCTTGTTGAGGTTTAAGAAATAAAATATTTGATATGGCAACAGTAAGTAAAAATTAGATTAAAAACCATAAAATGTGTCTGAAAAATATAGTATTAAAAATTTTACCCCAAAACATCAGCAAAAAAATAAATAAAAATTCCGGATTTTGGAATTCTGGATTGCGGGTCCAGTAACTATCTGATTAAGTGGAGCGTGTTCATGCCACTCAATGACAAGACTAGTCCTGCACCCTGTACTACAGCAGACTTGATGCTCCTCAGATAAGACATGCTGATGGTTGAACTGTATCATATCCAGAGTGATCTGTACAAGATTAGTTTCATTCAGGTAATGGTTAAGGGACAGCAGCTACAGACTGCACAAGTCCAGCAATTGTTTTTTGGCCTCCATATTATAAAGGCCAGGAAGCAGAGACGTGCGGAAGGCTCCCATAAACACACCCTTCCACCTCATGATGAATAGTGCCCAAAGGATGGAATACTTAAATATACACCACACAGATATACCCTCAGTTTTGAACAAAGTGAAACAAATTTTTTTGAGGTTGACAGAAATTGCTATTAAGGTTGTTTAAACAACATCCACCACTGTTTGGTTTCATTTTAAGCATGTAGCACAACTGAGGTTTAAAAACATGTGACCAACAACTCTTTGCCAGATGCAAAGTCAAATTTTGCAGCCGTTTTGCACCAATTCCAAGATGTTCATTCACAGTCTTGCTCGTTGCAAGTTGGGTTTGCTCGTTTGCTTGTTGCCACGGCACCGAAGAATGTTCTAGATTATGAAAAATTTTAAATGCATAAAAAAGAATGACAAGTAAAATCTTATTAGCATGACAAATTCAAATGCTTACATTTTAACAGCTTCCATTGATGCATCTGTATAAAAAGATTTGTATCAGATTTTGTATCTGATGAACTACATCACCAGTTTAAAGAACCTGATGGTTTAGTTTTTGAGAACTGTAGCACCATCCAATCAAGAGTAATTGAAGGTGACTCTAGCCTCAGGTAACAAAATTCTAAAATTAAGAGCAGCAGAAAAATTAATGGAATGTGTAGAAACCTACCTGCTTGCTAAATTGCATAATACAACCATGTAGCAAAGATTAAAATTTACCTTTTGTTGACATGTCGTTATCCACTGCTGATTAATTCTGCAGCTCAGAGGAGAAAGGGTGAATGTCAAAATGGTCTTTGGTTTAATCAATCTTTAGTCCAGCACAGATTGATCTACTTAGTCACATATCTTATTACTAACACGGTTTCTATATTTTTGTTTTGCAGAATTGTTATTCCCAGAATCAGACGGCACTAGGTGGGGGCCTGATGAATGTATAAGAAATGCACAATCAGTAGTCGTGTCATCCATACAGCAGGAGGCGATGTGTGTGTTACGGCTTGCGGAATTAAAGTGTCATTAAAGTTAAAAGACTGTACCGTTTAGATTATGGTTGTAATCCTCAGTCAACTAATTCAACTAAGCGGTTGATGAAACAGTTTAAAGAAACTGGCAACGTGGAACATTGTGGAGGAGCCGGCAGGCCAAGTGTCAGCAGTGAGACGGTTGACCAAGTTAATGAAAGTTTCTGACGAAGCCCCAAGAAATCCGTTCGTAAAGCAAGCAGATAACTGCATTCCAAAATAGATGGTTTACGATATCTTGCACAAGAAATTAAAGTTCCATGCTTATAAATTTCAAAATAGCACAGAAGATACATGTAAATAATCACTCTGATACAATTTCGCTGTGGATATGCAGAGTCCAGTGGAAAACGACGAAAACTTTCTCAGTACTGTAATTTTTAGTGATGAATCCACATTTCATGTATGGTATTGTGAATCATCACAACTGTAGGATATGGGGCAGTGAACCGCCTCATGCTGCTATTGAACTGGAATGTGATTCTCCAAAAGTTAATGTGTGGTGCAACTTATCAAAAAGAAGGGATTGGCCCTTCTGCGGAAAAACTATAAATGGTGACATTTACTTGGATATGCTAGAAAATTTAGCTATACTCCAGATAAAAAGACTTTTCCAACAAGATGGCGCGCCTCCGCATTGGTTAACATGTGTACGCAAGTGCCTAAATGAGCATTTTCCCAACAGATGGATTGGGCGTGGTGTGACCTACTCGCTCTCCAGATCTAACTCCATTGGATTATTTCATGGAGTTATGTGAAGGATTGTGTCTATCAGACACCTTGTACTGATTTGCAAGAACTGAAGCAGCGTATCACAGCTGCTATTAATTTCATAACTCCTCAGATGCTTGCCAATACAGCCATGAAATCTAGTATCGTTTGGACGTACTACGAGCAACCAAGACCAATAATTCTCAGACACCCTGTATTGTGTTTTTGCTTTATTATATAAAATTTTTTGTGCCTGTTAATTTCTAAAAAAAAAACAGCTACCACATACAAGTCATTTTATAATTAAGAATTTTATCCAAACCAATCTATTTCCACGGAAGCTATTGTGTGAAAATTCTAACTAACAAATCTTGCTGATAACAATTTTCAATAGGACCAAGAAAGATCCTGTTCCTATGTCTTGACCTTTGACCACCTTCACAATAGGAATTTGACGAATTAGTATGGACCCCATCATACTAATTTCGTCGAATCTAGCCAAGACTTTCTACAGGTATTTTTTTACTTGCATATTAATCATACAGGCAGACAAATCTAACATATTACACTTCTTCAACATACAGTTGGAAAGCATAAAAACTTACTAAACAACCAGCAAAATAATAAATTGCTGGAAAAGCACTGGGTTGAATAAGCATTGTTTTGCTTTTTAACTTCCTATTTTACCGCATTCTTTAGTTAGGTCAAATTTAATGCCAGAAGTTACGAAACCATGCCCCAAATGCATTTTTACTTTCACAAAACTGGCAGCTTTTGTTTAATTTCACCATGTATCGATCTGGGCTTAGAAATTCCAGATTTAAAATCTGTCTTAATTTTTAGCAAGTCTTTTGTAAAAAAAGATTGCGCTTGTGTTATCGGTTTGTCCGTCCGTCCCTACGGTATCTCTGCAACTATTAGCCCGATTTGAAAAATTCTTTTTGCATTCGAAAGCTTGAAATATGCGAATGATCCTTTATTTCGGTTTTTTTACGATGTACAATTTTGCCGCTAGAGGGCATAAATGCAGATGTCGAATTCAAAGTTACGTTTTAATCCACATATTTGCTTCTAAACATCAGATTGAAAAATTATTTTACCTTTCGATTCCATTTATGTCGAAGAGTGTTTTAAAGTTTTCTTTTCAAATTACGCATAGATTTTCTGCTAGGGGGTGTAAAAGTAAATTGCATTTTCCCCCGATAAATCCTCCTAAAACTCAGATTTGAAAAAAAATTTCAGCAGATACATCTCCTGATGGAAAATCTTGCATATAATTTCGAATTTTTGGTAAAGAATACTTTGGCCACCAAGGGGCATAAGTGTTATTAATTTTTGCTTCCGAGGTATTTGCCATAAAATCTGAGGTTCTAAAATATTGGTTGAAAAACTCTTTCGTGGACTGATGCCACTCGCATCGATAAACCTTTTCGGAATATTTTCTTCCTAAAATATTCCAGTTTCTCCGCCAGGGCGCAGATGTACATTTTATTTGTCAATATCTCTACGTCTAGGAGTCAGATTTGAAAAATTCCGTTGTTGGATTGTGTTTTCCGTGCGACATGTTTTTAATATTTCAAAATTTTCAAATAATTTATACTTTGCACTAGGGGTGTAAAGGTAAATTGTTTTTCCCACTCTTTCTCTGTTATACTTTGCACTAGGGGGTGTAAAGGTAAATTGCTTTTCCCACTCTTTCTCTGCTTCTAAACCTCCGATTTGAAAATTCTTTCTATACCAGATACAGCTCCTGATTAGAAATCGTTTGCACACAATTTCTAATTTTTGTAAAAAAATGGTGTGGCCACCAGGTGACAAAGTCTTAATTTCCGCTTCTGATGTATTTGCAGCAAAATATGAGCTCCTAAAACATCTAGATTGAAAAAACCTCGTTTGTAGACCGATACTACTCATGTAGACAAACCTTTTAGGAACATTTTCTTCTTGAAATAATGCATGGTTTCTACACCAGGGGGTGTAGATGTATATCTTATTTTTGTCAATATCTCTACTTCCAAGAATCCAATTTGAAAAATTTCTTTGTTGGATAGTGTTTCAGATGCGAAATGTTTTTCCTATAAATTCAAAATTTTCACAAATCATTTAAAACTTTCCGCTGGGGCGCATAAAGGTAAATTGCGTTTTCTGCTCCTAAAACTCCGATTTGAAAAATTCTTCTTGTATCGCATACAAGACCTGATGGAAAATATTTTTCACATAATTTCTAATACATTATAAAGATTGGTTTGGCCACCAGGGATCATAAGTGTTAAGTTCTGCTTCTGATATATTTGTAGCAAAATCTGGGCTCCTGAAAACTTGACTAATTCAAACTGGAAGTAATCAAAACAGGTGCTCCAATGCAGGACCCACTGGCCCTAAGGAGGAACTACTTGGGGGAAGAACAATGCATTATCTGCAAATAATAAAACATTCTAATTGGTTTTTCCACATGGCTACTTACTGGCAGACTATAAGACTAGATGCACAATAAATGTGAGGGGGTCAACACAGGTTTTTCCACATGGCTACTTACTGGCAGACTATAAGACTGTAAAAGCACAATAAGTGTGAGGGGGTCAACACAGGGAGAGAAAAAAAGCCCAGCTGCAGTTCAGTTTACATGCAGTGCTCTTTAGCATTTGAAACAACCCGAAACAACATGTGGGAAATCTGCGGACAATTTATTTGTAAACTTTACACGGTACTTCCTTTTAAATGGATCAAGTCAAATAAAAAGTTTTAATGCTGGGTGCAAAATCAGGAAAAAAAATATTGAAGAATCGCTAAATCCGTATAATTAACACTTTGTCCGTAAAACAAGTTGCATTTTGGTAAATTTTACGGGTAAATTGTAAAACCTGGCAGGTATGTGTTACCTACACATATCTAACTCCACCTACAATATAAAATAATCCAGTTTTATTCAAAAGCTTGTGACATGGGTGCTCCGTGGTAACAAGTAAAGCATTTCATGTACTTTGTTCAAATTTCCAGAATTCCACACTATGTAAAATCCTGCTGTTGAGGTTTGTATCAAAGTGAATAGAAAAACTAAATCCAGGAAAAGTTGCTGATGCAAAGTGTCAGTAAGTACTGTGGTGGCACACACAACAGCAACTAGGGCCTCTGTGAATTTTGGAGAGGTACAAGCTAGTTCTGTGGGACATTGGCGAAAAGACCCCAACTCACTGGGTTTTGTTCCAAAATCCTTAGGTTGAATGACCAACTGGAACCCTCAGCTGTGGGCTAATCCCCCACACTGATGTACTTACCTGATTAAAAAGACAAAAAGAAATATTAAGAATGACTCAAGTGTGGGATATGGTGGACCTACCACACTTGAGAAGGACGGTCCACCACGAAATCGACCTGGACTTTAAACGGCGTATGAGAAAGATCTCGGCTGAGTGAATGTAAGATTGGTGTATGGAATACTAGAGGTATAAATGGCAAGACGAGTGAGGTGATTGAGGAGATGAATAAGTATAGACTGGATGTGCTGTGTGTAAGTGAAACCAAAAAGAAGGAAATTGGGGTAGAAGAAGTGAATGGCACGGTGAGTGCTCCACATGACTCGGCACCTTCCGATAAGAAGGAAGATTTCTGGAATGAGCTAAAAGCTGTTTTTGAGCCAGTTTGGTGCTAAAGAAAAAGTTATAGCAGGGGATTTTAATGCTAGAGTAGGTGTGCAGAATGCAATTTCTGACAATGTTCTGGGTAAGTTTAATGATCCTTGTGTGAATGATAATGGTGAAAGATTAATTGAACTCTGCATTGAGAATGGTTTGTGTGTATCTAATACATTTTTCAACCACAAGTATATCCACACATATACTTGGGAAAATCGTACTCTTGGTCAAAAGAGCGCGATAGATTTTGTTGTCTACGATCAGCGTTTGAAACACTTAGTTGTTGACACCCGTGTGATTAGAGGTGCAGATGTTGGTTCTGATCATTACTTGGTAGTGTCACGAGTGAAACTTAATGTTGGTTGGAGGAAAAGAAATAGGAAGAGACCCAGGATAGAAATAATAAAGGTTGATAGGCTCTTTGAAGATCATCAGGGGTATTCTGACTTACTCAGAGAACGACTGAAGGATCTGAAGTCTGGTGAGAGGGATGTAGAAAAGAAGTGGGAATGTTTTTAAGAACTGTGTTGTCACTGCTGCTAAAGAGGTCTGTGGCACCACAATAGTGGGTAACAATAGGTGACGCTTGGTGGAATAGTGAGATTAAAGAGGCAGTAAAGAGAAAGAAGGAAGCCTATTTGGGGATGTTGCAAGGTAGAGTCTCTGTGGATGAATATCGCTTTAAGAAGCTTGAAGCTGCTAAGCTGGTTCGCCACAGTAAGGCAAAAGATAGGAAGGAGAAAGTGGAAAGGCATGAAATGGCTTTTTGGAAGGCATGAAATGGCTTTTTGGAAAGATAGGAAGTCTTTCTGGAAGTACACGAGACTCGGGAAAAATAGAGGAAACAAAGTTGTAAGTTGTGTGAAGAATGAGATTGGGGAAATGATATGGGAGCCCAATGAGTTAAGTGACAGATGGGGTGAATACTTCTGTGAGTTATTAGATCAGGAAAGCAAAGATGATTCTGAGACAGACACAGATGATGTCACAATGAGGGATGGAAGCACAGGAGGGATCTCAAGAGAAGTGTGTAAAGCTCTAAAATCTCTTCAGAATGGCAAGGCTCCGGGAGTTGATGGCATAACTGCATGTTGAAATATGGTGGTGACTATAATTGACTGGTTAACTGAAATTTGCCAGTTGTGCTGGGAGTTAGGAATGGTCCCTCAGGATTGGAAGGATGCTATCTATCATTGTTCCCTTGTATAAGGGAAAAAGTGATCAGACTGAATGCAAGAACTATCGTGGTATTAGCCTACCGAGTGTGCCAGGGAAAGTGTTTGGTAAGGTTATTGAAAAAGTACGGGGTCTTACATCATTGAAAGTGTGGGATGTTCAGTGGTTTTATGCCTGGTAAAGGCTGCACTAACCAGATTTTTGCATTACGCACGATGATTGAAAAGTATCTGGCTGTTGGGAAGAAAGTTTTTACTGCCTTCATAGATTTAGAGAAAGCTTACGACGAGTGAATAGGACACTTTCGTGGAAGTTATTGAACGAATATGGTGTTACTGGGAATCTAATTAATAGTGTAAAAGCCATGTATGCTGGTAGTAGAGCTTGTGTACGAGTGAATGGTGTGTTATCAAAATGGTTTTCCATTGGTGCAGGAGCTAGACAAGGTTGTGTAATGTCACCATGGCTCTTTAATATATTTATGGATGCATGCATACGTGATGCCAAAATAGATAATAGTGGTTTATGTCTTGGTGATATCCGTGTGTGCAGATTGCTGTATGCTGATGACACTGTCCTGTTGGCAGAGAGCAAAAGTGAGTTGCAGAGTATGTTGACTCAGATGCACGAAGCAGGGATCATAGCATACTTCTGGAAAATTTTAGGTAGGAATTTTAGGAATTTTTGGAAAAATTTTAGGAGTGCATTTCAATAAAAACTAGATGTCTATTTGTATATATCTAGTAAAACAACTTAGTATACATTGTAGAGTTTGCTTCACACCCTTCAACCATATATACTGATAGACTGCGCACGACATCAAAATTTCTGGCTTCAACATAAAATCACATGACATCAGTCAAAAAGATAAGTTACACCTCCTGTGCTTATGGTTGCTCTGAGCGATATAGTAAAGGAAGTTCTATGATTTTTCATGGGTAAGAAACTAATTAAATACCAAAGTCAATAAAGTTCAATTACTTAACCAGAAACTTGCAGCTATTGATATAAAAATATAGTAACTTAAGAAAAAAATGGAATGCATGTTACAAATTCTTCGCAAATGTTCATCACATTATAAATCACGAAATGTAAACAACCCAATCATGCATGTATATGGCTCATAAGTAAACTTACCTGAAGAGTTTTCATTATATATGAGGCACATTCACATAATACACCGAAAACACTGAAGTTCTGCAGCGTAAATTAGTAATCATAACAGCATTTTTATACGAAATTTGGAGTCTGATGATTATGTGCCCAATGTTGGAGCCATGGCGGCTTTGATGCAGCTATTGCCAATGCGCAGTCCATTAGTACATATGGTCGAAGTTCACACCCAAATTTTTTGCATAACGTCTAAAGTTTAAGTATGATTTACTTCTAATGTTCAGTTCTTATCTTTTCACGTGTTATTATCATATTCAAGTATATTTACCACATTCAAGTTTTCTTTTACCTTTTTTGATTCTTCTTCCTTCAGCTATCAACACACTCTTTATAAAATTTGTGAATCACGAACACTATTTAACAAATTTCTTGTTATGGGAACTTTACTTACACATCCATAGTGTTTAATGGCCCCTTTAACTATTCTTAATGATGTTATAGTTGTCTTTTAAGTTAGCCTTGTCCTTCCTTAACAGAGCAGTGTTAACCGAAAATCCCCTTTCTGCATCAGCATTACCATGAGGTAAAACTAAAATTGAGAGTTTAGCAAGATTTGAGTATTTCTTTTCCGCTAGAGTCTTTAATACTAAATATATTACGCCAGTAATGATCAATCCGCACTGGAATATGCACTTCCTCTGAAAATTTCACTAGTTCATCTAGAGTTGGCTTATTGCATTTTTAAAAGTTTCCACTCTTCTCTTACTCTATCAATTTGTTCCTCAGAAAGATGCAAAACACTTGAAATTCTGGTTATTTCCGAAAGTCCTTCAGTGACTGAAAGTTGAGTTGACTTTCTTTGGTTCTTTTACCTTTAAAACTTCTGTCTCTTAGCTTTTGATTGCAGAATGGCAAATTTGACTTTAAATATTTTGTGGTTGCAATTAGTGATAATCTTACATCTAAGAGAAATAATTTCTGCCTGGTCTCCTGAACATTCCTGAGGAGATTTTTTGTCTTCATACTAACTTCTAACTTCCCTTAGTTTTTTTCATGAATTTTTGTTTTCAAAATCTACATTTTTAAAGTCTTCTCCAAATTCCCCTGCAATAACATCATCTTGGATAAACTGAGCCATAACATTCCTCATTAAAGTATTTAAATCAGAATATAAGTGGTGTATTTTTGGTTCTTCACCTCTGATAACATAATGAAAACTTTTCAAAATTTTGGTGTGAAAATGAAATTAATGCTAAATAGCAAGGAGTTAGCTCATTTTTCAGGAAACAGTGAATTCTTTTATACCTTGCTGAATTGCGTAGTTGTTTTTCAAATATTTTTTGAGATGGCAAGAAGTTTAAAAAATATTCTGTAATATTTAGCCATTGATCCAAGAGCCTCTGGGCTACAGAACCAACGGTTAACCATCTGTTGCTGACATGACGCAAAAAAATTTGGCTGTGGCCAATGTTATATCCTCGACCGATTTATAATCCTCGTCTTGCAGCACTACTCTTTAAGTAATGCATATCAGTAGCAAATTCGTCAAAATCTATATTTAAGCTTGTCAAAAAAATTAAAAATGCATTACTAACAACATGCAGGTTGCAAAAACCTAGTTCCAAAGATTTCTGGCCTGTTTCTTGTTTTACAACTTCATTGAATTTGCGAAAAAAACACTTATTTACATTTTGGGCTGTCCATGGATACACAATTCTGTTTAACGAAATATTGAAGGATGATAACACATCAAGAATTTTTTTAGCAAAATATCTGCTGTTGCCTGACTCAGAAAAACGCTTGTTAGGTATCGGCAAGAAACTGAATTTATTTCTGAAGACCAGTACCCGAGATACACATCCAACTGCCGTTTCACTTGTGTATTTGTAGTTTCATCAAATGCTATAGTAACCTTTTCTGGGCTACTAGATGCAATATCTTTTCAAATCCTCTATAAAATATTTTGACAATCCATGTGATATCACATAAGCAACTTTTTTTCTTTAAGTTGCATTTTGGCTGCAATAGCAGAATCAGGAAACATTTCTTTTAAAAGTTCAACTGTTTCAGTGCATGAAACAAAAGACATTGTCCTTAGCAACTTTCATGGCCCATAATGCTTCGGCTTTAGCCAACTGTAAATCATGACTCAGTACTTCACTAATATGTTTTGGGCTGAAGATCGCATCCTCCAAAGGCTTTCAGATGGACTTATTTTGAAATTTACTTTGAAATTTCTGCGAATGTTTTTTTCCTTTATGATGCGCTTTTACTTGTGAAAAGCCACTATTAGAAATATTGAAAATTTCTGAACACAATATACAGCAGAAAATATTGTTTCAGTTGCAGAACACCATTCTTTCAACTTCACTCCGTCCAATTCTTTGGTGAGCCACGCATCTTGAAATTTCGTTTTGGATTTAGGCATCTGAAACACTTGTATTAAACCAGAAAATGAAAGGAAAGTACAAAAACACGTTCCAATATTGCAAAACCCGACAACTTCCCGAAGTTTGGCTGCGAGGATGTCAGAAGATAGAAAAAAAAATAGCAGGTCACCACTAGAGAACTGAACCTGCATCAAAGGTCGCTGTCGCCGACGCACGATCGAAGGTCAATGATCACGTGCTCTACTGCCTGCCACGATAACACTCAGCTACCATCCCATCGTCATTACCGGAGGTTACGGAAGGAGACCACATGTTTCCTCTTTGCTTCCACCCACCTGCGGTTTACAATAACAAAACATCAGCAGAAAGAGGTTCCACAAGGCATGTACAAAAATAAAGTACGATCTGCGTGCCACGGAGTTAGTCTGCAAAGCGCAAAATAGGGGTGAAAATGACCCTTCTCTTTTCCCTTAGATCTCGTTACTCTCGAAAGCTGTCCGAAAGCACAAAAGTGGAGCGCCCACCCCGAAGCAAGTGCATCTCGATGGCGTCATTTTCCCCTCCCTTCAGCAGCACGGCATATAGGCTGTGTTTCTACAATAACAGGTCTTTTTACCTTACTGTAATGGTAACTTTATTGGCGTTAATAACTGTTGTATTTTTAATAAATAAGCTTACAAGAATTTTAGGAAGAATAGCAAATTTTAGGTATTTAAGGAGGGTCACAAAATATTAGAAATTTTAGGAGGAATGCGATCCCTGCAACAATAAGTAAAAAATACCTGGAAGTTTGTATTTCTTTTTGGAGCTAACCTCTGAATCTCAGAACAGCTTAGTGATACGTATGTACTTACTGGCATAGAATATAAAGATTAGATGCATAGACTGTAAAAGCACAATCTAAATTAAGAAGTTTCTTACCTTGATTTCTGGTAAATGTTGACACTTACATCTTAGGTATCTGATCTCTGCAATAACACCTAGATGGATGGCATTCCCTAAAGAAAAGTCATTTATAATCAGAACCAACTGAATGAAATCACTATACATAGAATATAATTTTTTCTGCATTAGTTGGGTACATCTGTTAAGCAAATCTGGTCACCCACATTTTAAAACCTAAAAATGTGATTTTTTTTAACTTTACTTATCCATTAAAATTAATGCACACCCTACGACAGAAAATTATGACATTTAAGTAGTGCTGCACTTGCACTGTATTTAAGAATAAATAAGCTATATTTACATTAAAACCTAAAGATGAAAATGAATTTTACATACACAAGAGACTAAGAAACAAGAAAGCTGAACTTTTAAATTGGATGAAAAATCAGAATGTGTGCAGCGAAAGAAAGTGAATAACATAGCATGATGTAGAATCGATCACTTACATAAATATTAAATTGGAGCACATCGCTGTATTCACAATATAAAATTACTGATTTCAAAACAATACCACGGTTTTAAATACTGCCACTTTCTAGTCGTTATACTTGCTAGAACATTAGCACAAGTTTCTTCTTTTACTGCTTTGTCAACAAGCTCCACAGCATTAAATGTTGACTCTGCAGATGCACGGCATTCATTGCTTAATTTTATTTTCTGTTGATGATTGCCTTCCCATGTCTTCACTATTGTTTTATATTCCCTCAGATGACAAATTTAATTTAACCTCCATACTGAAAGAACTCTCAGAGGATCACAAGCGTTTACTATTTTAGATAACTTGGAGAATATGACTACTTTGAACACAATGCAGCAATTTGTACAAATTTCCCCTCCCTTACCAATCTTAAACGCAAATCTTTATGGGGGAAATAACCTTTAACAACACAGGATAGTGAGCATCATGTGGAGGGGGGGACCCATACAGATCACTGAAAATCTTACCTTCGTCCAACCTCCGCTTTCAGAAATTTTCCTAATTATAATTTTTCCTAATCATAAATATTTGGCAAGATTCAAATATTTATGAAATAAAAGGATATTTAACAATATTGGGCAGAAGGTACATTGCGAGAGGGAAAAAATTATGATTACAATTTCAAAACACGAAATTCAGTCCTCAAATGGAAAATGAATCTTCAATTCCCCCACCCCCAAATTTATTATGTTCAGTAGTCATAGATGCCAACTAGTACGGAATTTTGGTTGCTGTTACGGAAGTAGGAGACCGCTGAAATTACAGCAAATCGCCATTTGATTTAATTTTCTGAGATAGAAGGCAAATTGTTTTTGCAACAGCGCTACAACATTGTTCTTGCGCCATTCTGCTAAAAAATCGCCATTTTGACGAAATCTGCGCCAATAGTTAAAATGTACCATTCAAAATCGATTCAGCGGTTAATTCCGCGAGATTCTGCCGCTGATTTGGAGTCCCCTACGCTTTTTTTTTTTTGTCATTTTTGCGATTGATGCAAAAGTGAAGAAATTTTCAGGATATTAGTTTGGGGGGGGGGGAGTCGTATTATGTCTGGAGACATTGTTTCGTCTTTTTAAACATTCGGATGCAGATTTTCCCCACAATCGTATTTTTTCTCATTCTTAACTAACATCAACACCCTTGTCGAATCTCAACGATTAACGCTCACGAACGTTACAGCGCGTATTTACAGCAAACCTGCTTTGCATGTTCCGAGGCGCTATTAGCGCCACACGTATGCACCGAGCGCGAAATTTGCATAGAAGTCATCTTACAGATGTACTGTCACCACCTACCAACTGTCGTTTATCTAACAACCCCTTCTTGGTGTTGGGATTTTTTTTTCCCGTCACTGTATAAACACTTTACAAGCAGATTGTTGTGACATATAATGAATTTGTGGAGCCACGCAAGTTAAATGACAATGTTTGCCTTCCGCTTTGCCCCACAAAATGCAAGCAGATTTCATTGTGACATCTTTATTAGTATACCAGAGCAGAAAATTCTGAAATATTCCCTTTCTCTTCTATAAACCTTTTATCTTCACACTTTAGCAGTGGATTAAACCTCAGTGGAAATTGACATCCACCCTATTTTCTCAAAATACACTAGGGTTGATTCAGATTTGCTCCAGTGAAATTGACACCCACCCCCATTTTCTCAAAATACAATAGCTGATTCAGCATGTACATGTACAAATTTAATGACTTATTTGCACTATTGGGGGGATTACAGCAAACTTGTTCTCGAAGTATCTCTTTTTAAACCCAAATTACATTTGTTTTTCTCTTAAAAACTTCTTGGAGCCTCAGCTTGTCCTTCCAAACTTTCTGATAGTGCTATGCACATGCAGTTCCCTGCAGAAGTGCTTCTTCCCCTCTCGTACACTACGTCCACCCTCGATCCTCCAGTGGACAATTAAGTTTACATCAGTCCCCGCAAGATGTCAACATTGATAGGAGTCAATGCAGGCTGGTTTGCGCAGTGCAGGGTTCCCACTCAAAAGTAATAAAAAAAATTCCCAGACTTTTCCAGGTTCTCCAGGTGGTTTTAAAGTTTTCCAGAGTGACATGTTACAAAGAATTGTTACATTTCATTCCATTCCTTTCATTTTTCTCACCTAAGCACACACTTGTAAATTCTTTATATAATTTGTCTTTATAAAATAACCTGCTCTTCATTAATAACTGCACATTATTTTCTGTACCTAAGTTCAGTGTACTTTTGTGAATACTACCCACATGGAATTTGTAAATACATTCCCATAGAAACAGGTCATATGTAAGAAAAAATTTGTCAGTTTAATTGTTTTTCTATAACACAATGCAGCTAAGCTTAATGATGGAATGGACCAACAGACAAAAGCCTTTGATCCATCATTTGGTTGGTTCTCTTGTGAAGTGTTTCTTTAAGCAGGAGCCATTGTGCCTAATTGTTCCATGTTATAACTGCCTGCCTGCAGAAATTGAAAAGCTTAACTGGCAATTTTAAAAATTCAATTTTGCATTTTTTAAAGAATAAAGCAAATACTAATATAAATGAAAGTAAGATCTACCAAATTCTAGGCATGCAGTAATTTGCAAGCAAAAGTTTGAAATCTTGAAAAAAAATTTGGCAAAATAAAGTATCCATTGATTTTTTACAAAAAAAGGGGGGGGGGTAATTTTCCCAGAGTTTTTCCTGATTTTTGGAACCATTTTCAAATTTCCTGAGAATTCCACATTTTCCCTGCTTTCCAGGTTGAGTGGGAACCCTGAGTGTGAAAAAAAAAAGGTACCACTTCAAGAATGAATCAAAAATTAACACCTAATTAAATTAAACAGCATTTAAAAAAAGGGAAAGCAGCAAACTTGCTTATTGCAGTCGTAAATAAAATTACAGGGCATGGTTGGAGAGTGATTTGAATTTACAAGCCATTTAAAAACTAGGTGCCATTTGACTAGTGGCAACTGGTTTTCAGGAAGGTTGGTAATAAGAAATTTTTATCAATACTGCAAATAAACACACAAAGGTGTTTAGTAACTAGTAACAGGATAGGTTTCCTAGAAGCAAAGCTACAGTGCAAACAGAAGTACACAAACACTACCTCGAGACAGAACTGAACTAAAAAACTCTTCAAATACTAACCTACACAAAGCAAATGGCATTCGGAGTTGTAAGGATCTTTTAAACGGCACATGTAGAAGCAGAAATGTCTAGAAAAACAGATTAACCATTTTTGCCAGCTAGCAACGAAATTGTGAGTTTTAAGAAAATATAGTTTTTCATAGTATCTCACCAAAAGAGAATTTATATTGTGTTTAGTCCCACTAGACAAATATTGTTGCAAACAGAAAAGTGAACTTACACCCACCCTCTAGTGACACTTTTGCATTAAGAAAAATTTTAAATTGAGAAGCATTTTGCAGCAAACTCTCCAACAAAGAAAATAATTTTTCAAGTTGTCTCTTACAAGCAGAGATACAAAAAAAAAAGGCATCTACACTTCTGGTGGAAAAACTATGCATAATTTTAAAAAGAAAATGGTCTGAAAAGATTGTCCCATGTGAGCAGTAATTAGCCTATGAAAGAATTAATTTTTGAGAAAGCTTAGATTTTGCTGTAAATACATCAGAAGACACTTGTGCCCCAGGTCTGATGCAGGAAAAATTTTTCAAATCAGTTGCAATTAACCTTTACACCCCTAGTGTAAAATCTATGCATTACTTGAAAATTCTAAAACTATAATGAACATTTTGCACCAAAAACACTCTTCAACAAGGAAATTTTTCAAATCTGACTTAGCAGATAGACAAAACTAAGATACACATCTATGCTCCCTGGTGGGAAAACTATGCATTATTTTAAGGAGTTATTCTCAAAGGGTGTTTCGAAGTGAGCAGCATCTGTCCACGAAAGAATTTTTTCAATCAGGTTTTCAGAAGCTCAGATTTCGTTACACACACTTGCGCCCCGGAGACCAAACTATTCCCTACCAAAAATTAGAAATATGCACATTTCCCGTGGAGCTGTTTCTGATGCAGAATTTTTCAAATCAGTTTTAAAAGCAGAACACTACTTTTACATGCCCATAGCAGAAAATCTATGCATTACTTGAAAAAGACTGCCTAAAATAGTTGTCATAAATGGCAATGAAAGGAAGAAAGAATATTAATCAGATATGTAGAAGCAAATATATGCAGTAAAATGTTTAAATTACATATCTGTACTTATGCTGGAATGCAAAGATCATTGTCACATTTCAAGCTTCATATAATGCAAAAGGAATTTTTCAAATAGGACTAAGAGTTGCAGAGATATGGTGCCCATGGACAGATGGTCTCAGGGAAAGAACTACCAGAGATGGGCCTCATTGATAAGTGAGAAATCTAGAGATCGCCAAAAAAGCAGCACCGCGGCTTTAGTTGAGCACACACATAAACTGGGCAATTAAACTGCTTTGTATTGCAATGGTGCTTACACACTGCAGCTATGTTTCTGGGAAAAACTACAACATTTGAGGAAAAAATGGTATTAAAAACAAGGAAAATTTTTCCAAAATTCCTGATTTGATCGCTCTAAAAATTCTGAAAATATCTGGAACACAATCACCCCTTATTTGAATAAAACACGAATAGGGGCCACTAGATTTTGACCACCCACTACCCACTTAAAAAAATCAATTTTAATCTTCAGATCCAGATGCCCTCAACCGGGCAACTGATAAGTTGGATTGGAAGCAATCCTTGGCATTCAAGAAATACGTGTAGCCTCATTCCTATCAATTCCTGCAAAAAAAAAAAAAAAAAAAAACCTTCAAACTCAAGAAACACTGGAGCTGACACAGCTGCTAAGCGAGAAAGTGCACACCAATGAAAGAGCTGATGTGCTGCTATCCATCAGCTGATCTTTAATCAATTAAAAACAGGAATGGATCAATTCCAGGTCATGTAACACAATTTTGAAATTTCCATGACATGTATGATCCATGGTAATTCAATTGCAATACTACTGAAACTGAAAGTATACTGGCAGCAATTTTGTACTTTCACAAGTTAGCAATTTTTTATTGTATAATAAAAATATATAATTATATATAATAGGTAACAATGTTGTACTTTCAAATTTAGGAAATGGTGCATATTTGTATCCCACATGCATCACTATAAAAACATCCAGATGCAAAATGGGACAATTATTGTTGGAGTGATTGCACAGCAACTTTCAACAAATGCAGCTGCCTTGGTAACACTCCATTAAACTTAATTAGCAAAAATAAATTCACAGTGGAGATAGGGAAATGTGCATGACTATGATAAATTATGGTATTTACTGCAAATTATGAAATTTGAAGTAAAAACAAGGGGCCACGAGCACCAAATTTCTAGAAAACTACAAATTTTATATTTGAATCGAGCCCTGAATTGGACAATAAGATGGGAAGCACCTGTGCTGGCCCAATGAATCCAAGGTGTAGTACTCTTCCAAGCAAAATAAATTCAAGCACTTTTCAAAACCAAATTATGTGTGTGTGCTGTCAGTAGGTATTTTAGCTAGTTCTGAGCTGTGACAGGCACACCTTTTATCTGACCCCAACAGTTACTTCCTGAACTTTGAATTGCACCTGTTTTGGCATTTATCATTTTATTTAGTGGAATATTTTGAAAGGGTACATTTTTGTATTCACCATCTCGCAAGAATGCGTCCCTAACCAAAGTTAACAGAATCCCATCATGGCAGATGTTTTACTCCGTAATCATGTCATAGCCAAGTAGCAGCTGCCCACACGCTCCGAGTGAAAATTCTGTGCTATTTTGATCAGCTTTGTTTTTGTCGAAACTACAGAAATTTCCTATACAACTTTTTACAATTATTTTATATATATTCTTCCATATCATTACTTAAAAACATTATTCTAAAGATAGTAAAAGCATGTAGAATTTAGATACCTTAGGAATATGAAAATAAGCACACATGCCAACTACTACGGAATGCCCATAGTTTCTATGGATTTAGTTGTCTGACTATGGAAACTGCCGAAACTACGGATTCCATGAATTTATTTATTTTTAATTCATAATTTTATGATATACACTAGATTCTTAAGTGGATTCGTAGAATTTCACTTTTTTCCAATTTAGATTATTCTCAAGATCTATGCAAAATTGAAGAAAAAAATTGGGGGTCCCCACCTGAGGACTATTTTGTTTCAAAATTAGTTACACAACAATTTTTTTTTTTTGTATTCATTTTTTTTCTCCCAATGTTGCTTTTCTGTGCAGTCTTATTAAATATTTTGCTTTGTATTTCAGCTTGAAATTGTAGGCAACAAACAATGTGCAAAAAGTTAGACACTGCAAAAATTTCCCCATAATCTTCAGGCACAAGATTCTTCTGCAAATTCCAGTAATTCCACCTTTTTCATTATTATTTTGGTCATTCACGCGATCTATGCCCAAGTGAACAGAAATTACGGGGTGGGGGCTGGTAGTGTTTGAAAGACAATTCAGTCTTTACGAAACTTTCAAGAGCCCGAAGGAGTTCAGATTTCCATAATGGTATTTCTTTTTTCTTGCAATGTTACTTTTATCCAGTATTATTGTTAAATAGCATTTCACTGCACAAGTATTTTTATTTCAGCTTGAAAATACAGGGGAAATTCCAAAGCCTGGGAAGCTAAGATTTCTCTTGTAATCACCACCCACCCTTCCGCAATGTTCACTCTCCTGAGTATGTATGCTGCGCAACAATACTAGTTACTACTGACAAGGCTCTTTATTTTATTGCTCTAAAAGTTCCGGAAATACCTGGAACACAATCACCCCTGAATTTGAATAAAACACGAAATGGCCACTTTGAATACAACACAAATAGTGGCCACCGGCCACTATATTTTGACCACTCACTATCCACTTGAAAAAATCAATTTTAATCTTTAGATCCAGATGCCCTCAACCAGAAAACTGATAAGTTGGATTGGAAGCAATCCTTGGCATTCACGAAGAAATACATGTAGCCTCATTCCTATCAATTCCTGCAAAAAAAAAAACACCTTCAAACTCAAGAAACACTGGAGCTGACAGCTGCTAAGTGAGAAAGTGCACACCAATGAAAGAGCTGATGTGCTGATCTATAATCACAATTAAAAACAGGAATGGATCAATTCCAGGTCATGTAACACAATTTTGAAATTTCCATGACATGCATGATCCATGGTAATTCAATTGCAATACTACTGAAACTGAAAGTATACTGGTAGCAATTTCGTACTTTCACAAGTTAGCAATTTTTTTATTGTATAATAAAAATATATATTATATATAATAGGTAACAATGTTGTACTTTCAAATTTAGGAAATGGTGCATATTTGTATCCCACATGCATCACTATAAAAACATCCAGATGCAAAATGGGACAATTATTGGAGTGATTGCACAGCAACTTTCAACAAATGCAGCTGCCTTGGTAACACTCCATTAAACTTAATTAGCAAAAATAAATTCACAGTGGAGATAGTGGAGATAGGGTCACAGTGGAGATAGGTGCATGACTATGATAAATTATGGTATTTACTGCAAATTATGAAATTTGAAGTAAAAACAAGGGGCCACGAGCACCAAATTTCTAGACAACTACAAATTTTATATTTGAATCTAGCCCTGAATTGGATGCACCTGTGCTGGCCCAATGAATCCAAGGTGTAGTACTCTTCCAAGCAAAATAAATTCAAGCACTTTTCAAAACCAAATTGTGTGCGTGCTGTCAGTAGGTATTTTAGCTAGTTCTGAGCTGTGACAGGCACACCTTTTATCTATGAATATTTTGAAAGGGTACATTTTTGTATTCACCATCTTACAAGAATGCGTCCCTAACCAAAGTTAACAGAATCCAATCATGGCAGATGTTTTACTCCGTAATCATGTCATAGCCAAGTAGCAGCTGCCCACACGCTCCTCCGAGTGAAAATTCTGTGCTATTTTGATCAGCTTTGTTTTTGTCAAAACTACAGAAATTTCCTATACAACTTTTTACCGCAATTATTTTATATATATTCTTCCATATCATTACTTAAAAACATCCTGAAGACAGTAAAAGCCTGTAGTATTTGGATCCCTTAAGAATATGAAAATAAGCATACATGCCAACTACAGAATGTCCATAGTTTCTATGGATCTAGTCTGACTATGGAAACTGCCGAAACTAGATTCCATGAATTTTTTTTAAATTCATATTTTATGATATACACTAGATTCTTAAGCAGATTCGTGGAATTCCACTTTTCTTTTTCATGTAGATTATTTTCAAGATCTATGCAAAATTGGAGAAAAAAATTGGAGGGGAGGGGGTCCCATCTGACTATTTAGTTTCAAAACTTTCAAAATCAGTAGTTAAACAGCAAATTTTTTTTTTTTTGCTGTAATCATTTTTCTCTTTCCTGACGTTGCCTTTGCGTGTAGTATTCTTATTAAATATCATTTTGCTTTTGTATTTCATCTTGAAACTGTAGGCAACAATTTGCAAAAAGGAAGTTAGACACTGCAAAAATTTCCCCATAATCTTCAGGCACAAGATTCTTCTGCAAATTAAAGTAATTCCACATTTTTCATTATTTGGTCATTCACACGATCTAAGTGAACAGAAATTAAGGGGTGGGGGCTGGTGGCGTTTGAAGGACAGAATTCAGTCTTTACGAAACTTTCAAAAGCCCGAAGGAGTTCAGAGTTTTGCAATTGTATTTTTTTGCGATGTTACTTCTACCCAGTATTATTGTTAAATAGCATTTCACTGCACAAGTATTTTTATTTCAGCTTGAAAATACGGGGAAAATTCCAAAGCCTTGGAGCAAAGAATTCTCCCGTAATCGCCACCTGCCCTTCCGCAACATTCACACTCTCCTGTGTATGCACATGCTGTGCAACAATACTAGTTACTGACAAGGCTCTTGCCAATGTTGGCAGGTATGCATATGGATGACAGCTAGTACCAGGGTCAAGTACCACATAGTTTACCATTTACACCTCACCCTGCAGATGTGTTCTTCCATAAATATAATAGATGCCTTTGGGACTGCTCATGTAGCAATGGTCCAAAGAACAGTGCTTAATGGTCAGATAAATGAGACCTTTAACTGGTCAGATGAATCCAATTTAATAGTTGTGGGATGTTGCAGAACGCACTTGAACACACCCCACTTTGTACTGGAATGGCAGACTGCAATACCAACAGATTAACTGCAAATCCTCACACATAACGAGTCTTTGACCTCGTGGACACTTGTCACATTGTAGGGTGGAGGAAGCGAGATTCTCAGGACTAAGAGCCTATGAAGTATTAGGCTGATGGCCAAAATTCAGGACACTGTACAAACTGATATACCTTTGTATATCAGTTTGTACAAGTAATTGTTTTTTTTTTATCAAAGCCAAAACTCAAGTAATTGTTTTTTTTATCAAAGACACAAACTCCAAATATGATGACCTGGTTGAATTAATGGAGAGAGTGCCTCGTTACAGATGCAATATTACATTCAAATTGCAATAAAGGTCTCATCTTGTTTCAGAAGTTTGATCACCAACACTTTGCAAATTTCTGAGTTTATGTTGGAGATCTACATTCACAAGCAACATCAAGATGCCATGAGGTAAGAATCTCCATTACAACTTTACTTTACAATTAAAATGGCAATTAAAATTTTAGTAAACAGTTTATTAACAAACAGCATGAAAGCTTGATACAAAGACTATACATAATGTTTTACATGTTTTTGAAGGAATACACAAAATGAGAAGAAACTTAGCAATGTAAACAAATAGGAAGGAAAGAAGTGATTTAATTTCAGAGACATTGCTTGAACACGATTGGACAATGTAATGTGACCCAAGTAAGGTCGTATGGGCGCAATTGTTGCGCTATACATTCGGTAACATGTCATATCATCAAGTGGAAAAATCCCTGTGTGGTGTCATGACGTGTCGCTGACCATGCATCATTGGAATACAAAGTCCAATATTTCCCCAGAACACAAGTTTTTTGTTTTTGTCCGAAATTTCCCCCAAAACTGTAGGAGTTTCATACAAGTTTAAGCAGTTATTAGAGTACATGTCTATGATTAACTATCCTTAAAACTTAGTACTTAAATTTGAAAAAAAAAAAACTAATATTTTATCCTAGTTGTAAATGCATTTATGGCACCTCTATTCAGTGATTGTGGAATAACTTTAATCAGCTCTTTAAGAAATAAAAAACAGCTTAATGAGCTCTTCAAAAACTTCTCCAAAATCCAGTCAAGAATTCCACAGATCTATGGTACGATAAAAGTTCACAAAGGCCATCCAGTAAGACCTATAATAGACACTAGAAATTTGCCACTCTCCAACATTAATTATTATTTACTTGGTCACCTCAGAGATATTTTCCCTTCTCCTCCCTACCTACTAAAAAATTCCATGCAGCTAAAAGGAGAACTGGACAACTTGCCAGAATTAATTCATCCAGTAATACCAACATTAACCTGGACCTCCTACTGGAATTCATTGCAGATGACCTTGCGGAAAAAATAGTATTCCATAATCACAATAGAGAAATACTACTTGGCATATATGAACTGCTCCTATTTTCCTTTAAGAATAATTTCTTTCAGTTTGGAAGGAAATACTACAGGCAAACTTCAGGACTTGCAATGGGTTCTCCACTAGCACCTCTGCTAGCAAATTATTATATAAGTAAACTAGAGGCAAAAATCCTTATACAACCCTCCTTGTTTGCTCTCTATGTAAGGTACATGGATGATGTCCTAATTATAGTAGATACTGTGGACCAATCTCTACCCTCTCAGATTCTGGAAGAATTTAACTTACTAGAGAATAAATTGCAGTACACCCTGGAACAAGAAAAAGACCATAGCATCAATTACCTAGATTTAACCTTGACCTCAAGAGGGGAAAATATTCACTCAGCTTTTTAGAAAACCCACCAACACAGGGAAGATGTTAGACTTCTGCTCATTCCACCCTGATTATATTAAATCGAATACGGCGAGACAATTTTTGGAAAAGATTGAAATCCTGGTCTCTTCAGCTACTCAGAAAGATCTTCACAAAGAAGAATTAAAGGAAATATTGGCAGAAAACAATTACCCCTCCTCATATGTTGAGAAAATATTTAAACAAGTGCCAAAAAAGCAGGAAAAAACCAACTTCAAATTCACCAGCAAAATTACGTACAAGGGACTTTTTCAAGAAACTGAAAAGGATCAGAGCAAAATATAATCAGGCTAGCTCCAGATCTTAATAACAAAATAAAGAAATTCCTGCCAGCTTTAAAGCAGAAAGAATTGGACATCCAATTGCAGGAAGGAGTAATTTACTGCAGACTGTAACTGCGGACTCAGCTATATAGGAGAAACAGGGAGAAGTATTAAGGTCCGAATGAATGAACACCAAGCAGCTATTAGGAACAAAACAGGGCTAGACAGACATATACAAGCAAGTGGACACTCCATAAATTGGGACTCAGTGAAAATCGCCCACCAGTCAAACTTAGTAAAGAGGAAACTAGAAGAAGGGATCGAAATAGCAAGAAGTAGTACCACAATTAACGATAATTGCGGATGGACTCTTCCAATTGAGTGGCAGCAACTACTCCAGTGACATAGTCCTGATGACGAACTAGGCTTTAGTTCGAAAATTTGACAACCAACTTTCATGAAAAATAACCTCTAAGACCCGTAAAAAGTTATTCCATAATATTTTATTCCAATGAATATATCAGAAACAATCTTACATTAAAATGAGGAACACAAGTTTGTTGTCTGTAGTAAGGGAAGTTAAAACAAATCCCTAAAACTGCCGAATAAAACTCAATTTATTTACAATTTTAAAAACCTATTTACATAGCACTTTCGGGGCTCACATGGCCCCATTTTCAAGCCCAAAAGCCCCCGACCACATAGAGGCAACGACTATATACTATAGTATTCGTGACTAAGGTGATATACGTCATATATATATATATATAAAAATAGTAATTGAAGTCCAAAAGCAAATACAGAACATGTTCAAGTAAGAGTCACCTAGTGTGTCATGGGAGGAGCGATCATCTGTCTCAAAGGTCTTGGGACTGAAATCCGAAAGTCCGTATTACAGCAGACATCGTAATACTTAAAATAAACGAGCTTTCAGAGAGAAAAATGGTATTCTTGTTAACAGAGGAGTTTAAAACTAGCATTTTGCCAGTCCGGTTTGTTGCCTTCCTGGTTGACTGCAACGGTGTGAGGGCTGTGGTGACGTTTCCACTTCGTAGAGAATATTGGTGCTCCTTCAGTCTTATTTAACCATCGAAGTGTCGAACCGATGTAAAAACCTTAGTCACGATTTGGGTCTTCTGAGGTCAGAGGTATGGAGTAGACCCCCGGTTTGTTAAACATATTGACTGTATCCCTGTCTCTATGAACTAGTGAGAAGATATTTTGGGTACAGATTCCAAAGGATAAATTATGTCATTCACAGACTTTTTTCAAGTAAGGAACAATATGTGGAATAAAATCTAATTTACCAACAAATTTAGCCAGAGGAGCTTCATAAGTTGTAAATTGTAGTTTAGAAAACTTACTGAGCAACACGTGAAAGAGAGGCAGGGAATCAGAACTCCCGGGTTAAAGCTTGAATCTTATTTAATTCATCAAAGCGAATCTTGCAGGATGAAGAATGGGTAGTCTCTTTTAATCAAAAATCAATGAGCAGAAAAGATTTGTGTTCCGGAGGGCGAGCAGAAGCGAAAGGAATAATACAGGGAATAAACTTAGGTTTTCTGTAAACTGAGTACTGAAGTTGATTAGAGGTTAAATGCCTTGTTAATTAAATATCAAGAAAAGGGAGTTTTCCCTCAACTTCAAGTTCCTGGGTAAAGGAGATACTTGGATATTGAGAAGACAGGCACTCAGTAAATGGATTCAAGAGAAAGAATAAGGCCAGAATACCAACATGTCATCCACATCTCATCAGAAGTAAAGGTTGGACAGAAAAACTCGCCAAGACAAGTCTCTATAGACTACAACAGGATCTCGGCCAAAATGGGGAAATATGTTAACTCTTTCAAACAAGAAAAACTGCTGGATCACATTGACTTAATAAGCACTTTTAAAATTAATTTGAAAAACTCAGTGACATTTGCCTGGTTGGTTGTTTTTGCATTTTAAGGAGAGTACTTGAATTGAATTAAATTCTCCAAATGTTTTCTCACTGGTGTTAAAACAAAGAAATTGCTGCTGGAATGTTCATTCTCCAAATTAGTGTATTAATTCTTCTACTGTGCAGTTTTTAAGTGATCACATCAGCATCGCAATTAAGGTTATGTCTACTCAGGAGTTTGCAATCCTCATCAATCATCCATAATCACAATTTCTTCATCGCTTTCATAACCGTCAGCGATTGTTTGCTTCCAAGATTGGAAAACCTTTGGCAAAAAATGAAGCAATCTGATCCCCTCATTCAGGGTCTTCTGACGGAAAAGGAGAGCCCCACCCACACTTTTGTATACCCACTACCTTCGTAGCCCCCTCTGGTCAGTGGACAGTTCTTCAGTCTCCGCAGAAGAAACTGAATTTAAGAAGGGTGTCAAAGAATGACTGATAAGGAATATTTGACCTCAGTGTCGAACTTCGACTAACCAATGAGGGAAAACGAAGCCGTATAACTTAAGTCATGTGTCGTATAAACGAAATGTTTTACTATTAAAACAAATAGGAATTAATCGGGACTGACCGGAAAAGACGTATAAATGTAAAAGATGTAACTGAGAAATGTATAAATGGTGCTTTACTGTAATATAACCATACATGAGCATGACCAAAGAACAAAAAAGCTGAACTTTTTAATCTGGCAAAAAAATTTGAACATGCAACAAGTGAATATAAACAGCATAAGATGAAATTGTTGACTGTATTTACAATATATATATATATACTGAATTCAAAACAAAAAATTTCAAAAGACCCTGCTACAAACACTTTTTTTTTGTACTTGCTAGAACATCAGCTTAATTTTCCTCGTGTTGCTTTCTTCCCAGTAAGTTCAATGGCCATGTCTTTTGTTGACTCTGCAGCTGCACAGCAATCTTTGCTTAGTCTTTCTTTCTGTTGATGCAATTCCCTTCTTATTTCTTCACTTTTCTTTCCTCCCCTTTTATTCTCTTGGATGACAATAATTTATCCATCATGATGAAAGAACTTTCAGCCTGAGGACCAAACGCATCATATCAAAGCTTTCGCTACTTTAGACAAATGGTGTGCCTTTCAGAATATGAATACTTTTGAACACCATGCATCAATTTTAACAAATTTTCAAACTGTCACTTCTGTTTTTAGAAAATTCCCTCTTCCTTCTTATAAGCATAAGTGCAGACACGTATGGGGGAAAGCAACACTTAACACTGCATAGTGAGAAAATCGCGTGAAGGGACAAAAGTGTGAGAGAAATTCGCTCCGACTGACTTGTTTTCAGAAACTTCTTCCTCCATTTTTAAGTTGAAATGCAGTACTTGTGGAATAAAAGAATATTTAAGAGCAATACTGGGCAGAAGGAACATCACAAGAGAAAAAAAAATTACAGGAGAAATCTTCGCTGCATCTAACACTTCCGTTTTTGAAAGTTTCGTAGATGGAATCATGTCAATCAAAAAACGAATGCCTCCCTTCCCCTTCTATTCAGTTGTGCATTGATCGAGAACGCTCAAAATAACTGAAATGGCGGAATTCTTCGAATCCACGAAAGAATCTGGCTGAAGACTACAGGGAGATCTTTGCGCCGTCTTAACTTCCGTTTTTGGAAATCGTTGCCCAGTTTCATGCTAAAATACAAACATTTATGCAATAAAATGACATTTAATAACAATATTCGGAACAGGCAACATCATGAGAAAAAGATTATGGTTACGAGGGAAAACAGTCACTCCGTTTAACTTCAGTTTGAGTTTTGAAAGACGAAATACCATCCCTAGATTGAAAATGACCCCCCTACCCCATTTTTTCTTCAGTTTTGCAATCTTGAGAAAGACCCAAATGATGACAAAAAAACAAAAGGAATTCTGCAAATCCGCAGAAGAATCTCGTGTATGTATAACCTAATAAAACAAAAGGGGAGATCAGAGGTATGGTACAGGTATTTCTCAACTAATGGTCTTAGACCACCTGGGCAGCTGAAAGTCCCATGAATGCCATGTAATTTAATTTCCTGATACTGCCTTATTGTAGTCACATGAAGCAGAAAACATTGCAGTTCTCTAATATTGCAAATACTTATTCCTGAACACTGCAGTAAGGCTTCCTTGAACAAACTGAAGACTCATTACCTTTAACATTGTTTTTCAAGTCTTTGACAGATTGTTCTTACATAAATATGTTCAGGGCAAGTCACTTTAACTGCTGAATTGACAGATTAAAATACACATCTGCACAACAGCTGGTTGTCTCAGGAGGTATTCCCTTCAAATGATTTTCTTGGACATTTCTCCCACACCAGCCACCTTTCTATGGAGCATATTAAACTGGCTTGTCAGGCAAGTGTTCCCAGCATTGGTCTTAATCCTACCAAACTAAACTATTCAAGTAGAATGCCCTCAAGCTTTTTTGGGCAGCACTGGCATTACTGTTGAGATCTGTGCAACCATATTTTCAAGTATTACTCAATGCAACACTTAATTGGGAATTATTTAATGCCAAAGCTGCATTTAAGTCCAATCTTCTATAGGTTATTAATACAGTGCAATCTTTCCCCAACCAGTATGTTGAATGAATAACAATGTTCCTATGGCCAGGTTATTTTCCAGACATTAATGACTGGTCAAGTTTTTACCACAGAACATTTATATATCCCTTTTATGAAGTCAGTGCTGCTCATTAGGAACAACAGACTGTGAGCTAGGGAATTAAAAACCGAAACAAAACAAGAACATTGTTAGAACAATTAAAATAGTTCCTCACAATTTGGCATTAGAAATCACTAACTGTACTGTTGCTTGCACTTCAAATACATTTTACTTGCCTTTACTAATACAAAAAAATGGGTAAAAGTGTAGTTTAATGTCCTAAATTATAGTGCCCGAAATGAACAATTTCTAAAAGGTGAGATGGCAAATTTTAAACAGGGTGCCCACTCTTTTTCAGGGAAAAAATTCAAGGACATTCAACTTTCAAGGACCTTCAGGAAAAAAATTCAAGGCTGAATTTTTCAATGTCCTAAACCATAATGAATATATACATATATCAAGAATTATGTGTTGTATTATGATACTCATTATTTTCATAAAACATCTATATGCATCGCATTAATTCTTTCTGTATGTTCAAAACTCAATTTCTCAAAAACACAATTATAATAAAACACTTAATATTTCAGATTATTTGCATCCACGATAATTTCTAGAATAATCTTGAAACTTTAAGCAAGATTCCTTCTCAGCACTCATTAATTTAGGATCTAAACACTTCATGTGCCGCACAAGAGCATGCTGCAGCAGGCATTTAGTGAGCAATTTTTTGACAAAGTTTTGCAAAATTGATCTGCATTTTATATGAAATTTCATCTGCTTTTCACGGATCCAATCTTGACCTACTTAACTCCCTGTCAGACCGCAGTGCACCCTTTCTCCCAGTGACAACTGCTTTGAAATTTACTCTTTTTGACTTCCGGTGTCAATGTGGGATTGCAGAAAAAAAGTGAAAAATAAAAGGAAAAAGATCGGAAACTCAGATCTAAATTTTTCGGCTGTGGAATTTTAAAATTCAAGGACATTCCAGGCTAATTAAATAAATTCAAGGACTTTCCAGGTTTTCAAGGACGTGTGGGCACCCTGTTTAAAGGATGTAATTTCATGGCAAATCGTGAAAATTGTCATATTTGAAATCTGAAATAAAAATTTTACCTTAAAACTTAACTCCAAAGTACAACGACGTGAACTGTGGGAAGCCAACACAACACTACCGCGACCACGTGAAGCTTGGTTCAGCTGAAACGATGGTCTCGTTCCAGGGGCTATTTTGCTGGCAGATGAATACAAGAGGAACGTTCTTGTCAGGAAAGCATTCCATTTTGCAGTGTTACGCTACCAGGGTTCCACTTAATTTCAGAAATTAAATTCTCCAACTTTTCCAGAAAAATTTCCACAAAATTCCAGACCATACTTTTCAACTTATGGCACTTTCCCCAGTAAGAAAACTAGGATTTCTACTCAATATGCAGTAAAATTGACCTAAGCAAAGATTATCCTAAGCGTATTTATCATGACAATCATAAAACCATATACCTTACTAGTAATTAGCAATCAAAATATTTTAAAATACAATCAAGCCAAATTTTATGACTCAGTGAACTGGCAAAAATAATTGCTAAATTGGGGATATCATTAAACTAGGGAGCTTCAGCAAAATTGGGACAGTAAGGAATTAGCTGTACATTGCTTGGAAAAATAAATTACTCCTACATGTACAATCTTTTTTTTAGTTCAGTAATGTCAGATTTTTTGCTTGGAATATTTTTTGTAGTCTTGCTCTATTTTGCTAAAGCACTTTAATTTGGTCCAGAGTTCTTTTCTTTGCATTTTCACCCCACCCCCACCATCTTTCTTCTCAAGCGCAATATGGTATAGTCGTGACATCTTCATGCTGTAACATCTCAGGGATTATTTAGCACGGATAGCAGAACCACCATATGATTTCACTGCATATGTGCTACGTAGAGCAAGATTTTTCCTATACATTTTCAACAAGAATGTTTTTATTGAAAACCCCGTCTCTTGAAGAGATGGGATAAAGTCAGAACGATTCACTACTTGCCACAGCTCTTTAAATTCTTTGTTATTCAGGTATTCTAAAAAACATCTGTTTTTTTGTATAAAATAAAGATCTTTTTTCTACTTTGTAAATGTTGAAAATTGCTGCTTGGCACAATCTGCCAGATGTGGGAAGGGCAAGCCTCTCCCATGTCAAGAGGAAAAAGCAAAAAGATGAACTACGAGATGAGAACTCAATTGTAATTGCTCATCAGTAAATGAACAAGGAAACATTCTCTTGCTGAATATTAATATTTTAAAAAATCAAATTTAGCCGGATATTTTGTCAAGATATCCAGATTTTATTTCCAAGTGCTTATAAAAAAGAAATTAGCTGGGTTACTTGAACAAAAGAACAAAGATGGTAGATTATACAAGCCTGTATTTTTATTTGTTTTTGACAATTGTAAACAGCTACCACATATCTCATGAACATGTCACAAAAGCACAATATGGGATGGCATTCCAGTTTTGTTTTGGTTGGTTCAGTGTTTAACTGCCATCGTACACCGTAAGCAACTCCATGGACTATAAGCAGTCGCCCATTAGAGCTCAGTTCGGGCTCAATTTTGGGAGCCCGAGCCAAATTTTATATTGCAAGATAGAGCCCTGGGCCAAAAAGTGGCTAACCTGTTCAACCACTAATAAAAACCATCTTTTCCACACTTCCACTCTCCTCGCCTTGCAACAGGGTGTAGACTGATTTTCAATGAACCAAATTCATGACTTTTCCACGACATCTTCAGTTAAATTCACGACTTCTCGACAATGCACGGCACAATGACAACCATTCTAGACTTAATATAGTAACCCTTGGCTCGAGAGATCCCAGGTTATTTTTTATTTTTACAAACACTGAAATTAATTCCATGCGACAATAGTTTATACAAAAGTGATGAGTAAAATATCATTGCAGAGATGCCAACCTCAGAGAAGGGCTATCAGTACAAAAGTCATGAAGTTTTCAGTACAATTGCTTCAACTTTCAGTACAAATATTTATTTTAAAATTCCATAAGTGATTAATTTAGTTTCTTTTTTTTTTTACCTCTGTTCACTTTTGTAAATTTTTTCTCATAGCAAGGTTCAGATTTTGCAATGTCCATGGTCTTCTCAACCATCAATGCACTTAATTGTTCCTGTTGACAAGTTGGGTCGGAAATTAGTGGCATTTTTCCGCACCAAAGAGAAAATTCTCACTTGCAGCATTACTATGAGGAACAACTAACACATTTTTCATCAATTTACTTAAATTTTCGTATTTTGTCTTCCCATTAGTCTTTCATTATAGAAATTTCATGCCACTTTGTCCATTCTACTATCTAATTTATCAAAATCAAAAATTTCATTTTGATAGTTGGCAAATTCTACTTTTAACTTATCCATTTCATCAGTGGAGAAATTAAAGATGGATGATAAAAATTGTATTGATGAAAAAGTTACTTCTTTTTGCAAACTGATATCAGCAACTACAGCATGTGATAAAAACTCATCTAAGGGAAATTTTTTTATGATATAACATGCAGCAGCATAAAATTCTCACACAATGGTAAAATGATCCAATATCTCAAAGCAAAACAATTTTTAATGTATGCACAAGTTTTTGCTCCCTCACCAAATCATTATCAGCTTTCTGGTTTTTAACAGTTATATTTTATAAGTTTAACATTTTTGGTAGTGTCAAAAGCATGAGGTTTGATAAACCTTGAAATTAAACTCATTAATTGTTCACCTACCTCTAAGCTTAAATATCAATGGTTTTTCATGCTGCAATTCTTGATTAACAGCAGTAAGAACTGGAAGTGTTGAAGACAGGAATGGGTTCCTTATTGAAGACCAAGTTTTCAAACTGTCCGAGATCATCAGCATCAAAAAATTTTTAAAGAGCTTCCCATTGTTCTAAAATTCTATTAACACTTTTAAGAAGTGATAGCCATTAGGTACTTATTATGTACTTCAATATCTTGTGTGGTTTTGAATTGCAGATTGCTTGGCTTATTTTTAATGCATTTTTTCTTCTTGAGCTTTTATTTAAGAAAAATAACTACAAATTGCTCCACATCAACATTTTTAAGCTTCGAGGAAGCTTTTTGCAGCCAAATGGATAAGATGACAAGTGCAAGGAGCTATGACGATAGAAGGTTGAATCTCTTATTAGAGTTGCAATACCCTTTATACTGCCCACCATCGTACTCGCATGAAAATGCTAGTTTTTCCACGATACGTTATTTTTTTTCAGTTCACTATCAATGGCAGTGAAAATTCCTTTAGCGGTGTTGCCTGATGTTTCTATCAATGAAAGCACAACTGTTTTATTGCAGCAATTTATCGCATCAAAGTATGTTATAACAGGATAATTTTTTTTACCATTTGTATCATTAGTTCCGTCAGTTGCTAAAGAAAATGCTTGCTCTTTAATAACAGACAATATTTTTTTTTGGTTGAATCAGCTAAACAATGGACGAGTGCTGATGTTTTTGTTCTAGCACACGCATAATTTTTTGCAACTTCTGAATCCTGAAACATCCTACGAAACAGATTTTTGGCATGGTCGGCAGCTGCAATAGGCAAGTTGTGTTCAATGATGAACGGCGTAAATAAGAGCTCTGCTTCAGTAGAATAATTAGTTTTCACAGAAAAAAAAATTCTCCAAAGACTAGGATTTTAACTTCACATAATCTGTATGCTTCTTGCTCTCCGCACGATGCTTACAATCATCGCAGCTACCATGTGCTACGCTAAAATTGCAGCTGCATGTCTTACAAAACACTTGATTCGGCAAAACTTTAGATGTTTCATAAAAAGGTTATTCTTTATTATATATCTCGCGATACACTTGACAATAAGTTTTAACTGACTTTGCTCTTTTTGTTGTCACAGCTGTTTCACTGCTACATTTCATTTTGTTTTAATTTAAATTAAAACATTTCATTGCACTAAAATTTTCACGAGCACAAAGCCACATGTAATCAACATAAACAGTTCGCAAAAGGTGCTGAGCAGCAGAGTTCGCACTCCAGTTTTTGCGCACAGCACTCTATACAAGCATCTCGGCGCAACCAGTTTCCAGAGGGACTTCCGTTTGCTCCTCGAGAACATGGTTGCACCGTGACGTTTGCCTCTCGAGTGGCTGTTCGGGGAATCATGTGACGATCAGTGATTACAGCCTCCGCTAACAGAGGCACAGCTTCCATTAGCGGACGAAGGCAGGGACGCCAACCTCTTACAGCATTCATGTGTAGTCCAAGCCATAAAAATGCATAGTTTTGAGCTTTCATGTGTAGACAAGAAATATTACAAAAAAGTATTTTAAGATGCTTTAAATTTACTAGACTAGACAGTTATAAAAATAACCAGAAAAATCAATATTAAGAACTGTATGGGCAGATTTGAGATTTTGATTTAAACAATTAACGACTTATACACAAACGAATCTCAGCATTTTATTTTCACGAAAGAAAGGAGCAGCTTAAAAAAAGGACCAACAGGCATGTGCTATTTGTCACTCGAATCAGAGACCCACAGGGGGCATTGCGTGGGCGAGACTCCCATAATCTATTATGTGGGTATCGGTAACGTCTTTCCTTCCATTCACGGCAACCTGCTGAGTTACTCCTTCCCTAACTAAGAATAAAAATGCAAAAGGAAAAAAAAATTCCAAATTTTCACTTAATAGAGCTGAATTTTTGACGTATGCCATAACTTGGTCTTTAAGATTACCCTGCAAATTTCGCTTGAATCCATTGGAAACTTAAAATTACGCACTTTTCTTTTTTATTATTAAGAATAAAAAGGATGACCGAGAACTATGAGCTTGCAACATTCATTTCTCTCCCCTTTTACTCTGAGCCCATTTGCCACCTGCTGTGTTGTATTGCATATTTGCTTCTGAGGATTAAAATGTGAAAAATTAATTTTCCGAATTTATTTTAAAAAGCTGATTTTTTTAGATGTCCTAATTTCGAAATGTTTAGCGTAACTTGGTCAAAGTTACCCTAAAAATTTCGCCTAAATCTGGTGAAAACTTTTTAAATTACATACACACAAAAAAAATTGGACACTTAGAGAAAGAGGGATTAATAAACAAATTGCATTTTTAACTCAAGTTTTTAAGTTATCAAAGTGAAATTTTCAAGGTCACTTTGTTGTAATAAATGACAGCATCTGTAAACAGTTCAGTACATTTAACTGAAAATTCAGGAAAAGATAATCTGCAATTTTGTTTCCCAGTATGTAAAAACATCACACTGCTTGCACTGGGCGGGGATCCCTCACTTCAGTACTTATTCACTTACTACGGACATTGCAATGTGCTTTCAACAGCTTAAGCCGGCCAAGTGACGCAACTTAAACAAAACCATTACAAAGAATGCCCGCATGTAAAGCACGATTTCCTTCTGGCAGATTTTAACAGTTTCGGAGAAAAATGATTGTGCCAACCCTTGAATTTTTTAACAATACAGAGCAATTATGAAATAAAATGCAGTTAAATTTTTTTTTATTTTATCATATCTACACCAAGATTGGTCATTTTGTCCGAGGTAGGGCACAGTGGGGTTGTGACATCGCCAAGGATCAGTGTAGAACCTCCGCAGTTGCTTTGTTGTAGCAGATGACGCAGGCCAGATACCGAAGTATAGCTGGCAAAACATTGATGGAGATTCTGCATTGTGCTTTTTGACTATTCTTATATGCAACCTGTTATTGAGTTCTCTGAATATACTAAAGCACTTGGGTCCATGACAAACGCTAAGGGGGTCCCCGCAAATAACACAAAAATTATGCTAAATAAAGTTATTGGGGGAGGGGGAAATGCGGCATCATAGCAACAAACGCGTAGTATTAGACATATGATGCGTAAAGCTAAAGAAATGTCTAGTTTCTACGCCAAATGCGTAGGAGTTTGCATCCCTGCGAGGGTGTATAAGGACTATCTGTAAAGTGCGCCTCCCCCCCCCCCCCAAAGGGTTCAGGAATCAAAAATGCGTTCAGGAATCTTGCTGGGCTTTTCCGTAGTTTTTCGGGTGCCTTCCGTAAAACTAAATCGAAGTGAAAATCCGTACAAGTTGGCATCTGTCATTGCTGCTAAAATGGCTACACGGTGGGTGGATGCTTTTTTATGAACCCCTACCTGAAAGCCAGTTCAGATGAAAGCTGAATGTATCTTATGTCACTAAAATTGTTTAACATGAATAATGAAATTATGTATGACTTGCACTATGCCATTCACCAAATTCTGTGTTTAAAGAAATAAAAACATTCAACTCATCTAGGATGGGATATGGCTATTTTCAGAAATATTTATCATTACATCTATTAATAAACAAATTCTTTTAACATGGTAATGATATAAAAACTTACACAAGTTTTTATTAAGGCAATATAAAAACTATAAATGTACAAAATTTATGGAAACTGAAATTTCAGTGAGACTTAAGTATCTTAGTTAACCTTATCTCAGAATCTAGAACTTCAGCTTCTTTTGACTTTTCTAAAAGCTTTTTTATCTTATCTTTGAGTTTTTTGTTTATGGACTGCTTTCATGACTGGCTACTTCTTTAAGGCTTCTAACTCCTTTTGAAGAAGCATTTTTGACAGCTAATAAGGTAAAAATAGATACTAGCTTCTTACTCTCAATTGACTTCGTGTTTTGCTTAAATTGAACGTTTGGTAAATGTTTACTTTAGCGTCCTTAATTATTTCGGAAAATATTAACTGAGCAAAGTGCGACGTACAAATTTTTAAGCATACAAAATAAGGGGGAGGTGCAAAAATAGTATTTTTAGATAGAAGGAATTTTACCTAAGTATTAACTTGCGAGTACGATGGTTTGCAACAGTTGGTGCGGGAGGCTGAAGCAATGCTAACGGCCACCACGCGAAAAACTGAATGAAGTAAGAGTTTGTAGTGAATGCGCAGAAGAATAAAACAGGAGTGGGGTGTATTTTTCAGAAGTGTAATGTGTCGTGTAATTGTGCGCAAGTAAGAGTAGTTCAACCCTGTTTTATTCATTTGGAGAAAGATGTGCTGAATGTTATTAGTTTCCCAATATCTCCGAATAGAAAGAAATTAAGGAAGGTTAGGGAATTAATGTATGACAGAAGTTTTAAGAAGATTTGGTTTCGGTTGAACCTAAAAAGTTTGTTGGGTTTCGAAGATGTGCAGCGGTAGGTTACTTCTTTAAGCAATTCCTTTGTAAGTTTTGCTGTTATTCCGTACATCGTAGCTCACAATTTTCCCTCGTGAAACGGATATTTTTCAAAATAAACTATTCCCTTCAATTCACATTGTACTACTACAGCAGAGAGGCCTACAAGCTTCTGGTACTGTGGCAGATAATGAAATTGTAATCCCTTACGAAATACAGTGTGGAGACAGACTATTTTTTATTTAGGTACTTAGCTTTCTTAAAATTACCCTTTAAAAAAACAACTTACAATGCTACGTAAAACAGACCTTTTTCCTTCCGCGTATTCCTACAACACACTTTGATGACTACATACTGCTCAACAGCTTCCTCCTGTATTCTTCCACCTATTTACTTGCCCTGCTGAACAAAGCTTCCATTCACCAGACTCCACCTTGATGCCATCGCCGCTCCATTGTACTAGGCCTACCACACGTACTCTTTCAAACCATCACACTCCCAGGTAAATACTTCGGAAAAAAATCTTTCCTTTTACATAAAAATATTATATTTTTTCACCTTTCCCCATTATTTTGCAGGCTTAAAAAATTGTATGACGCATTTCTCACACGTGCTGCCTTGTGTACCCACTTCTATCCACAAATTAAAGTTTTCTTACTGCTCATTTTGAACAAAATGAGCAGTAGTTTGACAATAATTCTGTATCGCGTGTGGACTGGTCAGCACAGATCCCTGATCGTAATCCCATAGAGCATCTATGGGATGGTAGGGTCCTGGCCCATTGGTTATTGTGGACAAGCCTGTTAACCAGCACATCTACCTCAATATTCTGCTCTGTGGCAATACTATGGAACCGAGCCTTGTTGGTACCAGCAGGATAATGCACCGAGCCATAACGCAAGAACTGTTACAGCGTGGTTTGACTATAATTCCATATCGTGTGTGGACTGGCCAGCATGGAGCCCTGATCTTAATCCTAGAGCATCTATGGGATGAATTAGAGCGCCACATGAGACGCTTGGAACCATGGCCTACTACTGATCAACAGTTAGCGGCAGCATTATGTACTGAATGGAAGCGCATACCTATCGTTGTGTTCCAAAACCTTGTCTAAAACATGTCTCGGAGGGTCAGTGCATGCATTAAGGCCAAAGGTGGACAACACCGTATGACAATAAATGCAATGAAAATAAATGCACTGTACGACAATAAATGCTATGTTGTGCTTCTCTTCTAGGTGTCCGGTGACTTGTCAATAAAGTGTATATAAATTGTTAACGTCATCAGAATGTTGTTGATGCCCATGGTAATGAATAAATTGCTTTTCTACTACATGTGTTATACTTTGTCTCAATCTCCAAAAAACATGCTTCCACCTGGAAGATAAAAGCTAAAATATGACAACCCGTACTTACAGTTAGGCACTAGCGTTATTTCACTACCTGTGATTTAATCATGGTTATCGAAAAATCACAGGTAGCGCCTGCTACTGAAAACTGAGTAACAGTGATGGTTAATAAACGTTCACTCTCATTGCTACCCCATCATGCTCTTCATGATTTTTCACGGCTCAGTCTTAACTGTTAGGTAATTGTTACTAGTAATTTTCTGTTGCAATTTGGCAGTTGCCTGCTCTTTGTGATTTTTTCACAGCATTGCTTGTGAGCTCACCGTTACGTAGTTCTCTCAGCGAGCGATTTCATTTTTTTTTAATTCAGAGACAAACAGTGAACATTATTTAGTAATTTTTAGTAGCTGCACCCATTTCAAGGTTGAAAAAATGCTGCCTCGTTTCTTTTAAAGTTGTAACATACCATGTTAGGTATAAAAGAATGGTATTTTTGATAATCTGACATGTTTTCTGGACTTTAAAACTGGACTCCCCTCCCATTTTTTTTCACACACTATGGCATCTAACATACTATTGCTTGCTGGATTGACCTTCCAATTCTCAGCTCCATGTACCAATTAATTTTTGTTTACATGATGCATCAACACTAGCTCCACTGCTAAAGACTATAGGTGGAGAGGGGATTACCATTTGGAATGGGGTTCTTTTCTAATAGAATATTTAAAAAATGAAATAGAAAAATCAGATTAAAAACTCATACAAAATCTTATTTCTAGAAGGAAAAAAATATTTGCATTTTTATATGCAAACTTATTACAGCTTTAAATTATTGAAGTACTACATGAAATACAAAAGCACAGCTAATTTCTACACCCACAATGGTGGAAGTGCACAGGTCTTACAAAAGAGTGCACTGGTATGCAGTTATACTTAAGAGCAGATAACCAGAAGTCCACCCAATTTTTCTACCATACCAAATAACTACAATCTTGGCAATGCCAAGATTACAAAGTTTTACCTACACTATTTGAAAACATGGTGTACAAATAAATGCATGACTCAGATACTTCACACAACAGAAAATTGAAAAAGAAAATTGAGAAAAAGCTGATTTCATTTTTAAAAAAGGTATGCACTTAAATTTTAAGTCAAAAAAGTTGCCAGAGGGCCTTGCTGATTCACGATAGATATTTTTTACTTCATTTGTATCTATTAGCTCACTGCTTTAATACTGCAATTCATTACAATCAAAAATTAGCAGCTGACTCAACATTCTCAACATGCTGATCCTCAATGATCAAAGCAGGAATTTGTTTTGGAACATTAAAGGAAATTGAAATGTTTGTATTGGAGGAATTTCAACCTATTGTACTTGCCTTTAAAACAATTGTAATTAAGCACCCAGGACAAAAAAAATTACAGAATGCTGTTATCTGGAGGAACATTTAGAAACTGGTAACGCAGAGAAAAATGCATGTATATAATGAAATGGAGAGTATTGCATGTGACTTACTTTTTCAGCCTAATCAGTTTTATTGTTGCTTATAGGCAGCACCATGGGTAGAAAAGGTGACATAACAGAGTGGCAAAAGGGAGCTATCTTCTTTGATCATGAACATGGTCATTCGCTAAGGGGGTGGCAGAGTTTGTTGGCGTGTCCAAGTCCAGTCTGCCATGTTCATTTAGCGTGGAAGGAGTCTGCCAGAGACAATTCCCGTTGGAGCAGCTGCGGCAGAAAAACCATCTTGAGCAACCGTGATCGTCGACGTCTGGGTCAATCGCAAAACTGTTCCAAACCCGGCAGGAATTGCTGCAAGAGTACAATGCGGGACCCAGTCAGCCTGTTTCCGAACGAACGCTTCGACAAGAACTGCATGGTGTAGGGTACAATCCAAGCTGTTTGCCATACACAAGAAAAAGCGGCTGGAATGGGTGAGGGAACACCGACACTGGACCACAGAACAGTGGCGACGCATCATCTAGTCGGATGAATCCAGGTTCTGCCTGTATTCCAATTATGGTTGATCCAGGGTCGTGCGGAAGTCCAGAGAAGCCTTTAACGCAGTGTGTGCAAAGGGCTGTACACAGGGGGGGGCGAGTGTCGTGTTTTGGGGGTATCTCCAGTTCTTGGGTTGGTCCCTTATTTTGTCTAATTGCATGAAAGCGGTGGACTACATGAAACTGTTTGATAACCAGGTGTTGCCATATGTCCAGTTTCTCCAAGATGACACCATTCCAGATCCACATTATCAAGACAACTGCACTGTCCACAGAGGTGCCATTGTGCAGGATTGGTTTGCAGAACACGAGGTCCGTCCCACATCTCACTTGGCTTGGCAATTTGCCTGATCTCAAGGTTAAAGAAAATTTGGGACATGCTAGACCGGTCCATTAAGAGAAAACACCCTCCCAATTAAACTGCTCTGCGGGACCAGTTGTTCACGACATGGGGCAAACTGGACATTGTCATCTGCTCCCATATTAACAGCATGCCAAAGAAAATCAAAGCAGTGCTTCGAGCTCTTGGTAATGTAACCCCACATTAACCAATAAAATGAGCATTCCGTAATTATTTTTATAAAATGAGCATTCCGTAAACCTGCTCTAGAAAGTATAACATTTCCTATTAAAAGAAACTAAACTTTATGGCTTGAAGTTACTTGTAAAATAAGAGTTACATTTTAGCAAAATAAAAAGACTTCTACAATATATACTTTATCTAAGGTACCAATTACAACAACAAAATTTCTTACCATATCCCAAACCCAGTGGGCTAAACCAAGTGCCCATTGAGGATTAAAAGCAGTTTATTTACAAGACCTGTGGCCTGGATCATTCATGTAAATGAACCAGAATTTAAGATCTTGTGCAAAGTATGCCTACAAAAAAGAGCATGACACAAGACAAGCTTATTGTCAGACTAGTTTGGTCAAAGATAGTTTTTTACCACCTAACCAAATTGGCAACTAAAATCCTGTGGAAAGAACATAGTAAGGCTACACACCCTGTGCTTTTTTGTATTATTCTCAATCTCAAATATTTTTATATATTTTTCATTCAACTGGGGCATTACTGGAGAAACGAGTCACTATCGTTTGGTCTGAACAAAAACAGTTTTATAATCACAATTTTTTTTTTTTTACACTAGTTTCATTCATTCTGAGACTGCTGCAGCACAGTGGCGAAATACAATCGAGTTAGTCATAAAAGTTTAAGGTAGCAGTCTTAAAAAGCACGATAATTGAAACAGTACGCTTCCTACAATGAATACGTTAAAAATTAATTAGAAAGACCTAAAAAAGCTCTTATGGCTTTTTTTTTCAAGTATACATTAAGTTCATTTTTAACATACATTATCGGAAGCTGGTTACCGTTTCAATGATCGTGCTTTTAATACTACCTTAAACTTTTATGACAGACTCATTCCGCACAACCTGATGCCTTTACAATTGGATTAATCAACAATTACTCTCGAAAAACAGTCAAGGAGAAAACAAGAGTTTGTTGAATCGACCTTTCCGGTTTTCAAAAACTACGGCTAATACACACATTACCACTAATGACTATTAACCTAAAAAACATGTTAATAGATTTAAGATTTAGCCCTAGCTATTTTTTTTTCAGCTTTTGCCTGACTCCACGTGGCGGCATAAGGAACCTTCCTTCAATAAAGGAAGGGTAGAAGACTCGTGTAACAAATACATATAAATAATTTGTGTTCGAATTTAACTTCAATAAGAATCATTCCATTTACTTCATTTCTGCCTCTGAAATTGAATAACCGCTAACCTTACCAAATTCCAATAAGGCCTCATAATAAGTGCCCAATTCAGAAAAAAGTGTTGAAATCTTAGATCTATTGTAACATACTAATGATTTGATCAAACAATTGCTGCTATCGTTAATAGACTGAAAAACTACAACTATTAGCAGAATGAATAAAAAAAAAAATCGGAAAACAGGACAAAGCTTACCAGTTAGCACAACGACCAAACGCAGACATCCTCCTAGACGGCGTACTAGGAACGAAATGGATATAGAACAATCAAGTGACCACTGTCACCGAGGTAACGAATCGACGGGGGCTACACGAGTAAATCACCGTTCGCATTACAACGCCACCTAGTAGGAAACATGTCAGTTCAATATCGAATCGTATTGGGCATCGCAATCGCACCGCGTTTCCTCGGGGTTGCACCTTGGACATCTGACATCTAGACATGCATCCGGGACAGCTTGTCAGGCAACGCAATCGCCGATCCCTAACAGCGCCTTTGAGGAAACACGGTGCATTCACTAAGATTAGGAACTAGTGTGTTGGCACACATCGCCCCCAGCTGATTTTTTTTGTTTCTTTGTTTAGAAGTTTGCCGACCACCGTCCTTAATTTAGGGTCAATGGTTCCAGACAAGAGAGAGAGAGCCATTGCCGGAAGATAAATATAGCACCCATGTCTCACGGGATTCGAACCCGGATTCATCTCGGACGAAAGGTGGCACAGTGGTCAAAGCGATGGCTTATGACCATTCGTCCAAGAATGGGTCCGGATTCGAATCCCGGTGAGGAGTGGCGTAACTAGCACAACGTGCCCCCCACTCTACCAAGATTTACTTCATTACCCCTAAGCACAGTAATTTTCCCAGGATTTCGAACACGAAGGAGGATGAATTTTTCGTGGAGTGTGTGCGTGGTGGTTGGAAGGGGGAGGGGGTTAGGAAGTCAGGGAGAGTGTCTGCAAAAGTGATGGTCAGAGGAGACTTTAGATCTTTTGCGGCCCTAGGAGCTAAAAGATTCAGGGGCCCCCTCCCCTTTCTAATGCCTTCAGAAATTTTCATCCGTCAGATTAACAAAAAAAGGGGTGGGAGTCAAGAAAAGGTTTTTACACTTTTTTAAAATGCCATCGCTTCCTATTATTAGAACGTTCTGTAAGAAACAGTGTTAGTGTAATAATTTTGTCTGTCCGTGCCCATCGAACTTTTTGATTTCAGAGATATCTCAAAAATTATTTTTTTTTTATTGGAGGTTTAACGACCACCGTGAGCAACTCAATGGGCTATAAGCAGTCGCCCGTCCCTAATTTAGGGCCACTGGTTCCAGGGAAGGGAAAGAGCCAGTGCCGTAAGACAAACACAACATCCATGCCTCACCGGGATTCAAACCCGGACCCCGTTCGGACGAATGATCATAGGCCATCGCTTAGACCACTGCGCCACTGGGGCGGCAAGTAGTAGTAGTAGAGTAAGAGTATCATTGAAACTTTTTATTTCTTTTTCAAAAGCTAGTTTTAAGTCGATTTAGCCGCCCCGGTGGCGCAGTGGTCCAAGTGATGGCCTCTGATAATTCGTCCGTAAGGGGTCCGGGTTCGAATCCCGGTGAGGCATGGATGTTGTGTTTGTCTTACGGCACTGGCTCTCTCCCTTCCCTGGAACCAGTGACTCTAAATTAGGGACGGGCGACTGCTTATAGCCCATTGAGTTGCTCACGGTGGTCGTTAAACCTCAAAAAAAAAAATGGATGTTGTGCTTGTCTTACAACACTGGCTCTCTCCCTTCCCTGGAGCCAGTGACCCTAAATTAGGGACGGGCGACTCTTTATAGCCCATTGAGTTGCTCACGGTGGTCGTTAAACCTCCAATCAAAAAAAAAAAAAGTCGATTTAAGGAACAGAAAAGGTGAGAATGCTTGATAATTATCAGTATTAAACCAAGGGAGCAGAAAGTAATGAGAAAACGTTGTTGCAATACAATATTAATTACTTTTAACACTATTAAATAAGATGGTGTGATATTCTCAAATTTCTTTATTTTTTCAGCCTAAATATTAATAACTCTTTTGGTTTAAGATGGTTTAGAGGGATTAGGGCCAAGAAAGAACTTGATTGTCCTAAGAAGAATTATCCTATGAAATATTTCTTTCTTCATTGATTATCCTACCACGAAAGAAAAAAACAATTAACAGCGAACACACCCGATCATCAGGAAAGCTTTACAAATACTCCTCATCGCAACTTGGGAAGAAGGTGGGAAGGTTCCAACACAGATGTGTTCCCTTGGCTGGAAGTACCATGAAAGCAATTTATAGCACAGCAGGCCAGTTAAGAATTCGCCTTAAACAATGAAAAGTGTGGGAAGCGTGAATACCTTCTTTACCAACCATTAAAAGGAACTCAAAATTATTTTAACCGTCCTTTTCAAAATAAGTACATTGATAAGAACTTTTAAATTGGGAATATCAGCAACAGCAAGAAAAAAATTTTTATTATTAATATGAGAAAGTAAAATATCAATTGACAATACAAAGTAGTCGCTTTAAGGAATGATTTGCTTCGGTCCGTGAAAACCAAAACTGAAAATCCAATTATATGTTTTAGGGGCCCCTCAAACAGCGAGGCCCTAGGCGCGCGCCTAGTGCACCTGGCCGGAAATCCGCCCCTGGTGATGGTGGCACCTACAGCCCTGTAGTTAATTTTAACTTTTTAAGTAAGAGATCTGACAATACATGTAATTGCTTTGCCAAAACTAAAATAAATCATTTGAAGAAATCACCCTCTTACATATGGCAGATCTGCGGGCTGCGGCTACTGTGAATAAATGTTGACGCCTGTCTAGCACGTAACCCTAGGTGACTGACTGCTTCCCACATCCTCCACGAGGAATCTTCATGTGGCCTAGCACTTTTCCTCAGCAGAGCACAGAGAGGGCAATTGGAGAGCGATCGTATTATTTACAACCCTTTGCAGAGCAATCGTGTTACAACCAGGGGCGGATTTAGCAGAGGCGTAGCTAGGGAGGCGGCGGTCCCGGGTGCCATAGCGGAGGGGGCGACAAAATAAGCGGTAGGCTGCCCCCAAATTTTTTTCATTTGGTAATCTACAAACATTATTTTGTTGAAAAAATTGATTGTTACGACTAGGAACTTAATTTTTCGATATTGCAATGTAAGCACAGGGCTCTAGATACAAGGGCTGGCTCATACGGTAGATTTTAGTTGTCCCGGAAGTTGCGGCTGGTGACGTAGCTGGGATGCATCACTGAGGGTTAGGAATCGCGTTTGCTTTGCTCTGTGCGGGGAACTTTGATGATAAATACAACTACTGAGCTGCCGAATATGAAACAAAATGGTGAAATGATTTAAAGAAGCAGAATATAACATTGATTGTTTCCTTTTATATATATATATATGTGTGTGTATTACTTCCATTAAACGCGAAAAACATGTGAGGCATCAGGAGTTGAATCTAATATCAGTGCAAAGTATTTGGTGCATTTTATTTCACTAATTATTTTATGAAGAACTTCTTTTCCCATTACTTCTATCAGTTCATTGCATACCATTTGAGAAATGTAGGACACATTACCTTTCCCTTTATTTCCGTGATTGTTTAAATGCTCCTTGAGGAAAGGATCGAACTGTGCCAATAGGTCCAGCATCCCTAGGAAATTCCCATTATTTGGAGATCCAAGAAAATTATTTTCACCCTCAAACACCAGTCCTCTTTGGGCCAAAAACTTTATAACTGCAACTACTCTTTCTAAGACAGTTGTCCAATATTGTTTTTCAGAAGCTAATTGTTCTGCAATTTTTTTCTTTAAAGTTAAGTTAACATTTGTTCGTGATAACCAGCACATCATATGTTTACGATGAGAGGAACTATTTTCATGTTCTGATGTTTTTTCCTCAGCGCGTTTCCAGTTATTAAACCCAGAACCAACAAATGGTGATTCATTATTGTCACTAAGCAATTTACATACATAACAGTACACAGAACCTGTGCTTTCTGAAAACATCAACCATTTACGTTCTTGAACTTCTCCATTCGGAAGTTTGTGTTCGAAAAGGGTGTTGCATAGATATCTGTTCTGTGTTTGAAATTGCCTCTGTGACAAATAAAAGTTATTGGGGTTACGATTTTGAAAGAACTCAGGCCCACTGTTCAGGCATAAATCTCTAAAGTTATTACTTAAAAAATTTGTCCATTTGCCACGATCTTTGTAATTTTCCATATCAATGGAATTAATGCTTTGGAAATTGGCCGATGCTTGCACATGCTCTGCACTACAAGTTTTGTGCCCTAAATCGCAGGGCTTACTTTTCACACTGTCATTCATACTCATATCAGTTTCATCTGTATGCTCCATGCTGCCACATTTTTCATCATTATTGATAGGAGCTGATTCGTTGCTATTGGATTCACGTTCAGGTTCAAGTTCTCTTTTCCGAAATTTAGGGCTATCAGGGCTTTTCTCAGCAAATAAATTATCATAATTCTGAAGCTCATTCTCCGTTTCCTCAGTTACGGGATTGGATTCTGCTATTGGAAGTATAAAGAAATTTGTAATTTTCCTTACCTTGCTTAATTCTTCTTCTTTCTTTAATCTCAGTTTCCGCTTTGTAGCGCCACTAAGGTATTGTCTTTGAAACATGGCATAAGAACTATTTTCAAAACTGGATCGTGATAAAACTGTTACTTTAACACAAGCATATCAATTTTCTTTTCGTACTCTACTCCAAGTAAACGTCAAACCACTGTTCTGAAAAGAACAGTGTTGCCAGATAGTCCGCAAAAATCTAGCCCAATTGCTCCTCAAAAGTAGCCCAAAAATAACCCAATAATTGTTATTGGGCTATTTTTGGGCTACTTTAACAATTATTAGCCCAATAACAAGTATTGGGCTATTTTGGGGCTACTTTTAAATAATAATAATTGTTTTTGGGCTACGGCTACCGAAAGTTTACCTCGTATTTAACCAATATCAATTATAACATTCATGTTATTTTGAGCAGTGTTATAAACTCCTTTCTGTGATGCACAATTTCTCCTTCCTAGCTTTTTTTTTGTATGCATATTAAAGTAGAATATTCAAATAATTGACAAATATCACACAAACAAGATATGAAACCCAAAGAGTGAATTTTCTTGTGCTATTTCATGAAAAGGAAGCTCAGTTTTTTACTAGTTTTCAATTTTGTATACACAAGACTGCAACACTAGAAAGCCATGCAAATGCTACATGTACAATCATACTAAATTATTTGAAATAATTTGAATAATTGTTTCAACTAGTAAGTAGTGTACAGTACCTGTTAATGGTTTTCACACAAGAAGTCCAAGTCCATGGTCCATGGGCACAATTTCCGTTTTTTTGTACATTTCTGATGTGCATAAAGAATTCATTGCTGCTGTCGGTTTAAATTTATTACAACAGGAGCGTATGCAGAATTTTTTTTCGGGGGGGAGAAAAATTTGAAGTTTCTGAAATCCACCAGGATAAAATGGAAGTTAATAAAAAAATGTTAATAATAAAAAAAATGTACTTCTTTTTAGTTTTTTTAGGCATAAAACATACATATATATCTAAATTAAGCTGATGAGTACATATTAAAAAAAAAGAGTGACAAAACAAATTTCTCCTTGAGAAATAATGAAATTGATTGGACTCACCTAATTCTTAAAAACTGAGATTTATTCTTCTAGGTATATTTCCGAATTTGTCAATGACTTCTTCATCTTCAACTTGAATGTCTCTATGAATAGATAATAAAGCTAGCCCATTTAGTTTTGACTCTGATGTACTGTTTCTCAAATAAGATTTCAATCGACGAAGACTGGAAAAGCTTCTTCCACTGATGCTGTGGTTACAGGAAGAATTTCCAAGATGTGAAGCAAAATATAAATGTTGGGAAATAAGTTCTTATTGCATGATGTCAAACTTTCAACTGCGTTTTTGGGGCGCACGTCTGCTTTTTCTCTTTTCCATTTTTGACACCATAATTGATACTCGCTTTCTGTTGCATCAGAATATCCTAAATCAGATTCATACATTTTCACTGCAGATAATACACTGCCGGACAATTGCTAAGGACGGATGACAATAGTAACGATAGCAACCATAAAATGGAAGGCAGGAAAATGTGGAAATTAGCATAAGTGCGGGATACAGTTAGACGTGTTGTGCATATGCAAATTTTGGATTGCCGAACTTGTTCGTGACGTCATAGCGCTGATAAGAGATATAAAGGATTTGACGCGTATTGATCGTTGTTGTTCAAACGCAAAGTTGAAAGGAAAAGAATCAATTGACGAACTTGCAATTTTCAGTATGTCTTCCCGACACCATCTAGATGATTTTACGCGTATCTGTATTATTGGCAAGATGGAAGAAGGGCGAAAAATAACAGATTTTGCCAGGGAGTTCGACGTCAGCCACAGTGTTGTTTCAAGGCTTTGGAAATCATTTCAAACAAATGGAGAATGTAGCAAACGTCACGGGGGAGGACGTGTTCGCAGTACGACACCTGCAGAAAATCGGTACATAGTGCTATCAACAAAAAGACACCCGCGCAGCACAGCTAGTGAGGTAGCAAATCAGTTTATGGCTGCTACTGGCAAGCGGATCTCCCGAAAAACCGTCGCCAGACGTTTGCATGAAGGAGGACTATACGCCCCCCGTCCTGTTGTGTGCATCCCATTGTGCAGACGTCACCGTACCGCCCGTTTGCAATGGTGCCATCAACATCGCAATTGGACTGATAACGACTGGTTTGCTGTCCTCTTCTTAGATGAGAGTAGATACAGTCTATCGTCTGATTGTCGACGACAACTGATCTATCGTGATAGTGGTACTGCATATTGTCCAGCAAACATACAGGAAAGGGACCGATATCCGACATGTAGTGTCATGGTATGGCTGGCCTTATGATCAATGGCCGTACGTCCCTCTATGTGCTTCCAGCTGGGACTATGACTGGCCAACGATACATTAATGATGTTCTGCTACCTCATGTTCGCATGTTCCGTGGTGCTGTCGGTGATATATTCATTTTCATGGACGACAACGCAACATGTCATCGAACAGTCGCTGCACAAGAGTGTCTTGAGAGCGAGGATATTCAACGCCTCGTATGGCCAGCACGTTCTCCAGATCTGAATCCCATTGAAAATGTGTGGGATGCTTTGGGGTGGAGTCTTGGAGGTCGCTAATGCCATCCAGTAAACAAAGACACCCTCATCCGTGCACTGACAGAGGAATGGGATAAATTACCCCAACAGCTGCTTGATAATGTTGTGCAAAGCATGACACGACGTGTGGAATCTTGCATCGCCCTCCATGGTGGCCATATCCCGTATTGACATCTTACGCCGGAACGCCTGCGGACGGTAACTGCATTTTTTTCACGTTTACGTATTCTGCACAAAATGGCCTGTTTTTCCCTTGAACACGTTCTAAAGTCTTCTGAATTTCAGAGCACAATAAACTGTCTTTCTTGTAATGTCCTGGCATTCTGACATTACTTTATTTCACTTGGCATCCAACCACACTTACTTTTTTATGCGCTATATAGCTGTTTATGATCCGTCCTTAGCAATTGTCCAGCAGTGTATTTGGGAATAATCATTCTTCACAGCAAAAACTGGTAGAATGTTTTGCAACGAAGCTAGTGTTTCTTTTTGTGATTGAAATCTTTCATTTAATGATTCAGTTATATCATCCACAAAGGGTATAAATACACTTCTGCAGAAATATTCTTCTGGAGTTGAATATGGGACATTGCATCCATTTTTTTTGTATACTGCATCTACGTGGAACTTCTTCTGCTACTTTGAGGCCTACAGCCAATGTTTTTACAGCATCATAAATTAAGCTGAAGGATTTTTCTTCTTCAGTTCTCATGCTGTTTAGCAGTGTTGTAACTTCTGATATTTTTTCTAATGCATCGACTAAATCGATTTGCTTGTTTTGGAAGTTTTCAGATAGGTTGTATGTGATGGACAATATTTTACTAAGGACAAAAGGTGCCACTAGAAATGAAAACTGACATATAGAGTTGAGCAAAATGTGTGCTTTGACAGATGATTCTGCTGACTCTTCTTGCTCAATCGCTTCTAAGGATGATATAATAGGATGCAGAAATGCTTTAAACATAAGAACGGCATCATGCCTTTGGATCCATTGAGTTTCACATAGAGTTTTCATCTTAACTTTCTTGCAATCAGGTAGCAGTGTCTGGATACTTTCTTTCAAAACACTGGTACGTTCAGAAAAGCGTGAAAAAACGAACATGTTTCTGATATAACTCCCATACAGTTCCTTATGCTAGGCATTTTGCTAGCATCCGACAAACATAAGTTTAAGGAATGGGACATGGAATGAGTATATATTGCTTTGGGATATTTTTTTCTAATACAGACCTGCACTCCACGAAACTGTCATCGCATTGCTCCAGCCCCATCATACCCCTGCCCTCTCATATTGTTCAAATCAAAACCCAATTTCACTAAATTTTCCATTATTGTTGTTGCAAAAATTTGAAATCAGAAACTTTTCTCATAACACAAATTTTGATTTAACATACATATATAAAAATTATATTGGAAAGCACAGTTTGATTATTTAGCCTTATTTTGACAGATAACATAAAAAATGAAACAGATTTCCTCTAAATACACCCATGTATTACAACATATGCTGTTGCGAGACATGTACCCACGAACATGCAACAGGCTTTCCAAAAGGTTTTGTTGCATTCTGTTTCTAATTTTGTTTTTAATTAAGTTCATCTGCGAGAATGTTCTTTCCACTGCTGCATTACTAATTGGTAAAGAGAGGAGAGACAATGCAAAGTTTCCCAATTCTTGAAAGCTGTGTTCTCCTGCTGCGTCCGTATAATTAACCACATCCACCCAAAACTGCTCAACATCGGTGTCTTCAGTATTGGGCCAAGATATCAAGTTAACCTTATTCCACTGCTGTTCCAGCAGTGCAATATTTCCTTTGTACAATGGTAGAAATGAAAACCTTGCCAGCTGAGGTTTCTGTCTTCCAAGAACCACAGATGGGCTAAGCTCTGTTAAAGATTCCAACTTCTGCAAATTTTTCGATAACCTCCATCGCATTTCTTTTAGTAATTCCAACATATAATTTTTACACCGTTGTTTAACATCATCTTCCAGTGTGCTGTCAATATTTGATTCTGTAAGTAACAAATAAAAAGACACGCCAAAGTTTGCAGCTCCCAGTGGAAGGTAATTGCACTCATTTGAAATGTCGAAATGCAGTACAGAATTCCATGTGCTTAATGTGGTGGGCCTGACGACTCTCTGAAGAATGTCTTTATATACAGGACTATCACTTCACTGAGAAGTTTCACCGGACTGGCTTTTTCCGACTGAAACAATTTGTTAATTCGGTTGAGTTCTTGCAAAATTGGCAACAGGAATACGAGATATAATTTATTTTCAATCCTGCTATACATTTGGAACAGAAGTTCGGCCGTGTAACTCCGCTCCTCATCTTTTACTATCTGGAAGTGGAGTTTCAGTTCATCAAATTGGTCTAACACACGCATTACGCAGGATGATATTGAAAGCCAACGTGTATCAGATGACTTCATAATTTTCAGTGGTTCTTCACCAACATTTATGCAAGAATACAATGACTTGTATTTTTGCTGCCGCACAGTGCTGTGAGAAAACCAGCAATAAGTTTCTGCCACCATAATCTACACATTCCTGGGTAACACTTTCAGAGCATTTGACGAGCTGTATGGAATGACATATGCACTTAATATGAATCATGTCAGGGCGAATATTCAAAAACTTAGTTAGCACGGAATTATTTTTTCCGCACATTACATTACATCCATCCGTTGCCAGCCCTATGCATTTCTCAACAGAAATGTTTTTCTGCTGCAGAAAATCTAAGATCGCTCTGTATATATCTTCAGCTTTTCCAGACTCTAGTGATAAAATTCCTAAAAAACATGTGACTATTTTCTTGAGTTTGTAACTGTAATAGCACACAACAATGCACAGTTGTTTCTTACTACTGATATCTGTGCTTTCTTCAATAATGAGGGAGTATGTAGAGTCTTGTAAATCACTTAAGAGGTCTTGCAGCATTGTCGGACTTAAAACGTGCTCAATCAGAACTGAGCATTTCGTTCGGTAGATAGAAAGATCCTAATTGGAAATATCTTTCATTATCTCACCTAAATGGTCCACAGTAGAAATGCTGGAGTGACAGGCAATGTGCGCAGCTAACTGCAATTCAGCAAACTTCACTGTTGTATCCTCAGTTTTTGAATGGCAGCCAACATCAAAGAGATTCCTCATTCTGGCACTGGAAAATGGCGCAGCATTACGTCGGTGTTTCTCTGTTGAAGCATGAGCTATCAAATCTCCCCGATGAGCACGAATTTCGCATTTACAATAGTTACAAAATACTTTACCTTCATCACCTTGTACACTACTAATCCAGTCTTTTAATTCAGTATCTTTTTCCCAATTTTTGCAGTAACGCTTTCCATATTTGGCCCACTTGCCCATGACTAACGATTCTTGGTGGTGAAACAATTCCTCTGCTACCCACAAGGTGTTCAAATCACAATGAATTATCACAACTGCACACACCACGTGCACAGCTTAGACACAGTTACGGTTATCAGCTGTTGCCATCCGACAGAACTTAATTAAAAAAAAACAGCCTAAAAACAGCAGACGAAACTTAAAGGAGCCCCGAATCCTGCAACCCGCAACCACCAAAAATTTCCCGCAACTACCTCAGAAAACTAGCCCAATTGGGGGGAAAACTGCGGAATTCGCAACACTGGAAAAGAGCACCAGACAACAATGGCACACCGGATCTGGAAAGTCAGTGTTGCCAAACGGCTAACCCGATCTAGAAATTCAGTGTTGCCAAACGGCTAACCCGATCCAGAAATTCAGTGTTGCCAAACTGGATCTTGAAAGTTCCAAATAGAATTTGAACAAATTCCACTAGATGGCTGTGATCATTCAGACAATTACTGGCGCCCCACAACTGTTTTTTTTTGTTTTTTTTTTGGTGGATACATATAACATTTTATAGATTTTGGACGTGTTTGTATGTGGGAACGTCCCTATGCTGTTAACTATATTTTTGACTGTCAAATAATTTTTCTTCTTAGACGCTGCCAGTAGATGGCGGCACAATTCTGGTGATAAGATTTTCGCTCACACACTCTCTCAGAATCAAAGCAGAGCATGGTGTACGATAGACAGGTGTTTCAACTCCGCTTGACTCTCGTTCTGGAAAAAAGGTCCCTTAATGTAATGACCACTAGAGGGCGTTAGAGGAAATGCGGGTCACTCAAATCTCCGTCCTCTGTGACTCGAATCGCCATGTGAGTAAACAAATCGAAGGGAGTGGCGTGCTCTGCATGTAGTTTCAAACATCTGGATGTAATTTCCTACAGGAAGTTAGAACAAGGTACTCTGCCTTTTCTCATACCAACGTCGCCGAATAATATTGCTATGCCTTAGGCCCTTTCAGTATTCTTGACCTACTTTGAAATCAGTGTAAACTGCCTTATTTCCCTTGTTTTTTTTACTGAAGCTTTTAAGTTTCCGTTGTTTTCGATTCCCGTAACATGGGACGAAAGTGTTTCGTTCCCAATTGCCGTTCTGGTTATGCCAGTAGTAAAGAACATGCCTCTTTATTTAAAGCACCTAAAAATGAAAAAAATGCTTGCTAAGTGGCAGAAAGTAATCCCTCGAGCAGATCGGAAACTCGACAGTAACGATTTTGTTTGTGAGAAACATTTCCTCGCCCATGATGTAATTAGACGCAGGAGTGAAACATTCAATGGCCAAGTTTTATATGATGTGCCTGTCAGAGTCAGACTTAACTCCACTGCTATTCCTGTAATATTTCCAGGATGCCCAACCTATCTTTCAAAAAAGGCAGCAAAGCCACGAAAACAGCCTTTTGTTCGCCAATCTGCCAGCAATGAGATTGATGATGCTACCCTTGCATTTCGAGGTATGGAGAAGGCAGATTCTGAAAGTAATGTACTCTTTGAGGCAATTGTAAAGGATGTTCCAAACTTTACATTCCCAAGTGAGTCATGGGGTTTTCATATGTTCACTAAAGCTTCAGAAAAGTGCATTCTATTTTCTGAAATTCTAGTTAAATCAGACAAGACAGTATCAATTAAAAAAAACTATTTGTATTACAGAAAACCTGGAGTGGTATGTTACTATTTGGAACAAAATTGTAAGCAGCACAATATTTTCTCAAGTGCTTCCCACCCTGGCTTCATCTACTGATGTTCTGTCACTTCTGCAGCTCATCAACAGTGTCAACATTTGCTCTGGTGGGCCCGAGTATCAGGATGCAGAACATTATGACATAGACAAAGCTTATGTCGACAATGGAATATGGCGCCACAAAGACTGTGCACTTATTATTAATGTAGGGAAATGCTGCAAAACGTGTACCTGAATTACAAATGCAATCCGGGTACGCAAATACCGACAGAAGAACACAAAGGTCATTAAGAGGTACAGAATGTCTGTCAAGATTGCCAAAGTTAAAGCTTTGGGAATGGCTAAACGTGCAACAACAAAAAAACTAAAAAGGTGCCATACAAAACGTGCAGCTCTAAAAACTGAGTTAAGTGACATGTTTAAGAAGTTGAAAAACACTCACGAAGAGAGAGTGGTTTTTAAAATTAAAGAGCTTAATTTGCCTGCTTCTCAAATAATGCTCATCGAGGAGTGTGTAAATGTTGGCAAAACAGCATCAAAAAACGGTAGACGATACACTAATGACTGGTTGTTGCTTTGTCTCTTGCTGTTCATTAGAAATTCTACAGCGTACAGATTTCTTAAAGAACAAGACATTTTACCCTTGCCTTGCATCAATACTATTCGTAAGCGTCTTAGCGTTATGCATAGTAAATGCGGATTTGATGACTCCTTTTTTTCAGCATTAAAAATTAAGCTGTCCAAAAAGTCTGAACAACAACGTCATGGCATGGTCTTATTTGGTGAAATCAATGTCAGAAAAAGTATGGATGTAAATTCCAGTAAAATGAATTATAGTGGATTTGTGAATAATGGTGAAAACAGCAACTTAAACGATGGCCAACTATAGCTGATCATGGATTAGTCTTCATGTTCCAACCTTTTGCAGATTCCTGGGCCCAACCAATAGCAGTTTTTGCATCATGTGGACCCACAAAATCAGTTGTTTTGTCTGGTTTGCTCATACAAGCCAACATGTTTTTAGAAGGATCTGGAGCCTTTGTTGATGGTGTTGTCTGTGATGGTTCTTCAACAAACAGAGGTATCTGGAATGATTCGGGTGTTTCAGGCCTAATTGGTAATGAAAAATCTTTTTTCACTCACCCATTAGATGTACATAGAAAGATATACATCTTTTCAGATGTGCCTCACCTCATTAAATTCATTCGAAATAGGTTGCTTTCTAAAGCAGAGCTTAAGGTGAATGGCCAGTGGGTGAAATGGAGACATTACCTTTTCTTGTATGATGAAGAAATGAAGCTACCTGGGAATTTACGTGCTTGTCACAAAATCTCTTTGTCGCACCTGAGACCAAGCAATTCAGAAAAAATGCGAGTCAAGCTGGTGACTCAGATTTTTAGTAAGTCTGTTGCGGATGCTCTAAACTTGTATCAATTACAAAATGTAAGAAGTTTGTCAGATGTGGATGCTACTATAGCATTCACATTGCAGATAAACAACATGTTTGATGCACTGAACAGACGAGCTCCATTTGAAGGTATTCGTGCTAATGGGAAGGATTTTGAAGTCTTAAAGCATAGTTTGGAATGGCTTAATGCATGGGAAATGGAAGTACTTGTTGGAGATATTAATGAAAATGCATTTCTAACAAAAATCACTGCTGAAGGTCTTCGGGTGACCCTGCACTCTACCATTGATTTAGCAAACTATCTCCTGAATTCCTATGGTTTCAGCTATGTTTTGACTGCAAAATTCCACCAAGATGCAATAGAATGCTTTTTTGGCACTATTCGTTAAGCTGGAGGTCAAAATGAGCACCCTGGGATGCCAACTTTTCTACAGTTGTATAGACTTCTTTCATTATATAGTCTCCTAAAACCACCCAAATTTGGAAACTGTGAAGTTCTTGAGCCACAACAGAAACCTTATATTTCCGTCCAAGAATTCCAGGAAGCATTTAAAGACACACATGATCCAAGTCACTTAGACAGACTAAAAACATGTTTTGATGGATTCATTTCAGATGGCAAGTGGGAGTGTGACGACATTATCAGAGATGACTATGGCATGTTAGAGGTGAGAGACTGTGTGATCTACTACGTTACAGGGTTCATATGCAGAAAGGTTAGCAAATTTACAGATTGTCACACCTGCAAGCAATCCATAATTAGCCCAGTTGTACATAGCAATCAAGCTGTAGCTCAGCTAACGAACATCAAGACTAGAGGGAAGCTGATACACCTAAACCATCATCTATATTCTCTTTTGATGTGTGTTGAAAAGTACTTCTCCAAAAATGTCCACAAAACAGATGTTTACTGGGACACAGTCAATTATGTGTTTGAAAATGTGCCACTACAGTTTCCTTGCGCTCTGTACATAAAACTGAAATGGTATCAAAAATTCTCCATTATTACATAAGTATGCGTATGAGGCAATATTGTAAACAAAAAAATAGTCAGTATGGTAAGGAGACTCGAGAAAAACGCAAATTGTCCAAGCTGTGTTCCAAATAAATTGTCATGGCAGGTAGCTATCCATAAAGTGTTTCTATGCCCCATCTCCGTGTTTCCAAAGAAAAATGCATTTTGACATATTGCTATGTTCGCAGTAAACATCCATCTCTGTTATTTTTACATATAAGTATCTGCTCTTCTCCCATATGGTTCCTAAATTTAGTCGAACCTGTCACATCATAACTTAGGTATATTCTAGTTGGATAATGCTTACCTTGGCATTTCTTTCTAGCAATGTCTCACATTTCACATACGTTTTTCGGTCTTTGTTGACGCCATTGTCCTAATGTCTGTTGTCTGTGAATACTGTTCGCACCAAGACACACTTTTGCGTCGGGTATCTTCAGGAACTTTCTCTTAAACTTTTACCATTATTTATACACGAAAATGTTCACCCAGCCTTTGGGCATTGTCAGGAGCGTGGTGACTTTTCCATTGTTTTTGTTGGTTTACTTCTCGCCTATTGGAGTCCGATGCTCCACATTGCCATTCGTCGGAATGCTTCCTTGGATACGATTTGGTCTAACCTAGCTGGCGCCATCTATGTTTTATGAACACTATTTTTTCCCTCCCGTTTCCCCCCTCGCTGGTCTTTGATTTCGTCTTTCTGTTTTTTTTTCTTATTTTCCTTTCCTAGCCCTGTTTTTCTTTTGTCGTTCCTTTTCTTGTCTTATTAGCTCTTTCCATAGGCTAGAAATGTACTAGGGTCATTCTGGTTACACCCCCCAGTGTTCGAATTACCCAGTGGTCCGCTGGCCATTGGCCTGTAAAACTTCCGTCGGACCACTGAACTATTGATTTTACCGGCCCGGATAGCTAGTAAGTTTCTTTTTTTCTTCTAAATTTGTCAAATGCAAAAAAAAATATTTATATTTCTTTTAGCTTGCGGGTTTTCTTTTTAGGCTGAAAACTAATGATAGGTTTGAAAACAAATATTGGAGATAATTCTATTGAAGTGATATGTTATTTTCTACATATATTATTTTATTTTACGGACCAGTGGGTTTGCAAATTCTAGTGGTCCACTGGGCCAGTAGAAGATTTATTTCTAAATTCTAACACTGCACCCTATTTTTGTTTTTATAAATTAAGATTGCTTCTTCCATTCTCATTTGTCTTTCTGGTTTTTTATTCCTTTTAAGCATTTTAATTTCATCGAATTTTGGGAATGTTTGGTTTTCCATACAGAACTGCACCAAGGCAGTTTTTGCTTCTTTTTTCTGCCAGTTGGATATCTGTTGTTTTAGCCCTTTTTTTAGTCCATTTTTCGTACTTCCATGTACGATATTGGGGGTATGTGTGCTATTGGAATTTCGTAAGATCCTGATTCTTCTAGTATTTTGTTCTCAGTTTTTTTTTTGTTAATAGTCATATTTTTCCAAGTGTTCACAGAGCTTCCTAGTTATAAGTCATATTTAGCACATTTCCTATTAATTTCTTTGCTGACTCCGTCCAAGAAAGGGAATGCTCCAACGTATTTCATTTTACTACTCTTCATGTTTCTTTTATTGTGCTCATCTTGGCCTTCTTTACTCTTATTCAGGTGCTTTTTACTCTCTTATATCCATTTTTTAACAAGCTTGCTCGGGTAACCATAATCTTGTGCTATTTTAAATAAAAACTCAAGCTCTTGATTTTTTAGCCTGTTATTAGAAGTGTGCATGTATGCCCTTCAAATCAAATTTACAATGCTGTTTTTTTATGTATATCAGGGTGGTGCCATGAGTATGGTACCAGTACTGGGATGTATGTTACTTTCCTGAACATAGTGTATTCGAATTTATTTTTGTTTTTCTTCAGCAGGATGTCTAAGAATGACAGTTTATTATCCTCTTCAAATTCTAGAGTCAATTCTATGGTGCTACAGATTTGCAATAATTTAGTCAGCAAAGAAATTAATAGGCAATGTGCTAAATATGACTTACAACTAGGAAGCTCTGTGAACACCTTGAAAAATATGACTATTAACAAAAAAGCTGAGAACAAAATACTAGAAGAATCAGGATCTTACGAAATTCCAATAGCACACATACCCCCAATATCGTACATAAGAAGTACGAAAAACAGACTAAAAAAAGGCTAACACAACACATATCCAACTGGCAGATAAAAGAAGCAAAAAAACTGCCTTGGTGCAATTCTGTATGGAAAACCAAACGTTCCCAGAAATTCGATGAAATTAAAATGCTTAAAAGGAATAAAAAATCAGAAAAACAAATGAGATTGGAAGAAGCAATCTTAATTTATAAAAACAAAAATAGGGTGTGTAACCAGAATGACCCTAGTACATTATCTAGCCTATGGAAAGAGCTAATAAGACAATAAAAGGAACAACAAAAGAAAAACAGGGCTAGGAAAGGAAAATAAGAAAAATAAAACAGAAAGACGAAATCAAAGACCAGCGACGGAAAAAAATAATGTTCATGAAACATAGATGACGCCAGCTAGGATAGACCAAATCGTATCCAAGAAAGCATTCCGACAAATGGCAACGTGGAGCATCGGACTCCAATAGGCGAGAAGTAAACCAAGAACAACGGTGGAAAAGTCGCCACGCTCCTGCCGATGCCCAAAGGCTGGGTGAAATTTTTCGAGTATAAATAATGGTAAAAGTTTATGTTTTTGAAGCTTAAGAGAAAGTTACTGAAGATACCCAATGCAAAAGTGCGTCTTGGTGTGAACAGTACGTTACAGACAACGGACATTAGGACAATAGCGTCAACAAAGACCGAAAACACATGCGTGAAATGTGAGACATCACTAGAAAGAAATGCCAAGGTAAGCGTTATCCATCTAGAATATACCCAAGTTAATTTAAATATTGCACGTAAAACTGAATAGTAGCATGTTTTTCCGATTTATTAAATCAGAAAATAAAATACCAAAGTGAATTTATCATATCATTTTCACACCTTCTGTTCTAAACTGCTCTTGCTCCTACCCCCTACCCCCTAGAGAAATCAGAGAAGTACGCATTCCACCTCAACATTAAGAAATTTGTGCCTATTTACAATTACTTCACAAGGTTTCTGTGTGAAATAAAAGTTCCTACCATGTTTGTCTTTTTGTGGATTAAGAATCTTATAAGAAGAATTTAACCTTTTCTTCAACAGGTAAGGCGTTTCAATATTCAGAACCAATATAGTTTAAACTCTGTTTAGTCATGTGTATTTTTGGGTGTATAGGTCTCAATAGTGATCTGTCTCGTTTTGTAGTTGTGTATATTAAAATTCAATTCCATGATATCATTGCATAATTTTTTTTTATTATTTGGAGCATAAGTTTACCTATTTTGAACTCATAGTTGTTTAACTAATATTATTCCATAATGGTTAGGGTTAATACGAGTATTATGATAGGTGTAAGGTTGTAAATTGTTATGGGATGGAGGGTCAGATTTTAAGTCAAGTAACTTTATGTATCCATTCTGTAATATTTGAAGTTCACTGATATTTGTTTCAGTGATTTGTCCCCACGAGTTAAAGCAATAATTAATGTGTGTTTGTATAAATGTATAATATAGAAGTTTTTATTGTGAGATTTGACATAATTTTACTAGCAATCACTATATTTTTAGCACGTCTTTTGTAAAAAAAGATCGTGCTTATGTTATCGGTTTGTCCGTCCGTCCGTACCCACGGTATCTCTGCAACTATTAGTCCGATTTGAAAAATTCTTTTTGGCATTCGAAAGCTTGAAATATGCGAATGATGATCCTTCATTTCGTTTTTTTTTACGATGTGCAATTTCGCCGCTAGAGGGCGTAAATGCAGATGATGTCGAATTCAAAAATACGTTTTATTCCACATATTTGCTTCTGAACATCCGATTGAAAAAAATCTTTTATCTTTCGATTCCATTTATGTCGAAGAGTATTTTGGATATAGTTTCTTTTTCAAATTACGCATAGATTTTCCGCTAGGGGGCGTAAAATAAAGTGCGTTTTTCCCGATAACTCTTCTTCTAAAACTCCAATTTGAAAATATTTTTTTTCAGCAGATACATCTCCCGATGCACAATCTTTTGCATATTATTTCGAATATTTGGAAAAGAATACTTTGGCTACCAGGGGGCGTAAGTGTTAATTTTCGCTTCTGATGTATTTGCCATAAAATCTGAGCTTCTAAAATATCGATTGAAAAAATTCTTTCGTGGACTGATGCCACTCACATCGATAAACCTTTTCGGAATATTTTCTTCCTAAAATATTCCACAGTTTCTCCGCCAGGGGCGTAGATTTATATTTTAATTTTTGCCAATATCTCTACTTCCAAAAGTCCGATTTGAAAAATTCCTTCCTTGTTGGATAGTGTTTCCGATGCGAAATGTTTTTCCTATAAATTCAAAATTGTCAAGTAAATCATAGACTTTCCGCTAGGGCGCACAATGGTAAATTGCGTTTTCTGCTCCTAAAACTCCGATTTGAAAAATTCTTCCTGTATCGCATACAAGACCTGACGGAAAATATTTTTCACGTAATTTCTAATGTTTGGTAAAGAATGGTTTGGCCACCAGGGGTCATAAGTGTTAATTTCTACTTCCGATGTATTTGTAGCAAAATCTGAGCTCCTGAAAACTCGACTAAAATTTTTTTTCTAGAACCGATACTGCTCATATGGATAAACCTTTTGTGAATACTTTCTTCCTAAAATAATGCATGGTTTTCCCACCAAAGGACGTTAAGTCATCTTATTTTTGTCGATAACTCTGTTTCTAAGAGTTCGTAAGCTCACTATTCCGTTTACAGCAATATCTGAGGGATTAAAGACACGATTGAAAAACTTCTTTCTTCCGTCAGATACTATTGTTTTCCATACCGGTTCCATTGACTTTGAATAGCTTTGATAAATTTAATTTGCATCAGAACGGATTCAAAAGACGTGCTTACTACACCCGAAAATTCGGTGTCATCTTTCTTGTTAGATATTCTATTTGAAATTGATTCTATGTGACTATTCCATTGTAGGTCAGGGTTTAAAATTATTCCCAGATACACAAAGCTCTGTACTGTATCAATAGCTGTATTATTCAAAAGTATATGATGAATTTGTGTTTGAATTATTTTCTGTCTTGTAAAAATCATGAGTTTGTTTTTATTGGTGTTGATTATGAGTTCATTATGTGTTAGCCATTCTGAATATATTTGTGGTTGAGTATTTGCTTGGGAAGTTATTTCATTATCAGTTCCACTAAATAATATTGTTGTATCATTTGCATATAGAATTATATTATTATTGGCTGTAATATTAAAAATATTTATATATAAATTAAATAGAGCCCTGTGGCCCCCTTGAATTTATTTGTAGTAGAGGTGAGTGGTGTTGATCAATTAGGGTATATTGAAATCTGTCTGCCAAGTAATCTTTTAATAGAGTATATGAGGTACTTCTCATACCCAAATTATATAATTTAGTTAAAAGAAATTAGTGATTCAGAGTGTCAAACGCTTTTGTTAAATCTGAAAAAGACCACCTAATATAATGGTTTTTAATTCTATTTTTTTTTATTATTATATTCTGTATGTGTAGCAGTGCAGACCAAACTGATTTTTATTTGATACCGTATTTTTGTGTGTATGATATTGATCTCTTGTATATACATTTTTCAAGGATTTTAGCAAATATTAACATGCTAGCTATGGGGCAGTAATTGTTTGCATCATTTTTCGAGCCTGATTTATATTTAGGGGTAATATTTGTGATTTTTAATGTATTTGGAAAGATCCCAGTAGCGAATACAAGGTTAAAGATATTCAGTAGTGGGTTTACATTTTTAGGCTAAGGAATGTTCTCCCCTTACAAAAAATTGAAACATAGATTCATTTACTTTTTTTCATTTGCAGTAAACCAAAACATTGTAGGGATAGGATGTTAAACCCTGATGATGATTAAAGCAGCTGAATATAATTTCAAAGAATTGAATCAAATTTGTCCTGCATAGAATGCCAATAACTATGATTGCAAGAACTGTGACTGTTCCTGTAACCCCCTCTCCCCATGTGCTAATGGCATTACTTTTCTGGAAACCTCATCTGGATTAGGTTATTAACCCCATCATTCCGTTGTTACATGGAGGGTAATATTTTTTGGGGGGCCATCTATAATTTTTTTTAAATTTGAAAACAGATTGTGACCCTAAATCAAAGATATAGTGCATGACTCACTTTTATGATGGATGAAAGAGTTGGTAAATGTGTAGATTAGCGTCCTAAATTATTTCGTCGGAAAAATGTTAGTACCTGGAAAAAGTGAGGCGTACAGATTTTAGAGTATGGAAATTAATGGCAAATGGTGCAGAACTTTCATATTTTAAATGTGTTTTAAAGATTTTTATCGTAATATTGACCTTTGAGTCTGACGCTATGAAGAAAAGCTGAGGTAGGCCTAATGCTTCGCTCCGGCGAAAATGTGAAGCTTTGGTACGTTAAAAGGAAGGTTCGTTGCTGTGCCGAAATGATGGCTGGAAGAGTACAAAGGCAAGAGATTACGTTGTTTTCAGGAGAGCGATAAATGTTGTAGTCATACGCTACATAAAATAGGTCCACATCATCCACCCTTAATTTTCTGGAAAAACCGGGTGAAAGCTCTCAGATTTGCAAAAGAAATATATGCGTAAGAAAGAAACTGACCTGCGAACAAGCTATTAACAGGAGAACCAAAAGTGCAGTGACACAGCAAATCCGCTATGAATGGAAGCTGTTCAAACCAGAACTGAAAGTTATAGTTCCCCAGTTTTCTGTACAATATAGAAAAAAATATTAGTATTACACTCTTCCGAAAAATACACCCCACTCCTAATACTGCACGCCACACCACCTGGATTGTTCGTAAACGATTCGTGGAACATAAGGACGACTTCCAGGTATTGTCCTGGTCTCCAAATGTTCCAACACAAACAGCAACTCCGATCTGCAGCAGCTCAACCATGTAACTTACAGGAGTTAAAGAATCTGCTGGTAACGTGTTAGTACCAGATACCACCAGACACCTTCAGCAATTTTGCACCATCTGTGCCTTGCCGGGTACTAGCTGTTTTGGCAGGACATGGACGACAAACTTCATATTAGGTAATTTGTAAGCGGAAAGCCTGAGCCCATAAAGTAAAACAATAAAATATCGATGGTAATTTTTTACTTTAATAAATTTCTACCCAAATACTTTTGAGCTGTGGTAAAAATAAAGAGTTTTTACCCATCTGAATGCACTACTTATTCATATGGTATAGCTAATATACATACACTTATGTATTGCCCAAAAAGCAGAAGGCTTTTCAATACTGCTAGGGAGCGTTCAAAAATTCACGCACTTAAATTTAAGAATCTCTCATTGATATGAATATTTCATGTATTATGCACAATGGTGTTTTGCGAGTTATTTAGAAGTAAACAGCTACCTTGCAACATTCTCAACACACACCATCACCTTTAAATGCATGCAGGGAGGGCTAGAAGCATATCTACCGTATAAATACACAATAACTGCATTAAAGCGAAAAGGTAATATAAATTTACGTGTCCTATATTCACCTAAAAAAGTTTAAAATAAGAGATACAAAATGTTACGCGATCGTAATTATGACGATGGTACCTTTCTGCAACTGTATATTAAATTTACATCTGTAACACCGTTTTTATATAACTGAAGCCTACCTTGGCATATATATAAAACACTAACGTATTATCAATTCATTAACAAAATTCCCTTCATCCCTAGCATCCACTGTTGTCGTTTAAAAGTGTGTCATTTCTACATGGAATTCTGTCTTTAAAAAATACGTCCTCTTTTTTAAGCTGGCCTGTTGGCTTACTTGATGTGTAAGGACTAATAAATAATATTTCAGTAGTACAATACAGTTATTTTCACGCTTAAAAAACATATTGCAGCAACAAATCTATACATCATCATGATCACGGTCGTGATGCAGACGTCGGTTTATTTCGGGAATCGATGGCCCGCATCTCCCCAGCGGCCTCTGGCGGGCTATTACATTAAGAGTCCACATTTTAGCTGAGAGTTGATCACCTGTCTATCATACACCGTGGAGCAGAGCGACGCTACGTATGTATGACGTCATCGACGAATGACGACGTGGGTGTGTTCATGTTTTTGACGAGCTTTCTACTCTTTACCTTAAATATTGATTGTTTTGTTTTTTTTGAAATGAGCGCTCTTTAAGTATGTGAAAACGTTTCTGCCCCTCCTCTGTGAAAACAACCTACGCATTCTCAGTATGTGAAAATGTTTCTTCTCGTCCTCTGTGGAAATAAACGCATTATGTCCGAAAAAATTGAAACACTCAGCAGAAATTGGGGCCCCTTGAAAGTGCGGGGCCCGGGGTTGCAGCCCCCTCCCCCTAAATGGGCTCTGCCAGCGGCGCCCAGTTTTGGAAGAAGAGGGAAGCAAGATTAAGAACTACGGCAAGCTCCAAATAGTTTATGAAGACTTTTATTCAAGGAAAATCGAAATCTCAGTGTTCAAATATTCCAGAGAGTAAGGAATCAAATTCAGGTCAAGAAATGGATGTAGTTAGCAACGAGGTTTTTGATGAACATAGTTGAGGATAACGATGTGAATGTTTTAAATTGTGAAAGCGCCAAAGTGCAGTTGTAAGATTCTGTTGGTGTCAGTAACGTGGATGGTGTTTTACCTTGTAATCTTGAAGTTAAAGACGATGAAGGACAAAACATTACTGGAGACAATGTAGATCCTGCTGCTCTACAAGATATGGGAGCTTGGCCAGCCGAGATATTTCAATCCTTCCGAGATTTAATAGTGAATAAAGGCACATATCAATTGCAGAACAAGGACAGCCGTTTTCCTGAGGATGAAGCTGGGCGATCCTTAAACAAAAGTTGGTTTGAAAAAACCTTGCAAAATGGCGCAAAGATAAACCGTACTTGGATGTGTTTCTCTCCAATAAAAAAATCTGTGTTCTGTTTTTGTTGCACATTGTTCCCACAAAACAACTATCAAAGAAGCACTTTCAGTAGTGAAAATGGGTTTTCGTCTTGGCGAAAGTTAAATCCCCGCATTCAAAATCATGAAAACAGCCCTGCTCATCGCTCTGCATTTTTGGAATGAAAGGGATTGGAGCGATCTTTAAATAAAGGGGGACTTATTGATGATCATCTTCAGCAACTAGTAAGTAAAGAATCTAAAACGTGGAAAGAAATCCTTGAACGAATCATTGCCACAGTGCAAACTCTTGGATAACAAAATTTAGCACTGAGAGGTCATCGAGAGTTAATTATTGACGATTAAAATCCTTGCTACTTTCTGGCTTTGTTAAAATATTTGGCAAAATTTGATCCTGTCATGAAATATCATTTGGATTCTGTCTCTGGTAAATCTGGATGTTTATCATATCTTTCACCCACTATTCAAAATGAAATAATTTGCCTGTTGGGAGAAACAGTGCGAAACTCTATTATTTCATCATGTAAGGAGGCAAGGTACTTCAGTATTATATTTGATACAACTCCAGACGCTGCGCATGTGGAACAAATGTCTCAGATCATCAAATTTGTTGAGATTAAACGAAATTCAGTAGATATCAAAGAAGCCTTCATAGACTTCATTCCTTTAGAAGTGAAAACAGCGGAGGGAATCACAGACGCAATTACAAATAAACTTAAGAGAGATGGATTGAATCTTAGTGATTGTAGAGAGAGGTCAGTCATATGACAATCAAGCAACAATGGCTGGTATCCATTCAGGAGTTCAAAAGAAAATTTTAGATTTGAATCCATTAGCTGTGTTTGTTCCCTGTGACAACCATTCACTTAATTTGGTTGGAGTTCATGTGGCTCATGTGAATGTTCAGGCAGTGACGTTTTTTGGTACAGTAGAACGTCTATTTAGCTCTTTTTCCTGTTCCATCCACAGATGGAGAGTTCTTAAAGAGTTCGTAAATACACTGCTGGACAATTGCTAAGGACGGATCATAAACGGCTATATAGCGCATAAAAAAATAAGTGTGGTTGGATGCCAAGTGAAATAAAATAATGTCAGCATGCCAGGACATTACAAGAAAGACAATTTATTGTGCTCTGAAATCCAGAAGGCTTTGGAACGTGTTCAAGGGACAAACAGGCCATTTTGTGCAGAATACGTAAACGTGAAAAAAATGCAGTTACCGTCCGCAGGCGTTCCGGCGTAAGATGTCAATACGGGATATGGCCACCATGGAGGGCGATGCAAGATTCCACACGTCGTGTCATGCTTTGCACAACATTATCAAGCAGCTGTTGGTGTAATTTATTTCATTCCTCTGTCAGTGCACGGATGAGGGTGTCCTTGTTTATTGGAGGGTATTGGCGACCAGCAAGACTCCTCCCCAAAGCATTCCACACATTTTCAATGGGATTCAGATCTGGAGAACGTGCCGGCCATACGAGGCGTTGAATATCCTCGCTCTCAAGACACTCCTTGACAGCGACTGTTCGATGACATGTTGCGTTGTCGTCCATGAAAATGAATCTATCACCGACAGCACCACGGAACATGCGAACATGAGGTAGCAGAACATCATTAATGTATCGTTGACCAGTCATAGTCCCAGTTGGAAGCACATAGAGGGACGTACGGCCATTGATCATGATGCCAGCCCATACCATGACACTACATGTCGGATATCGGTCCCTTTCCTGTATGTTTGCTGGACAATATGCAGTACCACTATCACGCCAGATCAGTTGTCGTCGACAATCAGACGATAGACAGTATCTACTCTCATCTGAGAAGAGGACAGCAGACCAGTCGTTATCAGTCCAATTGCGATGTTGATGGCCCCATTGCAAACGGGCGGTACGGTGACGTCTGGACAATGGGATGCACACAACCGGACGGCGGGCGTATAGTCCTTCTTCATGCAAACGTCTGGCGACAGTTTTTCGGGAGATCCGCTTGCCAGTAGCAGCCATAAACTGATTTGCTATATCACTAGCTGTGCTGCGCCGGTGTCTTCTTGTTGATACCACTATGTACCGATCTTCTGCAGGTATCGTACTGCTAACACGACCTCCCCGTGACGTTTGCTACACTCTCCATTTGTTTGAAATGATTTCCAAAGCCTTGAAACAACACTGTGGCTGACGTCGAACTCCCTGGCAACATCTGTTATTTTTCGCCCTTCTTCAATCTTGCCAATAATACGGCCACGCGTAAAATCATCTAGGTGATGTCGGGAAGACATACTGAAAATTGCAAGTTCGTCAATTGATTCTTTCCCTTTCAACTTTGCGTTTGAACAACAACGATCAATACGCGTCAAATCCTTTATATCTCTTATCAGCGCTATGACGTCACGAACAAGTTCGGCAATCCAAAATTTGCATACGCACAACACGTCTTACTGTATCCCGCACTTATGCTAATTTCCACATTTTCCTGCCTTCCATTTTATGGTTGCTATCGTTGCTATTGTCATCCGTCCTTAGCAATTGTCCGGCAGTGTATTATACTGTAAAAGGACATTGTGACACTAGATGGAGTTCAAAAGCAGATGTGGTAAAAGCAATATCCACTCAACTGGATGAAGTGATTGCTGCACCAGAGAATTTGAGAGATACACCGACTGAAACAATTAATACGAGGGAAGATGCAGCATTAATAATAATTAATGCAATACAAAACTTCAACTTTGTGACTTTACTCTTTTTCTGGGCAGATATTCTTTCTGCTTTCGACAAAATCCAAATAATCTTGCAGACAGAAGGAATCACCTTTAAACAAGCACTGAAACTTTTGGAGACGCTGATGGACAAATTAAATGATTGGAGGAATGAGCTGTGTGATAATGTCATTACTAAGGCAGAGCATATACACTGAAGTGCCAGAAAAACTGGTACAGACGAGCTTATGCAAAATACATAGCAACGTCACCTATGCGCGTACTCAGTTGCCTCCGCCAGTGCGTATATAAAGCGATAGACATCCTTGTCAGAGCTGTTTTCGGCATGAGAATGACAAGTAGTAACGATTTAAGCGATTTTCAACGCCGTGTCTTAGTTGGCGCTCGTGAGATGTGCCATAGTATTTCGGAGGTAGAAACGAAGTTAGGATTTTCATGGACGACCATTGCAAGTGTGTACCGTGATTACAAAAATTCCGGCAAAACCTCTAACCTACGATACCAGTGTGGCCGTGAAAAGACATTGGGTGAACGTGACCATCATTGGCTGTCAAGAATCGTTTCACGCAATAGCCGTGCAACACTCTCGCAGGTATAATCGGAATTTAATGCTGGAGCCTCAACAAGCATCAGCGTCCAGACTGTGCAACGTACCCTGCACGATATGCGCTTTGGGAGCCGACGACCAACTCGTCCCCTTGACGGATGCACGACACAGAGCTATGTTCCTTGCTTGGGCACAGCAACACCGCCACTGGACACTTGATGACTGGAAACAAGTACCCTGTATAACGAAGTAAATTTCTCCGTCATTTCTGTCCACGCCAGGATTCGAACCCGGATCCCCTCATTCCCGAATAAGTCACTCTACCAATTGAGCTACGCGGACGTTTGTTCTGACTACTATCTGCCTTTATGTCGTGTGCGTCCTGCTGGCAGGAACGTCACATCCCCCCCGAAAGAGGGCCGGGGGCATGGACCACGGGTCAGCCGTGGCCATGAATCGTTGCAGGCAGCCATCCACTGTAGAACGTGCCCTTGAGAACTCCCAGTCAATCTGGTGTGTGGAATGCAACGTCATACACATTTATTTTTCGAAGCGCTGGAGAAGGTATTCTCTGATTTTTCCTATCTCGCGGTGTGGAAATAACATCACACCATTGCGAGATTTTGAACGGTCGGGTCATCCGGAAAGTTCGGGCGCCATTATAACGAAGTAAATTTCTCCGTCATTTTTGGTCTACGCCTGGATTCGAACCCGAGTCCGCTTATTCCGGAATAAGTCGCTCTACCAACTGAGCTACGCAGACGTTTATTCTGATTGCTATGTGCCTTTATGTAGTGTGCGTCCTGCTGGCAGGTACGTCACACCTGGTCTGACGAGTCGCGTTTCCAACTGTATCGGGCAGATGGAAGGAGTCATGTGTGGCGCAAACCCCATGAAGCCATGGATCCGGCCTGTCAATAGGGAACTGTATCGGCTGGTGAGGGGGGGGGTCCGTAATGGTATGGGGTGTGTTTAGATGGACTTCACTGGCACCCCTGGTACGTCTACAAACTTCTGTGACCGGCCAACGCTATGTGCGCATTCTTTCTGACGAGGTACACCCGTTCATGTCCTGCGTTCATGCTGATGGTTTAGGCCTATTCCAACAGGACAATGCACCACCACACAAGTGTCGGGACGCCACATTATGGTTCGAGGAGCATTCATCTGAGTTTGGGGTGTTGCCATTTCCACCCAAGTCCCCAGATCTGAACGTGATAGATCATATTTGGGATGCCATGCAACGCGCTATAGAACACAAGAATCCGAGACATCGGAATACACCCGAATTGTGGAACGCTCTGCAAGAAGTATGGTGTGCGTTGCCTACAGCATATTTCCAGAAGATAGTGGAGTCCATGCCCCGTCGTATTTCTGTAGTCCTCAGTGGCGGCTCGTGGTTGAAAAAATAGGTGAAGAGCTACAAGAGCAATATGAAAAGATATCTACTGTCTTCAATGAAAATCACTATATGAGGACTGACCTATTTTTTGTGTATTAGATCAATTCTTCTTTCTTTTAAAGCTGCAAATTTGTTGATTATGTCGTCATAGAATGGTTGTTTCTTCGTGAGCATCAATAAAATATCTTTCTGAATAGAAATATTTGCCAAAGAAGCAAGTCTGTCTTGAGAAATAGTGTTTCTTCAGTAAGTTTGTATTCTTTTAAGGCAAAAAAAACTTCTTTCCACTGACACAATTGTAGATGGAATGGTCAAAATGAGGGCAACCAATTTATAAGTTTCTGTAAAAATGTCTATCTTCAAGAAGCACTCGAAGAAATTCTTGAGTCGATATATTCCTTAATTTTTCGTTGGCATATACAAGACTCAGTACATTTTTAAGGCGCTGGAGTTTAGTAAATATTTTTCCGTAAAAATGTAGATTTTTAAAAGCGTGAGAGGGAAAGCTTGAATTAAATTGTTCAAATTTGGCTGTGTTAGCAAGACAAACAAATTGAAGTTTTTCACAGTCTTGAAATATTATATCCATTTCCATTAGAATGTGGTCTAAAATTTCAAAATGCAATTGTTTATAATTTTGAAAAATTGTTTCTTGTGTAAGAGCAGCATATTCCCGTTTAGATCTGCTTATTTCTGTGATTTTGCTAGCTTTTCCGAACATTGTTTCAAATACTTCATCGTTCCTTTTATGACTCAAAATTTCACGAGTTTTTTTAATTTGAGTTACACAGTCCTTTATGTCCAGTGATTTTTTCTGCAAAATATCGAATAATATAACGATGGGGCCAAAAATTTCATTAAATACTATTGCCAAAAATGTAAGTTCAAAAGTGTTCATATCGTTTAAAAACCCCTTGGCAAGTTGAATTGATTTTTGTCTTATTGCTCACTATTTGCCAGAAATTCGAATACTTCCTTCAATTTATCCCAATCTTCAACAACTACACTTACTAACTTCGAAGTGAAGGACCATCGAGTTTCTGCTATGGTTGGTATGCGTCTTACGATTGTAGATGTGAGTGTATAAGATCGCTTAACTGAGTGGTGAAAAACCGAAGGAATTCCAGTGAGGGTTGCGTAAAATATACGACACTTTGAAATTTTAGAAAAACTCTGCTGTAATACAAGGTTCAAACGATGTGCTAAGCAATGAACAAAAACAGCTTGAGAAGCTTTATCCTTCATTTTTTTTCTGGAGCCTAATCAAGTGTCCAGACACAAACAATGTCGTTCGCAGGATACATACTTTAATTAAAACTATCACTAACTGTTAAACTTGCCCCATCGTAACATTGTTCTATTAATTTGTGTTGATAATCGAATTGTTCCAAAATTTTGTCTAGCATTTTGTATAAAGCTTCTGACGTTCGATCTCCACTCACGTCGTGGAAACCAAAAAATCGCTCAGCTTCCGAATCAATAAATCTTATTATTAAAGAGCACTGAGAAGTCTGATTTATGTCTGTGGTGTCATCTACTTGAATAGAAAAGCATTGAACTTCATTTATTTCATTTTTAACGTGAACGTTTATATATTCAGAAATACATTCAATTAATTCATTTTGAATAGTTTTTGAGTCACATGTGAAGACATTTTTTATCTTTTCGTATTGATTTTGAATTTCTAAAGGACTTCTTGATATCAACAATGAAAGTAATTCCTTGAAATTTCCACGATTTATCGAGTCCATGCTTTCGTCATGGCCACGGAATGCTAGTTCTTGTTTGCTTAAATATAATACTGCATCAATCACTGGCTGCAGGAAAAGTCTATTTAAATGCATCGGCAATGGTCTGATTTTTTCAAAATTCCTTAGCATTAACTCGCATTTCAGGTGTTTGCTAGAATCACCATGTTTATGAAGTGAGCGTGTTATATTTAATAAATCTGCGAATCCGTCTTTATTCCACGCCGAATGTTTATTACTAAAAAGTAAGCAGGGCCAACAAAATAATTTTTGTAACACAGAAGTACTACAAAGCCATTTATATTCAGTAAACCAACAATTTTTAAAATCAATATTGCAAGATTTACCGCTCTTCTTGATTTCTTTTTTGGCAACAATTGTCAGTGAATCCGTCGGTCGTCTTTGAAGAAAAATGTCTCTTTTATCTTCATCTTTCCACCGCATAAATGGAGTTTGTAATAAATTACAATGTCGTTCGCAGGATATATACTTTAATTAAAACTATCACTAACTGTTAAACTGCACACGAAACTACACCCAGCAAAAACATAAGTGCTGGGAAACTGCTGGCCACCAGCTGGCAGTGATGGGTCACTGCTGGCTGAAATCTGCCGCTCACGGCCCGGTAGTGGTCCGTTGGTGGCAGCGCTATCAGTTGGCGAGCCATTGATGGCCCTGCAGCATCGCCGTGAATTGTGGGCCTCCAAGCAAATGCCACTAGTGGCCCGTTGCTGGCAACCAATGCAACCCCCAACAGCAGGTGGAAGCATCGGGACTGCGCATGCGCAGAAGCAACACTTGCTGTGTCTCTCATGGTACCAGTTAGTTGAAGACGACGCTATCGCCATCGTGTTATTTTAGTGGATGTTAAGAAAAAAATCCATATGTGGAGAGGCGAATTAATTTCCTAATGAAATTTTACGTCGACGAAGATATCAGATTAAGCCGTGAAATATTAGATTACAGGCATGAAATTCACCCACTCCATTCCCATGAATAACAATTCATGGAATGGAGTGGATGAATAACAAGAAACAATTTGAAACCGCTTGAAACACATATCCTGGAAAACCATTAAAATAGCGTTTGTTGGAAAAAAAAAAGAGTTATACGCGTACAAAATTTATTAATTATTTGAAAAAAAAAAAAAAAGCAACGCTATGTGGTGTACTCATCCATGGGTTGAATACACAAGACTGGGAGGAATTCGCTTCTAAAAATAACGAGAAGTAAAATAAAATATCTTTTACTCTTTAAAACAAATGTAGCTTCGGACAACGGAAAGGAAAGACACAACGTTAAAAATGTAACAGAATGTGACATGAACCCGAGTAAATATATATTTATTCAACAATCTCTTTTCAAGACGGCAAGGACAGTACAAAACTTTGGAAAGCGACTCTAAGTATGTACACGCCTTGAAAATGAGTGAAGTTCCCTTAAAGTAAAAAAAAAACAAAAACTATCGTTACGTTGAAAAAATTAATTTATCAATTATATGAAACTGACTTTTATGAAAAATACCTCGCAATATTATAAAATTAAAGAGGGAAGCATTCGATTACAAATTGCATGCCAAACAGATAGCTTCCAGCACGTATCCGAGCGTTGTGAATTAGTCCGGTTGGTAGCGAGCGCGGCTTCAACGCGAACGGCCCAGGATAGAATCTAGTCAGATGTAAACGGCGTTTTTCCGGTCTGTCGAGAAAATTTCCCCAGCAAAGTGCGTTAATTCCACAAGCTTCGTAAGGGTAGAAAAAATTGTAGCTTTAGGAAACTGCGGTTATCCTTGCTTTTTTATTATTATTATTGCTACTACTGGGAAATTGGCGGACAAGATTCGGCAAGCCACCAGTTACGTCACGTGGTTGCTGGCTGCCACTCACGGCCCACTAGCGGACCACATTAGGCTAGCCATCATTTCTGGCAAGTACTTGCAGGGCCACTTGTGGCAGCTACTGCCTGTGATGGACCACTGATGGCCCTGTTGTGGCATATGACATCTGATGGGGTGCCAACTGTTGGCCAGCTGTTGGCCTGAACTGCTGGCCCTTCTGTTGGCCGTCCGGACATTTTATTGACGTTTCGGCAGCGGCAACATAGTGCTGGGCCAGCAATATTGTTTTTGCTGGGCAGTAACAGCTAAACTTTTTGACAAATAGTCACAAAGCACGAAAAAACAAATCCCTTTCGGAAAGCATGTACCACAACACTGCAAGATACCCTGGGTAAACCGTCCCGTTTCACCGTGATCTCCTTCGAAGGTCACGATTCCATCTGCAGAGCTTCGGCGCCGAAAGATAAAACAGTTCAGTTGCGCGCCAGATAGGGGAGGTTGACGTCACGGTTACCATAGACTCGGTCGAAAGCTGCAGACTTCCAAGGGTTTTCATTTCGGCTCTTCACTTGCACTGTTTTGCGTATGAGGGCTTGTTTTCCGTATTGAACGCGCTATGTGAATTGATATCTAATCAACATTTTGAGTATTTTGTAACACAATAGATACAAAAAAGAATGTATTATACAAATTACTGAATAAAACTTTATTTTAAGTAAAATAGGTGAAGAGGCACTTCACCTACTTCACCTGAAAAGCCGCCACTGGTAGTCCTGCGCTCCCGTGGGGGACCTACCAAGTATTAGACTGGTGTACCAGTTTTTCTGGCACTTCACTGTATGTAATTAATGGAGTGTCAGTACCACGAAAAAGATGAGAAGGAAGCGCACGATGCCAGGGGAGAATACTGATGGTACTGCATTAAGCATTCAGCAAGAAATGCGACGCTCCCTAATAGAAATTTTGGACAAACTGTCAACTGAAATTTCAAGCCGTTTCTCTAACATATCAGAGCTGGAAAAGCGCTTTGGATTCCTTTGCAAATTTGAGGCGTACGTAAATGATGGTGACATTTCTTATAAGGAACAGCTTCCCCAAATCAGTATTAAGCGCACAGTGCTTGCAGAACTGTATCCAGATGACTTAAACAGTGAAGAATTGTTCAGTGACTTAAAAGACATCATAATACAGTATTATTGGAAAGGGTAAAAAATAACGGTGAACAACTGGACTTCACACCTAAGGGATTGCTACAGTACATTTCTTCAATGGGATTAGAAGCCTACAAAACACCAGTAACTGCTTTACAGATTTTTCTTATTTTACCAGTGTGTGTGGCATCTTGTGAACGATCTTTCAGTAAACTTAAATTGATTAAGTCTTACCTACGATCAACAATGTCTCAAGATAGAATATCAAATCTGGCGATACTTTCAATTGAAAACCTCATTGATTCCTCTTTAGATTACAGTGATATAATAACCGACTTCGCAGCAATTAAATGAGAAGTTCTAATACCAACATCTATAAAATAGCAAGTTTCTTACATTTGTCATTGATAGATGTATAAAAAACAAAGTAAACAGTTTTTTTTTATTTTAATTTGTTTGATGGTGTGTAATTTAATTTTGTAATGTTAATGAATGCTTGTAAAATATTAGCTGGATATGCTCTTACGCAAATGTCTGCAGGATTGCATTTATCAAAGATGTTGACCGTTGGATGGGCCTTTATTTGCGCTTTTTTGTCCCTTCTCAATTGTCGATGGGGAGGGGGGGGGGCGACCGATCTCCTTGCCCCGGGCGGCAAAAAGCCTAGCTACGCCACTGGGATTTAGATCTTGGGGGGCCCAGGCACTTCAATTTCGGGGGCCCCTGGAATTCGGATACCCAGCGTTCTTTTAAGGCAACAGACAATAGATCTAAAATGATATTGAAAGTTCCACATCTGAATTTATCTCTCGAAGAAAAGACAACTTCTTCTGATACTGAGGTTGGATTAGCATCATAACGTTGGTTTCTTTTTCTTGACCTGAGTGTAGCTGCCTTGTAGTCTGTGGTGCCACAAAGGTTCCTGGCATAGTTCCAACTCTTTATACCTATCCCAAAGTGATTCGAGAAACTTTTCCAGAGAATCAATTAAATCCCCCACTTTCTTCAGGTCAATTTCAACTCCTTGAACAGCCTTATTTGTAATGTGGAGCCGCACAAGAATTAAGTTCCAGACCTTGGCCATCAGAGCAGTTTCAAGGCAATCTATTTTGTCTACCAATGGCTGAGCTTCATGTCTTGCTTCAGGTGTTTCAGCAGTGGCGCCCATATGGGTACTTTTAGGGGGGGCAAGAAAAATTCTTACCTCCTTCAAGGTTATCAAACATTTTAGTAAATGTACAAGATACTAAACTACAACAAAAATAATTGATACAATCAATCATTAATATCTTATTATTTTTAAAAATGCTTTAAAAAAGGTTTCGTCTGTTTTAGTGTTTTAAATTTATCAAAAAATTGGCTATACCAACTGGAGGGGGGGGATAGGCGCTCTTGGGTGTTTGCTCCAAGTCACTTTCAATATATCTGAGGGAACTTTGAATGTAGTTGTATCCATCTACTAGGGCTTCAATAACATCAGCTCTTGCTGATCAACGAGTGTCTGACACGGACTTAACCGTTAGGGCTCTTTTATTTCTTTTCAAAGAATTCAATAGAATTGCTCATATCCGTCTTGACGCAGAAAAAAACGTGTATAACTTTTGTATAAAGCCAAAGTAACTAACAGCTTCAACACAAAAAGAGGTAGCAGAATGTCCAACAAGATTCAATGAGTGAGCAGCACAGGGAATGAAAACTGTTGCTGGGTTAAGTTTGGCTTGCATTCCTGTGTAGTGACCAGACATATTGCTAGCATTATCGTGTGATTGTTCTCTGTAGTCTTCAAAATTTCTTTCTCTTTTTCTAGAAATTCTCGCAGAGCTGTAGTCAGTTCTTCAGCCTTGTGAGAGCCAGTCTGTAGGAAAGTTAAAAACCTTTCTACTGGCTTCCCAGAAACAATATATCGCAATGACTATCAGATGGTCAACATGAGACAGGTCTGGTGTTGAATCTACTGAAACTTAGAAATACTTGGCAGTTTTAAGTTTTGCCACGATATAATTCTTAACACATTTTGCCATATGCAGAACAATTTCTTCGTAGATGGTTGGTGATAAGTATGACTGTTTACCATTCCCAGGATTGCCAAATTCTTTAAGGTGACCCATCAGAAATGAGTCAAATTGAGCAATAAGTTCCATAATTTCTAAGAAATAACCATTATGCTTGGATCCAACGATCTCTTCATGGCCCCTAAATTCCAGGACCCTCTCAGCAAGAAAACAAATACTGGAAAGAAGTATTGCGCCGTCTATAATACGGCGCAATACTTCTTTCCAGTATTTTTTTCCTGCACTTGTTTCTCCAACTCCCTGTCAACATGAGAAGATTCCCTGCATCGAAGATTATACTTCAACACAGAATCTCCGTGCTTGGCTTTGTTGATGAATTTTCATTTTTTCATCTGCTTTTTTCCAGTCATTAAAGCCATCCTCTCTGAAAACTTGCCCCCACACAGGCCACGACTTGCGGATTATTGATGAAATTATCAAGAATGCAGAAACCAAGGCAAACAACCCATCTGTCTACGAAACAGATAATACCCGGAAATTCCTGGGCTCATTCCCATACATCCCAGACCTAGCTTTTTCCCTCAAGAACACCCTCAGAAAGTTCGGCTTCGATGTCGGCATAAAGCCTCCGAGGTCTTTGTCAGCTGTCCTAAGACAGAACAGAGATCCAACCGTGCTACTCTCAGACGCAGGAGTCTACTCCATCCCTCTGCTCTATCAAAATCGCTCCATTAAACATTACATTGGCATGACAAAAAGATCATTCGGATTGAGAATTAACGAGCACAAGCGTGACATTAAGAACCAAAAGCTTACAACAGCCTTAGCGAAGGAAGTTGCGAACCACGGCGCTATTCGTCAATGGGATGACTTCAAAAAATTAGTCCCATATATCACGGCTAACTGGGATCATCAACTATTGATGTTACTGCTCAAGGCTCCGCCACTCCTTATCCGTCAACGTACAGATAGTGTTTAATATTTCTGCCACCGTGACGCTGAGCGCCGACCCCTAACGATTCTTGTCGGGAAAATTTCCAACTGGAATTTCGTGGGTTCGAAATCTCATCCATTCGTTTCGTAATGTCTTGTGTGGAACATTTTGACATGTAAATGAACAAGCGTTAGAGGAGATGTCATTTGATTTGTCTTGCTATTAAAATTCTTCAGCTGCTAAAAAAAAACAACGAATGTTCCATTCGATGGAGTAAAGAAACGGATAGATGAGATAAACTAATTTGTAATTACCACAACAATAACGAACTCTAGCAGAAGATTGTTTTTTTTATTACATTAAAATATTTATTAACCAACCAAATTTTTGTAGGTTAAAAGGTTTTAATTGCGTAGTTCGCATACACTCAAAGAACCCTATTAAAACTGCATTTCCGGAAATATGGAACTGAATATACAAAACACCTGCAGAGAATTGCAAGAATTATTGTTCATATACAATTCAAATTCTGACATTGGCTTCTCATTAAAAAAATGCTGATGGGAAACATGGGGCAATTTATTTGAATCACTTACGCAGCATTTTTAAGAAAAACGTGTATAACAATTTGTTTAGGAATCTATTAATCTTTTACCTAATTTTTCCACTCAAACCCACATTCATACATTCTTTCAGTAAATTAAGACATTTAGTAGATACTTTTATTATTATTATCATTATTATTATTATTAGAGGATCCTTTAATAATTGTCATTTTCTCATAATTCCAGACAGAGCACATAACCAACTGAGAGGGTGGGAGTTTGACAAGAGTTTTCGTTTGTTACAGGAAGTATACAATTTATTTAGAAATCACCTTTTCGAGCACTCTACATATACTTAGTAAGAGGTTCTTGTTAAAGGCATTTCAGATAAAAAAATGGCAAACATTAGAGTAAACAAAATAACTTTTTTTTAAAACATGAAAGAATAGGAAAGTGGTGTTACACAATAGTACAGGAAATACTAAACATAAGATGAAAAAACACCAATGGATCCAGTTTTTCTTTAATTATATTATTACAAATTTTTTTTTTTTTATGTATGATATTCCATTATGGTTAGATATTTCACTGAATACATTATAGCATTGATCAGTAAATTATTGAAATCCTACTGATATGGTCAAAATTGATTTTAGTATTATATTTTAATTTTTCCAACAAATAACTGACACAATATCGCGAACAAACATTATATATGTTTAAGAGTTTAGTTTACTAATTTATACTTTTGAGTTTTATTATATTTCACATTTTTACTATTAATATTTTAATTTTAAATGCTTTATTCTATTATTTTATTTAGTACTTTTGTTCCTTTTTTATATGTTACTGGTGCTAATACTTTCCATTTATTAAAAGGTTTGGGAGCTCCAAACGTTCTAGTTTCAACCTTCAGTTTTCTTCTGAGATCACATTTAATAGCTATTTTAATCTGCTTCTGTATTTTTTGATTTTTCTTTGAAAGATAAGGCATTTCGATTTTTCCATATATTATATTTTGTTATTGCTATTAAATAATGAATTGTTAGGTTTTTAGATTCAGAGTAGTCTAGAGGTACATGGCACAAAATGGTGTGCAGTAAATTTATGTCTATAATTTAAGTATTGTTGTAACCAATCCCAGTTATATTTTGCAAAATTACAATCTAGAAATAAATGTTAAAGAGTTTCTTCTCAGCCACAGTAGTTACAGTTAGGATTAGATATTAGTTTAATTCTATACAACCATTTTCTTGTCGGGATAATATAGTGCGAAATTTAAAAAAGTAGATCTCTAATATGAGTGCTTAGTTTTATTTTTGATTGCAGTGTCCAAATACTATGTACCATATTGGATTGCCGTCTATCCACACCCAAGGCTGTTACAGATAATATCTCACTAGCATTATCTTTCTCCTCCGGAGTCTCTGTAGTTTTAACGAGTGGAAGTCTTATACTTTAACAGTCTAAAATTATATTACTAGTGGAACAAGTCTGGCATGGCAGGACTTAAGAATGTCTCAGAAAAACATTTTCAAGGATTTTTTCCCCTGGAAATTTCCCATCAAGACATTTTTTCTCAAAATGTGAAACAAATCGAGCACTTTTGTCGTTAAATGTGAGAAAATAAATTTTTTTCGGAATTCCAAAGTACAGGAACGTAAACAATACTTTTCCTGAAGCAATGATTTTCTCGAAATACAGCATTGACTACATAAAAAAACTAATTTATACTCGATATTTAATAAATAAACGGCATACCTATTTTTCAAAATCCATACCAGAAATATCACAATCACAAACTTTCCAAATCATGTGGCGAAGCCATACGATAAACATAGAGAAAAAAACATTCAAAGTATGGCAATCAGATAAAAAATGTATCAGAAATAATCGAATCGAAACGAAATTGCAATAGCAAACATCGCCCAAACAGTGTGTGTGACAGAACCGATAAGCCTAACGAGAACGCCAACTCAGCAATTCCAAACTTTCCGAATCAGAAACTTTCCCCTGGGTCTAAGGTTATTGTTCTGCTTTTGTGTGTCTTGGCTACACAATAACCGAAGATACTCAATAACCAAATTATACTCGATATCCTTTGGTTTTCCCTTTTTGGAGTTACAATAAGGTTCACAGCAGTACACCATGGTAGCTACAGGATTCAATCAAGAAAACTTTTGCAATTTGAGTACGATATAGGCTATAAAATGAATTCTGCACTTTATTTTGCGTTCTTACAGTTGCTTAACTGAAATGATTAACTTCGCGGAAATAGATTAAAACAAACTCGATTTACCTCGCTATAATGCACGTTTAAACAGGACGGCAGGTGAAAAACTAATGAGGATGTAGCAGACACGTGACTCTCAGCATGGCAACCAGCCTTAGTAACGTAAGTGAAGGAGAACTAGCCCCATTGAAATGACGTCGTCTTACTTTAAAACTTTGGCTTCCGAGTACAAAATGCGGTATTTGGAAAAAACTTAAAGAGATTGAAGGAAAAGATCCTAATGTGCTGAATGCAAGTATCTTCAAAGGTGATGCGAAAAGTTTTCCAAAAGTGCAAATAGTAAATATTTTCGATTACTTCGTTTTTGGTCGAAGTGCCTTTACTGCAGAGCAGAACAGTTCAAGGCATATAAAAGTTTTGAAGCATATAACAATTTCTCGTCGTCGGTATTCTTTTACAGGGTAATTTAGTACGATCATAAATTCGTGAGTAATCAGTAATTTATGCACAAAATAGGTACGCTGCCTCAATAAGTAAGGTTCTCTTCCCTGTCAGGTGTGGAGGCCTGAGTAAAATAAAGATAGGTTTTCTTTCTTTCCAGGAATCGTTGAGTCTGGATAAAACTCACCCTTGAAGGGTTCTATGCCTTTTTGAGAGTATAAAAGGATTTTATTTGGACAATAATTTTAGCCATTATTTGCATTTTTCCGCAAAAGTGTGCTTCAGCTCTAGGTAAAATTCCAGGTGTGCTAAAAATAAAATCAACGGTAGTTTGGGGAGGAAATATCATATAGAACAAAGTAGTAAACTAAAAAACCCCAACACTGAAAGCCAAATAACCTTAAAAGTGAAAAGCCGAAAACTCGCAAAAGAAAGTGAGTCAGGGGAACGGTGTGCTCGAGATCTAAAAAATACAGAAGGGCCAGAGATTTGAATCTGACTAAAAGTCAGGTTTGCTAACAAATTAATTTTTAGCCCTATAAAAAGTTTCAACACCCCCTAGATCAACCAGGAACCTTCTGAAAAGGAGTCCATGAAAAAAAAAACAAGTTCACAGAAGTGCCGATTGGGGAACAAAGCGTTTATTTAAGAAATATTTTGACTAAGAGAAAACTTTAAAAGGTGTTCTATAAGAAAATAGCCAGTATCAATAAAACCTACGCAAAAAAACAGCCAACATATTTTAAATTCAACTTGAAAACTTTGAATCAACGAATGAAACAAAAAACTTTGAATCAACGAATGAAATAAAAACTTTGAATCAACGAATGTAAGTGCAAGCACTGCACTGCAATAGCGCTTGAATAAGTAAAAGATAGATTCTCTGCTTTACCAAACAATCACTGATTTCTGGATAAAACTAACATTTAAAAGGTTCTCTGCCTTTGAAGAGTCTAACTCTTCAATGAAAAGTGTTTCCTAAGCTCTGGGAAGCGATCTCTCTTAGTTTGGCATATGAGCGAATTTTTTCGGTACTGCCTTTAGAGACAACAGCTAGTAGCCTGAAAAAGACTGACGGTCTCGATTTGCTCTGTTACCGCAATTCATAATGTCACAAATTCTAGGCATTTTGGCTTCAAATTTTTGTAAACACCGAGCGCTAATGATTGCACTTTACACACTAAGTGCAGGAGGCCAGCCAGCTATGCTTGTCCTTCAGGAACTTGCAGAGACTGTTGCCACTTCACTGAAACTTCTCGATGACGTCACGTGCTACATCCTCATTACGATCAGCCATAAAAATAACACTAACTAGGGTCGGCGTCTGCACCCTCTAGCGACGAAAATTGGCATTTTTCTTGTACGCGAATCCGCGTCAATTGGCAATCTCAGCGGTCCGCTCTCCATCTAGCGGCGAAAGGAAGAACTACTATAGTATGGATAACATTCTTAGCTGTTGTTAGATCGTTGCCTAGGTTCGGGGTATTTTTGCATTCATTCTGGAATTAGAGAATAGTATAATGGAGAATTCGGTGAAAAAGAGTAATTCATATTGTTGCGTCCCGCAGTGTCGTTCCCAACTTTCCAGCTATGTTTTTCACAAGTTAGTACAAACGCCTTGCACTTGAAATCCTTCCAGCGAAATACTACTAACTTAGTAACTGTTTGAATGAATAATAAACAAGACATGATTTTATTGTATAGTAATAATTTAAAATTCCGTATTTTTACATGCTCTTGAAAACAAGTAATTGCTGTTATCGATAAAAATTTAACTCCATTAAGGAACAAGATTTGCAATGTTCTGTCAACAGTCACTAGTTCAAAAACACTGAAAACAGAATGATGATCAACAATTACCAATTCAAAAACACTGTTTTAGGAACAGAATGTTCAAAAATTACAAATTTGTTATTATTGACAGAGTATTGAAAATGAATCCTGGAAATCGTCAAGTGAAACGAAATGTCGGTAAATTTGTAAATTAGCGTTCTAAATTATTTCGTCGGAAAAATGTTAGTACCTGGAAAAAGTGCGACGTACAGATTTTAGAGTATGGAAAAGAATGGCAAACGGTGCAGAAATTTCATATTTTAAATGTGTTTTAAAGAATTTTTTCGTAATATTTACCTGTAAGTGCGATGGTGTTACGAAATGCCGCGGTAAGCCTAACGTATCGCTATCGCACGATGTCATGCGTTTTTTTTAATTGAATGTTTAACGACCACCGTGAGCAACTCAATGGGCTATAAGCAGTCGCCCGTCCCTAATTTAGGGTCACTGGTTCCAGGGAACGGAGAGAGCCAGTGCCGTAAGACACACACAACATCCATGCTTCACCGGGATTCGAACCCGGACCCCTTTCGGACGAATGATCAGAGGTCATCGCTTAGACCACTGCGCCACCGGGGCGGCATGTCATGCGTTGCTCCGTTAAAAAGAAGGTTCTTTGCTGCACCGAAAGGACGGGCGGAAGAGTACAAGAGAAAGCGGTTATGTTGCTGGAAGGAGAGCGATAAATGTTGTAATGATACGCTACAGAAAATAGGTCCAGACTATTCACCCTTTATTTTGTTGTATCTGTACGTTGTTGGCACCGGAAAAACGTCTTTGATTTGCTAAAGATACGTATCAGTGAGATAAAAACTGACCTGCGAAGAAAGTATTGACAGGAGAACCAAAAGTACAGTGGAACAGCAAACGCTTGACATTGTCGTGGTAGCGATGCGTTAGGCCTACCGCACCATCTCTTCACAGCATCGCACTTACAGGCAAATATTACGATAAAAATCTCTAAAAGACATTTAAAACATGAAAGTTCTGCACCATTTGCCCTTAATTTCCATAATCTCAAATCTGTACGTCGCACTTTATTCAGGTACTAATATTTTCCCGACGAAATTATTTAGGACGCTAATCTACACATTTACCGAAATGTCACTCCTATCGGTGTTACTATATCACTTGTCTGAAAATGTAAAAATAAAAATTATCTGTTACAGTAAAGCATTACTGCTACACAGTGCTTACGCGTTCCACTTCTGCCTGCTTTACAAGAGCACTCAAAAGACTACAGAAATTTGACAATTATTTCTGTCTAAAACACCGTTGATCGAATGAGGCAACGACGTTATTGCGGTGGATTGAATGCAATGCGAAACTTCCTTCTTAATTGCACATGAAATTATATATATGACCTGCATTAAGAATCCCTTCCTCTGCTTTGATGCATCGTAAATTTTTGTAGCGTCCACAAATTTCAGTATGCGACTTCATGGGAACACGTGCTACTTTATCGGTACTAAAAGAAGTTTGCTTATGTTTGCGCAGCGCCCCCTATAGTTTATTGAGGTTGCCAATCCTCCTTGATCCCCGTATAGATCGCTGAAGTGACAGAGCCTTGAGCAGTACCAGTTACAGTTGATAATCCCAGTTAGCCGTGCATATATGGATCAAAGAACCACCGCTTTCAGGGAATCCGTGGAAATATTAACATACGAAAGCGCTTGCAATTCTGATCTTTCCACGGATCTACCAGTATCTGGCGTGCCCTCCTAGATATACATCCACGAACGTGATCATCTCACTTGTCATCTATTGTTTAACATCACGTGCTCATAACGTACTTATTACGTGTTTTTCCAAGTGGCGTCAGAACTCTTTTTGGACAGCGGGGGCAAGATGTCGCAGGACAAAATATTTTATCATGGCATAAAATTTATCCTACAACTGTAGACGATTTAAGAAGCAAAACTTCTCAACAGTGGCGTCAGAACTCTCTTTGGACAGCTGGGGCACGGTGTACGATAGACAGGTGATTCAACTCTCAGCTAAAATGTGGACTCTTAAAGTAATCGGCCACCAGATGCCGCATGGGAGAGACAGGCCATTAATTCCAGGAGGTGAGTAAACCGCTGTCTGTATCACGATGGTGTATAGGTTTGTTGTGGTAATGTGTTTTTTAAGCGTGAAAATAGCCATATTATACTTCTCAAATATTATTAGTCCTTACACGTCAAGTAGGCCAACATAAAAATTAAAAAAGAAGACGTATTTTAAGACAGATTTCCATGTAGAAATGACACACCTTTAAACGACAACAGGGATGCTAGGGATGAAAGGAATTTTGTTTATGAATTGATAATACGTTCGTGTTATATATATAGGACAAGGTAGGCTTCTGTTATATAAACAGTGTTACAGATGTAATTCAATATTCAGTTGCAGAAAGGTACCAGCGTCATAGGGCCGTAGCTCGAGGTATTGGCGCCCGGGGCAAGCAGTAAAATTGGCGCTCCCCTGCCCCAGTCCAACTGGAACAGGCAATGGTGTCAGATTTTAATATATACCTGCTTGCAGATATAGTACAATACCTGTATAAATAAAATATTGCGATTTTTATTGTTATTTGCAATTATTGTCTCGTATACAATTTGCTAATTGTATGAAATAGTAATAAAATGTAAATTTTTTTGTACAAAATATTGCTCATAATATAATATTTAAAGAAAAAGATAACTTATATTGGTAATCCTATTCAATAGCCTGTGGTGATTATGTGAGCTTCAATAGGGATTGTTGAAGAAAGAAAAAACATTGAACATAGTTTGAATGAACAATACTTTTTATTTATAATTAATTGCTTCCTCAAGTGCTTATGAACAACTGAAAAAATAAGTACAAGTAGCATTTGTTTAAAATTATGCTTAAGCCTTAACAGAATGATTTTGTATTTACAAATGTACCCTTCGAGCTTTAACAGCAGCAAAATCATTTATTACTTGATCATAATTAATAGTTTTAGCAATATCTTTTTCTATTGACAGAATTGCCAGGTGCGTTAACCTCTCTTGTCCTATTGATGACCTTAAGTAATTTTTTATTATTTTCAGCTTACTAAAACCTCGTTCACTAGACGCATTAGTAATTGGTAATGTTACGAATAATCTGAAAGCAATTACTAAGTTTGGATAAGATGTAGCAAGAGACATTTGGTGGATTAAATTTAATAGGTCAAGAGAGGTTGCTTTTGAAAAATCCTGATTTTTTTAAAATAAAGAAGTGGCCTGAAACTTAAAACTAGCTATTTCCCCTCTATTTCAGTAGCATCCAGATCCTTATCATAATTATTTGCTAAGCGCATTGCACTAGCCTTTAACTCTTCTACGGTCATAGATTGCAAAGACTTGCCTGTTAAGAAATTAAAGTCATCTAACACTTCAATCAAACATTTATAACGCCATTCCATTTGTTCTAAGACTTTGTCCAAAACAGCATAAAAGTCCATACTGAACCTTTGTTTTCCTGTCAGAATAGTGTCCTCACTTTCTTCCAATGTCAGTCGTTTCCTCTTCCTTGCCCTTTTCTCCTCGAAGAAGCCGTCAAGAGATGTTGCGGCACAGATGTCCGATGCTTCGCCCAGTATAACATCAATCCCTGTATCCCGGATGTCTTGTAAAGCAGCTTTCAATCCTGTCAAGTGACTAACTGCACAGTCCACGGTCACATCTTTGCGCTGTAGTTGTTCATTCACGCGGGAGATCTGATTTAGTATTTTGTCCCACATAACAGAGTAACAAACAAACTTATAATTAATTTGTTTCAGAAGATTTTTAACCACTGATAAACAGTCATCATGGAATTGAGGGTTGTCAGAAATTTCCTCTAAGACTTCGAGGACTTTATCAAGCTGAGAATAAAGTGCATGAACAGCAGAGTATTTGGATGCCCATCTTGTATCACAGTGACGCTTGAGAGTGGTAGAAAGTTTGTTGGATAATATTTCTCACATTTTGACATTGTGAGCAAATATTTTGTACAGTTCTTGCACTGTGCCAAAAAATGTGATAATATCTGAAGAGACTCCAGCAGCGTGAACACCAACGAAGTTCAATGAATGAGCAGCACATGACATAAAACGTGCATGGCTGCAAATTGCTTGTATACGGGCCTGGACTCCTGAATACTTCCCCGCCATGTTTGAACCATTATCGTATGCTTGCCCTCGGCAATTACCCATCGGCTTCTATTTTTTGTAGAATTTCTTCGGTTAAACCAGCCCCAGTCGTTTCAGTAGTTTTTATGAAATCGATGAAACTTTCTTCAATAGAGCAAACATCCTCTGAAACTTTCACGTTCCTAATAATCTGGCACATTTGTTCCTGATGGGCTATATCTGGTGTACAATTAAATGAAATTGAGAAATATTTTGCCTCTCTTATATCTTTTAGTATTTCTTGGCGTACAGGGTCACCCATTAAATTGATGAACTCGTTTTGAATTGTTGGGGAAAGGTAATTTGGAATTCCTGGTTTTTTTTTGGCTATGGTAATATACTCTTTTAGCTGTTTATCATAATGAGAAACAAACTCTAGCAAATGTAAAAAAAAATCCACATTTGTCTTCTTTTTTTTTTCTTTTTTTTTTTTTGGTTGGAGGTTTAACGACCTCCGTGAGCAACTCAATGGGCTATAAGCAGTCGCCCGTCCCTAATTTAGGGTCACTGGTTCCAGGGAAGGGAGAGAGCCAGTGCCGTAAGACAAACACAACATCCATGCCTCACCGGGATTCGAACCCGGACCCCATTCGGACGAATGATCAGAGGCCATCGCTTAGACCACTGCGCCACCGGGGCGGCCATTTGTCTTCACCTATCTTTGTACTTGAACCTCCAAAGGCCAAGTTGTTGACTGAACAAAACAAAATGCAATCGACAATGATTCTGAGAATGTGCCGCCATTTCTTTTTTTCTTTTGTAATCATTTGCTGTAGTTCAGTATCAATTGCACAGCCCTCTTTAATCCTTTTTTCAAAGCTTTTCCAGGAAACATAGCAGTCACGGTGCTCTACAGAATTTTCATGCTCTGGAATTCCAGGGTGTAATTTTTTCTACTCGGAAAATCCCACTTTTGGATTTGCCAAACGTGATTTCAAATGCTTTCCAAATAGCATGCAAGGGAAACAATAAATAACTTTTGTTGCTTCACTGTAAATTAACCAAGCCCGCTCTACATTTTCTCCATTCAAAAGTTTTTTGTGGAACCAATTTCCCGTAAAATGCCTTTTTTCTGCATTAATTGATAAAAGGAAATTACCATTTTTATTTTGTTCTGGACCGTGTTCAACTAACAAGCTTCTCACACGGTCATTCAAATCAGGCCATGTTGTGGGATCATTAAAATTAAGTTGAATTTTGGTTTGTTCATCTTCCAAATCCTGTTCCTGTACGCCTTCATAAGGACTCAATGTTGGAAAGGACGGGTTAAAATAAGGTGTAGAATCATCTGAATGCACACTAGCACTACCAGTTATATTCTCAGTTACTTCAGTAACGTTTTCATTTTCTAAAAGTGTTGATGTAGATGGCTTACTTTCAATCACTTGCTGTAGTGGGAGCGCAGCGGTTGAGGGATCCACCTTCTTTACACATCCCAGTTTTTGCCACTGCTTGGCTTGGACTGCGTTATCCGCCTCTTGTTGTTTTTTTCGTTTTCTGCCTTGTGCTCCAGACAACTTTGTAGGTCCCATTTCGACACACACACGCACGTCACGTGGCACAGTGCACTAATTCAGCGCGCTACTCAATAAATCAAGCTATACAGCCAACGTGAAGCAAACAAATGTCGTCACAGTGTCACGGCAAATATTGCATTTAAACTGTCGCAAACTTAACTGAGTAATGTTTGTTCCGCGCATGTGCACTGTAGGCTTCCCTGTCGACGAATCGTCGCCATCCGTCATTCGTTCTCAATACACGTAAGGAGTGATGGATCATAGACAGAGGAGGCCGTGAAGGTCACAGCACCCGTCGCCTACATTTCACCCCCTGAGACATGCAGCCGTGATCGATGACGTACCTGCACTGGACAAAAGCCAGGGAGCTTTCTGTCAGAGCACCACATGAAAGGCACTTTCAGTCAAAGTTACTACCGTATTTACCCGATTACAGTGTGTCATCTACTGCAAAGCGCACTCTAATATAAAAAATTATCTTTTTGGAAAACAAAAGTTCATGATTTTTGGAAGCCTAAAAATCGGAAAACAATGATGTTATAGTATAAATTAGATCATTTTAAATGAACATTTTCTGTTATGCATGCTCTTTCTTTAAAAAGTATTTTGCTTAATATAGCAAATATACTTTTCTGATCTCAAAATCAAAAATCATATGATTTGAGGTAAAGTGCTGGAATTACAATGCATCTTGATATGTCTTCTGGTGTCCATTTTAAAATCTGTTTCTTCTCGCTAAGAGCATCAGTTTGGGTTTTCAGTGCACAACTTAAATAAAATACAACGTGAAACAAATATGATACACCAAGAAAAAGTGCTGGCGTAAAACACCATCGTAACAGAGGGGAGTTCTGTCCTGGAGGGAACTGAGCTGAGCCAGAAGGCCAGCGTGATGACGTAGAAACAAGTACACTACCCATTTTTTACCCAACTTTTCAGACACGGGTCGGTGTTCAGCATTTCAAAGGGGCGTACTAGCCCTTCCCGTCTAAAGTCCTGGCCTACACTAGTGCTGCGCGTGCGTCTCAAATGTTTCATAAACACAGCAACTAAAATGTACTGTCACACCCAAGCCAAATCGATCCGAATATTTGGAGTTCGGACGATTGGAGTTCTCCTTTAATTTAGGTTTCATCTGGTCGCCATTTTATTCTTAAAGCATAAAGAAGTTTAAATTTTATACATTTTTTTAATTACGCGTATAAATTAATTTCACATTTTTTACATTTATATAAAAAAATCTGCGTCTCGATGGCGCCTCCCTCCAGCTCGGCGCCCAGGACGACCGCCCCTGCTGCCCCCCTCGCTACGCCTCTGAGCGTCATAATTATGATCGCGTAACATTTTGAATCACTTATTTTAAACTTTTTTAGATAAATATAGGGCACGTAAATTTATATAAATATATATATTTTTATTGGAGGTTTAACGACCACCGTGAGCAACTCAATGGGCTATAAGCAGTCGCCCGTCCCTAATTTAGGGTCACTGGTTCCAGGGAAGGGAGAGAGCCAGTGCCGTAAGACAAACAACATCCATGCCTCACCGGGATTCGAACCCGGACCCCGTTCGGACGAATGATCAGAGGCCATCGCTTAGACCACTGCGCCACCGGGGCGGCAAATTTATAGTACCTTTTCGTTTTAATGTAGTTGTGTATTTATACAGAAGATATGCTTCTAGCTTCCCCTGCATGCATTTAAAGGTGATGGTGTGTGTTGAGAATGTAGCAGCAGTAGCTGTTTATTTCTAAATAACTCACAAATTATCATTGTGCATAATACATGTAATCTATCAATGAGAGGTTCTTAAATTTAAGTGCGTAATTTTTTGAACGCTCCTTAGCAGTATTCAAAAGCCCTCTACTTTTTGGGCAATTATAAGTTGTATGTATATTAGGTATACTATATGAATAAGCAATGGGTAATTGTGTAGTTTAGCGTCCTAAATTATTTCATCGGAAATGTTGAAGGATTTCTAAAAAGTGAGACGTACAGATTTTTAAGAATGCAATTTCATGGCGAATGGTGAACAAATTTCATCATTCTGGTGTATTTTAAAGATTTTTACCGTAATATTTACGTGCCAGTACGACGCCGACGCTGTGAACAGAAGTTGCGGCAGGCCTAATACTCGGTGCGGCGACATCAAGCTTTGCTCCGAGCTCCGCTGAAACGAAGGTCTCGTTGTAGTCTTGTTCCGGCTGCCATTCTGTTGGCGGAAGAGTACAAAAGGAAAGGGGAGCGTTCTTGCCGGGAAAGCAATCCAAGTTGCAGTGATGCGCTACAGAAAATAGATCATTATTTCTGTCTCACATTTTAACATTACAATGTGAGAATTTCTTGGTTTTTTTTCGCGAATGATTCTTTAATGAGCAATTTATGAACTCACTTCTTCCAGAGCTTTTACTTTTCGTTATCCAATTTCAATGAATTGCGAACAACGCTCTCCACAGGAGCAGCAAACCTTTGATTTTCCGATACTATGTAACTTTCATTGAAGAGAACACGGCCTCTACTTTAACGCTTTGGTAGAAAAAAGGAAGGCATTTGCATACTTTCTTTTTCGTACCAGGGAATCATATGCATAAGAACGAAGCAATTTTCATTATGTGTTTTAAAAAACTGCGACAGAAATGAAGAACTATTTTCCGTCAGGTAGCACTACAAACTGGATGGTTATAGTACAAAACACCGACAATCAAAACACCGACACTCAAAACACCGACAATCAAATTACCGACAAACGAAAATACCAACAGTTCAAAACACCGATAGGCCGAAACACCGACAAATCATAACACCGACAGTTCAAAACACCGACAATCATAAAACCGACAGTTCAAAACACCGACAATCATAACACCGACAATCATAAAACCGACAGTTCAAAACACCGACAATCATAACACCGACAAATCCTAACAGAGACAACCATAACACCGACAATTATATGGATTAATATAATTGTCCGGCGAGAAGAAGAACTTTATTCCGAGTTATGCAACAACAGAGTGGGTGGGAAAGGGGATGGCAACACCCATTCGATGGATGTGGTTACCCCTAGCGGTAAACGACGGAACTTCATACATTTTTTTGATTGGAGGTTTAACGACCACCGTGAGCAACTCAATGGGCTATAAGCAGTCGCCCGTCCCTAATTTAGGGTCACTGGTTCCAGGGAAGGGAGAGAGCCAGTGCCGTAAGACAAACACAACATCCATGCCTCACCGGGATTCGAACCCGGACCCCGTTCAGACGAATGATCAAAACCCATCGCTTAGACCACTGCGCCACCGGGGCGGCTCATACATTTTTATTCTGACCGATGGCAACATATTTTTATTCCGAGTGATGGCAACATCGGAGTGAATGAGTGGGAAGGGGGATGCATAGGTGTTGGATATGTCGATGCTTATGTGCTGCCTCTAGCGGTGAACGATGGAACTTTATTATTTTTATTACGAGAGATGTCAACATGGGAGTGGATGCACAAATGGCTGGGTGATTGAAGGGGATAACAACAACGAAACGATGCTTATGTGCTGCCTCTAGTGGTGAACGATGCAACTGCATAAATTTTTATTCCGACCGATGGAAACATTTTAATTCCGAGCGAAGGCAACATGTGAGTGGATGATTGGGAAGGGGGATGCGGTGTTGGATATGTCGATGCCCATGTGCTGGCCCTAGCGGTGAACGATGGAACTTTATTATTTTTATTCCGAGAGATGGCAACATCTGAGTGGATGCACAAATAGGTGGGTGATAGAAGGGGATGACAATAACCAAACGAGGCTTATGTTCTGCCCCTAGCGGTGAACGACGGAACTTTATAAATTGTTATTCCGAGTGATGGCAACATCTGAGTGCATGGGTAGGAAGGGGGATGCATAGGTGTTGGACATGTCGATTCTTATGTGCTGCCCCTAGAGGTGAACGATGGAACTTGATTATTTTTATTCCGAGAATGGCAACATCGGAGTGGATGCACAAATGTGTGGGTGATAGAAGGGGATGACACAACCAAACGGTGCTTATGTGCTGTCCCTAGTGGTGAACGACGGACTTTATGAAGTTTTATTCCAAGCGAAGCCAACATATTTTTATTCCGAGCGATGGCAACATCGGAGTGGATGAGTGGGAAGGGCGATGCATAGATGTTGGACATGTCGATGCTTATATGCTGCCTCTAGCGGTGAACGATGGAACTGCATTAATGTTTGTTCCGACCGATGGCAAGATCTGAGTGGATGTGTGGGAAGGGGGTTGCATAGGTGTTGGATATGTAGATGCTTATGTGCTGCCCTAGTGTTACACGATGGAACTTTATTATTTTTATTCCGAGAGATGGCAACATTGGAGTGGATGCACAAATGGGTGGGTGATAGAAGGGAATGATAACAACCAAACGATGCTTATGGAAGAAACTGTACAATTTTCAAGGGCATTGTGTCTCAAATATTTCAATATCTTAGGAACCAGCTATTTCCTTTTATGTGACAAAAATCATGTTTCCATGGCAAGTACCATTATCCATATATTGATAAAAAAGTCAGTTTATTGTCATTTAATTTGTGGAAGTAATAGTTATAATTTGTAATATAAATTTGTTTGCTGTCACCTGCCAGGAAACATCGAGTATTCTATCCCAAAGTACAGGATCAGCCATAGTTATGTTTGCATGTAGTCTAGGCATTTGCCCCTGATTACCTCCAGTTCATCTACATACACTGAGTGGCCACTTTATTATGACCACCTGACAGTTTTAAGCAAATGAGCTATGGATAATATATATCAAATACGTGGAGATAATGTAAATGGACGATGTCATCGCTCTTTCCACGTTATTTTTTAAACAACGCATAGCGATATACAATACAATTTTTCAGTCGCTATGCGTTGTTTAAAAAATAACGTGGAAAGAGCGATGACATCGTCCATTTACATTTGAGCTATGGATGCACGCTGTTGCCGCCAGAGGAGAGGCTAATATAAAAAGGGAAACCTTAGTGCTTGGGACAGTAGTAGAAGTGATTTTTGGTGACGAGATGGGTAAAAAAATGCGATTTGACGGACTTTCAACGTGGGATGATAGTAGAAGCTCGGAACCATGGAGCGAGTATCACCGAAACCGCCGCATTCGTGAAGTGTTCCAGAGCAGCTGTTGTTAAAGTGTTTAAAGACTGGACTGTCAGCCAAAAAACTGGGTCTCTACGTGTAACGTGTGGTCGTCATTGACTAGTGACTCCTCGGGCGGAACGCAGTGGCCAGACTGGTAACATACAACAGAAGGGAAACAGTGCAGCAAATTACAGAACATCTTAATCAAGGATCCCCTAAAATGATCGCTGTTCGCCGTACACTGCATCGGATGGGATAGAGGCCTTCCGCATGCTCACATCCTCATGTGTCTACGAGAAAAAATCTGACTAACTGAAATTGACACGGTAATATCAGCAGAATTGCCAGATCCCCTACAAAACCCTTTGCTGTTTGAAGTTATTACAAAAAACATGCTCCACAGCCCATGTAGTGCACTCAACATGAAAGCTCCTTGCATGGTGGATGGCAAATGCTCCACGAAGTATCCACGGGAACTGCACCAGGAAACTCAAACAGGCCAAGATGGGTATCCTTTGTACAGGAGAAGAAAGCCTGGAGATGGTGGATTTTCAACAAAAATCAAAATGCACATTGGCCAAACCTACCAGATGGACATAGACATCCACTCAGATGTTGCCATCGCTCGCAATCAAAATATGTTACCGTCGCTCGGAATAGATATTAATAAAGTTCCATCGTTCACCGCTAGGTGCAGCACATGAACATCCTCATATCCAACACCTATACATCCCACTTTCCACCCATCTACTCAGATGTTGCCATCGCTCAGAATTAATATATGTTGCCATCGGTCGGAAAAAAATTATGCAGTTCCATCGTTGACCGCTAGGAGCAACACATAAGAATCGACATATCCAACACATATGCATCCCCCTTCCCGCCCGTCCACTCAGATGTTGCTATTGCTCAGAATAAAAAAATGGTGCTGTCGGTCGGCATAGAAATCAATAAAGTTATATCGTTCACCGGTAGGGGCAGCACACAAACATCCACATATCCAACACCTATACATCCCCCTTCCTACCCATCTACGATGATGTTGCCATCGCGCGGAATTAAAATATGTTGCCATCTGACCGAATAAAAAATTATGCAGTTCTATTTTCACTGCTAGAGGCTGCACATAATCGACATATCCAACACCTATGCATTCCCCTTCCCACCATTGCTCGGAATAAAAATATGTTGCCATTGGTCGGAATAGCCTTCAAAAAAGTTCCATCGTCCACCGCTTGGGGCAGCACATAAGCATCCACATATCCAACACCTTTGCATCCCCTTGCCCACCCATCCACTCAGATGTTGCCATCACTCGGAATAAAAACATGTTGACGTCGGTCGGAATAGAAATCAATAAAGTTCTATCGTTCACCGCTAGGGTACATGAACATACACATATCCAACGCCTATGCATCCCCTTCCCACCCATCCACTCAGATGTTGCCATTGCTCGGAATTAAAATATGTTGCCAGATGTCGGAATAAAAACTTATGCAGTTCTATTGTTCACCGCTAGGGGCAGCACATAAGCATCGACATATCCAACTCCTAGGCATTCCAATTCCCACCCATCCACTCAGATGTTGCCATATCTCGGAATAGAAATGAATAAAGTTGCATCGTTCACCGCTAGGGGGAAGCACATCTATTCGTTGGGTGTTGTCATCCCCCATACCTCCCCACTGCGATTTTGCAATCGCTCGGAATAAAGTTCCTCTACTCGCCGGCTTAGAGTCCATATAATTGTCGGTGTTTTGAAACGTCGGCGTTATGATTGTCGGTGATTTGAAGTGCCGGTGTTATGATTTGTCGGCGTTTTGAACTGTCGGTGTTTTGATTGTCGGCGTTTTGACTCGCATCCAACTGGATCGCTTTCCTGGCAAGAACGTTCCCCTTTCCTCCTGTACTCTTCTGCCAGCAGAAGGACGGCGGAGCAAAGTCGTTGCAGCGGCGTTGTGTTAGGCGTGCCGCAGCTTCTGTTCACAGCGTCGTACTTGTACATAAATATTACGGTAAAAATCTTTAAAATGCACCATAATGATGAAATTCACAATTTGCCTTGGAATTACATACTTTAAAATCTGTACGTTTCACTTTTTTGAAATCCGACGAAATAATTTAGGACGCTAAACTACATATTTACCAAGTATATATACAGGGTGTCCCGGAACTTCGTGTACAAACTTGGAGGGGAAGTAGAGAACAGCGTTAGAAACCAGAATTAAATAGGAAAGCATGGGCGGAAACGATAGGCGGCGCTGTACACGAGCTCGCATGGTCGGCACGTGTGGCTTCCTCATTGTAGACGCGGACTGCGTGCGATCAACATGAATCGTTTCACACATGCCGAGTTGACGGATATGCACTTCGTCTATGACCTAACCAACGGAAACGGGCGCGCTACTGGTCGGTTGTATCGGGAAAGATATCTAACGAGGCGCCAACCAAATCATCAAATGTTCGCTCGGGTACATCAGAACCTTGCGGAACGTGGATCCTTCACAGCAATGATGCAGGATACCGGGCGGTCGCGAACATCCATTTTGGAAGAGCGTCTGTTGCATGCTGTGGACCGAAATCCCGGGACCAGTGTACGGGCGCTTGCCGCTGCCGCCGGAACGTCTCGATCAACTGTCTGGCGCGTTCTGCAGGGCGAAGCCTTACATCCCTTTCATCTTCAGAGTTCAATTATTGCAGCCGGATGATCACCCACGACGTGTCGCGTTTGCACGGTGGTTTCTGTACCAAAGTATGGCCGATCCGCAATTTCCCAGTTCTGTTATGTTCAGGGATGAGCAACCTTTTCACGTGACGGGGTGTTCAATACATACAACGCTTACATGTGGGCCGTAGACAACCCACACGGAACCCGGCCACGAGCCGCACAACAAGGCTTCACTGTTAATGTGTGGGCGGGCATCGTGGCGGACAGTTTAATCGGGCCATACATCTTACCACCTCGACTGGACGCTCGCAAGTATCTCGTCTTTCTTCAGGAGGTTCTTCCGGAAATGCTGCACGATGTCCCCGCACATATTCGACGCGGAATGTGGTTGCAACATGATGGGGCGCCATCTCATTACGCAAGGTGCGTACGTGATCATTTGGACCGGATATTTGGAACCAAGTGGATTGGGCGTGGCGGTTCCGTCGAATGGTCCCCCAGATCACCTGATTTATCTCCTGTTGATTATTATCTCTGGGGTACCATGAAGAGCATTGTGTACGACACGCCAGTAAATTCTGAAAGGGACCTGGTGGCACGAATATCCATCGCTGCTGCTACGATCCGCGAAACGCCAGGTATCTTCGACAATGTTCGCCAATCCATGTCGCGTAGGTGTCATGCGTGAATCCAGGCCAATGGGCGGTATTTCAAACACCTCCTGTGATGCTTGCAAGTCCTACATTGTACTCTTTTGCTGTGTAATAAAGCGTTTTACACTGCTTTCTGTATTGTGGCCTTACCGTGTCTTTGTGTCTCTTTCTCACGTGAGGGTGACGTTTCCGCCCATGCTTTCCTATTTAATTCTGGTTCCTAACGCTGTTCTCTACCTCCTCTTCAAGTTTGTACACGAAGTTCCGGGACACCCTGTAATGACTTTGCTGTCTTCTTTGAAAGGTAGGTTAGACATTCAGGAAATGTTACAGGAATAACAGTGGAGTAAAGTCTGACACGGACAGGCACATCATATAAAACTTGGCCATTGTATGTCTCATTCCTGCTTCTAATTACACCATGGGAGAGGAAAGGTTTCTCATAAACAAAATCGTTAGTGCCGAGTTTCCGATCGGCTCGAGGGATTGCTTTCTGCCATTTAGCAAGCATTTTTTTCATTTTTAAGTGCTTTAAATAAAGAAGTATGTTCTTCACTACTAGCATAACCAGAACAGCAATTCGGAACGAAACATTTTCGCCCCATGTCACGGGAATCGAAAACTCCGAAAAACTAAACGCTTCAGTAAAAAACAACAACCGAAAAAGGCAGTTTACACTTATTTCAAAGTAGGTCAAGAAATAGAAAAGGCAAATACTTTAGTTATTTTTTTTTTTTTTTTTTTTGATTGGAGGTTTAACGACCACCGTGAGCAACTCAATGGGCTATAAGCAGTCGCCCGTCCCTAATTTAGGGTCACTGGTTCCAGGGAAGGGAGAGAGCCAGTGCCGTAAGACAAACACAACATCCATGCCTGACCGGGATTCGAACCCGGACCCCTTACGGACGAGTGATCAGAGGTCAACGCCTTAAACCACTGCGCCACCGGGGCGGCATACTTTAGTTACCTACCTAGTTCTAACCTCCTGTAACAAATACCTTATTCGATTTGTTTACTCACATGACGATTCGAGTCGCCCGCATTTCCTCTAGTGGTCATTACATTAAGGGACCTTTTTTCCAGCACGACAGTCATACGGAGTTGAATCACCTGTCTATCGTACACCATGAGCTGGGGGCAAGATGTCGCAGAACAAAATATTTTATCATGGCATAAAATTTATCCTACTACTGTAGACGTGCTGACTTTATTAGGAAAATTTGTCGAACAAAGTTTCTTTTTACGATTAAACATTCTTCTAAAAAAAAAAAAAAAAAAAAAGAACACTTTCATATCCATATAGTTTCTCAATGCAAACTAACTGTATACATAAACGGTGTTGAACTGTAGATTTTGATACTTCCGGATTGAGTACGAATTCCGCATGAATTGTAGCCGTAGACGCTATAATTCAACATTGAAGGAACTTATATCTCATTCCCCACCCTACTTCCATTTCCCTATTTATTTTTACTCATTTTTTTTAGAGGAAGACTAATTTTTTACACCCAATGAGACACAAAACATTGCTGGTTTTCAAACGGGAACCAGCCCTCTGGACATTTCTTAGCCTCTCAGGAGTGGCATTTAAAAACAAATCAGATTTCTAGATAGTTCTTGCTAAAAAACGAAGAGCAATACTCAATTTTTACCAAAATGAACTTAAAAAAACAAAACAAAAACGAATGTTTGAGATTTTCAATCACGAAGATACGTAATTTGAAAAGAAAGAAACTGGCATTTGCCCCACACTTATTTGGGTGCGTGGGCAACTGCCTCCTCGGTTCTGCTGTCGCTGTTGAGTTGATAAAATTGAATGAGTTAATGATAAAAAAGATGAGGTTGTATTGGAAAGATGTTGTCTTTCCAATATAACCTGAAAATTCTTATTCGTTGAGTAAGCGAGTAACTGAGACCTGCGCTTATTGGCGCACCCACGGAGGGGGCTTAAACCCCCTCCAAGGAAATTAAGAGCGACGTACGTCCCAAATTTAAACATTCAAAAATATTATTTTACATGTTCAAAACATTACATAGTGTCTTCTTCCCAAAGAGATTAAGAGCGACGTACGTCTCAAATAAAACATTCAAAAATATTATTTTGAATGTAACCACCCGGAAGTCTAGCGTCACAAAGCTGTCTGCTAGACTTCCGGGTGGTTAGAAAGTACCCAAGTCCCGAGCTTGCCCCTCTCCATGCATTTCAATGGCTGCTGCTACTGTAAATAGAGTTAAAAAACCTGTTCTTTCTGACAAAGTTTGCCATTTTAATGTGGTGGAAAAGCAACGTTACGACGAAAGGCTTTGAAATAATGACATAGAAAATCCATATAACATACCTGAAAGATATTTTTATCTTCTGGAAGTTTGTGTTGCTACGGACCTCCCTGATCTGAACTATCACGATATTTATAACTATTTAATAGGCAGTTTTTCGCGTTATACCCGAAAAGCTCTAAAAGTTTATAAAAGCAATGATGCATATAAATATTTTACCAATGGGTGGGTTAGAAATGTATTAATTCTGAAGACTGAAAACGAAAAATTTCTTACCCGGTCTAAGGTAAGTTGTTACATTTCTGACTGGTTCCAGTGTGTATTGCAATTAAAAAAAAGAAAATACCAACTCATCATATCCCGAAAAACGGACTATTTTTTCACCAAAGAAACTAAAAAAGAAAACAGATCCGGGAAAACGGACGACACAATAATGTATGACAGCACCCTCTAATTCTATGTGGACGTATATACTTAAAATTCAGTTAGGAAAAAAAGCATCTCTTTCAGTATTTAGAAATAAGTAACAGTACAAAATCTTGAAAGTTCACAAAAGCTTAGAAATTTTCCATTTGACAGCAAAGTTAATGTCATGCATTCAGAGCATTTTAAACAGAATAACAAGGATTTATGTAAAAACTTCTATTTTCCATATAATCATGCGTTTTTCTGTCGTTGGAAAGTGATAAAAGGAAATTCCACTACCTTACTCGTACTTTGAGAAGCACCCATACGCCACACAACTTTTAACCATTTCTAAAACTTCAAACAATTGAGAGACAGAGGGTCCAGAACTCGCTTCCCCATGTTAATCCTATGGGAACCTTAGCAGCCAAACTTTCTCTTAACCACCCGGAAGTAACCGTGATGTCAAAAATGTCGTCGGTGCAAAGGCTCTATAAACAAGTCGCCCGTCCCTAATTTAGGGTCACTGGCTCCAGGGAAGTGAGAGAACCAGTGCCGTAAGACAAACACAACATCCATGCCTCACCGGGATTCGAACCCGGACCCTTCTCAGATGAATGGTCATAAGCCACCACTTAGACCACTGCACCACCGGGGGGGGGGGGCTACAATATTCTCCCCCAGAACAGAACAGATTGACACACATGCTTTTGCAGCTCTTTTTCCTTGATGAAATTAGTAACAAATGCAGTGTCGAATAAATGAAGTATCGCTCGCCACCTACCGATGTGCAAGTGCATTTGACTGTTGGGCAAACTTCTGTGTCACATTTTATACTCTGGAGCAGTTATGGTCACATGACAACAATGCGGGAGAATGTCAGATATGGGTATAGCGGTATAGGTCACACAAAAAACGCTTTAAAACTTATTTGTACACATAATATTTATTATAGAAAGTATGTTTTTAAAATTAGTACTTTCATCACTTTTTTTTTTTTTGATGTTCAACAACCACAGTGAGCAACTCAATGGGTTATAAGCAGTCGCCCGTCCCTAATTTATGGTCACTGGTTCCAGCAAAGGGAGAGAGCCAGTGCCGCAAGACAAACACAACATCCATGCCTCATCGATATTCAAACACAGACCCATCTCGAATGAATGGTTAGAAGGCATCGCTTAGACCACTGCATCCCTGGGGCGGCGTCCATACCTTGCAATCTAAAATCAACAGCAGAAAGTAATGTTATGTACATACATTTGTGAATTTCACACTTTTCTCTTTTCTGATTCCGGAAGGACCAAAATTAAATTTCCTGTAATTTGTAAAGCGAAAATTTTAATTTGTTGTACTACAGGGAAAATGTATTTCATGTAAAGTTGCCCCCCCCCTCTCCCTAGGGGGGGGGGCAACTTTACATGTAAGCAGGAACACCATGTGTCCAGGAACAGAATCGAAAGTAACCCTGTTATGCCTGCTTCCACTTGTGATAAGAGGGTTAAAACACATTTTACAGATAAACAGCAAATTCAATAAAAACTGATATGAAATATTTTGTAGTAAAGCAGCTTTTTGTCTTCTATTGCAACTTTTTTTTTGTTCATTTATTTCCTGATAATTATATATCCTTATTTCAGATCAAACTGATAGCATTATATATAGCACCCTGCATGATCTAACTTCATCCAAACTCCAATCCTTGATTTGTTTTTATCAAAGATTGAAACGATGTGTTTATTTTGTTTATACACTATGCAATCAAAATTACTTTCATGTGTCTGGAAAAATATAAGTACAACAGTTGAATTTGCATGATATATATCATATGTAAATTGTATCAGTCAATAGTTCATATGTAGATCATGAATGCAAACCTACATATGAACTATTTGGCTGTTATTGCAGCCAATGAGAGAGATCTATCTCGTTGGCTTCAGACTGTTGTATAAATGGAATGCACAAATATGTTTATTACTTGCAAGAGTGTTAATTTTCTTGTTACTTACTCAGTTTTTTGTAACTATCCTGAAGTGTGTGTATGGAGGATGGGGGGGGGGGTCTGTTTTGTGTGTGTGTGTGTGTGTGTGTGTGTGTGTGTGTGTGTGAAAAAAAAATCCTAGACTTTAGATTACTCTTTGCATTTATTTATTTATTTTTTTTTTTGACAAAAATTGAAAATTCCCTCCCCCTCTTACAAAATATGCTATTGCTTACATATTATGCATGCAAGACTGCATAAGTAAAACTTTGGCAGTGGTACATTAGAGAAGTGAACAATATTATTTATTCACATTATGATGTCTGTCGCAAGTGCTTCATTTCTCAATTACAACTTAATATTTTGAAGGTAAGTCATTCTTTTGCTTATTAATATTGTGTTAAAATTTGCATGCATCTACATTTGTTTAATTTGTTCCTGTATAATTAATACAAACACAAGATGTAAAGTTGATGTTAGGCTGGCCACTAGAAATCATAATTGTATTTCTAACTGAAATGTGCACTACAGTAATATGCAAGATCTAGTCAGTGAACATTTTTGTTAATTGGGTGGATGAACCTTTTTAGGAGAGCATTTGATGCAACACCTGCTGTAGACATAATTTTCCATGTACCCATCCCTTTCTTTTGTTAAAGGTTTTTTGCCCTTTCTGTACCAATAGGATTTACTGTAAAATAAATAAATAAATCATGTCATAATCAAATTTATTTTAAAGTTGTTACTCCTACAGTAATAATATTGTATTGTGTTAAGGGGGAGGAGGGATATTTGATTGCTTAATATTTTTAGCTATAGCCAACGCTGATATCCTTTTAGGATGATAATGGCATTAGAGTGCCTCATTTACCCAACTTGTCTGCTTGTGACTGGATGAGACTAAGATGTCAAATGTGAGCAGTGTTCCAGATTTGGGTAGCAAAATTACTCTGCAGGCCTGTGTAGTCCCGTTACTTAGGATACAGTTAGGAGTACTTTGGCCCGTCTTCTGTATGTAAAAGCTTTGGGAACATATGTTCAGTTATAGTCAAGTTATAAAATCTGTGTTATTGAAATGGCTGGATCCTAAATACTTCAGCTGGCTCCTTAAATATTTGTCCAGCACTGTAATATGGGATGATTTAGTTCACAGGATAATTATCACTTTTTAATCTTGCATGGGGGATGGGGGGAGAAGCATATTTTATTTATGCATTGGTCTCATTGAAATTTATCATACAGTGTACAGTGTTTCATAGGACCAGTTTGCAGTACCGTGAGTATATCGCCCAGTACGTGCATGTGAATTACAATTTACAGGAAAATAACCTGTGTACTTTTAGTATCCTGTAAATATGAAATTGTGTGCACAAATTACTTTCCTGTAAATATGAATTTCTAATTTACAGGTAAGTAATTTCTTCATTTTTTTGCTCTTTCTTTTTTAATAATCTGCAATTAAAAGCTTTTTGTTCAGCTGCAGATATAGTAAAACTATTTTATGCAGCCATTTAAAATTAATCATAACTGATAAAAGAAAAAAAAACCAAAAAAAAAAACATATTTGTAGTGCCTATTGCAGAATATTCAATCTGAGGATGCTTCCCTTAGTCCTGTATGAATTAAACATCACATTTTAAAATAATTTATTGCATTTTGGTACCATGTAAAATGATGCTTTGATTATCAGCAGTATTTTACTGTTGAAAAAACAAAACAAAAAAACAGCATAGACTGCCTTGCACAAGACAAAATATCACACTGCCTGAGACTAATTTCAATCATCATATATCTTGTCAGACACAGTAACGCAGTGCACACATGATTTCTTCAAGGAAGGGGTCCAATAAAAAATCCACGGGACAAGCGCAAATGCATCATGTACATATATACCTACTCCGGCAAAATTAAAAATAGTAAATGTATATATGAATGTATGAATTTTTTTAATGGGATGTTGACATAAATCAACGTTGATGTGCACCCAGGTAAATAAAAATACTTTTTGAGAGACGAATTTGCTAACAAGCAAGACAAAATCTTGATAATTTTAGGACTGTAAGACATACAGAAAAATAACTGATCATAATGAAAATAGAATCGTGAAGGAAGGTCTAAATTTAGACCTTCCTTCACGATTTCCAAAGAAAGGATTCTTGAGAGCTTCACTCAAGATGTTAATAGGTACATCGTAAAAACCAGTTTAACATACAATCAGCCTATTGAGGCCTTCGCAGAATGGAAATATAACGTTATCAATAGCTTCACTTGTGAGTTGGCAGGTCTGGACTTTTGTTTCGATAGAAATCTCTTTTTATCTGGAGATGCTAAAAGGTCACTCTCCAAACTACAAGACCTATTTATCTTTACCACTACGGATAAAGCTAGCAATAATTTTGCAATTATCTGTAAGAAGTTCTATTTTGAACTGTTAACTATGGAACTCAATAATAGAGTAACGTACGAGCCCGTAAGTTATTCTACCAAGCAGTTAGAAAATCGGTTTAAGGCATTCTTCAAGAAACTTAAAATTCCACAAACTAGAAGATATGAGCCTGAATTTCCATTTCTTTTTGCAACGGTTAAGTTTCATAAAGATCCCGTGAAGTTCAGGTTCATAGCTAGTGGAGTAAGGAGTCATAAAAAGAAAATAGATCTTGCTTTTGAAGATGTCTTAAAGAAGGTTTTGAAACACATTAGAAACTGTACTAATTTGATGTACAGAGATTTTTGGATAATTAACAATAATGCGGAAGTAATCTCTACTATACTCAAAGTATGTCCCTTAGATATTAATAGTTATGATTTTGAGAACCTATATACTAATCTGCCTCTATCAGATATAATCACTACCTTTAAAGAGCTGTATGCAGAATTTAAACTTAACCAATTTGTTAATGTAGGAGCTTGGAACTCTTATCTCAATTGCTGCATAAAAAATAACCATATCTTATTTAATAATACTCTCTATAAGCAAGTAAACGGTATTCCTATGGGAACATCAACCTCCACGAATATCGCTAATCTATTCCTGTTCTTTAAGGAATATAAATTCATTAAAAATCACCCCACCTGCTCAGATAACTACCTTTACACATTTAGATATATTGATGATCTGCTGTGTATCAATAATTCAGAAGTTATAGAGAGTGATTTTGATAATATCTATCCTTGCTCTCTTAACTTATGTAAAACCAACCACAGTAATCAGGAACTTGAGTTCCTAGACTTAAGCATTAAGCTCAACAGAGGTAACCCATCTATTAGCCTCTTTGATAAAAGAGTTAATTTTCCTTTCAAAGTAATTAAATATCTACACTGGAATAATAACATATCAACCAAAGTAATTGAGAATGTACTAATTTCTCAGGTCCTAAGAATTTCAAGAATTTGCAGCAACAATTTGGACTTCAATTACCACATTAATATACTATTAGATAGTTTTCTAGAGAACAAAATTCCTTCTTCTTTCATCAAAAGAACTTTAAGAAAAATTATTTTGAATAATAGAGTAAGGTTGGCAGATCTGCTTTAATTTTCTACACAGTTAATAATATGATTCTGACCAATCAAAGCCGTAAGGAAGTTGGCTAGAGGATGCCTATTAACTACTAAAAGGAACCTTAGTGCTATGGATATGAAGGTCCTATTAAAACAAAAAATTAAATAATATAGACAAAATCACAAAAAAGCTTAAATATCTGTTTATAAAAGAAAATAAAAACAAATAAAAAAATAAAAAAGATAACTAGTTATTCATCACTAGGATAGCTATACTAAAAATAGTAAAACTAACATTAAAATTAATAAGATTCTGAATAATCTATAGAAGCTCACTAAGGTGATTTAATACATGCAAAGATTATTAAATTACACCACTTGTGTATTTTATAATATTTCTCATGTATTCTGGAGAGTTAATTCTACTCTTTCTGATCATACAGATCCACAGTCTTAAGTATATTTACAATTTTTCTCTGGTTAAAATCTCCGCGAGTTGGTTTCTTTCAGTATGAGGAGGCCATCAGCCCCACCCACACTGCCCCCAGCGACTAGGGAGTGGCAGAAGTGTTAGGACGCTTGGGGAAGAGGTCAGCCATGTTTTTCTCTTGTGTGGAGAAAGTTTAGTTGCATAAGAGGTAAGCTCTCTTCCTTGTCTTTGGGTTTTAGGTTTTATAAGTTCAATGTTTGAACTTCTTGTACTTTTTTTCTCTGTTGTTTTTTGCTTTTCAGCTTTTAGGCACTGGCTTGTCTTTTAACATTTTTGCGGGTTTTAACTCTTTCTTTTCATGGTAACTTTGCGCGTCTTTTAGGAAACTTAGGTACAACAGATGGCTAAGCATAGTTCCTTTTCTTTGCGCTGTATTTTCAAAGTAGTTAAGTTCTTAATAACTACTTAATTATGCACTTAAAAGCACTGCTGAAATACTTTGTACATATTGCAACTAATTGTTTATGTTATATAACTTTCACAAAGCTCTTCTTTAGTTAATTATTGTCTTTAATTTATTCTCGTTTTTGTGTTGTCAGAAGTCGTAGAGTAGGGGGTTTTAGGATCAAGTTTTCTTTCAAAAATCTGATTTTTTAAAAAATTAATATTTCCTTTTTTGATTGCAATGTAGAGGTTTGGATTTCTGTTGCATTGCTTTTCGGGTTTAAATTCTCTCTCTGGCGAACTTGGCATTTCGTTATAGCTGAAAATTATTTCTAATTATTATGTCACTCTCACAGCTTGAGTTCTCTTTAATCTTCTTCTCTCTGTTTAATAGTAACAGATGAAGAGCATGGGTCGGGCCAGGAAGGTTATGGATGCAAGCGAAATTGTTAACTAGTGCTTGGTCATACAACTCTGTGAAGGTCATGACATATATATATATTTTAAAACAATTTTTGGTGGGCATGTTACTTGCATCTATGGCCTTGCAGAAACCTATTTCCAACTAGGTCTTTGTGGAAGTGAGAAAATGCAGAGTTTTTGCTGGTCCTTGATAAAGCCAAGGCTCAGTATTCTCGACACTTTCTACATTCAGTTGTTTTATTTATTTTTTTATCTTTTCTCCTTTTACTCACACCGGTAGATACATAACCTTTTCTATGTTGTACTTGGGGTGAGTCAAAAATATATATATTTTTTTGCTTAGGTCTCTTCTAAATAGAATGTGAATTCTGAATTTTCATAACTGCTGCGTTGCGCGTCTTGATCTTCAGGTTATTTTGCAACTTTCGTTTTAAATTCTAAAGTTTTTTCCTTAGTTTTCAGTTTTGCTCTTCAGTATATATATATCATCATCATCATCATTGTCAACCATTATCAATCCACTGCTGGACGAAGGTCTCCCCAAGTTTCCTCCACAACGGTCTGTCTTGTGCCAGTCTCCTCCATGTCACCCCTGCATACTTTCGAATTTCATCCACCCATCTCCCATGTGGTCTTCTTCTGGGTCTTTTCCTGTCCCTTGGAATCCAATCTAAAATTTCGGCTGTCCATCGATGATCTGTCCTTCTGGCAGTATGTCCAGCCCATTGCCATTTCAGGGATTTAACTCTGATCATGATGTCTTCCACTCTAGTCATTTTTCGGATCCACGAGTTCCTCTTCTTATCTCTCCTGGTTACACCAAGCATGCACCTCTCCATGCTTCTTTGAGTTGTCTGCAGCCTTTGTATGTCTCTTTTAGTTAAGGTCCACGTCTCTGCACCATACGTAAGCACTGGAAGGATGCATTGATCAAACACTTTTCTTTTAAGACATAATGGCATATTGCTCTTGAAAATTATGCTGTTTCTTCCAAAAGCTCTCCAGGCAAGTTTTGTACGCCGATTAATTTCTTCATCAATGTGACCCTCACTTGATATCTGCTGTCCAAGATAAACGTACGTGTCTGTTATCTCCAGCTTTTCTCCATCAATCGATAAATCTTCATTTCTTGTAAAAGCATTGAACATCACTTTTGTCTTCTGAAAGTTCATTTTTAATCCCACTTCTTTACTCTTGTCAGCAAGTTCCTGGATCATACTCTGCAGCTCTGATGGGGTAGTTGCAAAAATGACTACGTCATCAGCAAAACGAAGGTGGGTTAGATAATCTCCATTAATCTTTATCCCCTTGTTTTCCCAGCTCAGCGACTGAAAAACACCCTCCAATGTGGCATTAAAGAGCTTCGGAGATATGTTGTCACCTTGTCTCACTCCCTTTCCAATTTTTACGTGTGTTGTATTTTCAAACAGCCTAATCTTTGCACTTGCATTTTCATAGATGTTATTAATAATATTAATGTATGCATCTTCAATACCGCAGGTTTTCAGAGCCATTGTAACTGCTGATGGTTTCACCGAATCAAAGGCTTTTTCATAATCGATAAAAGCCATGCACAATGGAAGTTCATATTCCCTCGCTCTTTCAATTAGTTCTCTCAGCACGTGGATATGATCTATTGTGCTGTAGCCACTCCTGAATCCAGCTTGTTCTCTCGGTTGAGCCGTGTCCAGTGTTAAATTCAAGCGGTGTGAAAGAACTTTAGTGAAGATTTTATAAACTACTGATAGGAGGCTGATAGGTCTGTAGTTTCCGAGATCCTCAATGTCACCTTTCTTATGTAGCAGGATCATTGTAGCGGTGTTCCAATCCTCAGGAATCTTTCCTTCATTAAGGCATCGAGTGAAAATTTGGGCGAGTACTGTTTCGATTTCTCCACTTGCTTCTTGTATGATGTCTACAGTAATTCCATCTTCTCCTGGAGCTTTTCCTCGCTTCATGTTCTTGATTGCATGTGCAACTTCTGCTGGAAGGACTGGAGGAACTCTGGTACTGGTATCTTTCATGATGTCTGGAGTGCATATATCATCCCTTTCATATAATTTGGAGTAGAAATCTTTCACTCTTGTCAAAATTTCGCCTCTATTTCTTGTTACAGAACCATCTTCTTTTCTCAGTGCCATAATCTGTTTTCTTCCCTTACTGAGATGTCCCTTTGCTATCTTTAGGCTTTGGTTGTTTTCAATTGCTTTCCTCACTAGTTCACAGTTGAATTTCCTTACGTCTTCAGTGATACTTTTTCTTACTGTCTTGCATAGCTCTATATATTCCACTTTGGAAGTCACATCTTCTTTAGTTGTCCTCATCTCTCTTCTTTTTTGCATCAACATTTTGGTTTTTCCTGATAATTTGTTCACATGCAACTTGTTCTTAGACCCAGCTAATTTTGTTGCTGTTTCCATAAGAGCTTTGGTTACTTTTCTGTTAACTTCAGAGATGTCCACTTCTTCCGATGTTAGGCCTTCTAAAGCAGAGAACCTGTTCTTCAGTTCTAACTTGAAGGTATTATGGTGTTTTTTGAGGTTGGTTATGTCAATAGACTTTGTTTGTCTTATGAGCTTGCCACGTTCAAGTTTAGCGTTGAGGTGCATCTTACATCTCACCAATCTATGGTCACTACCTGTGTTGAACTTGTTTAGCACACTGCAGTCTTCTATGACAAATTTTTTGTTACACATAATAAAATCAATTTCATTTGTCGTCCCATTTGGATGTCTCCATGTCCATTTCCTGTGTGGCTTTTTCTTGAAGAAGGAGTTCAAGATGAAAAACCCTTCTGCCTCTGCAAACTCAACGAGAGTATTTCCACGCTGGTTTCTGTTGCCGTGACCGAATTTACCTACTGAAGTTTCATTCTGTTGCCGTTGCCCTATTTTTGCATTGAAATCTCCCATAATTATTTTCAAGTGCTGCTTACCTTTATTATTTAGATGACAAATTTCCTCATAAAATTCTTCAATTTCTTCTTCAGGATGACTTGTGGTGGGTGCATAAGTTTGAATAATCTGAGCCTGGTATCTTTTCGAGAGTTGGATAACAAGTCGTGCAGCTCTGTCAGAGATATATATATATATATATATATATATATATATATATATATATATATATATATATATATATATATATATATATATATATATATATATATATATATATATATATATATAAAACATCAGAGGAACAGCCTTTAAAGCATTTTATAGCTTGCATTTTCCCCTCACCATCACTTTATGAAACATGTCAAAAACACACCACATGAGAACTAGCAGTGGAATAAGTTTGTTACTTTTGCTTTCCAAACCCATACCAACACATTTTCTGAGCTGTAACTGGATACCAGAAACTGCTGCATCACAAAATTGTTTTGATGATGACACACTTAAGAAATTCATACAGATGTGGCATCTTAGTTGGACTTACAATTGAAGACATCTCATGATTCAGTAATCCAGCCCTAGGTATGGCTTTTCATTCAGGAAATTTCTGAATCATTTCGGGTAAATTTAAGACAGCTAAATTTCCCTTTTTCTTGGAGGCATCTTTTCAAATAATAATAATAATAATAATAATAATAATAATAATAATAATAATAATAATAATAGTTGACACCAAAATATGTTAGTCACTGGTAATGAGCTAGTTATATGTGATATAGTTTGCCATTTCAGAGATACGTAGTCAGAAAATAAGTCGCACACTTTCAAGCTCAATGTTTGTCAAACATTTCATAAAGTATATTTTACTCATACATTTTGAAGTATCATCATGAAAACCACACTTTCACATGAAGACATTCAGAGAAAAACCCTGCAGTATGTATTCCTGCTGAAAAATGGCATCAGGCATTCCAGTAAAAAAATGAAAGAGCAATGGGTTCCAAAATCTTGGGGGATAATACTGAAGCTGAGTGCACATCCCCTTCCTAGGGTCACTTAAGTATACAGAGGGTTGGATTATGTAAAGCATGAACAATTTTGATATGCAGATACTCTGATCAGGTACGGAATACAGCCAATAAAGAATTTGAACCGTCATCCCATAATATTAGTAGTCTGAATTTGGTGGTTGTGTTGTGTGCTATGGCTTCTAAAACTGTTAAGTTTTGGGAAGTGTACATAACTGCACTTTCGGGTGCCAAATTCTCCTACATGCAAATTATAAAACAGCAAGATGCATGGATAATAAGCAATTTTGAAAGACAAAGTACTGAATGCCCCCTGACAAAGAAAATGCACAACTCTGGCCAGCATGGACAAACCAGGACTCTCTTGAGAAAGAAGTGTGCCTCCCTGAACAGCAGACATAATGAGAAAAGTGAAGTGCCTTGTAATGAGAATTCTAAAATGCAAAGGCCAATTGAAACCATTGTTAAAGTGTCCCAATCAACTGTCCACAACATTATTACAAAGAATCTTCAACTTCAAAAGTGCCACAAGTTTTAAGCATATAAACTTTTCCCAAGGCATCTTGCAGGGGGCAAACCAATCGCTAAAACTCTATGAAAGGTACCTGACAAGAGATAAATGGTGGTATGTGGTGACACTCAATGAAGCATGTTTATCAAATGTCTGTAACAAACCCCATGCAATTTTTGGAAAGGGACAAAACAATTTCCATAGTTGGTAGAGAGAATGGTGCAAAACTTTCCCGCAAAGTTTCATGATCATTCCTAGGTACTGTGCCAGGGGAAAACTTAAGGTGCATGGCGTTACTTCAAATGTGAATGTAAACTCGACGTCCTATTAGGCTCATTCACTGGACCTGTTGTTTCATGAAGAAATACCAGTTTTGTATGGACAGGATGTCCATTGAATATGTATTCATCAAGATAACATCAAGATCGATGGTAGCGTATTTTAACACACTTGAGCAAGAAACGGGGATATACCTTCTTGGACATTCCAGCTAAATCTCCCAATCCCTCCCCAATGAACTTCTGTGGGTTTGCACTCCTAAAATGAGTACTTGGAAATCAACAACCCAAAACCATTGACGGTCCATGGAAAGCCTGTAGGGAATAATGGTCTATCATAAACATAAATTCTTTGCGACTAAGCCGTTGCTGCAGAGCTATAGTTTGAAACTGTGGCTACCAAATTCAACATGACCAAAGTGGCAACATGGCATTAGCTAGTTCCAGGGCACGGCTAAATCGTTCATTCTTAACATAATCATCCCTCTATATGTTTGTACCTGCATTTTGCAGATATGTTTCAAGGAAAAGAGATGCGGCTTTAGCTTAATGGAATGAACTATACTTGCGTGTATACTTGTATACAGGTATTTTGTATGTGTGTGCGTACATATATATTGTGCATATATATATACAGTATATTTCAGATGGGACGAATGGGATTTGTAGTTTGGCAGTATTCCATGTCATCCAAAGGGGTCTGCGGCATCATTACTTACAAATGTTCACCAACATACCACATTTATACAAGCATGAGCGAAAACATCATAAAAATAAGATACATCCTCCCCCTCTTCATTTTATACTTCACATTTTCTCACTCAGTTTTCTGGTGGTTATATGACATGCAGACTAGGCCGTAATAATGAATGATTTTGTTCTTGTGAAGCTGTTAACATCAGATTACCCATTACAAAGTATCCATTATGGTCACCTAATCGCATTTCTATCAACACCGGTGCAAGTTCCACTCGAAATACCTTTTACTTCCTAGCACTGATTGTGGCCTTTGCAATGTTAAAAGGGATGCCGACATTGGATACGGAATATGCTGCAATGACAATTATTTGAAGGCTATAAAAACAATTATTAAAAGAACCATTATTGGCTGCTCGAAAAGCATTCAAATAAACAACTAATTGTACTCGTAATCGTAGTTGGGTTGTGTTCAGTTCAATATCATTTCTGACAGTCTACAGCCATTAAAATATTCAGGTTGGGTTATAAAATTTTAAATTCAAATATTTTTCACATACATATACAGTATATCATCATCATCATCATCATCATTGTCAACCATTATCAATCCACTGCTGGACGAAGGTCTCCCCAAGTTTCCTCCACAACGGTCTGTCTTGTGCCAGTCTCTTCTATGTCACTCCCGCATACTTTCGAATTTCATCCACCCATCTTCCATGTGGTCTTCTTCTGGGTCTTTTCCTGTCCCTTGGAATCCAATCTAAAATTTCGGCTGTCCATCGACGGTCTGTTCTTCTGGCAGTATGTCCAGCCCATTGCCATTTCAGGGATTTAACTCTGATCATGATGTCTTCCACTCTTGTCATTTTTCGGATCCACGTGTTCCTCTTCTTATCTCTCCAGGTTACACCAAGCATGCACCTCTCCATGCTACTTTGAGTTGTCTGCAGCCTTTGTATGTCTCTTTTAGCTAAGGTCCACGTCTCTGCACCATACGTAAGCACTGGAAGGATGCATTGATCAAACACTTCTTTTTTAAGACATAATGGCATATTGCCCTTGAAAATTATGCTGTTTCTTCCAAAAACTCTCCAGGCAAGTTTTGTACGCCGATTAATTTCTTCACCAATGTGACCCTCACTTGATATCTGCTGTCCAAGATAAACGTACGTGTCTGTTATCTCCAGCTTTTCTCCATCAATCGATAAATCTTCATTTCTTGTAAAAGCATTGTACATCACTTTTGTCTTCTGAAAGTTCATTTTTAATCCCACTTCTTTACTCTTGTCAGCAAGTTCCTGGATCATACTCTGTAGCTCTGATGGGGTAGTTGCAAAAATGACTATGTCATCAGCAAAACGAAGGTGGGTTAGATAATCTCCATTAATCTTTATCCCTTTGTTTTCCCAGTTCAGTGATTCAAAGACATTTTCCAATGTGGCATTAAAGAGCTTTGGAGATATGGTGTCACCTTGTCTCACTCCTTTTCCAATTTTTATGTGTGTTGTATTTTCAAACAGCCGAATCTTTGCACTTGCATTTTCATAGATGTTATGTATGCATCTTCAATACCGCAGGATTTCAGAGCCATTGCAACTGCTGATGGTTTCACCGAATCAAAGGCTTTTTCATAATCGATAAAAGCCATGCACAATGGAAGTTCATATTCCCTCGCTCTTTCAATTAGTTCTCTCAGTACGTGGATATGATCTATTGTGCTGTAGCCACTCCTGAATCCAGCTTGTTCTCTCGGTTGAGCCATGTCCAGTGTCACCTTCAAGCGGTGTGAAAGAACTTTAGTGAAGATTTTATAAACCACTGATAGGAGGCTGATAGGCCTGTAGTTCCTGAGATCCTCAATGTCACCTTTTTTATGTAGCAAGATCATTGTAGCGTTGTTCCAATCCTCAGGAATTTTCCCTTCATTAAGGCATCGAGTGAAAATTTGGGCGAGTACTGTTTCGATTTCTCCACTTGCTTCTTGTATGATGTCTACAGTAATTCCATCTTCTCCTGGAGCTTTTCCTCGCTTCGTGTTCTTGATTGCATGTGCAACTTCTGCTGGAAGGACTGGAAGAACTCTGGTACTGGTACCTTTCATGATGTCTGGAGTACATGTATCATCCCTTTCATATAATTTGGAGTAGAAATCTTTCACTCTTGTCAAAATTTCGCCTCTATTTCTTGTTACAGAACCATCTTCTTTTCTCAGTGCCATAATCTGTTTTTTCCCTTACTGAGATGTCCCTTTGCTATCTTTAGGCTTTGGTTGTTTTCAATTGCTTTCCTTACTAGTTCACAGTTGAATTTCCTTACGTCTTCAGCGATACTTTTTCGTACTGTCTTGCATCATACAGTATATACTTCTACAAAAATTTTGTTCATTATTAAAATTCTTTTACAGTGAAAACTGAGTTACATGCAACATTTTGAATTCACTGGAGTCCAACGAAAATATTTGTTTACATTCTGTGACTCACAAGCCCCGCACAAGTTTCCCGAGCTCCAAGCTGAACGAATGATGTAACGTCACAATGCCTGAACGCCATCCACTTTAATGTCGAACCTTGTTTGGAGGCCCGCAATTCACGGAGATGCTACAGGGCCATCAATGGCTGCCAACTCATGACGCTGCCATCAACGGACTGCTACTGTGCCATGAGTGGCAGATTTCGGCCAGCAGTGACCCATCACTGCCAGCTGGTGGCCAGCAGTTTCCCAACACTTGTGTTCTTGCTAGGGCATACATTAGTACTATTAGTAACATCTATGAAAATGCAAGTGTAAAGGTTCAGCCATCTGAGGATACAGCACCAATAAAAATTGGAAAGGAAATGAGCTAAGGTGACACCATATCTCCCAAACTCTTTAATGCCATATTGCACAACATCTTTGAATCACTGAACTGAGAAAACAAAGGTATAAAGATTAATGGAGATTATTTAACTCACCTTCGTTTTACTAATGACATAGTCATTTTTGCAACTACCCCTTCAGAACTGTACAGTATGATTCAGGAACTTGATGACAAGAGTGAAGAAGTGGGATTAAAAATGAACTTTCAGAAAACAAAACTGATGTGCAATGCTTTTATAAGAAATGAAGATTTATCGACTGATGGGGGAAAAGCTGGAGATAACTGATACTTACATTTACTTGGGACAGCAGATATTAAGCAGAGGTCACATTGATGAAGAAATTAATCAACATGTAAAACTTGGTTGGAGAGCTTTTGGAAGATAAGCACAATTTTTAAGAGCAATATGCCAGGATGTCTTAAAAGAAAAGTGTTTAATCAATGCATCCTTCTAGTGCTTACGTACGGTGCATAGACGTGGCCCTTAACTAAAAAAGACATACAAAGACTGCATACAACTGAAAGAAGCATGTACAGATGCATGCTTGGTGCAACCAGAGAAAATAAGATAAGGAACTCATGGATAAGGAAAATGACAAGAGTGGAAGACATCATGATTAGAGTAAAATTCCTTAAATATCAATGGGCTGGACATGTTGCCTGAAGAACAGACCACCGATGGACAATCGAAATTCTAGACTGGATTCCAAGGGACAGGAAAAGCCACAAGGGAGATGAGAGGATGAAATTTGAAAGCAGCGGGAGTGACATAGAGGAGACTGGCGCAAGACTCCTTTGTGGAAGTAACTTGGGGAGACCTTCATCCAGGAGTGGATTGATAATGGTTGACAATGGTGATGATATATATACAGAGAGATAGAGACTTTCAGAAAGTTGCCATTCGTTAACGTAAAGCAGTTCCACATATAAAAGAAAGAAATCTCACTAAAGTACTTAAGCTGGTTCCACCTAAAATCTCTGCCTTATGTTTCCAATGGTAAAACTTCTTTACATATTTTCTTCGCAATTACTGTATTCCCACGGATGAAAATTTGCACATCGATAAAACTAACTTTAAATTATAACATGGGATACTTAATACTTGCTAAAACATAACCATAATTAAGCAATCCAACAATTGTTCGCCTACTGACGTCATCAATGTACATGTCGCGCCGTCTATTGACAGGTCTGAACATTACTCAAAGAAAAATGATTGATTTTTAATATAATTATGGTTATGTTTTAGCAAGTATTAAGTATCCCATACTATAACTTAGAGTTAGTTTTATCGATGTGCAAATTTTCATCCTTGGGAATACATTAATTCCAAAGAAAATATGTAAAGAAGTTTTACCATTGAAAACATAAGGCAGAGATCTTAGGTGGAACCACCTTAAGGGAATACTAAATAAGAACTGTAAACCTTTGACTTTTAAAATTTTTATCATTACAATATACATTATCTACCAACAAGTAATTGGACACCTGTGATAGCAAAGGAAAACAAAGTTTATTCACCTTCAATAGTTGGTGGAGCCTCCACGAGCAGCGATTACAGCTGCGACCCTCCGGGGCATACTCTCAACCAGGCGTTGTACGACGGCTAGCAGTTTTTTTCCACTCGGCTTGGAGAAGACAGGTCAGTTCCTTCACCGATTTCGGACGGTGGGGGCACCCATTAAGTCGACGTTCCAACTCGTCCCAGAGGTGCTCGATAGGGTTAAGGTCCGGGCTCTGTGCACGCCAGTTCATTTGATTAACCCCATTGTCACCATACCAAGCCATGATGGACCTCGCAACATGACAGGTGGCATTGTCATTCTGAAAGTAACATGGGTCCACCCCGTAAAACTGCCACAACGTAGGAAGCGCATGGTCATCCAAAATGGTGCAGTAGTTCTCAGTGTTGAGTCTACCTGGAATTGCGACCAAGGGTTCCGTGCCATACCAAGAGAAACACCCCCATAGCATAATTCCACCGCCGCCGAACTTCACAGTTGGCACAATACATTCCGTCAGGAGGCGTTCTCCAGGCAGACGCCAAACCCAGACCCTGCCACCCGAACGGTAGAGGGTGAACCTTGATTCGTCACTCCAGAGAACCTGTTTCCACTGTCGACGTTCTTTGCATCACGTTAGCAGAGCAGTGCTATTGAACTTGGTGATCAAAGGCTTGTGGGTGGCAGCACGTCCATGATAACCGAGCAGATGGGCTACCTTATGGATGGTATTCATCAAAAGAACACTCCCGGATGCCTGTTGAAACTCCTCATGGATGTGGCCCATCAATTTGGTGCGGTTCTTCCGAATTTCTCTGGCCAGCACCCATCAGTCTCTAACTCCCAGTTTTGTGGGTCTGCCGGGTCGGGGCACATTCCGACAGTCACCTCTCATCTTCCACTTGCCAATTACGAAGGCCACTGTCGATTTTGGGTACTTCAACTCGCTGGATATGTCACGTATGGATCGGCCATTTCTGCGATACCCGACGATTACACCTTTCTCGAAATCAGAGAGCTCCAAACTGCGTGGCATCTTCTTGCATGCTCACTGGTTGCATTGTTGTTTCCCACACGATATTTAACGGCGGCGGCGGCGGCCGTGACGTGTATCAGGACAGCAGATATCGTCGATTGCAGGGGTGTCCAATTACTTGTTGGTAGATAGTGTATATAATATACAGTAAAACCTGTGTAAGTTGGCCACTCACGGTTCCAAACTATTGTGGCCAACTTAGACATGTAGCCAAATTAGGGAGTTTGGAATCAAGGTGAATGGTATATGTGCTGTACATTAACATAAAAAATGAATTCATAGCAACCATTTTAAGTACTGCAAGAAACACTTGTTTATACAGTACACATGAGAACAGTACCACTATATAAATACCATAGGCTTGATTCGAAACTGAAAAGATATTCACTGAATGGTTAATACAATACAGTATGCATTTATTATTTAGTACAGTATAAGTAGTGCATACATCTAAAGATATATGAAAGGACATTACTTACATTACTGGTCTATTTCCAATTAGGGTATCCTTATTACGTATTTTCATAGCATACATTATATATTCTTTTAAAAATAGTCAATCATAGTTTCTTTAAATTTTGTTTGAGCCCAGATGTTTTCAATTTCTGCATAAACTCCCATGAGTTTTTTTGGTAAAGCAGAATGTTTTGCAGATGCGTAGTGTTGTAAATTGGACACAAATTTTCTGTTGGGAGCCATCAAATCATTGAACTACCTCACAGCATAAACTAAGAACAACTTGGCCTGTTGCCTGGAGTAAAAGAAAGAACCCAAATGATAACTTATTCTAGAAAATTCCTCAGACTTTAGAAGCACAGTATCTGCACAAAGGCAAGCCTTTATTGAACAGCCCACCCACTGCTAAGCTCTGATGGCAATTTGCATGCACCCGTAAAATCTCAACCTTCACTGTTGTAAACACACCTATTTACTGTAAAGAAACACAGTGATAAGGAAAATGACCCATGAATGGGGTCTCAATGATCCTGACAACTGCTTAAGGGAGATTAAAGGCTAGACACACACACACACACACGCACACCTGTGTGGTACCATCTCTCACTGTGCCCTAAGGGGGTTGGCCAGATGTTGCTGCTTACACTAATCCTTTCACACATTCTGTTGCTACTTAACAACAACAACAAGAAGAAAAAAAGTTCTTGAAGCAGGTGATCAACTTAGAGAGGTTTTGGGGTGCAGTTCTAGTACAGATAAATTCAAAATATAAGAGATTTGGGTGGCCATCTTCCAAGTTAGACAGGTGGCCAAGTTAGTTGTTGTTGATTGGAGGTTTAATGACCACCATGAGGAACTGAAAGGGCTATAAGCAGTCGCCCGTCCCTAATTTAGGGTCACTGGTTCCAAGGAAGGGAGAGAAGCAGTGCCTTAAGAAAAACATAGCATCCATGCCTCATCGAGATTTGAACCCAGACCCCTTTCGGGCGAATGATCAGAAGCCATCGCTCAGATCACTGCGCCACCGGGGCGGAGTGGTTTGCTCTGTGTTACTACATAGGATATTTGCCGTTCCTTGAGAAAGAGGTCAACTTAGGCAGGTGGCCAACTCACACAGGTAGCCAAATTTACAGGTTTTATTGTATAAACAATAATTCTTGACCAAACTAAAAATGGCAAGATCAGAAGATCATATTACCCTAATGGATCATCCATGAAACTGACCTACAGCCAAGATGACAGCTCATCATGGAAATCGTCTAGCATTGACATGTCTAGCCTAGTTATTTAGAAGGCTACGGCTATAACTATTTGGAATTTAGCTGCTAACACATAATGGTTATTTTTAACACTTCCATATTCAATTCATTATTCTGGAGGACTTCAACTTTCAAAATAAAAAAAAACACTACTTTTTCATACTAAGAGAATTTTGTGTCATAATATTTAAATATTATTATTAAATGAAGAGAAAACTCACAGGCAGTGGAGTGGAACTAAATCAAGCAAATTGTCTAGAACCATTATGTAATGTAATGAATGCCATTGAATGAAAACATAATCAACTATGGACATGTAAAACATTTTATATTACTTTGCAAAGCAAATGTATTTTGTATTTTGTTGCGAAAACCAAATCTGTTTATTGGTCATTCACAAGAAAGACAGATGTCACGAACCTTCATCCTCACTTCTCTCCCCCCCCCACCCATTAAAAAAGCACTCCACTAATATTTAGAACTTTGCTTAGGGCATATTTGGAATATCAAAATTATTTATGGAATCATTCTGCACTTTTCTTTTTCCTAAATGTCGTCATTGGCAAAAATGAGCCATATTTTCATGGTTTTTCACGTAGCCACCTCTTCAGAACATTTGAAAGTTACATCACCATGGAGTGAGAATCAAAGCAACATCTTTCTATTTCTGTTCAAGCATGCTATCTGTTACACCACCCAGGACAATGAAGTTCCAAGCTATTGAAGCTAAGCACATGTAGCTTAGAAATCTGAGTACTGTTCAGATTTGCACAAGCCATATTGCCTACGGTATAGATGCCAACCTCTAAAAGTAGTTTTCAGTAACCAACATGCTCATTTTTCAGTAATTTTCAGTAACAATTCTTTTTTTCAGTAATTTTCAGTAATCCAGTCTGCAGCGGCAAATTTGGATATTTAACACTGCAACAGATTTTAATCTGTCAGAACTATTAACAAAATAATAATAATAATAATAATAATAATAATAATAATAATAATAATAATACAATAAAAAATTATTTGCTAGTGGGAAAATTTAAAATACTGTCTACCAGAAAAATATAATAAATTACCTCCAAACATGAAGAAAAATTATTCCTTGGAATGTTGGCCAAATTATTATGATAAACTGGCTGTAGTTGCCATTTTGGCCTTCCTTAGTTCAATTTGCGAAAACTTCTTCTGATAGCATAGTTCACTGTGTGCAATGCTGTTTATTTTTTCTACTAATAAAGAAGACAGCACATGAGTAGTTAAATTAGGTCTGAATTCATTCATGTTTTTTTCACAATACTGAAAATTCTTTCTGTACTTGCATTATTGCTATGAGGGACTACTAAAATCATTTTCATAATTTTGCTTAATGATTCATACTTCAACTTTTAACAAACTCATTGTTCAAAATGTTGATATTCTTTCACCTGTATTATTACTTGATTCAACCAATGATAACAAAACAGTTGAATTTTTCCCTATTTTTTCGTCAAAATATGTTATTGTAATGGGATACAGTTTATTTGCTTGAGCATCATTACTTTCGTCTGTAGATAGAGAAAAAGGATTTTTTTAAACTTCAGATACGATGTTACTTGTAGAAACACTGGCCATGTGCTGAATTAGTGCAGTAGCCTTGGTTCTTCCACACGAATATTTTTTTGCGATCGCTGAATCGGGAAACATGGCTTGAAACAACGGTTTTTCAAGCCTTCAGTTTTCGGAAATTTATCCAACATTTTCAAGATGAAATACAAATATTTATGGAATAAAATGTTATCTAACAATACTGGGTAGAGGAAACATCGCGAGAAAAAAAAAATTACGATTACCAGAGAAATCTTACCTCCGTCTACTTTCCGTTTTCGAAGGATGAAATTCCGAAATTCCGTCCTACGACGGAGAAAACGACCCGCCCCCCCCCCCCCCCCCGCCACCAATCCTTCCAAAATTTAAGTTCAGTTATGCATCGATTTCGTACATGGTCCAAATGATAACAAAAAAAGACGGAATTCCTCGAATCAGCGTGAGAATCTCGTCGCCGAAGATTACGGGGAAATTTTCGGGCGGCCTAACTTCTGTTTTCGGAAATCGTTGCCTACAATTTCAAGCTGAAATTATGCAATGAAATTAAATTTAACAATACTGAACAGAAGCAACATCGCGAGAGAAAAAAATGCGATTACGGGAAAAATCTGCACTTCGTTTAACTTCCGTTTCCGAACGTTTAAAAAGACAAAACAACGTCCCCAGACGGAATACGACCCCCCCAACTAATATCCCGAAAATTTCTTCACTTTTGCATCGATCTCGACGAAAAAAAAGCAAAAAAAAAAAACGGAGGGGCTCCGCGAATCCGCGGAAGAATCTCACGTACGAATTAACCGCTGAATCGATTTCGAATGTCGTAAGATAACGCTGAAATATCGATGACCGGTAAATTTTAACTTTTGGCGCAAAATTACGCAGATTTCGTCGAAATGGCGATTTTTTTAGCAGAATGGCGCAAGAACAACGTTTTGGCTTGGCGCAGGTCCGGCAGCCCTGAATTAGCATTTAATTTTTTCACCCAGAAAAACTTGAAGAACCAACAAAAATTTTTAAGTAGATGAAAATTTGCTTTCTATCTCAGAAAATTAAATCAAATGGCGATTTTCCGTAATTTCAGCGGTGTTTCCGTACTTCCGTAACAGCAACCAAAAATCCGTAAAATTACGGAAAATCCGTACTAGTTGGCATCTACGCCTACCATGTACATGTGAAGATTTATTTCTTTGGGAGATTTGTTTCCTACTGATATGTCAGATGCTTCTTTTTCCTGTCATTCAGTTCTGAAAAATAAAATGGAGATTAATTCAACATTTGATTTAAATTTGCTGTTAACAAGACAAAGTCATATTTGTTCTAGAATTAACACTGTCTGCTACTTTACTTTTCTACACCACCACTCCAGATTTTTAAGTAAAACCATGTCAATGAAGAAAGTTCACAACCAACGCTAGGCAGCAGAAATGTAGCCCTTCCTATGCTTTCCAGTAGTTAACTGAAATTTTTGAGTTGGATTGTTGTGAGAATAAAGTTACTCCCAGAATTCCATCCAGCAACTGTCACTATACATCTGGTAACAAACATACTCCATGAATTTGCTTACCTTCACTTCTCTTTTCATTAAATGACGATAAAAATTTGCAAAACTGTTAAACACTACGTTTCTGAAATGCATCAAAAGAAACAAAAAAACCATAAAAGCATTTTCTGATAGGTTATTTTGACTTTCAAATCATTATGGAAATAAAAATACATATACATATTTGGGAATATTACTAATATTAAGGTCTTTATGAATCTGCTTAGAAATTTACTATCACTATTATTGTGATTATATTTGAAAATTGTTTTGCAAATCTATCAGAAAAGAACTGTGACCAAGAAAAGTTGGTAAATGACAATTTTAAATTATACATCGAGTTTAACCAACCAAATATAAAGACAAATAACCAATACTAAAATATTACATTGATCAGTAGAAAACAAAAATAACTCACACAAAATTCATTTGGTTGTATATACTCAAGATTTATTCAAAATAATGTTTCTCACAAATGCATATTCAGTCTGATACAAAATGACAAAAGTCTTCACAAATATGACAAAATTTTATAAACTGTAGAAACATCTAAGAGAATACTGGAATGTTGAAATACCATGCATAGCAAAAATACTATTATTACTATTATATTATTACAGACTATTCATAGCTTAAATTGGTGAAAATGGCAGTATTACAGTAGATTTGAAACTAATATCTGTATAAAAACTGTGCATTAAATTATTTAATAAAATATTGTTTCCAAGAGATAAGTATCATATATTTGAACAGTAATAAATATACCTAGATTTACCAACATTTGATGCTTTTTCTCATTGAGATTTTTAATGAAACCACATAAATATACTTATTTGTAATTGTGGTCTGCAGAAGATCACTGTAATATGGATTTTTTTTTTTTAATTTAAAGATTTAATCCATTATGCTTGCACTGCCTTATTGAATGTGCTGTACAAAGGTACAGACACATATTAAATGACAACTGCAGTGCATTTAACCTTAATACACTGTTTAACTGTCTAATATTTATTATGATTTTCATGATCTTAAAAAAAATGTTAATGACTGCTGTGACATCTAGCCTACAAAGCAATGCAGTGTTCAACTGGAACATTTTACTAAAACTTATTTCAAATAACAGTAAATGACGACTGCAACTGAGGAAAAGAATTAATAGATTCATGGCTACTTTTAAACACCTGCAATTTTAACCATTGTACAAATATAATTAATAAATCAGCACTTCATTTGGTGCAAAGAGCACTACATTTTTAAATTATCTAGGCGCACTGAATTAAGAGCTTCCAATTTTTTTTCATGTCACACACATTAGAAAATTTGAAAGTTTCTACAGTGCATTAAGAAGCAGCATTATGTTTTGCTTCATGATTATATTTTTGCATTTTATACTGAAGTTAAGAGAATCCTTTATCTTAAAATAGGTACAAAAGTCCCTTTTCTGAAATCCTACATATAATTACATACAGTTTCCTCAGATACACACCAGTCTTTTACCCTTTATATCATAGTTACTTGCCCTACACACTCTTCTTAAAAACCACATTTCCATTGTACAAGTATTTTATTTTCCTTCCATTAATATGCTTTCAATATGCAGTGTCTTGCACACTGTAAAACACACACACACACACACACACACACACACACACACACACACACACACACACACACACAAAGCACCTGTTTGCTTATTTGGATTTGGTGTTTAACAAACACTGTGAGCAACTCAACTTATCTGTCTCTAATTTAGGCCACTGGTTCCAAGGAAGGGAGTGAGCCAATGCCGCAAGACAAATATAACATCCGTGCTTCACCAGGATTTGAACGTGGACCCATCTCAGGCGAATGATCAGAAGCCAGCGCTTAGACCACTATGCTAACAATTCTGTTCATCACATTATTTTTGAAGATATTTCACTTTCAGAGCTATGCAATTTGTGTCAATTTGTTTTTCAACCTGAATGTGATATATACGAGAGTTAAAAATATGGAACATACAGTGGAATCAGTTTTTAGTATCCTTGATGTTTGATTAAAATCATTGATGTAAAAGTTCAAAAAGGCATGAAAGCATCAGATTACAAAAGTAACAGAACAGGAATTGAATAAAAAATGAGAAGGAGTAGACAAAATTTGGATTGTTAGAAAGGCTTATGAATGCAGTCCACACTCTTCTCCAGCTGTCCCATATGCATTTCAGTCCATTTGTTCATGGCTATCTTCACTGAGGGTTAGATGTTGACTAGTTGCTGGAACATTCTGCTGCACTATGATCTTCCCATCGTGCCATGTTGCATTGTTCCCATAATTCATTTCATTATCTTCAAAGTGAGGAGGATCACTAGTGCCATCTGTTGTTTGCTGATTCGAGTGTGATTTCTTGCATCTTTTTTGCTTTTCTTTTCTTTTTTCTTTGTGAATTAGGTATTTCCATGCATAGGATAATTCAACTCGTGAGTTAATGTTAAACATCTGCTAACTGTGTGATACTGCCTGGGCTGAGCTACAGATATGTACCATACAATTAAATGCTGCATTCAAATGAAAAAAAAAAAAAACATGTAGGAACCATTCTACCTGCATGTTTGATTACTAAACATTATGCAACTGCTTGAAATAAAATCCCACTATAAAATTACATTTTTGACAGAGTCTGTTCAAAAACAAATGCTTTTCTCTTGGAAAATTCAAAATATCATTTTCTTGAGGTCATATCATTATGAACTTTATATAAAGTAATTAACATTCAACAAATTTTCCTGGTATATTTGTGGTGGTTTCACTATACTCTACTACACTGCAGCATGCTGCTTGGGAAGCACCAAGTTAAATTATTAGCTTCAACAACCATGTACAAACAAAAAAAAAAAGCTCGTGATTAGAACAATAATTAAAATAAAAACAAGCAGGGAAGGAGGAGAGACAGCTAAAGTACTTGTGTAACAATTAAAACCTTAGTATATAAACATACATGTAAGAGAAGAAACACATCAAATATGCAAACAGTACAGAGGGAAAACACATACACTTCAGAGACACCCATGAAGACCTGTGAAAATGGAAGTAATCAGAACCCTTAACGTAATCCTGACAAAACTGAGAAAGATATAAGCCACACACACACACACACACACACACACACACACACACACACACACACACACACACAAATTACCTATTTTCATCATGCTTCTTCACCCATTACAAGGCATATATAATTTTTTTAATCAGCTTATACACAAGTATATATGGTATTTAGCCTTGTGTTAACTGAATGAAATACAGAAAACTTGTAAGCCCATATTCTAACTCTGATATAACTTGGTAACTGATTATCTATGCTTGGTAACTGATTTTCTCTTATCAATACCCTCACTGTTAGATATGTAAAAAAAAATGTACAAAATGAGAGGGGGCATTCTTGCGAAAAAGAACACATCTTTTATAATACATTAAGCTTAAAAAAAAATGTAAAAAAGTTAAGTTACTTTTGCTTATAGCCACACTGTATGTAAAAATCTCAAGGAAATAGATCAGCAGTTTACTTATTTCTCCTATCTGGTTTTACCAGAACATGGTAGATGAAGCAATGACATGGGGCATAATCAAAGGTGCAGTGTGGGGTACTTTCTCCTGAATTGTTTTGTAGACAAAAAACAACCAGAATGCAACCACTTATGAGTGTGAAAAATTTCATCCTGGTAGGGATGATTTTCCTGTTGCAGCTGGGGGATCTACCAAAACACAGTCAATAAATTTCTTCCCTATTAAACATGTTTACTTATAACAAAATTCCTGATATATTTGCAACTTTATGGCAAGAAAAATGAAATTAAGAGCAAGAACTTCTCTTAATTTCATTTTATTGCCATAAAACTGAAGTGAAGGAAAACTTCACACACCGTTTTGATTTTAACTCTGCTGCTTTTATTCAAGGTCCATTAGAAATTCAAGAAAAAAGAGAAGAAATATTCATTTGAAACTGTCGCCTATATGTGTGTGTGCGGGAAAGTTGAGCGGAGCCCACTTCAGCCATTTTTTTTCTTTCTTTGCCTTTCTTTTCTTCCAACCAACACGACAGGCACCACCAGCATTGCTGAACCCATGCAAATTGTACACAGTCTTCAAAACAACCATCCTCCACAGCCACAACAATCCCCCTCCCCCACTTCTACACATGCAGGAAATCTTTAATGCTCCATTCTTTTCAGATTATGTGTCTGTTGCAAGAGTGCATGCATCTTCCATCAGTCTTGTTGGAAGACACTGGTAAGTGGCAGTCTCTTCTAAGAAGAAAATTAAACTTCCTTCAACTTGACCGAAATTGTTCTGTGGTGTATTTATTCCTTCCTTCAACTTGACCGAAATTGTTCTGTGGTGTATTCATTCCACATTTAAGTAAAAAGTTTCTTCCCTATTTTTGTCAGTTTCATCTAATATCAGGAAGCTCCACAAAAAAGTGAAATGTCTGATAAACACACACTTTCTCAGTCATATATTTGTTAGGATCTGTTAAAAGGAAAAAAAAAAAAAAGGATCAACCTCCGATACAATTAGATAAAATTTCTGAGATTGCAGATGTAATTATTTTAAGTTGTTGATGAAAGAATAAATTTCAAATCAAGGTACTCTATTCATTAATTTTCTAAAATTGATCCACTGGATGTCAGAAATTTCATAAATAAAATGCCATCCCATACAGATGAAGAAAAGTATAAAATTTTAACGAAATCTTTGACTCTTCCTGCACGATTCGATTTTCCAGCAACTACTCAGTGTGGGCATCATCACAAGTTTCAGATGATATGGTTAGATAAATTTCCATGTCTGACATACAGTGCTAAGGACAGTAGTGCTTACTGCACAGTGTGTGGGCTATATTTGTTACGACAACTGGTGATAAAACATTATGAACTTTAAAAACAAAACACAACGTAATAAGTACAAAGATGCAATTGCCAACTGTAGCAAGCATTCAACCTAAAACAAAAGCATGGATGCACTGTCATGTGCAACAAATTTTGTAATATATGTGAAGGAAAATGTCAAAATGTGCAAGTGCAGCAAGATAAGAGCCTAAAGAAAAGAACTGAAACAAACAGGAAACGATTAGTGAATTTTGTGAAAACAATTTTATTATGTAGCAGACAAAACTTACCAATTTGAGACCACCACCACCACAGTGAAACTTCTGAATCAGTTATAATAATTCTGAATCAGATAATGGTTATGAAGTGAGTCTAGGAAACTTCAGAACATTATTGCATTTTCATGTTGAGGCTGAAGGTAAAGATTTAGAATGTCACTTGAACACCACTCCCAAAAATGCAACTTTCATTAGTTCAGTAACTCAGAATAAAATAATTGATTGTTGTGGGTTAATCATTTGTGAAAAGACAGTTGTAAGCAAACACTACCACACAATTTCAAAGTACAAAGTGTTTTAGTACAAAGACATGGAATTTCCTCCATTAAAAATATTATTTTTCTAATGTTTGTTCACAAGGAAAATGGGTATATACAGTACATAAAGATCATATTTAAATTATAAAAATAACAGACAAAAAAAAAAAAAAATAAGACTGAATTCATACTGCTCATAAAATTAACTTCAGAAAGTGAAACATGGTATCATTGCAAACATGTGTCAAAATGTTACTGAAAGCCTAGGTGTGCTTGTGGTCAACTCCAAGATTTTAATTCTTCGTCTATTTGTAAAATCTACTGAATTTAGTGTTTAAAAGCTGACGATGAATAAATTTAAGGAGTCCTAGGTGTTGAACAAGACACTATACCAAGAAATTTTGTGAGAATACTGAAAAGTTAGTGAGTGAAACTCATTACCTGGACACTGAACAGCGTGCAGTGCACGAATAGAACTTCTGAGTTCTGCAGTTTAAAGCACAGAAAAATAAATGTATGCCTATTGACACCAATAAGGGCACAGTATTGAAACCAACTGGTAGGTAGGATGAAGTGGGAGTTCAAGTGCACAGAACAACAGAAGAGTGATCACTGAAACAATTTCTCATGGTTCACATTTTCTACTTTAACTAAGATCTCCCAATCACTTGCTCCAAACAAAGACCCAAAAGCTCAGATGGTAGTATCCAAACCAGAAAGTGAACAATGCAATGGACTTTGCAGAAAAAACATTGAAAAATTCCATCAAAATAAATTTTTAATCCAACTGGGGATGAAAGGATGAGGCCATCTACTTACTCTTGTTCTTTCAATATTAATGAGTAACATATTAATTTTAAATCAATTATAGAAAAGCTCTTACAATAACACTGCTTAAGAATGAAGATGTATCAAGCCTAGGTGCATTAAAAGTATAGGGAACAAGTGTGCAAGATACAAAATTGGCATAGCAATTTAAAAACGAAACTAACATGTGCTACAAATCATTGAATCCCAAAACTCAACACTAAGGAGAATGTGTTCTTGGTGGTAACTTTAGTATGATTTCTCCAAGTGTTGAAACAGAAACGTCAAGCATGAATGAGCTGATGAATTAGCTTCAGATAAAACATATATATATATATATATATATAATGATATGTCAGGAGAATATTCAAAGTCATCCCTCCATATTAAATAAAACGTGCAAATCAATACTAATATAAGTATTGTAGGCTACCCACCTTTCATGTTCATGCCAGGGGGTCTTACATTTTAAGGAACATTTCCTACATGTAACAATTACATTCTGTATGACCCCCGACTCCAGGATATGTATAATATCACTAATTCCTCTACAAAACGAAGGACATTTAAACTAGAATTTAAATCTTAAGTAACTTAAATAATAAAAAAAGAACACTACACAGACCCCAGCCAACTCGACAAACTAACACTTATACTATCTTTTTCACACTCAAACATATCACAGCTATAATACATAGTACAACTTTAATTCAAAACACCTTTCACTACAAACACCTTTACCCTTTAAAAACAACACTTTAAAAATTTCAAATAAAAACCTGACAGTTTAAAATCACATTCACTCGCCTGGGAAGACGGCCACACTTAGAGTACTTTCACAACGCACTGCAGGCATCCTCAAGAAAAGCCAGAGCTCCCAACTGTTCGGCCACCAGCTGCAAAGTGAAGTCCAAAGTTGTTACACATGATCATGCTGATGATTTCCACGTCATGGTCATACTGATGATCTCCACGTCGCCACTTATGGGAAACAAATTAGCTTAAAAGCTTTATTTAATTACTAAACTGCCTTTCATCTCTCTTGCCTCTCTCTCCCTTCTTTTTTTTTTTTTTTTTTTTTTTCATTCTTTTGTTTTTTTCGACCTTAATCAGGTCTTTTCATTGGTTTGAAATAATGTTTGGGTCATTAAAATTACACACTATGTCTATTTTTCTCCATTAAAACTGATTCATCCAGACACATATGTTTTTCTGCCTTCAAGATACTTAAGGACAGTGCAGTTTCTACAGATATTGAAATAAGAAGTGCTCATTTTTCAGTAGCAACTACTGTTAAGTCAATTGGCAGGTACAAAGTTGTATCAAAGTTTTTAGAATGAACAGTGAATTGTGACAGAATTTTACATATGAATAACAAAAGGTTAGACTCAATTCAAAAGCCATGGAAATTATGTAGTACGTCAGTATGTCAGGAATATGATTATCAGATGACCTTGGCTTATATCAGAACTTAATAACAACTATCATGGACAAAATAAAAAAAATAAACAAAGGACACATTTTAACATATAGATCACAGGCTACAATGAAAAAATATAACAATGTTTGTCAAGCAGTCAACTGCATTGTTAGGAAAACATTTTAAAAATCAATAAATGTGTGAGAAAGGGTGAAATGTCTGAGCAATCAAGGATTTGCTGGCAAAAGATGGGCATATTCTCATATCACTGATGGTACATTGAACAGAAAGACTGAATATGTTGCATGAAAATTCTGCAACTTATGGACAAGTAACTAATGAAGAAAAAGATGTTGGCAATGATGTACTAAAAATCAAAAATGCGCGGGGGGGGGGGGGGTTGCTCATGAAGTAAGAGATACTGGTCTTTGACATATAGTAAAATGACATTTTATGGTACAATACAGAATTAGATAATCATGGGGGAATGACAAGTGTTCTTAGATCATATATAATAATTAAGATGGCATGGAAAACCGGCTTTGTTTCTGCGAATCGGTCTGTCATTACACCAATTTGCAAGAAAGAGAGCAGGAACAACTGCATACAATCTATTTATGTTTCTTGCAAAGTTCATTCAAGCATACTGAGCAAGAAGTTTCGAAAGGTGGTAGAAAAGCAGCTGAATGAAGCACAGTGTGACTTTAGGGTGGACAAGGAATGCCAGGATAATATGTTTATATTCAGGCTACTTCTTGAAAGGTTATATAATCAGGATTAACATATGATATTCACCCCTGGAGGCCATAATTTAAGATGGCGGACATCATTTTTAAATCGTCATTTTTGTGTGTTCAAAGGGTCGATTCCTATCATTTTTGTGTGTTCAAAGGGTCGATTCCAAGTGTTTAAAAAATATTTAATCAACAGGCTTTAAAATAAAAGGGAATTTTGATGAACATTTTTTTTTCTAGTTTTAAAATTAATTTGCCAATGAATTTTTCCAAGCATTGCCATTAATTACACTATTTGGTTTTCAGGTAAACTGTAAATGAAGTAAAGATGCCAAAAAAATTGGAACTAGTAGTAGAGGATACACCTGAACTGTCACATCTGCCAATCCACTGGAATCAGTGTCTGTTATGCCAAGAGAACATGGGTGCACCACTTATTAATGGGACAAAAGCAGGTTTAAATACTGACTTACAGACCATCCAGTCTTGAAAATTCAAGTAAGTGAAGACTTACTTGAATTTTCAAGACTGGATGGTTTGTCTAATTGCAGTGATTTGTCACAACTGGATGAAGGAAATGGCCTAGCTCAGACCCTCATCACTCATGACACTAAGTCCTACAAGACTTGTTGAACAAAGCATAAGTGCAAGCTCAAATGCCTCCATGATAGTTCAGAAAAAAAGATAAAGGATTCCCTGAACCGGTCAACATCAACTGATTCCCTCATAAGATCAAAAACTCTCAAAGTGGATATTAAATACTTGTGTCTGTTTTGTGATGGATCCAAAGAAAGAAAATTGGTCTCCGCAAATGTATTGTTTCCTGCAAGGCGCCTCAGGATGAAAAGATTTTAGCAAAACTGTCATCTGATTTAGTAGCCCAAGAAGCCAAATACCACAAAATTTGTTATCTGCAATTTAAAACAAGAGCTAGAAGTCAACAACAGCAAAGTGATGGCAGAAAAGATGACAAGGATTTCTTCAATTTTGCCTGTGGATCAGCATTATCCCAATTGGTAGACTACATGGTAAGATTTTACAAGAACAATAAAGAGTTGTCTCCAGTATTTAAATCAGCTGCACTAACACAGAAAATGGAAGACAGTATGCAAAACTTTGGTGTTGAAGAGCCAGAAATCCATTGTACAAGGCTTAAAGATGACCTATTGTTATTGATTCCAGCAAATCTGGAAGAGAAATATTACTTTATTTTCAGGATTCTGTGGGAGATGCCATTCGAGATGTGATAGAATACTGTGCAATGAGTGATGGAATGTGTCTAGCGTGAGCAGTGAAAATTGTTCGTAGAGATCTTTTTGGGGACTATCCAAAATTTGAAGGATCGTTTACTGGGAAGTTCATTCCTACAGAATGTGTTAACAAAGCTTTGGTTTTGCTGTTACAAATGATTCTGGAAGGACCATATATGGATGAACATGTAAATACATGAACACCTCTTTTGTCCCTCATGCAACTTATTTGCTTTAATGCTGTGAAATCAGTGCAAAGATATGACAGTAGCCAAGTGAGGCACCCAGCAGATCATGAAACACCACTTCTGCTTTATCTTGGTCTTAAAATTTATTCAAGCACACGAAGCAGAGGTCTGATTGAAAATATCCATAATCTTGGCTTATGCACATCTCATCACAGAGTTCAGCAGGTCCTATCTATGACAGCTGATGTCATTTGTGATACTTATCAATCACTGCAGAAGATCGTCCCTCGTTCACTGCATGAGAACGTTTTTTACCACGGCAGTTATTGACAACGTTGATCACAACACTTCTTCAATGACAGCCCATAATTCATTTCATGGTACAAGTATCACTATCATTTAGCACCCTGATTCAGATTTGCCAAGAAAAGAGTACATAAAAATTATAAGGGACCAAGGGGGTTATGAAAATCAAGTATCTAAACCACTTCCTTTATAATATACTGAAATAGCTCCTGCAACAATGCCCTCCAAAGTATTCTGAGTTGCTTTATCAACTGTTTGTGTGGGAGATCAAATATTAGATTCAGCAGACGTGACAGTCAAATTATGGTTTGATCAAGTGTTCCCAAAAATTAATGACAAGAACCCTAATCCACAGGCTTCAGCTGAAAACTTTTCATGGTCTGATTTTTCAGCTCAGCAAGAATCGCGAGTCAAAATTTTCAAATGCCATCAAGTTCAATCACCTGCTGTTGTTGCTCATTGCTTTGCTCAAGAAAAAGTTCAATCACCTGCTGTTGTTGCTCATTGCTTTGCTCAAGAAAAAGTTCAATCACCTGCTGTTGTTGCTCATTGCTTTTTGATCCTGAAGGATAATTTTGAAGAGCGGAATTTCAATTCAAATGTTCTTATTGTCTCTGGTGATCAACTAATTTAAGCATTAGTGAAACAACTGCAGTGGAAGCTCCCTAATCTTTACGGAGAAGACAAGATTGTTGTAATGGTCTGCATATTAAAATGGCCATAATAAGTAATATATGATCCTGGCTATCAGGATCAGGTTTGACTGATATTCTAGTTGAAGCTGAGGTAGCTTCATCAGGTCGAGCTGATTCATTCCTTTCGTGCTCTCATGTTAAATGCACACGTTAAGCTCATCAAGTAACTGTAGCTACCCTTCACATATTGAAGAGTGAAGCTTATATTGAAGCAGAGTCTGATTTAGAATATAACCAGTGGGGTGGCAATCGACAAGAATAATCAACACAGTTTTTATACTGGTCCATCACACAGGAACTGGAGATTTTATTACTGCCTTATGTTCAAAATATGCATGAAGGAAATTTCACAAATTTTAAAAATGTCCTCTGGAAGGTGTGTCCATGGATGTTTGCACTAGACCACACCAATTACGCTGTTGGCTACCAATTTTCATCCAGACATTACAAGAACTTGATAGACATTATCCACAAATTTATAATGAATTTCTCAAAGAAAAGTTTGTCAGTAAAAAGAGTGATTGGGCATTATCTGCGATTGCTGATGATCAATTGCATGAACAGAACAAAAAAAGGATTCAAGGTATTAGTGGAGCAATTGGTATACCTGAAAATCCTTCTGCCCTTCTGAAGTGGATGGTTGCAGAACCAAATATTGTAGAAATGGTGTCTGATTTTGAGAGCATATCGGGTATCGTTATTCAAGAAGTTGAGAGTGTCGAGGTCAAGGAATTAAAACACTGAGAAGATACCAAAGTTTTTCACAAAAAATTTAGGAAAGATGTTTTCGAGATAGTAGCTGCACTTAAGAGGTACAGAAACCCATTTAATGAAGACGAATTATGTACAGCTGTCAGCAAAATGTGAGCAACAGAAGAAGGAGAAGAATCTGTTAAGGAAGCCAGAGATATAGGGAGGGCATTGTATGAGGCTTATTTAAATGAGAGCATATTAACTAACAAAATTTCCATTCACCCTGTAATTAACAGATCCAATTTGACATTGTTTAAGGCAAAGAAAGCTCTATGCAACATAAACTGAAACTGCGAATGAATGAGCTGAGGAAAGACTCAAATATATTTTGTAAGTTACATGTAGCAGCTAGTCAAAATCAAGATTGCGATGTAATGACGTTTTTTGCACATGAAAACCATCAGTATCCTCCGACAATAAGTGAATTTGGGAAATTTCGAAAAGCTGCTAAGAAGTCAGATATTATAAGTTGTTTAGCAAATAGTAACTTCTTATTCAATAACTGCAATACAGATAACTCAGGTTGCTCAGCCGTCATTGTAGACAGAGCTGGTCTACATTCCCTACCCACTTCAAAATCAACCAAATACTTTGCAGAGTATTCTAAAATAAATTTCTTGCCAGTTGTTAAACACCAAATGGCAAATTTCAATAGAACAAATGTGGTTTTTGATCGCTACTTACCAGGAAGCCTTAAACGTGACAGCCGATTAAAAAGAGGATCTGGCACCCCAATGGTTGTAAAAGGTAGCACACCTCTTCCGAAAACTTTCAGCAATTTTCTGAATGTCGATAATAAGGAACAATTATTCTATCTTCTTACTTCAGATATCGGCTCCCTCCCTAATGAAGAAGGCAAATTAGTCGTGAGTACATATGATGACTTTGTTATTTCTTCAAGGGACAACTTTATGTCAGACCAAATTGAGCAATGCTCCCATGAAGAAAAAGTAAGGCATCTTTTAGGCCATAGAAACATTTGTGTTGAAACAGTTATAATTCTTTGTTGAAAACTCTAATTTTAATAATTTAACACTAAAAACTCAAAACTAAAATAAACTTTTTAAAAGCTACTTCATTACAATTTAAAATATGCTTAAAAATATTTACACGCTAAACTATATACGTACATAACCTCACACTTTATAACACTATTTACATTGTCAAATAAAAAACACATGCCAAAAACTTCCTCGAAAAACATTTAGCACTTTAAAGCTTTTCACACAGGCTATGTTCATCATCAGAAGTTTTTACAATTGCACACCGTCACCGCCTATGGCAACTTCAGCAGTGAACAACTGATTAATATGGGGTTCTCCTTGCATAACAGGTGGCTCAATATGTCACAGATAGCTCATCACACATCAATATGCTGCTCTCTATGAAACAGGTAAGTATCTAAAGACATTTCCTTTTTCTTGTGTTTTTATATACAGCTTCTTTTTTGATTAACATTTTCCAAGCTTCCAGAATACTATGTGGCTCTTATATCTTTTCATTTTTTGATGGTAAAGGCTTCAGAATACCTTAACTCCCATTCACTGCGTTGTGTGTTAATAATTCTGATATCTTCAAATTGTGGTAGCATTGTATGGTCTACACAATGTTGTATCAAAGCTGTCTGTTTTCCTCAATTATCCAAATGTTGATTTAATTGCTTCGTTAGCCGACTTTTTGTACTACCGATATATATCTTTTTTTTGTGTGTGTGAATTGTCATGAGAAGGGCCAATGAGAATTTCATATATGTTTTTGCTTGATCCAACATAGGTGGATTTTTATTCTTCTGGGCATTTTTATTTTTCTGGCTGCATAGCTCTCTCCTGCATTTATGTTGTTGAATATCTCAAGCAAAGTATGAGTAAACAACTAAAAAAAAAAAAAAAAAGCTGAGTCCGTGTAGCCCAAATAAAAGGACACTTTTTGCCAAAGAAAAAAGAGAAATACAATTTACTAAATTTTTTTTCAGTGGGAGAAATTGCTCCAAGCATATCCTCAAAAAATGTTTCAAAGCCACTTTATGAAAGCAGAAAAACAAGAGGATCCAAAATGGATAAAACTGCACATAAACTTGAATGATGAAAATTTTCTTTTCATGGAAAAGAAAATCTGCATGATTTTACTGTGAAGAAATATTTTTGCTCCTTTTGTCATTGTTACAATGAAGAATGAATTCAGTCCCCATTTAACAAATAGATTAATTAATTTAATAAAATAATATATACTGTAGGTAAATAGCAAAGATATTTTTAACTTACCTAAAAAACAGAGGTTTGACATTAACAGGAAAGAACAGGGAATATCACCGATATTAAGCTCCTAATTCCCAATTAGTATACTACAATCACAATCACTTCCTGAATATATTCTTAAATGGAATGAATCATAGAACATGTCTTTTATACACAATAAATAAAAAATGCAGGATGATACAGTTCTTTAAACATAAATGGTACACATAAAAATAATATTAATTTTAATTACTCATACTAGACATTTGAAAAACATGGTAGAAACATATAAAATGTTTCTTGGACTAAACTAAGATTATGGAATTAGACCATTGAAACATTTTGTATATCATGGGGTCTATACGTTAGGCATGCACATAAATATAACCTATATGAAAATATCCCATCTTCTTTCCTTTTTTTCCAAATCTATTAGGGATTTTAAGTGTTCAAGCACAAATAACTGCAAAAATATTTTTCAGAATGCTGGCATTGGTGATAAATATGATTAATATCTGGTAAACCAGCAGGTGTTGCACAAATAATTAGCAGACCTGTGAATGTTACTGAAGAAGCTTAACAAATTACAAAATTAACAAATCTATACAGGTCTATGATGATACAAACAAATCTAAGCAAAAAAACAACAATTACTGCCTTAGTGGAATGAGTGCTACAGAAAAAATAGCAACATGTACATTCATATAACTTCAATTTCATAAAATGTGTGATAAAACCAATTTTTTTAATAATGTTTTAAACAACAAATATACCACATCATGGACTTTACCAAGAAAAAAAAATACAGTCTATAAAAGCATGTAAACTACATAATAAAGTACAATGAAAACATATGCCTTATAAAAAAAAAATGGTATTATGAAGAAGCTTGATAAATTACAAATACATTTGCTTCTCATTTATTACTATGCTGTAAAAATGTTATGGTTATGAGAGAATACTGTTTTTAGAAAAAGAATGAGCAATTTGAAAGCAATAGCCTTTACAGTCACAACACTTGAAGTTACTTTCAAAAACATAGTCATGAAAGTGCAACAATTCAATTGTAAATAAATATCACATATTTTTGTCACTATGTCTCATATGAGCTTTCTCTCTTAAGAAGTCCCAGTTCATTGATACTACTAAAGTAAAATGCAAAATTTAGAGGAATGAAAATCAGTAAACCTGAAATACCAACAATGCTAAGTAAAAATCAGCTGTGTGCAAAAATGAAGGAAAAAGTTACAGCAAAACATTTTACGAAAAATTCAGTTTCACACACGAGAAAATGAGATCACACATTTTCATGCTATGTCACACATTAAATTGATATCCTATAGTTGGACCACATTATGAAAATGTCAAAAATAATTGAGATACCAGTCTTCAATTTTACAAATGGTTTTAAAAATTAGAAATTCATAAAACTGCATCACAAACAATCCTACACAAAGAGAATAAATAGAACACTCATTTTTTTTTACCAAACTATATAATTTAAAAAAAAAAATAAACATGTTAACATGAAATCTTCTGTTCACTAATAAAAATGGCAAAAATTTTATGAACTTATGGTGAAGAAACAGTTTAAAAAGGGGTAGTAAAACACACAGTAATGTGCATGACAAAATGGAATGCAAAAAAAAAAAAAAAAAAAAAAAAAAAAAAAATCTGGTCAACAGCACAATCCCCCCCCCTTCTTGAACTGGCACAGAAGAGGACTGTAATGTTGTGAACTACAACTGATTATGAAGACTTGATTACTACAATGCACATTCCAGCTCTGCCACTTTTAAGAGGTTCAATCTGATAAAATATAAAAGAAAATGGGAGTATATTGTGAACAGCTCATTGATTCAAAAAATATATACTTGTATGTACATAAACAAGATAACAGCTTTTTATTAAAAAAAAAAAAAAAAAAAAAAAACTAAAGAAACAACAACAATCATGTGAAGGATGAAATGAAATGGGATAATCAGACCCAAATCAGATGATCCACATAATCAAAGGATAAGAAGGGAGAGCGGGTACGATTGACTGAAGAACTCTGAACAAAAGAAAATGCTCAAATGAAAAAGAAAGTCTAATTTACTTTTAAAATATGTTTATTAACAGCAACTGTAACAAGGATACTAGGATATATACAGGTGCACATCAATGGAAATATATACACTATATTGACAAAAGTCACCAGACACCTAGAAGAGAAACACAACATAGCATTTATTGGCATATATTAGCACGGTGTTGGTCAACCTTTGGCCTTAATGCATGTACTGACCCTTCGAGACATGCTTTTGACAAGGTTTTGGAACACAGCGATAGGTATGTGCTTCCATTCAGTACATAATGATGCCGCTAACTGTTGCTTAGTAGTAGGCCTTGGTTTCAAACTTCTCATACGGCGCTCTAATTCATCCCATAGGTGCTCTATGGGATAAAGATCAGGGCTCTGTGCTGGGCAGTCCACACATGGTATGAAATTATCATCAAACCATGCCGTAACAGTCCTTGCTTTATGGCTCGGTGCATTATCCTGCTGGTACCAACAAGGCTCGGTTCCATAGTATTGCCACAGAGCAGAATATCGAAGTAGACGTGCTGGTTAACAGGCTTGTTCACAATAACCAATGGGCTAGGACCCTACCACGAAAAACACCCCCACAAGAGTACACTGCCAGCTCCAAACTTGACCATAGGAACAGTACACAAATAGCGTTCCCCTGGCTGCCGCCATACCCACACACGGCCATCAGACTGATGGATCGTGTATCTGGATTCATCAGTCCATAGGACCCGTTTCCATTGATCACTGATCTACGGTCCATGATAAATGTTCTTTACACCATGCTAGACAACAAGTAGAATTCCGAGTGGACATGAAAGGCTTATGAGCAGCCGCACGACCACGGTAACCCATGGAATGAAGTTCTCTGCGAATGGTACATGTACATGTCGAGGTTCCAGTATTTTTACTAACCTGTACACTGAGGTCTTGTGCAGTACTCCGTCGATTAGCTGTAACGAATCTCCTGATGCTTCGACGTCCTCTGTCACTGATTTTCTTTGGTCTGTCGGTAAGTTTTGCTGCTTCAGGCATGCCATGTGTCTCCCACTTATTCAGTACATCCAAAACAGTAGACTTGGGTATGTTCAAACGCCCCTCGGTTTCTAATATAAACACACTAATAATAGCACCCAACAATCTTTCCTTTCTCAAAGTCAGTTTTCTCCCACCGCAACATTTTCACTCAACCTCCCAGTGTGATATGATCGCGATCAGCTGCAGGCTTGTTTTTATACTGTATGCAGCTGTACCGCACATCTGAACAACGCAGCAGATCCGTTCATTTGCTTTTGAAGGGGTGTCTGGTAACTTTTGTCAATATAGTGTATATATACACCGTCTGACAATAAAGTTCCAGGACACTGGGTATTACTCTGTTAATGGTACTGGTAAAAATATGTTCTATGGGCCAAATTGTAACTGTGTTTTTTTCCCCTTTCTTGCAGGACACATGAAGATCTAAGAAAGTGCAGACCTGTCTGATACTGAAGACTGTTAACAGAAGATACCCCAAAGTCCATTGTCATGGATTTGAACAGAGTAAACATCAAGTTTGCTCCAAGTCTGGGAAGTCAGCAACGGAGACGTTCGAAATGATCAAAACTGTTTACAGGGACAATGCCCTATCCTGTGGTATCATTTTTTTTTTTTATTTTGATTGAAGGTTTAACGACCACAGTGATGAACTCAATTGGCTATAAGTAGTCGCCTGTCTCTAATTTAGGGCCACTGACTCCAGGGAAGGGAGAAAGCCAGTGTCGTAAGACAAACACATCCATGCCTCACCGGAATTCGAACCCGGACCTATCTCGGACAAATGATCAGAAGCCATCGCTTAGACCACTGCACCACTGGGGTGGCGTGGTTGCATTTTTGAATGCTATGCTCACTTTTGCGAGGGAAGGGAAAACATTGGGGATAACCCAAGGATTGGAAGACCATCAACCAGCTGTTCTGTGGAAACGGTGGAGAAAGTTCATGCTCTGGTGCAGTCAAACCATCGAATGACAGTACACATGATGCAAGATGAATTCCATATCAACCGTGAAACAATCCAGCTGATTCCAAAGGAAGATCTCAAGAAAAGGAAGATTTGTGAAAGGTTTGTGCCGCACAGTTTGACTGAAGTACAGAAAGTGCAAAGAGTCAAAAGTTGTAAGGCATTCATTGAAGCCGTGGAATCGGATCCTTCGATGCTGGACTACATTGTGACATGTGGTGAGACATAGTGCTTTCAACACCATCCATCATCAAAGAGGCAAAGCATGGAGTGGAGGGCACCAAGTTCACTGAGACCCAAGAAGGTTTTCCTGAAGAAGTAAAAAAATCAAGGCAATTGCTTCCAGAGGGTGCAACAATCACCAGTGCCTTCTATCTGCAAGTTCTTGATCGCCTACAGAAGAAAAATTCATCGTGTGAGGCTGCACCTGCCTACTCGGCAATGTCGGTGACACAGTTCCTTGCCAAGCCTGAAGCACCTAGGCTCAACCATCCGCCCTACTCCTCGAGCTTAGCTTCCGCCAACTACTTCTTGTTCCCCAAAGTTAAATTGGTGTTGAAAGGACGATGTTTCACGACTGTTCGGGACATCAAGAAAACTGTTACCTCGGAAATGAACAGTGTTCCAGCAAACGATTTCAAAAAGTGTTTCACACATGCAGTAGAGCAATTAAAATGGTGCATCAATAATAAGAAGGGGGACTACTTTGAAGAAGCATAATCACAGCTGGATTCCGTGCATTAAACTTTCCTCGTAACACCAGCTTTCCTGGAACTGTATTGTCAGATGGTATATATAAATAAGACACTGCATTTCAAACAAATTAAAACAACAACAACAGATATCGAGTTTAAATGATATCTTCCTACATTATCCACTGCAGAGTTGCAATAATTTCTCTTGAAATATTTGTTTAGAACACCTTATGTGTACATCCCAACATGATAGTGTAACCACAGATCATTGAATATAGTTTCATCAATGTAAAATACATGATCACAATTGTTCCACAGCAGAATAGTGGAAGTATATAGCAAATGAAAATAACAAATTATGTACATTTGGTGTAAATCTATAACTCAACAAATGGAATTTAATTTTTGTTAGCATTTTTTATCTTATTTCTTATATTAAAACTTGAAAACCAATTCCAATGACAACATGCATATATTTAGCTGTTTGTAGTACTGCTGAAAGCACTGAACAGCACACAGCTCTTAATGTTTACAGAAACTCACTACATAAATATTTATAGTTTATTATTTCCAACAGGTACTTCTTTTTTCTCAATTCTGATGCAGTTGTTTTACTTTGTTATACATGGGAAAAAAAAAAAGGAAAGTTTGATGGATTGTAATAAGTGGAAGTTGTGACTTCAATTTTCTCATAAGGCTAGTTTAAAAACTGCAAGGTTTCCAGAAACATAATCTATACAGGAGAGCCGAATCTGAGTACAAGTAGTCTCAGCAGCTGCCCAGGAACCCGGTTCAGGGAGCCCCTCCAAGCTTTGATTTCTTCTAGTGAATTTTTTTTTTTTTTTAAATTTTCTGTTGCATATACAATAATATTTCTTATTAAATCACTGTTATTTTGAAAATCAGATTCAAAATATGAATAAAGATCCACAAGTCCCTCTCTCCCCTGAGAAATTGCAATTCTGCTTGCCCAGTGCTCTCATGGCAGTCCCATATGATTCAAGTTTGTATTCACGGTCGGATGGGGAGTGCTTTAAGAGCTGAAGCCCTCAGGCATGCAGTGTCGGAGGTGCCTCCACTAATATCCTTAAAAAATATGCATACACACTGTCTGACAAAGTTTTAGGACAACTGCTGTTATGAGGAAAGTTTAATGGACTGAGTCCAACTGTGGTTATGGTTCTTCAAAGTAGTCCCCCTTCTTATCAGTGCACCATTTTGATCGCTCCACCAGATGTGTGAAACACTTTTTGAATTCATTTACCGGAACATTGTTTATTTCCGTGGTAACGGTTTTCTTGATGTCCTGAACAGTCATGAAACATTGTCCTTTCAATGCCAATTTCACTTTGGGGAACAGGAAGTAGTCGGCAAGAGATAAGTCCGTGGAGTAGGACAGATAATTGAGCCTGGGTAATTTGGACTTCGTGAGGAGCTGTGTCAGCAACAGTGCCAAGTGGGCAGGTGTATTGTCATCCAGGTGGAACCAACTTCCATGTGCTCACAGGTGCGGCCTCACAAGATGGCTTCTCTTCCGTAGGCGATCAAGAACTTGAAGGTAGAAGGCACTAGTGATTGCTGTGCCCTCTGGAAGCTATTTCCTGTGAATGATGATGCTGCTGTCAACAAACGGGATTACCATTGCCTTGATTTTTGACTTTTGCAGTTGGATTTTCTTGGGTCTCAGTGAACTTGGTGCCCTCCACTTCATGCTTTGCCTTTTTGATGCTGCATGGTGTTAAAAGCACCACATCTCATCACCTGTCACAATGCGGTCCAGCATCGAAGGGTACGATTTCACAGCCCCAATGAATGCCTTGCAGCTTTCGACTCTTTGCACTTTCTGTTCTTCAGTCAAACTGTATGGCACAAACCTTGAGAAAATCTTCATTTTTACCGAGACCTTCCTTTAAAATCAGCTGGATTGTTTTACAGTTGATATGGAGTTCATCCACCATCATCCGTACCGTCATTTAACAGTCTGACTGCACCAGAGCAAGAACTTTCTCCTCCATTTCCCCAGAACAGCTGGTTGACTGTCTTCCAATCCTTGGGTCATTCCCTATGTCTTCCCTTCCCTCACGAAAGTGAGCATACCATTCAAAAACATGATAACAGGATAAGGCATTGTCCCCATAAACAGTTTTGATCATTCCGAAGTTCTCTGTAGCTGACTTCTCAGACTTGCAGCAAAACCTGATGTTTACTCTCTGTTCAAATTCATGACAATGGACTTTGGGGGTACCTTTTATTAAAAGTCTTCAGAATCGGACAGGTCTGCGCTTTCATGTGTCCTGCAAGAGAGGGAAAACACAGTTACAATTTGACCCATAGAACATATTTTTACCACTACCATTAACAGAGTAACACCCATTGTCCTGGAACTTTATTGTCATACGGTGTATACATATTTTTAGTTTGCACATGCTGCACCACATGACTGCTATCCTAAAAGGAACAAACACACCAAAATTTTTATGGTATGGTGAAAGGGAATATAGTTTCTCCATTTGTCAATGAAATCAACTGATTTACCGGAGCCCCCCTCCAATTGCAACACAACTTACTGTGTGAACTCCCCTCGCACATATGATACATACTTCTCATCAGTGATCAGAAGTAGTGCTGCTATTGTAGCACGCTACTTTTAGAGTAGTATTGTACGTATGTAGCATTACTACAAATGGGAAAATGTAGTTGTAGCAGTAGCATGCAACAAAATAAAGTAGCTTGTAGTGAAAATTATGCTACAAATCACACTACTTTAAATGAAATATAATTCCTCAAATCTTGTGATATTTGTCATTGTTTGGAACAGACCGAGGGTTTCCTACCTATATTCACGTGCCTGATTTGTCTCGCATTGTCAATTCAGCCAAAAAACCTCATACATCTACTATCACTTCATTGATCCATCCATCCGTCTGTGGACATCATATCCCTGCAATTATCAGTCAGATTTAAAAAAAATATTTTTGCACTGGAAAGCTTGAAATATGAGAACATGATCCTTGCTTTCTATTTTTTTTATGATACATAATTTTGCTGCTAGAGGACATAAAATAATATACAATTACATTCATAACATATTTATTCCATATGATTGCACCACCCCATTGGCGCAGTGGTTTAAGCGTTGGCTTTTGATCATCTGTCTGAGGTGTATCCAGGTTCGAATCCCAACAAAGAATGGATGTTGTGTTTGTTTTATGGCACTGGATCTGGCCCTTTCCTGGAACCAGTGACCCTAAATGAGCTTGCTCACAGCGGTCGTTAAACCTCCAACCTTCCCCCTTGTCGAATATATATAAATATATACGCACAAGTCATGCAAATGATTGCATTTGCAGGCCAATTGCACAAATGGCGTGCAGGATATAAGAGGACAACCAGCCTGTGAGGCCATCAGTCGAAATGTCATCATGGCCATGAGAAGTGAGTGGTTCTGCTGTAACAGTGTCTGGAGAATGATCAAGGGGTGCCAATGCCATTAATACGCTGTCGTACAAGATTTCATCAAATGGAAGAGTTAACGAGAGGTGTCATCGTAGGCCTTCTTATTGCAGGATGGTCCTTGCATCATATTGCGAAAGAAACGCAATGTGATGCCACAACCATCATTTGCATTTGGAGACAGTGGTCCCACGAAGGATCTGTGCAACATCGTAGGGAGAGCAGAGCACGGAGATCGACGTCCAAGTGCACCGATCGTTGCATCCGACACAATGCCATAGCAGACCCACAGACCACAATGGGCAACATTTTGCAGAGTGTATGAGGGGGGGGGGGGGGCTTGAATGCTCTGATATCTTTGCAGACAGTGTCACATCGATTGGCTGCATCTGGTTTGCTGTTCAGCTGTCCTTTGTGAAGGCTACCCTTCACAGCGAGCCATCGTCGTCACCGCTTGGTGTAGTGTCGCTCCAGAGCTGCGTGGGTTGCCGAATGGAACAGTGTGGTGTTCAGTGACGAATCGTGGTTTTGTCTCACCATGGATGGTCACCATGCGAGAGTCTGGAGGCGACGTGGCCGTCAGGTGGATTCCTCTGCCATTGTGGAGCGCCACATGGCCCGGTAACATGGAACCACGGTATGGGGTGCTATCAGCACCAACAGCTGCTCACCGTTGGTACGCATTACAGGCACATTGACGGCATGACGCTATGTTGATGAGGTGCTGTGGCCCATGGCACTACCGTATCTGCAGGTCATTCCAAATGCCGTTTTTCAACAGGATAATGCCCGGCCGCATACTGATCAAATCAGCCTGAATGCTTTATATGGTGTGCGGATGCTTTCGTGGTCAGCACGATTCCCCGACTTCTCGCATCTGTGGGACAGATTGGACGTCGGTTGAGTACCCCCACCCCCCACCCCTGCAAAATGAAGATGAACTGTCGACTTGCATCAACACCACATAGTCCATGATACCATAGGACTCTATTCGGAATCTTATTGCCTCGATGCCATCTTGGATTCAACTCTGTATAGCCCAAAATGGGGTCACACTCCTTATTGATCATCCTGTATATTTGGCCACTGGAGGTTAGTCTGTATGTGACAATTAAATAATTTCTTCAGGACCTACTTGGCTATCTGTGTGTGCAGTTTGGTCTGTTTTCGAGCATTCCTTCATGGTGTAGCATTTTCTCTGTCAGGCAGTGTGTGTATATATATACACTATCTACCAACAAGTAATTGGACATCTGTGATAGCAAAGGAAAACAAAGTTTATTTACCTTCAATAGTTGGTGGAGCCTCCACGAGCGGCGATTACAGCTGCAACCCTCCGGGGCATACTCTCAACCAGGCGTTGTACGACGGCTAGCGGTAGTTTCTTCCACTCGGCTTGGAGAAAACAGGTCAGTTTCTTCACCGATTTCGAACGGTGGGACACCCCTTAAGTCGACGCTCCAACTCGTCCCAGAGGTGCTCGCTAGGGTTAAGGTCTGGGCTCTGCGCAGGCCAGTCCATTCGATTAACCCCATTGTCACCATACCAAGCCATGGTAGACCTCGCAACATGACAGGTGGCATTGTCATCCTGAAAGTAACATGGGTCCACCCCGTAAAACTGCCACAACGTAGGAAGCGCATGGTCATCTAAAATGGTGCAGTAGGTCTTGGCGTTGAGTCTACCAGGAATTGCGACCAAGGGTCCCGTGCCATACCAGGAGAAACACCCCCATAGCAAATTCCACCGCCACCAAACTTCACAGTTGGCACAATACATTCCAGCAGGAGGCGTTCATCAAGCAGACGCCAAACCCAGACCCTGCGATCTGAACGGTAGAGGGTGAGCCTTGATTCATCGCTCCAGAGAACCTGTTTCCACTGTTCAATGGTCCACTGTCAACGTTCTTTGCACCACGTTAGCCGAGCAGCACTATTGGACTTGGTGATCAAAGGCTTGTGGGCGGCAGCATGTCCATGCTAACTGAGCAGATGGGCTTCTTTACGGATGGTATTCATCGAAAGAACACTCCCGGATGCCTGTTGAAACTCCTCGCGGATGTGGCCGATCGATTTGGTGCGGTTCTTCCGAATTTCTCTGGCCAGCACTTGTCGGTCTCTAACTCCCAGTTTTGTGGGTCTGCCGGGTCGGGGCACATTTCGACAGTCACCTCTCATCTTCCACTTGCCAATCATGTAGGCCACTGTCGATTTTGGGTACTTCAACCTGCTGGATATGTCACGTATGGATCGGCCATTTCTGCGATACCCGACGATTACACCTTTCTCGAAATCAGAGAGCTTCGAACTGCGTGGCATCTTACATGCGACTGGTTGCATTGTTGTTTCCCACACGAAATTCGAAATCCTCAGGAAAAAATGTCTTACCAACACGGGAAGAGAAAGCCAGTTAAAATAGTTACTTTTAAAGGAAGATGGCAAAGGTGAGTAAAGAAAGCATTTCTTTGCATTAAATAAGGTCCCGATTTTTAAAGTTCTCAAAATTTAGCGATTAAAGTATGACAAAAAGAAAGGAAAAAAAATATGAAAATATATGATTTTAACTTTTCTATTAAGCGATTAATTACAAATAATAACGAATCATTTAATACAATTAATTTCCAGCATTTTAATAATGCGAGTTCCTGGAATGTTGCTGAAGTTTTGATTTTTTCGGCATAAAGGGATTTCTTTATGAGGTGCTAGTAACATAATGAATTTTTTTTTTTTTTACTTCCTCAAATTTATTTAAAGAAGACAATGCTACAGTTGCATATAAGTAAACTTAAAAGCTATGATCACTATCCTTGCACTTTTCCTTAATGCCAGCCAGTATCCTATTTAGATTAAATAGATTGAAAAAAGAAATGTACTTATTTTCTTTAAAATCTCGGTTTACTCTAAATAAAATATTGACATGGATGTCAGTTTTTCCTACGTGCATTGTAGACACTTTTTTTTTTTTTGCATTCCATCTTGGTTGTAAGTTTTCAAATTCAAAGCGTATTTGAATTTAAAATTGTTGACAACACTTCTCCCGCCAGTGCTTCAGTTGTATCGACCAAGTATCGACGGTCTACCTGTCCTGTACAATGACATCATTATGTAAAGAAACGATATTTCTGCTGCGAGGTTGGTGGCATGAGCAAACCTTTCTGTCTATTAACCTTGCTTGTAGCTGTCTGAACGTCCGGGCGCATCGGGCGTTGTGGTAGCGAAAGGGTTAACAGAAAAGAGTTGGATTCATTGTTGTCGCATGTTTTCCAAAGCCTTGTAATAGCATTGAATTCTGAAATAATGGCGAGGAGAGAATGAGCTGCTTACCCATACAAAAATAATAATCCATATCTAAAATGTACATGTTTGCATCAGCCTTTTTTTTTCTAATTAGTGCAACTAGGATATGCCAATTAATGCCACATTTAGGCCCAAATAATGGCTTGAAAAATACCATGCTCGAGATGCCCAAGTATGTAAATTATTGGCCTGGGCAAGTAAAAATTAAATCTAGTTGCCCGACCGGGAAACTAGATTTAAAGAAAAAAAAAGTGTGGAATGTAGAATTTTTCTGCTCTAGAAAAAAAGACGGCCGTCGCTTGTTTTTCATTTTACTGCAGTTGTATTATTGTTATGGAATGAGTGCCAAGGCCAGGAGAATAGTGCTTCTTCAATTATATTATGCTCTACGTCCAGAAATTTTAGGCCATACATAGTTTTGCTCCAGATGTTGTTTACAGTTAACGACGGGATGCATGCCTCGGATGAAACTAGCCTCCGGTGTTTAGTGACAAAATGCGTAAACTGTCATGAAACAGGAGGACACAGACTGATGGGCAAAAAAGCCGTGCTTTATGGGGAGTGAGTGACAACGGAATATTTATTGCACAGCCCAGGTGGGGTTGGGTCTCTGTTATAACTTGGTCAAGTGAGGGAGGGGAAAGTGGAAGCTTCAGCCCATGTGCGCGCCGACACACATGAACTGACAGCGGAACTACTGAAACAAATGATAAGTTTTGTTTAAGAATGAGCCTGCAAAATGCATTTTACTTAACCGGGAAAAGAGCGAAAATTACCAATGCCGATAACTTAGTTTATCTAAGAGAACAGTATTCGTGTTAGTTGCGGTTCATATTACCTGTGGATATAAGTTGTATTTAGTAATTGATATACGATGTATTTTTGGAAAAAAATCCAGCAATGAGAGTATATCTGATACTAAGCAATAATGTATAATTCCCAATCTGTCAGTGGTAGTTACAAATTTGTCTTCCGAGTGACGTAATTTCAGAATCGGAATCTACATCGTTGACAAATCTGAAACTTCTGCAAGCGGACTACGATAAAGCGTACAAAGAAGAAAAAAAAACAACCACAGCTGTTGCACAGTTGAGGAATCTCGGATTAAAACATTTAATTGGCTGAAGTCAAATGACACGACTATTTGTGGTGCACTGTTTGCAAAAACCATCTGAAAATTGCTGATACCACCAGTAATTTTTTCAATCAATGTGGGGTGTCAGGTGATAATATAGTTTAATAACTAAGTGCACACAACAGTAGTCGAAAACATAAGATTTGCCTTTGTTTCTAAACAACAATTCTGAGGATATTTTATGACGCAAAATCACTTTTGCTTGCACAAGAGAAAAAGGTAAATAATTTTTACATTCAAAATTGTTGTTAAAAACTACTTAAAACTGCTATACAGTTAAATATGATTATTTAATTTTTTTGTAAAACACGGGACATATATTAAAAATTCTTGAACATGGCATGATCACTAAATTTCTCAAATGCCATTGATTACCTTTCTTAAAACTTGAGTTATATGCTTTTGTTCATTTTGAATACAGACACTTTAAAATGGTGATGCAAAAGATGTATAAAACGTTTATCATAATTTTTAACTTTAAAAAAATGAGGCTTCTGTTATGTTATCTTAAAAGATAAATTTTTCTGGGCATGTAGATTTTATTTCTGTGCAAGTAAATATTTTCTGCACATGCCAAGCTGGGCATGTAACTTTTCAGATATTTTTCAAGCCCTGAGCTATATTACTTTGCGTGCAAAAGCAGATTCGTGCATCCGTTCTTGCTGATAACAATATAAATACAAATTTTATGATACTGAAATTATATGCATTCATAATATTCTTAAGCAAATGAAATAAAAAATATATAATTTATGACTACAAAACTTGTGGATTTGAGATAAAATAAAAATACCAACGTTTACCACAATCAAAGGTTTATTATATATTGACTATAGTTTCGCAGAGCTATTGGCTCGGCATCATCAGGACAAATAAAAAATGTTCAATTAAAATTATCAATTTCAAACTATTAAAAATTTAATTTCAGATACTTTTGATTAATAAATAAAGCTTTCAAAGAGGTTAGATGCACTTTCAAAAGTCCTTTTACCAAGCACAATAAAAGCACACTCAATAATTAAACGATGTCTGATCAGGTTAGATGCACTTAAAAATAACCAAGATTATAATTGTCATGAATTGTTATCACATGCACTGACAGTCTATAAATGGATTCAAACAAACATCATTTCCCTCCATAACTACGTCTTGCACAAACTCTTGGAAAAAGGGTTTGCACTGCATGTCGCTGATGGACCTCTACTGATTCCATTTGTCTGTTATTTTTTATGTTATTAGTAATTTAGTTTGCAACTAGCATGGTATCCAGCAAAAATAAAATAAGGGAAGAAGTGTATCTGAAATATTAAAAAAGATATTTCATATTTGCCACAAAATTTCGTATCGTAACTCCAGTTAGAGCTACCAATACCAGTGAGACACACAGTCACACATTTTTGCCATTTCTTTCTCTACCTTCTATCTGTTTATGTGGGGGAGGAAGAAGTTAAATTATAAATTTTATCAGTTTAAGTAAGCATATAAATTTGGGACTGAATACTACAATCTCTACCTGCAAATTCTGGACCAGAACACACTGCATGCAGTCTTAATCCTGTGGGGACTGCAGCATGATAAAAAAAAAAAAAAAGTTTTAAGAAATTTTATATTTTCCGGGGAGCGGGGGGGGGGAATTCAAGAACTTGGTTATTATCATTGGTTTTATTTGTTCTTTTTCTTCAAAGAATTTCAGTTCATGAAGTTAAATTCATCCAATCAGGAAAGTTACTTTCATACTACAGATACATTGATGGCCTATGTTGCTTTAATAATTCAGGAAATATCGAAAAAGACTTTGCAGCAATTTATCCTAAATGCCTTACAAAAAGAACTAAATAAAACCATTGATAATAACCAAGTCCTTGATTTTTTGGATTTAAATATAAACCTCAATACAGGTAACCCAATCATAAGTCTTTATGATAAGAGAAACCAATTTAAATTTGTCAAATATGGTATGTGGTGGAGCAATATTTCCAATAAAGTAATTGAAAATGTATTTATATCACAAGTACTAAGGCTTCCTAGAATATGTAGCTTAAACTCTGAACTAGAAAAACATGTTATCATTTTAATCAAACAGTTTCTTGAAAACCAAGTACCTAGAAACTTCTTCAAAATTGCATTAAGAAAAATAGTTCTCAAGCATAGAATTAGATGGAAGGCTTAATTTAATTTATATCTTGTTGACCGAATGAATTGTCTAAATTAAAGCTAATTTTTAGAAGTTTAGGTAATGATGTGGTCTATTATCAATTAAGGAACCTATAATACACTATTCTATTCCTCTCCTTTGATTATCAAAAAAGGTTATAATTAAAAAATTTACACACACACACACACACACACACACACACACACACACACACACACTTACACACACACACACAAAAAGCGTAAAACTCCGAAGAAATTTTTTTAAAAATATTTATAAAAATAAAAGCCAAAAAAATAGTAATACTTAAATTTCAAACGTTTGGGAAGAATGCTGCTAATTAGGTTATATAATACTTTTTGAACTCTTGGGAGCAGAGATACATTTTCCCTACTCCCAGGAAGAGCATTTTAGTATTTTGGTTTGCTCTGAAAACTTGTAGCGGTTTTTTCAGAGCATTAAATCTGCTGTTTGAAGTTTACTCTCGGAAACTTCACTGTTAACATCCCAGGAAGGTTCTAAAGTTGGCTGCTAGATGGTGCTGCAATGGACATGCCCCATGCAGTTAGTTTCTTCCACCCCAGAGGAGGCGAAGGAAAGAACCCATGCACTTCTCAGGCATGGCAAGTCATTTTTCTGTTTTGTATGTTCATTTTTAACTTTTTTTCTTCTTGGAATTCATTGTTTTGGGCTGTTTCACTCTTTGAAAGTCGGTTGTTCACTTTGGCCATGCTTAAAGTTTCCCGCGGAACTTTGGCAAGCGTTTTGTATCCCTTTGTAGGTTTTACAAAAGTTCATTTTTCATAGATTTTGAGCTTTCCTGTGGGCTTAATGGTTAGTACAATATTTTGTAAATATTTTAACTTGTACCAGCAAAGCACCACCTCACATGTAATTTCACCTTTTATTTTGTTTGTAGGTTGTTTTTATTTTTTTTAGGAATGTAGTGAATTTTTGTTTATTATAAATGTGCACTAAACTTAACTATATTTTCAATGTTTTCCTGTGTGTGTCTAGGGCATATAATTTGCTTCTCTGTGACTTGCAACCTAGCACTTTGGTTTGAAACTTTACTTAATTTTTTTCTTTGCTGTGGGTATTGGGCATTTACCTTGCCTTTCTGAGACATGCAACTCGGTTATTTGGGTTTACTCTCGGGTTTAGCAATTGTACATTGTTCCTTGTGCACTTTTTGCTTCTTTTTTTCCTTAAATTGTTGCTTTGAATTTGCCTTTTTCAAAATTGTAAAGTTACTCTTTTTGTTTAAATTTATTATTATTATTATTATTTTTTATATTATTTTTTTCTGATATTTTTTGCTTTTCTTTTTATCTGGCAGGTTAAAAGTTTTCATTTTTCTGTGACAAGCTTAAAGTTATCCTTTCTGTACCTTTCTTTGGTTAGGTTTTTTCTTGATATTTTAATACTAATTTCTTCCCTGGTATTGCATTGTTGGGGTGCTTGGCTCCCTTCCTTTTCTTTTTAGTTGCGATTATCTTAGTTGTTGTGTGGTCGGGCAATGTTTTTTAGTTTGCTGCATTGGTTTTATTAGAAATCCCTTTTTAATTTGACAGTTTTATCCCTAAATTTATTCTGTCCTTATAGCAAACTAAAATAGCAGAAACCCCCACAATTCTCTGGTCTCAGTAGATTAATGAGTGTTTTTCTTAATGCTTGCCCTTGACGAAGCCATCAGAGAATCAGTCATTGATATGCTTCCCTGCATTCTTCTGTTTGTTAATTTTCAATCGTTTGAAGCTTGACTGCTTTGGGCAGTTGGAGATTGGTAGTTGTTGTTCTTCTGCTCGTTCTCGGAATTTTTTGTTTTATTTTTTCTTTCTTTCAAAATTTGCTCCTTGGTTTCACATTTCTATTTTGATTTGATCTTTCTTCTATGCAGCCTCTGGTGCTTTAGAATTTAAAATTTGTACTTGGCTTTTGCTTTTTTTCCTTTTATTGTTTTTTTTTTGCTTTATATATATATATACAATGGCGTGCAAAAATTAAGGACGAGACGGTTTTTCGAATGTAACGTCGTGCAGAAGTGCTCTACATCGACTCAAATCATACCATAAGATCCCCAAGATGTAAGAATATGGGACAAGTGAGCAAAACCATCCAAACAAGGAATCCAAAGGATACAAGGGCACTTTATTGAAAAGGTAGCTTCAAGCACAACTGGACAGAAGACAGAAACGTCCATGTGACAGGCGGCTGCCAAGAAAAATCCAGTCTTTAGTAGGGGATATGATCACCCCTGACTGCGTTGCAGGATTTACAACGTCTGTCCATGCTGAGGATGAGGTTGCCAAGGAGCTGTTGAGGCATCGCTGCCCATTCCTCTTGTAGCGCCAATCGCAGCTGCATAATAGTTGCTGGCGGCTGGTGACATGCTGCCAAGCGTCTCCCAAGAAAGTCCCACACGTGTTCAATTGGATTTAGGTCGGGGGACCTTGCGGGCAAATCCATGCGTTGAATATCTTCTCTCCAACAGCTCTGTGACAGCCACTGTATGATGAGGTGTAGCGTTGCCGTCGATGAAGAGGAACTCAGTACCCACAGCACCTCTAAACAGATGCACGTGAGGCAGGAGAACCTCGGTACAATAGCAGACACCAGTGACTGAACCACCTTGGAAGATGTGGAGGTCAGTACGGCTACCAAGCATGATACCGCCCTAAACCTGAACTCTGCCACCTCCAAACCGGTCCCTTTCGATGATGTTGGAGGTGTGATTGCATGTTCCCTGCTCTCTCCAGATGTGTATACATCCAGAATCGCTCGCCATACTAAATCGGCTCTCATCCGTAAAGAGAACTCGACCCCACTGCTGATGTGTCCAGTTCTTGTGTTCCTGGTACCACAGAAGCCGCCGTCTCCGATAAGCAGGCGTTAATGGCACACACCATACTGGTTGTCGTGCAAATAGACCACCTTTGTGCAGCCTCCTGGCCACGGTAAAACGCGATAACGGACGTCCAGTTGTCTGTTGCATGTGCCTTGAGATTTCTCCCGCTGTCTGCCATCTGTCTCTTTTCGCCTGTAGGACATTATACCGGTCGTCCGCCACCGTGGTTGCTCGTGGAGGACCACTGCTAAACTCTCGGACAGCTGTTCCTGTCATTTGAAATGCTCTCCAAGCTTGTGAAACGATGCTGTGAGCGATCCCGAACTCCTCGGCCACACTAGTCACACTTCGACCTTCTTCCAACTCCCCAGTGACACGATCTCGGGTAAAGTCATCCAGATGTCATCTACTGGATTGCCTGTTGGGCATATCACACGGCGACAGCAACTCAACGTTGTTCAAACTGATGTACACCGTGCAATAGCTTTCACCGAATTGCTGAGCGTACACCGCCCGTGTGCTTTATACCCTTCCGACACTCCCCACGTCATGCTGCATATATGCACATGCCGTACCGTACCGGACCCTAGTCTATCTCCTGAGTAGTCTTTCGGTCCGTTCTGCCTGCTCGTTCCACTGTTATGCTAATTTCTCAACCCAGCATACCTGAGCGAATGAGTGCGGTAATTACAATGTCCGTGCACCTATCACTGATGATAGCTATGAATATTAGCAGAAACTAGTTTGGTGCTTCGAAGTCGGGAGATTTATTTCTTTATGCTTCGCAATCAACATGATTATTTCTTTTTCAAGACTATTCGTTTTTTAAAATTTCGATAAAGTTGTAATTCGTTTTCATGTTTCGCTGTTGTCGTGGTGCTTTGCAGTAAAGATGATTTCCTTTTCAAGATTATAGTTCGTTTTTTAAAAAATTTGGCAAGGTTTTAATTCAGTTTCATATTTCGTTGTTGTTAAAGGAATTATTTACCTTCATTGTAAAAATTCATCTTGTTCAATTTTATCTGGTGCAGATTTTACAATATCATGAATTTTATTTTTCTAAACTTCACAATTAAAAAAAAAGTTCACATTCTTTGTATGAGTCGGATACTTACGGCAATGTCTTGTGAATAAACACATTACTGGCATACACATGAAGCCCCGACAGCCACTACGAATATTGTAAGTACATATATAGTTCATTGTTTCTTGATTTTAATTGCCGATACTATGCCCCATACGTATCTAACATCATTTAATAATCTCCCGATTGCAGAACTTTCATAACGTGTGAAACAGTAATGACGGACATTTAGTGTCAATCAAGTTACAACCATCATTTTGGTTGGAAGGATGACTTTGCAAAAAATCTTAAATTGGCGCAATAGCGGATGTCCTTGGAAGTCCCATTTGGTTGGCACTAGGGCCTTGCTGAACACCTCACCCCTCGCTGACCCCCACACCAGGATGGACCGCCAGACGCGAGCTATGTCGTCGATCATTTGTCCGAAGGTGTACTGGCACTGCAGCACAAAAGTGGGACAAACATACAAGCAAAGAAAATTATATTGTCTGTGATAGTTTCATTTTCAAGTGATGCATAGTTTCCTTGCTAGAGTAAAGTTAAACCATGATTTCCCCGATATCTCTGCTTTTAAAAGCTCATTTGAAGATTTCTTTTTTTGCATCGGATAAAGCTCATGGAAGAAAATGTTCTGCATCTAATTTTTGGTAAAGAACGATTTTGACAGTGGTGTAAGAGTGTATTTCTCGTTTTGGTGTTTTTTTGCCACAATATTTGCACTTCTGATAAATTCTTTGGTGGCCAGATAGCGGTCACCATGACAATTCTTTAGAGAATACTTTCTGCTTATAATAGTGCATAGTATTTTTGCAGGGAGCATAGATATGTATTTTATTTTTGTCCATATCTCTAGTTCTAACAGTTCGATTTGCAAACTTCTTTCATTGTTGGAAAGCGAATCCAGTGAAAAATGTTTTGCATATAATTTTAAATTTTGTTAAACCAAAGGGTGCCAATAGAGGGCGCAAATTCATGTTTTCGTTGACCTCACATTTTCAGCAATATCTGTGCATTGAAAAACTCGACTGGCAAAATCCTTTTTTAGTCAGATACTATTTACTACAAAGGCATTTTGTGTATATTTCTAGCTCAAAATTATGCACAATTTCTCTGCTAGGTGCACATATATTAAATTTGTTTTTCACTGTATCCCTGCTTCTGAATGTCTGATAAAAAAATCTTTTAACACAGTGTACCGTTTATTTTATGGAACACTTTGCTTATGCTTGTTTAGTTTTTTGTAGTTCACAGTCCTGCTGCTAGGTGGTGTTTGTGTGCTTATGTTTTTTGCTGTATCTCTGCTTTTAAGAACCCTATTGAAAACGTTCTTTCTTCACAGTATGGCATTCACTACAAAAAGGATAGAGAACATTATCCTCTTTAAATAATGCTCAGCTTTCCTACTAGGAAGTGCAAATGTCAAAACCTTTTTCTCGCAAACTCTTCTTTCAGGAAATATATTTGAAAATTTTTTTTACCTTAGCAGAGCTTTTGCTTGGAGAATTCCCGGTGCACAACCCTGCGAATGCCGAAGAACATGATGAGCATGCTTTTGGTTGTGCTCCGGACCTGTCAGTCCTTCTTCGGTCGTGGAGATGCCGGGCTCTTCCACTGCAATGACTGTTGTTTGGTCTCCAGGTCGTAACTGTAAACCCAAGTCACGTCCCCAGTGATGACCCGCGACAGGAATGTCGGTTCATTCACTACCTGCGGACGAAGATCTTGACAGAGTTCGACACGGAGCGCCTTCTGTTCGGGGTTCAGAATCTTTAGAACAAACTTTGCAGCACTGTGGAGCATGTTCAAAACTGAAGTAAGAATTTCTGACACTGTTCTGTATGACAAATTGACGATGGTAGCAATGTCTTGAATGGTTCTCCGATGATCCTCATGCACCAGTTATCGAATTTTGTCCACATTTTCAGGGGGTTTTGCTCGTGGACGGTCACCCGGACCGCTTGTCGTCTTCCAGTGCCGTTCTGACATTCTTGAAGTGCGAGTGACACTCAAAACACCTTGCATGACTCATTGCTTTTGCCATAAGCCTGCCGCAACATTTCATGCATCTCCGTTCCCGATTTGCTGAGTTTGACGCGGAAATTGATGTTCGCTCGCTGCTCTAGTCTGCAGTTCATGCGGAAATCGCAGCTGTTTGCACGTGGTCACTAAATATCGCGTAGCACAGGTCCCAATGTTCACAGAACGCCACTCAGCACAATGACTCATGAAGGTCACTGCCCTTGACCGCTGCTCGCGCATCCACGTTCTGCCATTTGTTGGCGCGCTATGTACCTAGTCTCGGAACTTTCTGATCGTACTACGTAGAGAACCATTTTGATAAAACACCATTCATTTGTATACAAGCTCTACTGCCAGCATATATGGCTTTTACACAATTAAATAGATTCCCAGTAACACCATATTTATTCAAAACCTTCTACAAAAGTGTTCTATTTACTTGGTCATAAGCTTTCTCTAAATCTATGAAGGCAGCAGAAACTTCCTTAACAACAGCCAGATACATTTCAATCATCATGCGCAATGCAAACATTTGGTTACTGCAGCCTTTACCAGGCATAAAACCACTCTGAACAGCCCACACTTTCTCTGATGTTAGACCTCATACTTTCTCAATTATGACCTTAACAAACACTTTCCCTGGCACTCTGTATGCTAATACCACACACTCAGTAGGCTAATACCATGATTGTTCTTGCCGTCAGTCTGATCACCTTTTCCTTTATACAAGGAAACAATGACAGTATCCTTCAAATCCTGAGGGGCCATTCCTAATTCCCAGCACAACTGGAAAATTTCAGTTAACCAGCCAATTACAGAGTCACCACCATATTTCAACATCTCAGCAGTTATGCCATCAACTCCTGGAGCCTAACCATTCTGAAGAGATTTTAGAGCTTTACATACCTCTTCTCTTGAGATCCCTCCTGTGATTCCCTCCTTCACTGTGACATCATCTCCTTCTGCCTCAGAATCACCTATGCTTTCTTGATCTAATAACTCACAGAAGTATTCAGCACATCTTTCACTGTTTCCCCGATTCTATTCTTCACACAACTTACAACTTTGTTTCCCCTATTTTTCCTGAGTCTCATGTAGTTCCAGAAAGTTTTTCTATTTTTCCAAAAACCAATTCTTGCCTTTCCACCTTCTCCTTGCTATCTTTTGCCTTACTTTGGCAAACAAGCTTAGCGGCTTCACGCTTCTTACAGTAATATTCATCCACAGAAACTCCAACTTGCAACATCCCCAAATAGGCTTCCTTCTTCATTTTTACTGCCTCTTCAATCTCACTATTCCACCAAGCATCACCTCCATTGTTACCCATTATTGTGGTGCCACAGAACTCTTCAGCAGCAGTGATAACACAGTTCTTAAAACATTCTCACTTCTTTTCTACATCCCTCTCACATGACTTCAGCTCTTTCAGTCATTCTCTGAGTAAGTCAGAATAACACTGATCATCTTCAGGGAACCTTGCAACCTTTATTCTTTCCATCCTAGGCCTCTTCCTATTCTTCCAAATAACATTCAGTTTCACTCGTGACACTACCAAATAATGATCTGAGCCAACATCCGCACCTCTCATTACATGAGTGTCAACAACTAAGTGTTTCAGATGCTGATCATCATCATCATCATCAGAAATTTTTACTACCACGTGGATTTCCTTGATCATACAATTCAGACAGGATCTTCCTCCACTTCTCTCTATCCAAAGCCATAACTTCATCCAGCCCATTATTTTTTAAATTTGATTTATTCTTCTCCATCTACTTTCACCTTGGTCTTCCTTTTCCCCTCCTTCCTGGAGCCTCCCACTCAATCAGAATTTTAGGAAGTCCTTCTGATGATATTCTCTTTACATGTCCAAACGATTGCAATCGCTGCATTTCAATAGTTTGAAGAATTATTAATATCGGTTCAAATTGTTATAATCCAACAACAAGAGCGTCACTATGTGGCATATATAATAAATTACTACGAGTAATAATCATAACATCTCGCACCACTTCTGTTCTTCCCGGTTTTAATGAAGCCATTGAAAATCACGATGTCTGGACCCCTTATCAATATAATTAATTATTCATTGGGCATCAAACCTAGTGTTAGTAATAAGAGCAATAACATAGGTATCAAATATAAAGTAACCTTTGAAATTGAGGACTGAATAGAAAGTTACCTTTGGCCAGTCAGTAAAAGTTCTTTATTGGCAGGTCCCCTTTGGTGAAATATCACTATTACCATCAGGGCCGGCCCTAGGCATGGGCGACGCGGCGATCATATGGAGGGTGGCTGACCAGCCAACTGCCCTTATTTTGCTTTACCTTTTTTATATAAATATATATATTATGCTTATATGATAATAATTTGAAATATACTGTTTCATAAAATACCTATTATTTGCCCTTTTTCTTTTTGAATTAATTGCGTTTGTTTCGTCCGTATTATTACATAAAAGCGAATTCCTAATTGCAATACTTTATAGCAGTTCTTATTCTCTGTCGTTCTTCTAAGCCAGTATATTTAGCCTTTCTATTTTTTGAAGTCTGCATCGTTGCGTCTCTTCCTGGACCTGAGACAACATTACTCGCCTTGAGGCTACATTCATGAAAATGTCTCCAAAGCATGATTGTCACTCGCTTCTTGACCAACACCCTGTTTTGCAAAGCAGGAGCAGGATGGAAACAACACTAGGCACTCTCCCCGTTACCCTACCACTATAGCACGGTATCATTTTCAAAGTGACCGCATCCTCAATTTAAACTAATTACCCCATAAAAGAGAGGACTACATATGACCATTCCGATGGGAATATTTGTTTTCAGATACAAAAGATATATTCTTTTTGCGTCTCTCGATAACCTTCTGGTGTCCAAAAGTTGTAAGAAAATGAATTCTCCCTCACCACGTCTTTTGTGAAGCCAGAAAATTTGTGAAGTGAGAAAAATTTTCCCGACTTGATTAACAAACCACAGTTAGATAACAGTAAAATGTGTTCTAATCTCTTTGCATCCTTATTATACTCCCCCTCCCTCTCTCAGCACATCCACTAGTCATGAGTGCTCCTCTAGGCAGGTATTGTATGTATTGAGTACATAATGAAAATGCTCCAAATACGTGGCGTCAGTGAATAAACAAAGACATTGCTCTTTCCACGCTTAGCAATGCACAGCAACTGAAAAATTGTTATTCGCTGTCGCCGGGGAATTGAACCCCGGATCTCTCGATATCTAGCCGAGCGCGTTAGCCTTACACCACGGTAGCCAACAATTCACGGCACTATGTGTGTTTTTTCTGTCAGCATCTGACATTATAAATCCGTAGGATGGGCTCAGCTACTGAGACGTCTCCATCTGGCGGGCATTAACGGCACTGGCTATATATTAATTACGGCAGTTAAATCCAAAGGGCGAGATCCAAAGTGAAAATACTCCAAATACGTGGCGTCAGTGAATAAACGAAGACATCGCTCTTTCCACGTTTAGCAATGCACAGCAACCGAAAAATTGTTATTCGGCCACCGCCGGGTAATTGAATCCCGGATCTCTCAATATCTAGCCGAGCGTGTTAGTCTTACACACGGTGGCCAACAATTCACGGAGCTATGTGTGTTTTTTCTGTCAGCAAATGCACATAGCGCCGTTAATTGTTGACCACCGTGGTGTACGGCTACCGTGCTTGGCTAGATATCGAGAGATCCGGGAATCAATTCCACGGCGGTGGCCGCATAACAATTTTTCGGTTGCTGTGCGTTGCTAAATATGGAAAGAGCGATGTCTTTGTTTATGTATTGAGTACATTCTATGTAATTCTTATTTCCTTTCTTGCTGTACAGCAGATTGAACTTTTTTTCTTGTGACTGTGCACACTTTTTGCTCTGTTTTTAAAGCCATTTCATTCATTTATTTTTTCATATTTCGCCAGTGGAAGAAGCATTTATTGTGAAATGCTCGTACAAATGCCCTGGCTTTATTATTTTAATTTCACCAGTTGAAGACCTATTTTCTGATACCTAGGATTGATTCTGAACAGTTCACCTCATTTTTCTTGATGGACCTTCTCTATCAGAATGCAGAATCAAAATAAAATTAGAAATCGTCTTTCAGGGCATCAATATAGGAAAAGGAAAACTGAAAAAGAAGATTCAATTTTTAAGCAAAAGGGTTCCTTTCTGAAGTATTTAAAATCAAATGACGATGTCATTAATGGAAAGTAATGATAATTAAGAAGCGCTATGTAGCAATGGTGTTAAAGAATCAGGTGGTAACATTATTGTGGAACCCTCTGAGAAGTTGCATCTGTACCAGTCTGAATGTACGTAACCAGCTCCCAGTACGTCAAGTTCTCTTGTGGAATATGATGACGCCAATTTGAAGGACCCTGCTTTGTGGCCGAAAGTAAATCAACCTTTGATTGATATTTTGGTAGCAAAGGAGCCTCCAGCAAAACTAGGAGAATTTGAATATCCAAGAGACAAAAACAATCAATGTTTTAGCAGCTCCCACTATTACAGAATTTTGGCTAATTCAGAAAGAATTGAAAGAAATTGGCTCATTTATTGAACTTCGAAGAATGTGTTTTTTTGTTTCCGCTGCAGATTATTTTTCAAATCCGCTGCAGATTATTTTTCAAAACAAACACGTCATAACTGCTGAAGGAAATAATGACTGGAAACATTTATCTACGGTTTTGCAATGCCATGAAAGATCTTCAGATCGCTGTTGAAGTTTTCATAACTGGGTAGAACTGGAAAGGAGATTACTAACTAATAACACTATCAATAAAGAACTAGAACGTTTGATCTTGGCAAAACAGAAGCACTGGGAAAATGTCTTACGACGTATAATAGCTGCAGTGAAATTGCTTGCCGGGGAAAACATGGCTCTGAGGGGTACATCTGACACCCTGTACACAAGGAACAACGGAAAGTCTCTATAAATTATTCAATATTCAGCAGAATTTGATGTTGTGATGAAAAAGCACCTTAATAGGATCAACTCCCATGAAATTCATGCACATTATCTGGGAAAAAGGATTCAAAACAAAATAATAAGTATTTTGGGAAATCAAATTAAAAATGTTATTTTAAAGGATATTGTAAGAGCAAAATATTTTTCCATCATTGTTGACTACCCCTGATGTATCTAATAAATGAACAAATGACTTGTATCTCATAAAGAACAAATGAATTGTAAGGTTTGTCAATATAAGTGAAAAAGATAAAACCTCTGAGCCTGATGAAATCATAAACATTGAAGAACGATTCACACAATTTCTGCAAGTCAAAAATACCACTGGAGCTTGTACGGCATCTTTAATTCTGACAGCTCTAAAAGATCTGAATTTAGAAATAGCCAATATGCAAGGGTAAGGCTATGATAATGGAGCCAATATGAAGGGCAAAAACAAATGATTTCAAAGCATAGTAAAAACCATAAATCCAAGAGCCTTTTTTGTACCTTGTAGTGCCCACACATTAAACCTAGTTCTCAACAATGCTGCCAGCTGCAGTACTGAAACCGTTATTTTCTTCGACACAATTCAATGCATTTACAACTTTTTTCTCCGCTTAAACAACACAACGTTGTGATGTGCTTTTATGGCACGTTACTAACTTCACAGTAAAACCTTTAAGCGAAACACATTGGGAAAGTACAGTGAATGCCATAAAAGCGGTTTGATATGAGTTTGCAGAAATATACGATGCTCTACTTAACTTAGTTGAAGATAGTGAATTAACGAGTCCATCCGGTGTGAAAACCAGGTGCAAAGCAAAAGGAATTTCCATTAAAAAAAAAAAAAACTTTCAAGTTCATCAGTAGCATTGTTCTGGGGTATGAAGTCTTGTATGAGATTAACATTTCAAGCGAATTGCTTCAAGGTGTTGCATTTGATGTAACAGTAGCAATGTAGTCACTGGAAAATACAAAGTTATTTTTTGAAAATTACAGAACTGACCTGAAATTTTTGGAACTTAAAAAGAAAGCTACAATGTTAGCTCAGAAGCTGAGCTTTACTTTCCCCAGGAACAAATCATAAGAAAACGGCGAAAAAACAAACAGTTTGATTACAAATCATCGGATGACCCCGTGCACTTGACCCAGAAAAACTGTTTTAAATCAATTTTTACAATATCATTCTTGACACAGCAATTACTTCAATAACTGAACGCTTTGAACTGATGAAATAATATTCTGCTACATTATGATCTGCTAAGAAAGCATTGTTTGAACTTAGAAAGCGCGTTAACTAATGGGGAGAAAAAAGATGTTGCTCAAGATCTAGCTGATGAAATGAAATCTTTATCGGGCAGAATCTCTAACAATTGTTCCCCAAAAGAGTGTTTGGAATATATTTGTGCAAATAAGTTAGTTTCATTATTTCCGAATTTGTTTATCGCACTAAGGATATTAACTTTACCAGTCACTGTTGCCACTAGTGAAAAAAGTTTTTCAAAAATTAAAACAAAAAAATTATCTTCGTTTCACCATGTCTCAAGAGAGGCTTGACGGACTCGCAATAATATCAATTAAAAATGATATAGCAGACACTATGGACTTTTAAGTGATGTCATCAAGGAGTTTGCTGCAATCAAGGCTAGAAGGGTTAATCTGTAAAGTACGTAATGGAGAGAGCACACATGTCATAAGTATTCAAACTAAATAATGATTACTAATTACCCTCCAAGTCTAAGGCATACATACATGAAACTGAAGAAGAAAAAAAAAGCTGAACTTTTTAACTGGGTAAAAAATCAGAACGCACAGTGAAACAGTGTGAATAAAATGCAGCACGACCAAGACAGAATTCTTCACACTAATTTATTTATGTAAATACTGAACTGGAACACATCACTCTATTCAAAATATAAAATTACCAGGGATCATAGCATACTTCTAGAAAATTTTAGGTAAGAATTTTAGGAATTTTTAGAAAAATTTTAGGAAAATTTTAGGAGTGTATTTCAATAAAAACTAGATGTATATTTGTATACATCTAGTAAAACAACTTTGTATACATTGTAAAGAGTTTGCTTCACACCCTTCAACCATATATACTGATAGACTGCGCATGACATCAAAATTTCTGGCTCCAACATAAAATCACATGACAACAGTCAAAAAGATGGGTTACACCTGCTGTGCTTATGGTTGCTCTGACCGATATAGTAAAGAAAGTTCTATGATTTTTCATGGGTAAGAAACGAATTAAATACCTAAGTCAATAAAGTTCAATTACTTAACCAGAAACTTGCAGCTATTGATATAAAAATATAGTAACTTAAGAAAAAAAAATGGAATGCATGTTCCAAATTCTTCGCAAATGTTCATCACATTATAAATCACAAAATGTAAACAACACGATCATGCATGTATATAGCTCATAAGTAAACTTACCTGAAGAGTTTTCATTATATATGAGGTGCATTCACATAATACACCGAAAACACTGAAGTTCTGCAGTGTAAATTAGTAATCATAACAGCATTTGTACACGAAATTTGGAGTCTGATGATGACGTGCCCAATGTTTGAGCCATGGCGGCTTTGATGCAGCTATTGCCAATGCGCAGTCCATTAGTATATATGGTCGAAGTTCACACCCAAATTTTTTGCATAACGTCTAATGTCTAAAGTTTAAGTATGATTTACTTCTAATGTTCAGTTCTTATCTTTTCACGTGTTATTATCATATTCAAGTATATTTACCACATTCAAGTTTCACTTTGAACATTAATATGCTGTTGAACCAGAAGCAATTCACGATTTTCACAGTAAAGTTTTCAGGTTTCACATTAAACTATAATATCCTAAAAAGGTAATTGAAAACCAAGAACTATGTACAATTGTTCACTGAATTACTTTTTTCATATTATTGTTTTAACCTTTTCCTGATTAGCCTATCTTTTTCTGCTTCCACCACAACTAATTTACTTTCAGTTTTCTTTATTTCAGCTGAACCTTGTATGATCAAGTTAGAGGCAACTGCTATTTCAACAGTATTTTGTTTTTCTACAGCTTTTCTCATTCTTTCTGTTCCCTCTTGAATTACTGCTAGGGAGGCTTCTTTATCTTTTTTAAGCCTATTTATTTCTGCATCATTTTCTTTTATTTTGTCATCAAACTCAGCTTTTCTTTTTTTCTCTAGCTGCTTTTCCTTATTTTCCCTCTCTTTCTTTGAAAATAAAAGCATAACAAACAGCGCGAAAACTAGCTCATAAATAGAATATTTGAAACACTCTCAATGTATGCACTCTCAATTATTAGGGATGGTAGAGGGGAAGGGAATAGAACTGTCCAAAATTAGCATGTTTTCGTTGCGCTAGGGCACTTAAGCACGGCTGAATTCCTTCAGATACCCCCAATGTTCAAATGATTGAAATGTGCTGATATTCATGGAATGAAATGGTTGATCAGCTATGATGACCGCATAAAAGTTTGGGGTGGGGGTGGGGGGTGGGGAGGGCTTTATTTTTTTTATTTTTTAGTTTATGCAACATTTTACATCACTCCAGTATTTATCTTGTCATCATCAACAATCGCAATGCAACTACCGCTTACGATCGCGGATATCAGCAACCGAAAATCTGCCATATCTCTAAGTGATATAACACACAGTATCCTGTTACAGTGTATTGTAATTGAAAAAAAAGGATGTGGAAAAAAGAAACTTTCAGAAATTAAGATCATCAAGTCATGCGTTTCAAAAATCCGTTTTCCTTTATAACGTTTAAAAACATGTTTTTGCTTTTTTACCTGTAGTGTAAATAAAAAAACTATGTTGATTTTTTTTATGGAATCAGACGTCCGTATGTCTGATTGTCTTCATCTGAGTTCACACTTTAGCTACTGTGTACAAGTAGACCTATTTTTTCAGCTCAAAAATATGTAGTTTTGTATATATTCACAGTATAAGTCATTCCTTATTCCCACAGAACTGAATTCAGCATATGCAAAATGAAGATCATCAAGACCCGCCCAACACTATGTTTCTGATTGTCTGCTGTTTATATTCAAGAAATGCAAACATGGATCAATGGTGAATGCAGCAACTATGATTTTTATTTATTACCAAGAAAAAAAAAAAAAAGAGCCGTGAAAGCTGCAAAGCTAAAACGGATATTTCTCTCGAACCCCCCCCATGCACAAAAACATTCCAATTTCCAATTAAGATCAAACAGCAGGAGGACGCGTCCACACAACACAACCTTTGGAATTACCTGATGGAATGGCTTCTTTTCATTTGGCACATCGCCATAAATCACCACCTGCAGCTCACTGAACTGTCAAGTTGCACCCTTCCTCCTTCACTTTAACTATAATAGAAACTGTAAAAAAAAAAATGCTCCCCAATTTTCGACAAAATTAAATTACCAAATTTACGTCATGATGTTGCAATTTACTAAAATACGTTTGTTTATCTGCTGAATATTGCTTAAATCCATTGAAAACTTTTTAATTATAGATGATTTTTTTATTAAAACAGTAACTCAGACGTCTGAATAAAAACGTGTTTGTAATTTTTATCATAAGTAGTGGAAGTCTCTTGAGGGGAGGGAGGGTGGCATGCACATAAACAAGAAGAAGATGAATGTGTTGTTCAGGCATACTCCTCACTGGTGGATGCCAGCTGACTTGGTACATACGCGACCCCCTGCAAATGCTAAATGCCTCTTCTTTCCCCTTCTGTTCTCAATTGTCGGACGGACATCAAGCTCCCCTTCGACCTACTAGTAATCATCCAATTTTATTGCACTGGAAGTAGTGCCTTTTTTTTTTTTTTTTTTCCCCCCAGCCAAATTAGGATTTGGTGCACATTGGAAACCGCTGCCGGTGGTTTCTTTGAGAACAGAGAAAAGGAACTTTAAAAAATGAAGGGGTAACAGTAACACGATTTCCTAAAAGGGCATTTTTTAAGCACTAATTTCAAATTTCAAGGCTTTTCAAGACGGCATTAAAAAAACACAGTTTTTCCAGGATATTCCAGGACTTGAAAACGTAATCATGATTTTCCAGGACTTTCCAGGTTTTCAAGCACGCGTGCGCACCCTGCGTAATGGTAAATTTATTGGCGTTAATAATGGTTGTGTTTTTAATAAATAAGCTTACGAAAATTTTAGGATGAATAGCAAATTTTAGGTATAATTTTAGGAATTTAAGGAGGGTCACAAAATATTAGGAATTTTAGGAATTTTAGGAGGAATGCGATCCCTGAATTACTAACATTTAACAACAACATAGGAGGGAGAAAGAGAGAACATCGCGGGGAGAAAAATAACGATTGCAGGCAAAATCTTCACTGCATCTGACTTCCATTTTTGGAAATTTTCCCTCCCTTTTCAAGCTGAAATACAAATCTTTATGCAATAAAATGATGTTTAACAAAAATACTGAACAGAAGGATATGAAGAGAAAAAAAATTATGATTACGGGAGAAATCTTCACTCCGTCTAACTCCTGACTTCGAAAGTCGTAACTCCATCCTCTGACGGAAAACGAACCCCCATCTCCCCGGGAAATTCTGTTCAGTTTCGATCTCAAGAACTGCACAAATGGAATAATCTCATGCCAGAAGCTGAGAGGAAAGCTTTCATGCCGTCTAAGTGCCTGCCGTTTTCAGAAAATTTTCCTCGGTCTTCAAGCTGAAATAAAAATATTTGTGGAATAAAATGATAATTAACAACAAAATTGGGTAGAAGGAACATTGCAAGAAAAGGAAATTATGATTACGGAAAACACCTTCACTCCATTTAACTTCCGTTTTCGAAAGGTTTGAAAGATGAAATATCGTTCCCTGACGAAAAACGAACCTCTCCTCCAACTAATCCTTTCAAAATTTCTCTTCTGTTTTGCATCGATCTTGAGAATTGATCAAAATGATGACGAAAAATCGGAATTCCGCAAATTCACGGAAGAATCTCATGTATGGGCATATTGTTATGTTATTATATTATTTTTTTAGTTCTGTGTATGTACAAAGTGGCATTACTTTTTTGGTTTTAATGTTTTTGCAATCCAGTCGAGTGATTAGATTCCGTATCAAGAACAAATATTTACATATCTAATATTTTTGAGATAAGTGAATTTTATAATACAGTTGTTTTTTACAGAAAAGCAATTCTATCATGAAAATGTCTGACCTCCAAATTTCACTGTAGATAAGTAATAAAGGTTTGCTTCAAATCTGAAAATGCAGTTCTTCACAAAGCTTTCTGTTGAACATCAAACTATCTCTGTTGGGCCTTTTCTGCACTTCCTCCTAGTATCTGATTGTTCACATACAGTGTGAGCGGCGTAGAAGATCTCAATTTATGGCGCTGCCACAGGTAGGCCTGAAGATCTGGTTGCTCACCAAAGGACTGTGAAATATTTTTGGCCATTGTCTATTTCATGATAGCTAAAGTAATGATAAAAATATTTATTGAATACTTGTTATGAGTCCTAAAAATATCTGTACTAATATAATTATATGGGAAACCTGACTTGTTGTCTAAGTTACCATTTGCATTCATTGCCATCTTCAGAAGGGGACTGGAAGTGCCCAGGGCTCAAATGAAATGAATCCTCCAAGAGTCTTATGACTTCATTGTACAATATTTCAAAAACCATGAAAAGTCAACTATTTTCATTAGCAGCAGATTTTTTTCAAAGTCAGTTAGTTAAAGGAAATGAAACACCAATGCACAAAGTTAAAAAAATTCTTCTGCCACTTTATTGTTACTAATTTTTTTAGCCAACCTTGAAGCCAATCCTACTGCTATTCACAGGATGATTGCAATTTGATGGAAAATTTGAACAGAAGTACAAATGTTTGCTTGTATCCTTTTGATTTGCATAGAACTAACAGCATGTGAAATGCAGTGGAACATTTTTATGGTAACATTGCTTTTGACTGAATTTTATTTGATAATTTAAAGTCCCTTATTCCTGTAATATGATTAAAAATTATAACAAACAAAATTGCATACTTAGATTAGGTACATTTTGACAGATTACACATTTTCAAATCTGGGTTGTAATTTCTCCAGCTACATCGCTTTTTAAGGTGTCTGTCTTTTGTAGATTTTATACATATATTTTAAACACCAGTTTTATATATTGTATGTATGCTGTTATTTCAAAGATTCGGGACCCCGAAAAATGGCCCCCTAAACACCCTAAAGTGCTAAGACACACTGTTCACATACCTGTGTCTGAAAGTAAGTAAGAAATTGAAACATTATGAGTGGGCCTATATTCATATGCTCCCCAGAAAGTAGGGCTTTGATTTCGCATAGCTAAAGTAATGTGAAAGAGCACTTTTGTAATTGAAGCGCATTGCATTTTTGCACTTCTTAAAAACTAAAAATATGTACTAGCCTCCACTGAACTTTTCTTATTCTTAAATTGAGATACAAACCTGTATAGTAAAAATCACAAATTGGTATGGGGAATGCCCACTTCCTTTTCTCCGATTTCTGCCAAAATCTAATCAGTACATGAAGGAATCACAAAAACCCTCAAAAAATTTAATTTCGTATTGATAGCTACTATAGCTTTTGAGTTATGGTGGATACAAAACACAGACTGACACCATAGTGAAAACAGTGAAATGGTATTCTGTGTGGGTACTGTCCCAAAACGTGCATTTCCGTTGAAATCTCGTAGTCGAATTTCTTCATGATTACAATACTTTCTAAAGATAAATGTGAACTTTTTTTTTATTAACAAAATGTACTGAAAAAAATTAAAGAAAGAAAAAATAACTGTTAGCCAACATGACCCAGAATGTTTTAATCATTTGGTTGGCTAGTTGAAACATACCCGTAAATTGAAAAAATATTCTGACATTTGGAACTCGCAGATCTGAACACTATAGAGATGTTTACCTTGTTCAAAGGTATACGAGTGAGATCTTTACAACATCTGTCTGCCTGTAGTAATAAAAAACTAATGTGCAAAAACACAAGATTTAAAATAAGGGTTGAACTAAGATATTAGAAATTAATATTAAGAAGTCTTCGTGCAACTCTACTGAAAATTTAAATCTCAACAGAATTCTCTAGGTTTTTATTAGGGGAGTGAAGTGTTTATCATTTATTATTGGTTATTCTAGATATTTATTTTAATTAACCCTTAACCTCATTGTCATTGGGGTGAACCAGGTATAACAGCTTTTTTTAAGATTTGTATACAAGTCAATTGGGTACTAATTTTTCGGGTACCAGTCTTCCTAGGACCGAGTAGGAAATTGGTATGTTTGGTTGGTACAACATGTGATTTAGCAATTCTCATTTCACCCATATGAGGTGAAGAGACTGAATACAGGAAAAATACTCTAATCATTAAGAGAAAAAAAGAAAATTGGAATTTAAGTGGGGAAGGAAATATGTTTTCTTTTAATTTCCTTTTCAAAGGATTTTGAATTATTTGTTTTAACCTAATTGCTAATGAAATCTAGTTTGCTAATATAATAAAAAGAGAAACTAAATAAAAATACATACACTGCAAAATTCAGCTAACTCCTAAATTCCTAAAAAAATCACAAATTGGTATGGGGAAAGCACACTTCCCCATACCAATTTGTGATTATCGCTGCTGTTTAATGAAAGTTTGATTATTTTTAACAAAGGTCCCATATGCTGTAATGACAGCTTACCTGCTTTTGTACCAGGACAATAGAAAGGATTGATTAAAAGCATCGACATTAACTGATATCGGCCACAATGAAGACAATGAAATATTTCTACTTTATTATTTATTTATTTTATTCTTTAAAGAGTTTTCTAAAAAATACTAACATCATATGTTGGTAAATTACCTTTATGGTTTCTTATGTTTTATGTGAAGAAACGACCATTTTGGTTAACACCCCCCCTCTTTGTCATATTGTAGCAATGTGCTTAGTGTAAGTTTTGACATATTATATGTAAACACATAATAATTGCATTAATGCATCATACTGTTTCCTATTTTACAAATTAATCTTCCACTTATCATTGGCTAACATTAATCCGTGGAGTGCAATTCTACACCCCAATGGTCACGAGGTCCTTCATGACATCATTCATCACATGTTCACAGTGTATATATTAGCCATCCACATAGTTGTCAAGTTTTTAATCATCTGAAGATGGGCAACTGGGTTGCCTGAAAGGTCTAATGTATGCTTTTAAACTTTTAGTTTTATCAATAAATATCCTTTGAGCATAATGGGAAAGTTTTAATTTTTAGGCTTTTATACCATCATTTTCAAGGATTGTATTACCGTGCAGGGTGGTGGCTGCCTCCTTCTGATGTCATTTTTATTGGATTAAGCACGAGATCACTTCATTAAAAAAAAAAAATCATTAAATCCTCAATCCCTGTTTGTCTCTAGATACCTTCGTACATATAGTACTATCTTAATGGGTTGGTCTCGAGTCTCGCATTAATCAAGGGACTCCAACTTAATGTTTTAATCGAAAGGAAAAAAGAAATTTCCTGAGAATTTCAAAGTGTAAAATCAGTACTTGGGAAGGGAATTTCTCATGTAAGTTAAGTTAGTTTGACCCCCCCGCTCTATGAAGGAAACACATACCCCGTCGTCATTTCTGATTTCTGATATACACTCCACAGTCGCTTTTCAATATTTCATTTTTCTGTTTTTCTGTTGTCTGTTCTGAAAGTTTTTGGAAGTATTCCCATAGGAAGTATTTTTCCTGATGTGTATTCTCACAGTATTTTCCTTTGAAATACAAACTGGCAATTTGTGCAGGTTTTTATTGAATTTTTGGAAGGTAATTCCATAAATAATGCTATCACTATGTGGACTGCATGCCTCAAAAAAGTGTGTAGGGAAAGGGGGGGGGGTATGTGTGTAACAAAACATCTTAATTTCATCTAAAGGTGGACAGACCTACACCTTGCTCTCACAGGCTGGCCATGATTGCCATTCACATTCGACAAATGCACAATCATCTGAAGCATACATACATACATACATACATATCACTAAGCTGTTCTCTGAAATTCAGAGGTTAGCTCCAAAAAGAAATACAAACTACCAGATATTTTTACTTACTGTTGTCGTATCAAACTTCTCCATTTACAGCGATCTTGACATACAACTCAGGCTTCACTGATATCCATTACATACCGTACACAAGATCTTTTGTACTTCATACTCATAATCTTTTTCTCATGCAGACACTCCTGAATCTGATACACCCATGTATTCCTTGGCCTTCCTCTGCCTTTCCTTCCTGCTACTTGGGCTGAAAAGATTTTCTTAGTAAGCATTTCATCAATCATTCTTTCAACATGGCCAAACCACCGAAGCATATTAGTCTCATGACGATTATGGGCAAAACACGTAACAATATTAACAAAGAAAGGTAACTTGATCATGCTAGTTACGTTAACTAAAAACTTTTACAAAAAGTTCGTAAGTTGGAAGCTTTCGACCTTATCTTAGGTCTTCATCTCTCATGGTTTCCCTGCTGTTACAGTCAACTCCCTCATAAAGAAATATGAAAACCATTCAAAAATCGAATGCCTCCTTCCTCACAAGAAAGAAGACCTGAAATTCTGTGGTTCTGTTCCTTACCATCCTTCCTATGCTTATAAGTTACAGATTCTTTTTAGAAGTTTTGGTTACCATCTTGCCATTAAATCTACCCCAAACATCTTGAAACTTCTACAAAGGGATAGGGACAAAGTTGAAAGCCTGAACCTCCCAGGAGTTTACTGCATTCCTATCTCTTCTTCTACTGGGGATAACTTATACATTGGAAGCACATACAGGAGCATTAGCCATAGAATTTTAGAACATAGAAAAGATGTTTCGAAAGCCAATCCCAACACTGCCTTGTCTATTTTGACAATGGAAGACACATCTGCAGTTCCCCACTGGAACGAAGCAAAACGAATTGCTTCTTTTGACAATCGTTTTGCCCTCCGTTACCGTGAAAGCATAGAAATTATTTTCAACTCAATGACTTGCAACTCCGAATCTCCTCTCTACATTCCGTTGATCTGGAGATCAATCCTAAGTTTTGGCAACAAAAATAGGAAAAATTCAAATGTAGAATCTGGCAACAATCTTAGTCTTCCATTGGCGTGATGAAGACCTAAGATAAGGTCGAAAGCTTCCAACTTACGAACTTTTTGTAAAAGTTTTTAGTTAACGTAACTAGCGTGATCAAGTTACCTTTCTTTGCATATTAGTCTCCACCTCGCTAACAATCATCAAACTTAGTGTTAGTAATAAGAGCAATAACATAGGTATCAAATATAAAGTAACCTTTGAAATTGTGGACTGAATAGAAAGTTACCTTTCGCCAGTCAGTAGAAGTTCCTTATTGGCAAGTCACTTTTGGTGAAATATCACTATTACCCTTCACAATCGACAAATGCACAATCATCTGAAGCAATATGAGTAATTGTGAGAGTTCATTAGCTTGAAGTATCACTTGGGTAACATGTAGCCAAAAGGGGGAGGGGAGACACTTCACCATGAATCACAGCAGTTGACTTTATTAAAATACTCATGATAACTAAAACCCATAATATCTAAAAGCAAATATCCTAAATTTTGGAAGGTCGATATTTGCTTTTAGATATTAAATATCCTACCTTTCGGAAGGTAGGATATTTGCTTTTAGATATTATGGGTTTTAGTTATCATGAGTATTTTAATAAAGTCAACTGCTCTGATTTATGGCGAAGTGTTCCCCCCCCTTTTGGCTACATATTATATTGCCCAAGTGATACTTCAAGCTAATGAACTTTCACAATTACTTATATTGCTTCAGATGATTGTGCATTTGTCGAATGTGAAGGGTAATAGTGATATTTCACCAAAAGGGACCTCTACTGACTGGCGAAAGGTAACTTTCTATTCAGTCCTCAATTTCAAAGGTTACTTTATATTTGATACCTATGTTATTGCTCTTATTACTAACACTAAGTTTGATGCTCAATGAATAATTATATTGATAAGAGGTCCAGACATCGTGATTTTTAACGGCCTCATTAAAAACGTGAAGAACAGAAGTGTAGCGAGATATTATGATTATTTCTCATAGTAATTCAGTTTGAGGAATGTCTACTTCAAGACTCATAATATCTCGAATTTTTGTACTACACATATTTTTCACATCTGGATTTTCTTGCAGTATGCTTCCAAAAGACCATCTCTGTAGCCAATAATCTTTATTGATCATAAACAACAAAATCTATAACACTCTTTTGACCAAGAGTACGATTTTCCCAAGTATATGTGTGGATGCCTTGTGGCTGAAAAATGTATTAGATACACCCAAACTATTCTCAATACAGAGTTCAATTATTCTTTCACTATTATCATTCACACAAGGATCATCAAACTTACCCAGGACATTATCAGAAATCCCATTCTGCACACCTAGTTATAATAGCAAGGGATTTCAATGCTAGCATTGAAATCCCCAGCTATTATAACTTTCTCTTCAGCACCAAACTGGCTCAACACTGCTTTCAGCTCATTCCAGAAATCTTCTTTCCTATCAGAAGATTCCGAGTCACAAAGAGCACTACAACAATTACTATTCTCTGAAGTTTCACTTTAAAATGAATCCGGATAATTCTTTCACTTATGCAGCTATAGTGAATCAAGTTGTTCTTCATCTTTTCACTTAAAATCATACCTACACCAGCCTGCCCCCTCACATTATCCAATACCCCAGACCACACAGTCACTGTTCCATTCACTTTTTCTATCCCAATTTCCTTCTTTTTGGTTTCACATACACACAACACCTTCAATCTATACTTATTAATTTCCTCAACCACCTCATTCATCTTGCCATTTATACCTCTAGTATTCTACACACCAATCTTACAGTCACTCAGCTGAGATCACTTTTTTGCATGTCCTTTGGAAATTCCAGTTCAATTCTGTGGTGGACCGTTCTTCTCAGGTGTGGTAAGTTCACCATATCCCACAGTTGAGTCCATTTTTAGCATTCTTGGAGGTTTTGTAATCAGGGAAGTACATCAGTGTGGGGGATTGGCCCACAGCTGACAATTCCAGTTGGTCATTCAACCTAAGGATTCTGGAACAAAACCCTGAGTTGCCAATGTCACACAGAACTAGCTGGTACCTCTCCAAGATTCACAGAGGCCCTTGTTGCTGTTTTGTGTGCCATTGTTGCCCATGAAGCACTCCGAGGAGGCAAACTCATCTCTTACTAAGACCGCCCACAAATATTATATATTTCAGAAAGTAAAAGAGTATTCTGGAATGGTTTAGAAAAACATAATTACACATAACATATTGCTGTAACAAAACAGTAACACTCAGTTTCTCCATAATATTTTTTGAGAACAATCAGTTATCAAGACACATTTGAAATGCAAAACACTCCATTAAATAATGAAAGATATTACTAAACATGAAATTTTCCACAATTTTAAAAATCATGGTTATTAGGAATAAAGGTAACCACAAACAATTATTTGACTGAAAAAATCACTTACTTGAACCCATTCATTTGTCTGAGGATCATAAGCTTCAACCAGATTTAAATATGACTGACCATCATAGCCACCAACTGCAATGATCCTATCTCCTAAAAGGCAAACACCAACAGCATCTCTTCCAATGCTCATAGGAGCGACAGAAGTCCATGTATCTGTTTTTGGATCATACCTGTATTTTAGCAGGATAGAGACCAAATTAAATAACTTAAATTCATCAATAAAAGAAAACAAAAAATGAAAGAAATTTAGCATTGCAATTTCTTTAAAACTGTGATGAAATTGTACTAGGTGTTAAATATGTCAATTTCAACTTATGATTTATTGCATGAAGGATTTAATAATGTATAATGAATCATAAGCTAGTGACTATTTCGAATGCCCCAACATACATACTATTATTAAATCCTAATTATGTAATTATCAAATCCTTCATTGTATGAAGAATTTAATAATTTACAATGTATGATAATGTTGCGGATTTTTGGGTACTAAAAGTGAAGCAGAACGCTTTCCCTGAAATGTAGACAGGAGGCCCTCTTAAAGGAGGCACATTCCTTCAGTTTGGATGGTGTAGGACGAGCTGAGATGAATGTTTACAAGACTAGTAAACACACTGGCACTTTAGATTAAAAAGAAAAGTGCCAAAAAGTGAAATACTGCCTGTCTATTGTACCTCGGTCAAGGGTGAGAAAGACAGCACCAGCAGAGATTTATGATGGACAAGAAGAGCGTCGTTGAAAACTCCATGATGAAACTGAAACAGTTGACGAAAATCTCGCAAATGATTCAGAACCCCTCCTGTTGTGGAAACGGCTGTCTGGGCGCTGTTGATGTTTGTGCGGACAGCATAAGAGTGTGCCCCCCCCCCCCAAAAAAAAGAGAAGTTCACTACCCATAATCATGAAATATTTGGATTATTACGCTGTGCTCACTCTTTGGATTTTTGTGACAAATTCATTTTTTCCCTTCATTTCGATACAATTCCCTCCCAGAATGACTGAATGTAACACTTTCACTTATTCTTATCCCTGGGCAGGAGTTCCGGGCGCTTAAGTAGCTCGGCCATGCTGGTAATAATTGGTGTCAGAAGTGGGATTAGTAGCATGAAAAGTTGCTGTATGATCGAGTAACGCAGCCAACTCTAGCAGAAAAATGAAAGAACTGAAGAAAATGATAAGCATAATGTTGAACTTAATTAAAGCCAAAATGAAGGCTTTGTCCGAAAGGACAGATCAGCAAATGAAAGCCTTTTCAGAAAAATTCGGTGAAAAATTGGAGGCTCTATCCGAAGAGTCCTTTCAATGAAGACAAAGCATAGAAAATCTAACTGCTCTATTGGATGCATAGGCACAGAATTTTGCTAGCAACAAGCAAATTTTAGAGATGCAAGTAGCCTCTGAAAAATTCTGATTGAAAGTTGATGAACAGCAGCTTTAACAGATGGGCCTTCTCGAGCAGACGGGTCGCCAGTGCAAAGCCGTCAGTGTGTGTGAAGCATCCAGTGAATGCAAAAATACAGAAGACTGCATTGCAAAAGAGTTAAACAAAGTTCAAACTGAACAGGTGCAACAGACAGGGGCTCTAGAAGAAATCAGAGAGAAGTTATGAACACTGGAAGGCAGGGTCTCAGCTACGCGTTCGCAGACATAGGAGGGTCAGCAAAATTTGGGGATTGTTCTGTTAAATTAAAGCACTGCACTTATGATGAAAAGAGTGTCTGTAATGTTTTCAAAATGCGGTTTCAAATGGTGGCTTTCTCCAGTGCGCAGGGAAAAGTTGAGGCAGCAGGAATGCAAGTGGCAGCAACTGTTGAAAACGTACTGGGAGGTACTGGGAATGAGGAAAACAGCTAATGTCCTAAGTTGTGAGAAAAAGGCCCCTAAGGTGAAGAGTAAGGTGAAGAATGGGGAAAGACAATGGGAAACACGAAAGGTAGGAAAAGAGCTGCATATTCTGAGTGTTTTAACTTGAGGGCACTACTGGTGGTGGCGTGGAGTGCCGAAAGTTTCCCACCATGAGAAGTCCCCGTCGGGCGAGAGAGAGCCGGTTGTGGAGAAAAAGGAAGTCTTTCGTTTGCTGTGCTGGGGTGGTTAAACGCAGTGCGGATAGTGTAGCCACGTTGAAATTACCTGAATTTAAGGCAAGTAAATTTAAGTGGATCCAGCACAAGGGGTATCGCAAATACAGAAAGTAAGTTGTGATAAAAAATTTCTGATTTGTCGGAGCAGACCGGACCGGACCGAAAAAGGAAATTGATTTTCAGGATAATGAAATGGGATAATCGCATGGTGTGTAAATATTCGTGTGCAAGTATTTGTTTGTAAAATTCATTTTTGCTGTGTTTATAGGCAAGCATCTCATGTATGTTTAGGGACATTTTAAAAGGATAAATTCAGGATAAGATGCAAATGTGATATTAAGGCATGTGTTCGAAGCAGTGAATGCAAGGCTTCATGCTGATGTTTGTGTTTTTCTTTTTGTTGAGGGTAACCTCATGGGTGCCCGGCTGAGCAGTGGAAAGGAAAAAAAAAAAAAAAAGGGAAGACAAGGTCGGTAAAGTGAGTTACTGCAGAAGGACAAATGGCTACAGGTGAAGAAAGAGACTGATGCCTTGAGGTTGTGTTTTGGGTCTGACATAAGTTCCATTCGTTTGGGCTGCAGAAATTGGTCATGTGACGTGCTGCACGGCATCAGCTTTGACTGCTCAAATGAATGTAAATTTTCATGCGCTGAAAATATATGCGTCATGTGTGGGAAGATGACTGAATCAATGTCTTGCTTGTGCAAATAGGGTGGAGATTTTTATTTCTGTTGGGATGTCCGAGTATGTTGTACCTGCAGCAGTGAAAACTCCGTGCGTGGAAGGCTCAGGGAGAGTTTAACATTGGCACAGTGGCTGAAGGTCGCTGAAAATTTTGTTGAAATTCCGAAGAAATCAAAGACTTCTCGGGACATTGATGAAGTGTCGGAATGCACCGCTAAATTTTCCCTTGACCTAACTGCGAGCGCTATTTCGGATCCAGTACCAGTAAATGTATTGTGTTTTTGGTTTGTTGTGTGTGTGCAGTTGCACGAGTGGCTTAATGTTGTCCTTGGTAGAATGTCGGACTCTCAGAATTCAAAATTTTGAATTGTTTCTTTTTGATTGGCTTATCACGGGTTTGCCGCAGGATGACTAGGATCATGTCATGCCTGTAGAGGTAAAAATTATGCATGAGAAAATGCAAGGTGCGCATGTGGTAGGCATTTAGTGAAGGAGCCTGTGGAATTTTTGTGGGAGCTACGGGATGAGTCAGCTCCAGGTCTGCATGCATGGTGAAAGCCTGAGTCAGAATTTTCCCTTAATGTCGAAAATGTCACCAAGGGTTGAAAGTAAGAATCTCGTGTGTAAATAAGAAAGTGTTTCTTTGCTTGTTTTTTTATCATGAGATGAGCTTGGCCTACTGTTGTGTTGATGTGAGTACCGTTCGTGTAGTTTTCGTGGGATTTTTCAGTTTTTGGAATTTTTGTGGTGTGGTTTACTTTCCGATTAAGTGGGAGTGGTCAACTGAATTATGTTGTAATTATGAGGAATTTGTGGGGCGTTCCTAAAATTTCTGTGGATTGGGGAGGAATGATAGAAGGTTTGAGCGAATCAGCATCATGCTGTGCTGAGTCGAATTTTGGTACGAGGCCAAGTAATGTGATGTACTTGGATTGGCTCTACCGTACCTTTGAGAGGCCGCATGATAGGACTCCGAAGTGCTAGATGTAGCCCTAGGAATAAAAACGTGGTGCAAGTGTAAAGCCATGACGAGGAAGTCATGTTTTAGAAGAAGGAGGGTGATGCTGTGGATTTTGGGATATTTGTGTACTAAAAGTAAAGCAGAACGCTTTCTGTGGAATACAGAAAGGAGGCCCTCTTAAAGGAGGCACATTCCTTCAGTTTGGGTGGCGTAGGATGGGCCGAGATGAATGTTTACAAGACTAGTAAACACACTGGCGCTTTAGATTAAAAAGGAAAGTGCGAAAAAGTGAATTACTGTCTGTCTGTTGTACCTCGATCAAGGGTGAGAAAGACAGCACCAGCAGAGATTTATGATGGACAAGAAGAGCGTCATTGATAGAACTCCGTGAAGAAACTGAAACAGCTGATAAAAATCTCGCAAATTATTCGGAATCCCTCCTGTTATAGAAAAGTCTGCCTGGGCGCTGTCGATGTTTGTGCGGACTTCTTGTCCGCACCCCGGGAAAGAGAATTTCACTACCCATAATCATGAAATATCTGGATTATTACGCTGTGCTCACTCTTTGGATTTTTGTAACAAATTCATTTTTTTTTTCATTTCGATACAATTCCCTCCCAGAATGACTGAATGTAAGACTTTCACTTATTCTTATTCCTGGGCAGGAGAAACTTTAATGACTGATGGGCGCCCATAAGGCCCTCAATCCGTACGTAAATAGGCCATTCATGTACAGAAATCGCTTCCTATTAGCTTTGTAAATAAATGCTGTAAATAGTATTTGCATGCCTTTTCTGCATGTTTAGAGCTGGCCGCAGGGCTGCCTGAAATAAAGAGTGATGCTCTAATCCAGAGATACGTTCCCAGCCCGGATATTTCATCTGATAAAATACATGTCAGAAGTTCGTTTAGTTCCGGGCGCTTAAGTAGCTCGGCCATGCTGGTAATAATAAGCTAATGACCATTTTGAATGCCACAACATGCAAAGTTTTTTTGGACCAAAATAAGCATAGCAGTGTTTTTCAGAGCCCCCCCCGCCCCTCCGACGCTCTCTTTTGCTACCACTTTTTTTATTTTTTTATCTTCTTGGGCTGAATAAAAAGTTGTAAAATCACAATATTATTCCAGAAAATTTTGACATCTAAAAGAAAATGAAGTGATTTTCTTTTTTTTTCTTTTCACACATACCTAAGATGCATTTTTCGGCATGAAAGGATTATATTCTGAAAAATTAAATCTCATTTCATCTAATGCGTGTTTCTAAACAGAGTAAAATTTAATTTCAGGAATCTAGTGACTAATTTTATTTAAAATGTCATCCCTGATTTCATTATTACTCAAAAACTGCTCCTCATTATCATGAGGGAAGTTTTGCACATCGGGATCAACAGATGTTTTAGTTCTACAGATTACTTCCACCACTGACACATGAACTGCACAGTTATGCAATTACTTGAACCCATTCTTTTGTCTGAGGCATTCTACTGATACGAGACACTAACATTTCACACTTGCTCATCATATGAGACAGTCACATTTCACACTTGCTCATCATATGAGACAGTCACATTTCACACTTGCTCCATCATGTGGTGAAGCAAGAATTATTATTACAGTGAAACGTGCCTAAGATGGAAACCAAGGAACAGGAACTATTTTTCGTTTTGGACAGGTTTATGTTTCACACAGGTGCATCCATGGAAGCCATTCAAATGTTAACATTTCAATTTATACATACATACATGCATACATACATACATACATATCATTAAGCTTGTCTCTGATATTCAGAGGTTAGCTCCTCAAAGAAAGACCAAGTGCTAAGTACACATTTAACCGATAGAACTAAAATTTACTTACTGTTGGTGTATCAGATGTCTCCATTTGCAACAATCTCTGCACACTAATCGAGCTTCATTAACATCCATCACATGCCACACACAAGACCTTTCGCACTTCATACTCACAATCTTTTTCTCAAGCAGAAATTCCTGAATCTAGTCCTCCCATGATTTCCTTGGCCTTCCTCTACCGTCCTTTCCTGCCACTTGGGCTGAAAAAATTCTGTTAGTCAGCATCTCATCACTTATTCTTTCAACATGGCCAAATCACCTAAGAATATTAGTCTCCACCTTACTAACAACATTTTGCCTCACATTACACATCTGCAACAATCTTTATTCCACACGTGATTAGTGCATGTCTTACCACAAGCCCCCTTCCCCCATAAATAACGCATCTTCCCAGCACACAAATGACTCTTATGTCTTTTCTACAGTACCCAGGTTTCACTGCCATACATCAGAGTAGGAACAAGGAACAATTACACTTTCATTCACAGACATTCGGGACTTTCTTGAGAATCCATCATTCCTGTGAAATCCTCTAAATGCAGCTACGACTTTCAATTAAAAATTCACTCGCCTACTAATTTCGCCATCTAATTTGTTCTCTCTGTCAAACATACTTCCTAAATATGAAGAAATTAACTCGTGCACCAAAAGCTATTAAATCGAAAACAAATGCCGTCTCCTGCATGATACACTTTAATGATAAACTATGTACAATTAAAATAAATATGTTTAAGAACTTTCAACGCCACAACGACGTCATCCTCAGAAACAGTGCAGTAGTGAGCACAGAAGTGAGTAGCCTATATACTTTACAAGACACATAGCAGTTAATGCGCATGTGCAATAATTGGCAAAGTCCAAATCAAGTTCAGTGGGTACAAGCATAGCTGGTGGGCGTGACCTGGCCCAAAAGTGTTCTCCTAGGAGAACACTTAACATCTTTCACCATTGACGAATATGTGAATACTTTCACAGAAAAGGGTTGACCGACGGTTCCTGGGATAATTCAGAATAATGGTGTCATTCCAACATGGTAGGTAAGAACCGTTTAAACAGAGTCTCGACAAAGATGTAGCACCAGAATGCGTCCTGAGATTATACCGATGTTTGTAAATGCGGCGCCCCAAATTACGAGTGGTAGAGCCCACACAACAAAATCGAGCTCTGCAGGGTTAGTAGATTTAAGTGGAACCAAATATACACTGTGACGGTTCACACATTCAACACAGTCTCTGTCAATTTTAACAGTGTTTAATAAAGTACAAGACCTTACACCAAACTTGAGTTTGTACTTATGACATATGTTCTTTAAGATGCTACATACAGGTGTTCTATATGGAATGGATCCCACAAATTGGTAGTCAAATTTATCTGCAAGCAAAGCTGTCTGCGGTCGACCAATTGATTTATTAACAATCAAGCGATCAATCATGTGACGAGGGTAACCGAAAGTCAAGGCAAACTGTTTAATCCTAGCTAACTCTTGGTCCCGGAGATCCTGTGTGGACGAGTGTGTGAATGCACGATTAATAAGAAAATGAAAAGCAGATAATTTTTGCGACATTGGATGAGAAGAAGTAAAAGGTATAAACGTGGCAGAAAAAGTTGGTTTTCGGTAAACAGAAAATGATAAGGAGTTATTGGAAAGATTGCTAAAAAGGCAAAAAGTCAAGAAAGGGCAAAATGCCTAAATTCTCGAACTCTACCTCGAACTTGATAGAATGGTGTCGTGAAGAAAGTAAAGTGGCAAAGGAAAGAAGCTCATCGAAACCTGAAGGCCAAACAACCAATACGTTGTCGACGTACCTGATGTAAAGAAGTGGTTTTATGGGGGAAACAGGAATGAGGGTATCCTCTAAGTCCTGCAACAAAACCTCAGCAAGCAATGGAGACAGGGGGGACCACATAGGGGCACCTGCCAACTGTCGATAGATAGAACCATTAAAATAAAAATAAGATCTCTTTGAAATAAATCAAAGAGTACACATTATGGAAGAAATTTCATCGGAAGAATAAATGCACAAACCAACAAGTTTGGCTTGAATAAGATCGTGAACATAAGAAACGGGAGTGTTCGGAAAAAGAGCCACTACATCGAGTAAAGCTAAACAGTACGTGGAAATTTTGGTGGACATAAAAGAACGAATCCTGGAAAGTGCTTCGGTGGAACTGGAAATGGAGTAAGAAGAAGATCTAATGAGGAGAGCCAGAAATTTGGCTAAAGCTCCCTCAAAATTGTGGGTGGGTGCAAACAAAGATGAAACCAAAGGTCGGATAGGGGTTCCCGATTTATGGAGTTTTAACTGGCCAAATAAAGAAGGAACCCTGTAACCAGGGGGAGGGTGCAAACTGTTGAACAAAGCCATGGGCAAAGCTGGAAGAGACTTTAATTTTGATAAAGCTGCAACAGTGGCATTAGTAGGATCCCGGCGACAAACTTCGGTACTAAGATCGGAGATAGCCTGCTGTACCTTGTCAACATATTCATTCCGATTCATGATGACAACCTGATGAGTTTTATCTGCTTGTGTAATAGCTAGACTCTGGTCTTTACGAAGAGTACGGTGACTTCTGAGTTCGTCATTCATGGTCCTACATACAGTTGAGTGTTTCTGCTTAGAATTATTGGATGACAATACACGTGCAACACAATGTCTAGTTGAGTCTTGTATGTCGACTGGTAAGGCACTAATGACATCCTCGAATTGCGGGATAACGTGCAATAAGTTAGGCCTTGTATCTTGATAGGCAAACTTCATACTCCTCGTCAATGCTTGTTTCTGAATACCACTTAGTGGTTTATCACTAAGATTAATGAAAGGTTGACATATCTGATCTCGATTGAACATTGGGGCAAACTTTGATGGTTTTCCGTCAGTTGCTTGAGCAACAAGTGGTCAAAGTTTACCAATATGAGCGGTTTGCAGCTGCTGTTGTCTAGATAAGGTGGCAGAAAAACAACATGTCAAAGTACGGTCTAAAATAACAGGATGAAGGTTACCAGCAAGTTCCAAATATTTACAATACGAGTCGCAGTGCAAAAACTCTAACAGACCACGTTTTTGTCGAATGACACTGGATAATCTCTTGGTTTCTGCAATACGCAAAATACGAGCGTCGCAACCCGAAATTGGACAAAGTCGAATGGTCAGAAACTTTGGTATAACTTGCCAGTCACGACAACACAATAAAAAGTTAAGATGGGATGTTTCAGAAGTCAGACGATATTTTACCTTGTAGAAGGCTCTCACAAGCTGGTTCATAGCTGCAATGATGTTCATAGCTGCAATGATGTTAACAACGAAATATTTACCACTAGCGGCAGGTAAGATATGAAGAAATTAACTCGTGCACCAAAAGCTATTAAATCGAAAACAAATGCCGTCTCCTGCACGATACACTTTAATGATAAAAACTATGTACAATTAAAATAAATATGTTTAAGAACTTTCAACGCCACAATGGCATCATCCTCAGAAACAATGCAGCAGTGTGTATCGTACAGGAGAAGGCATTTGTTTTTGATCAGCATAGAGCAATCTTCCCACATGCATATTACCAAATTGTACATAGTTTTTTATCATTAAAGTGTATCATGCAGGAGACGGCATTTGTTTTTGATTTAATTCTTCCTAATTATATAAACTCATTCACCAGGCCAATCTCGGTGCTATTAAGGCTTATGTTGCATTCAGCATGAACAGTTCCTCGTTCAAAAACCATAACTTTAGTTTTCCTTATTTATACTCAGTTTGAATTTCATGCAAACTTCGTACATCTGGGACAACATACTCTGCAACTCACTTTTGCTCTCTGCCAACAGGACTGTGTCATCAGTATACAGCAATCTTCCCACATGCATATTACCAAAACATAAACCAGTATTATCCATTTTGGCATCATGCATGCATCCATAAATATATTATGAATATATATGGATGCATGTATGCATCTATAAATATATTATGAATATATATGGATGCATGTATGCATCTATAAATATATTAAAAGGTGGCATTACACAACATTGCCTGACTCCTGAACCAATAGAAAACCATTTCGATAAAACACCATTCACTCATGCATATGCTCTACTGCCAACGTACATGGCTTTCATACTATTAAGTAGATCGGCGGTTTGTCAGACGCCGGTTGAGTAGGTACAGTGCTATTGATTGCAAATACTCGAGACTGTCAGCAGAGTGAGGGGAGTGATTCACTCCCCTCAAAAATTTTTTTTTTTCATTTTTAACGAAAAAGTGTTTCGGCGCAGTCGCTGGACTTAGAATAAAAATGCCCTTATGAGGTCAAAGTCCAATGCAGTCACAGTGCTGTGCACAATTCTGGCAAACTAGCGGGTAGGTCGTCGTCGTCGTGCCGATCCCCTAGTCCATGGACTAGGCCAAATCCCGCACTCAACCGGAGCCAGGTTTTAAGTACAGCGGAGAGCCCCAGGGTGTCGCTGGACACTTGGTTTCCTCGAACGACGTAAGTCTAACTGACCAGGGACACAGGTCTCGGGACTTGCACTTGGTTAGCAACCAGAGTAGAGAGATGTCTCAGGATGCGGGGGCCTCAACCCCCAGTCCAAGCAGGCCCGTTGAGGCTGACTGCGACTTGGAGACTCCGTCAGAATTTGCAAGAGCAGTCAACTCCTCCTTTCAAGAGTTGGAGAGGATTCTTGAGAATCCAACTAACAAGGTATTGGTGAATACCCGAACCAAGATTCGGAAGGTATCAAACATGCTACAGGACGCTTGCACTAAGCAAGTAATAGAGATGAGTCTCGCCCAAGGGAGACTCCAGGAAAGAAGTGAGTGTGCAAGCGTGGAACCCAAGTCTTATGCCGAAGTGGCAAAGACTAAGCCTAGCAAGGTGAACACGGCCCCAAGGCAAAAAGTGACTAGAAGAGAAGTTGCGAAGAGGGACGAGAAGAGGCATGTGCTTCTCGTTTAACCAACATCAACCAAAGGTTCTCCCACGTCTGATGATGTCAAAGAGGCTCTTCAGTCACAGATTTGCCCAGCTAAACTCCAAATTGGAGTAAAGAGTGTGAGAAAGGTGAATAGGGGAGGAGTAATGGTAGAATGCTCCTACGCCAAAGATGTAGAAAAATTAGATTCCGAGCTGAAATGCAACGTAGTGACCAAGGACAACCTTCGGTCAAGATTGCCAGCAAGGAAGAATCCAAAATTCATCATATACGGGATCGATGAAAACCTGTCACTACAACAGGTCGAGAAATGTCTCGTGGAACAAAACCCTGAGCTGGATGAGAGCAGACTCCAGCTTAGGTTTTCATTGAAGGCCAAGGGTGGGAAATGCCACTGGGTTGCACAGGCGGACCCACTCACCTTCAAAAAGGTGATGAGACGAGGTAAGCTCGGCATTGAATGGACCATCCACTTGGGAAGGGAATACTTGAGGGAGGTCCGGTGCTTCAGGTGAAACGGGTTCGGGCACTTTAGGTCAAGGTGTCCCGAAGAGAAGGATAGGTGTGCCCGGTGTGGGGAAACCAGGCACAAGCGCCAGGAGTGCAGCAATAGCTCAGTCTGCACTAACTGCTTGGCAAACAATAGGAGATTTTGGAATTGAGTGGATATCGGCCACTCGAGCCTAGACAAGGAATGCCCAAGCCTTGTCAGAGAACTCGCTCTACTTAAAGAACGCACTCACTATGGCTGAAAAACCAAAGAGAGGCATTAAGGTGCCTCAAATCAATCTGCACTATGCACAGGCAGCTAGGGCACAGGCCCTGGTAACAGCCACAGAGCAAAAAGCTCATCTCCTGCTATTGCAGGAACCATTCGATCAGGGGTGAAGAGTGGTGGGCTTCCCTAACTCCTTCCGGATCTACCACCCTAGGGTAGCCACGGTCATCAAAGACCCGTCCCTAGCGGTTCTCGAGATAAAATGTACTGAGAACATGGTCGCCCTGGGGGTGGAAAGTGGTGACAAGAGGTTTTTAATGGTGAAAGTATATAGTTCTCCAGCGAGCGATCTGAGAGATACGCTGAATGAGCTAATGGCTCTGTTAGGGAAATTCCTGAGTCATGAGATAATCATAGCTGGTGATTTCAACGTGAAGAGTCCTCTCTGGGGCCAAGCAAGACGAGGATGAACGCGGCCAGCTTCTAGTAGACTTTGCCAATGTGGCAGATACGAGATTCCTGAACGATCCAGAGAGCCCCCGACCTTCCAAGGGGCGAAGGGCTCTTCCTGGATTGACGTGACCCTAGTCAGGGTCTCTCAGCGCAACCTTGTCCAGGATTGGTAAGTAATGGACGATGAAAGCTGCAGTGACCATTTAGCGTTGACTTTGGTTTTAGGCTTGGAAAGGCCCATCTGACCCAAGCGCAAAAGGTTCTTCATGAAGAACCTAGACTGGTTGGCATTTAAAGCCAAACTACCTACCCTGTTTGGGGGGGGGGGGGTAGGAGGGCAGAAGAGATAGGAGAGGTGTAGAACCTCAACTCCCTCTTTGAAGAACTTACCAGTCAAGTTACAGCGCTACACGAGAGTAGCAGGGAAAGAAAAAGAAGAGCCAAGGATCCCCACCCCTGGTGGTCGGAGAAACTAAAAGCTCTAAGGGCGAGAGCTAGGTGGAGTAGAAAAACTCTGCAAAGAGCAAAAGCTACACCACAAGATAGGGTGTGCACAGATGTGCATAAAAAAAGCTCGATCAGCATACAGGAGACAACTGAATCTCTCTAAAATCTCTTACTGGAGGAAACTGTGTGAGTTCCAAACTCCGGCAGATTCTTTCAGGATCCCCTATAAGATCCCGAGGGGATCCATTACAGAACCGCTAAAGCTAGCTGCGGTCGAAAGGGCAGATGGAAGCCTATCAACGACTCTTGATAGTACTATAGAGAGTCTCTTGGACTACCACTTCCAAGGAGACAAGGGAGAAGGGGACTCCCCACTACAAAAAGAAATGAAGGATGAATGTCGGATCCCGCCGGGCACTGGTGAGGACCCCCTTTCACAAGAGAGGAAGTGGAGAATGTCCTCTCCAGTCTAAACACTGGCAAAGCACCAGGCAAGGATGGGCTGGACCTCAGCATAGTGAGAGAAATCTACTATGCAAATCCCGAGTACTTCGTGGCGCTCCTAAACGAATGCCTCGGGAAGGGTATCTTCCCAGACTTGTGGAAGACAGTGGTGCTAGTCCTTTTCAAACAAGACCGGAAAGGACAAAAACGATCCCGCAGCCTATAGGCCCATCTGTCTTCTCTCTGCGTGGAGCAAGGGGCTGGACAAGCTCATTATGAACAGAGCGCTTAGCCTTCTCATGGAGCAGGGAAGGCTAAACAGGAACCAATTTGGTTTCCTTCCTGGGCGTTGCGCAACGCAGGCAGCCTCAGGGAGAAGGCAGAAAGGAACAAAGCGGAGGGGCTCCATACCTGCTTCATCTCACTAGACGTGAGGGGGCTTTCAACAGTGTCTGGTGGCCACTGGTCTTAACCAGACTTAAGGAACTTGGCTGTCCAAGGAACTTGTTCAAGCTAATCAGTAGCTACCTGTCTGATAGAAGGGTCGAGTTCGAAGCGGGGAACGGACAATCCTCGCGTTCGTACCACAGAGGGTGTCCGCAAGGATACAACTCCGGGCCGCTATGGTGGAACATTGTTGCAGACACAGCATTGAATCTAGACCTAGGGTCGGCAGTGGAAATTCAAGCCTATACAGAAGATTTCGTCCTCGTGGTCTCCGCTTCAGGGAGACACGTGATCGAAAGGGAAGCGCACTGTGTCTTAGCTGTGCTGGACAACTGGAGAAGGGAAAGAAAACTCTGCTTTGCGCCTGAAAAGACCACTCTCTTAGCAATTGCAAAGAGTGGAGTAATAAAAACACCACCTAAGTGCAAATTCCTAGGATGCACTATTAAGGCGGTGAGACAAATGAGATACTTGGGTGTGGTCCTTGATCAGAATTTATCAGGGTTGCCACACTTAAGACATCTCCGCACAAGGTGCACGTTGATCCTCAATAGATTGAATGGCATGAGGTTATCGGGCAAAACCAAGAAGGCCATCTATCAAAGAGGAATAGAAAGAATTCTGACGTATGCTAGTGGAGCATGGTGGACCCCCACTGTCAGAATGAAGAGGGGCATAAACCAAATCCAAAGGTTGGCCCTACTAGGGATCACAGGCTGCTTTCGTACAACCTCGACCCTAGCACTTCAAGTGCTGGCGTGGTGTGAGTCGGCAGACCTAGTAGTGGAAAGGGAGGCAGCAAATGCACTGCCTAAGGTCAGGTGAGGATGCCTACCTTCTCGGTGTGCCACATTGAGCCTCCAACATGGAGATGGAAAGTGTGGACTGGAATATCCACCCGGCAGAGGAAATTTGCCCACCGTGGGACAAGGCAAAGCCCACGGGAGTTGGACATGAGCTATTCACTGATGGCTCAAAGCTAAGGGGACAAGTGGGTGCAGGCTTCTGCGCGTTCTCGGATGGGAACAAAGCAACAGCAGAATGCGTAAAACTATCGCAGAACGCTTCTGTCTTCCAAGCAGAACTTCTAGCGATAGAAAAGGCACTCCCCAGGCGAAGCGAGGAAATAATCAAACTCTACTCTGACAGTGAGGCGGCACTGCAGGCTTTGAGTAGATTCGGGGGAAGAAATCCCAATGTCCAGAGGATTAAAACCCTCCTGAGGGCAGAAGGAGATGGCGCAGTTAGTTTCCACTGGGTACGAAGCCACGTCGGGACCCAGGGAAACGAAAAGGCGGATCACCTGGCGAAGGAAGCCACGCTGAAAGAGACGGTAGATGTGCAATGCAGAACGTCGCGCAGGAGCATCCGCGCAGCATTGGCACATCAGACCATGGCCGAATGGCAGGTCAGATGGGACACGGGAGAGACAGGGAGGAAGACACACAGAGTGTTTCCAAAGGTCTTGACCAAACGTGCACAGATCAAGCAAGTTCCTGAATCAAGTACTCAGCAGCCATGGCATCTGTCCTGAATACTTCTAAAGTCAGATTTGCAATCAGGAACTGCACTTGTTCCTGTGGAAATCGGGCGGCAAGCATTGAACACTGCGTGCTTGATTGTAGTGGCTTTGCCAAATGGAGAAACACACTGATCCCAGGTGTACAAAAAACGCGAAGATTGGATCTGCTCATCCAATCCTCCGTTAACAGGAGGGGGATAATAGCCCTAGTAGAGAGGCTAACCCTCCAGCAGCATACGATTTCCCCCAGTCAAATGGGAACCGAGTCGCAAGAGGTGAATGTGCACACTGAAAGCGACTCGGACTGGGAATGAGGGCAAAAGCCAGAAGACAAGAGGTAAGAGTATTATTACCCATGTAAATACCTTGTAAATACACAAGTTTCAATCTCTCAATGTTGTAAGTCCTAAGCATGAGGAAAGTGTATATATGCGTGTAAATTTTTTGTTGTCAATAAAGGGAAATGATTCCACTAAAAAATCAAAGCTGTTCGAGGGGTAGACAATCTCTCAGTCAACCCTAAAAAATTTAACGGCCTATCCCTCCAATCAGTGTGGGAACCCAGCCAAAGTGCGCTAGGTCATCTGCCAGCAGAACATCACGAGCTGGTCTCTGGACCACGGGGGTGGTCGAGGCCCGAACCAGCGTCTCAAGGCAGGAACACCGTCGCAACATTTCAAATAAAATCCAAGGATAGTATCCAGTAAATACTATTAAGTAGATTCCCAGTAATACCATATTATTTCACGAAAGAAATACGGGATTACGCCATATAATACAAATTTTGAAGATGACAATCTTCAAAATTTGTACCATATTATTTATTCAGTATCCACAGAAGAGTCCTATTTACTTTGTCATAAGCCTTTTCTAAATCTATGAAGGGTGCAAACACTGTTTTACCAACAGACAGATACTTTTCAATCATCATGTGTAAAGCAAAAATTTGATTAGTGCAGCCCTTATTAGGCATAAAACCACTTTATACATCCCACATTTTCGCTGATGTAAGACCTCGTACCTTATCAATAATGACCTTCCCATTTCAATTTTTCCCCTGCTAAAATAACAGATTCTACATAATTAGTGATTACTTAGAGAATGTGTTGTTCATAGTACCTTACTCAAATAAAACCCACAAACTTCTACTTTTTAAAAAAATAATCCAACATTAGTTTCTGTACAGTAATGCAATATGATGCTCAGTGAGACCATGTGCAATGCTCATTAATGAAATAATTCAGTCATCACAAAGTGCACAGTTTCCAATGCCCTGAATATTTTGCAATGTTTGATGTTGATGATTTTTGTATCCAGTTTGAAACTTTTCTCTTTGACATCCGCTCATGGCCGTAGCCAAGGGGAGGGATCTTAGGGACTGGACCCCTCCCGAAATCCCAATAAATTTTTTGCAATTGAACTTCAACAAATAATGTTTTTGTGTTTTATTTGGCCTTATACGTCCATTGTGGAGAACATTCTCTACATTTGGCACTAGGGGATTCTTGTACAATTTCATGTATAAGGAACTGTATGTGCACAATTCAGTCTGTTTGGAACTTTTTTTTAGCTCATCTGCGAAAAATAACGAAGCTCTCAAAGGTTTCAGCAAGCAAGTATCACCAGCTTCCAGGCACACAACATTAATAATATCAATGTACAAAACACGTTGGGTTTACAAGCATGAAGCTTTACTGAGATTCTGAGAAATTTACATTACAATAGTTCCATCGTTACAAAATTTACAAGATATAAAAAATCGCAAATCCTCCCAAAAAGCTCATTAGCTATTATGTGCTATTACCCAAGGCCAGTTTGTAGTCACACTTTGCATGCTTGACTTTGTATTTTCGTGGAATTACCACTGTTGAAAACTCTTCAAAACGTTGACTGCGATTTGACGACATCACTGAAACATATTGATCTCGTGGCAACTTCCCTCGACCACCTAAGAAGTAACACCATCAATAAATTCAGTGTTATTTTAAATACAGCATCAAAATTGATCGCATAAGTTGATGGAGTTATCACAATGACAAGAGTTACAATCAGGATGATTCAAAGAGGGAATATTTCATCAGAAACTCCAGAAGAATATTTCCGGAAGAATCTTTTCATGCCATTTGTTGACCACGTGCGAACACAAATTGATGATCGAATAGAGACTCACAAAACATTAGTTATAGCGCTTCAAATACTTCTCCCTCGTCATGTTACGTTAAACTGTGAAAATTTTATAAAAACATACTTCCAGAGAGCTCTCATAGTCCATTTGGTGAAACAAATGGATAAATATAGATGCTAATTCAACCTGGTAACGCAATGGAGTACCTTTTACAATGCGACTCAAATCTTTTCCCTAACTCACACACGTTGTTACAGATTCTTGCTATAATTCCGATTTCCACAGCTATGCTGGAAAGGATATTTTCAACACTTAGACGATTGAAGACATATTTAAGAAACTCAACGGGAGAAAACAGACTGAGTAGATTAGCACTTTTAGCAACCTATTGCAATACTGAGGTACAACCGGACGAAATTTTACATTGGTTTGTTAAATCTTAAAGGTGCGCTAATTTTTTATAAGGTGAGTTAAAATGTAAACCTTATTTGTTCTTAATATAAAAATGTCTTGAATTTGCTGATTTGTGCAAATTGTATTATACCTATGTTAAATGTTTTAATGTTTGCCTTAAAATTTACAACTTTCTATCGATACATACTGTAATTGTTATTGCTTGTATCAAAACATTGGTTCAACATAATTTTTAATTCATTAAAAACAGTTATCTACAAGAATTACCTCTTGTTATGTTAGATCTATGTTTATTGCAAATTTATAGGTGGAAATTTTACAGGTAAGGCAAATTTATGAGGAAAATTTTACAATTACTAATCCCAAAAATGGGTGGGGGAGGGACAATGGACTACCTGATGAAGGAGAAGGGTTTTCTCCCAAAATTTGCAATTTAAAATAAATCATTCCTAGGGAGGGGGGGGCAAAAAAATAGTTTCCATTCAATCTTTTAATATTTTTCACTGTACACCAGTAAACTTTCAGTTCAGAAAACTTAAAATTTTCATCGTCATCAAAAGGAATGAATACCTCACCGATAAAATTTTTTTAGTCCTCCCCTTAAAAAAATCCTGGCTACGTCCTTGCATCCGCTGCTTTGTCAGAAATTCCCTTTAACGAAATGTTGTGCCTGTTCTGAAAACTTTCTAACCATCTTTTTGAATCATGGAACTCTTTTCCAAGTTTTTTGGCTACATCTCTTGACTACAATTGGCAAATTTCTTGCTCTTAAACTAACAAACTTTTTCACTTAAACTTTTAATATGGTTTCCCCCCCCCCTAGGAATGATTTATTTTAAATTGCAAATTTTTGGAGAAAACCCTTCTCCTTCATCAGGTAGTCCATTGTCTCACTCTTTCTCTGTCATTATTATGGTTACAGTTAATCTTGATAGTTACGGTTATTTTTCACCAAATCTTGACAGATGTTAGGCAGGGACAAACCTCTGCAGTCATTAATGATGGAATTCTGATTCTTTTAAATTTCTATTCCTTCTTTTAATTTTCTTTTTGAAAGTTGCTTTGAAAACTGATGACTTTAAGGAAATTCCAGTCCATGTTGTGACCAGTTTCTCTAACATGCCTATCTAAATTTGTCTTGTTGGAGCAATTTTTTATAGCTTTAGAATAATTCTTGATGATGACATATCATGCTTCAGTTACGTAAAAATTAGAAGTGTTAGGATGACGTTTCAGTAGCGATTTCTACCTTCATCAGCCATGGAATGAAACACGTGGTATTAGCATCAGTTGTTGCCAGATTTGAAAATAGCTTTCCAAATGATAGGTATATTAAAAGGTGCATCTATATTACAGGTGTTAGGGGTAAGGGAGATTTCAACGCTTTCGCGGTACCCGAGGGCTTTCCTATTGCTGAACGGAGCGATGCGTTTAACATTTTGCCAATCGGGAATTGCGGACATATCGCTGATGGTTAAAATTGAAAGCGAGGTGGAAGAGTTTCCTTTCTTAACATCAGCAATATGTTCCACCAATCGCCTGTTGACGCTTCTGTAAGTACTACCAATGTAGTGGGTAATGCCTCTGGAAGTGGTGACAGGGATAGAGAAGACCCCTTGTAACTCTAGGGGTTTATTGGGATCTCTGTCTTTAAGGATAAGGTTAAGAAGATGTGGAGGTGGTTTGACTGCAATCCTGTAGCCAAAAGACTTGAAAATGGAGCAAACTTTGTGAGTGAAGGCCAGGCTGAAGGGCAAAGTGCCCACAAACTGATTACTGGTGGAAAGTTCACGCAATAAACTGGTAGATCTATTCTGTGATTCAGATTTCTTAATTAGCCTATTTACCTTTTTTAAGAGGGGTGGAAAGCCACGCAATTTGCCAATGTTGATGATGTTCTGATATTCACTTTGAAGAGCAGAAGGACTGCTGCAAATAAGGTTAGCTCTGTGGATGTAAAGCAGCCAATTTATATTTACCAAAGGTGCAGGAATGGTAATGGATGATGCTACGGGTGGCAGAAGGTTTCCTGTAAACAGAGAGACCAAGTGAGAATCACAAAGTTTGCTCCATTTTCAAGTCTTTTGGCTACAGAATTGCTGTTAAACTACCTCCACATCTTCTTAACCTTATCCTTAAAGACAGAGATCCCAATAAACCCCTAGAGTTATAAGGGGTCTACTCTATCCCTGTCACCACTCCCACAGGCATTACCCACTACATTTGTAGTACTTACCGAAGCATCAAACGGCGATTGGTGGAACATATCACTGATGTTAAGAAAGGAAACTCTTCCACCTCCCTTTCAATTTTAACCATCAGCGATATGTCCGCAATTCCCGATTGGCAAAATGTTAAACGCATCGCTCCATTCAGCAATAGGAAAGCCCTCAGGTACCGCGAAAGCATTGAAATCTTCCTTACCCCTAACACCTGTAATACAGACACACCTTTTAATATGCTTATTATTTGAAAAGCTATTTTCAAATCTGGCAACAACTGATGCTAATACCACGTGCTTCATTCCATGACTGATGAAGGTAGAAGTCGCTACCGAAACGTCATCCCAACACTTGTAATTTTTATGTAACCGAAGCATGATATGTCATCATCAAGAATTATTCTAATGTTTTGTGTGTTACGTGTCTCACTGCCAATTATTCTCACTATGATTTTTTATAGCTGCTTTATGTTTTGCAATTCGAGTTTCTAGTCTGCGACCTGTCTCTCTTATGTACGATAGTCAGGGGCGTGCCAAGCAGGGGTTCAACAGGTGTGATGCACCTGGGTGCCAGCTTCCGGGAGCAGCAGGACACCTCAATCAAATTTTAAAGTTGATAAATTAATATCTGTGAAATGGGAGAAATTAAGAAAACGTTTTACTGTAAGAAATCATAATGCTGCGTGTCACGTTCATTTTTTAGTAAAAATAATTCATTACATAATTCAATAGAAAACGATTTGAAATCACAGAATAATTTTTGTTGTTTTGTTCAGTAATGGATACTGTGGGCAAAGAACTAACATTTTTTTCTAATTTTTTTTAAAATCTTGAATATTTCAGCATTCCTGATATGTGTGGCCCAGCATTATGACAATGGGGCCAATATGAAGGAAAAACACTTCAAAAAACATAATTTTTCAACCTAAAACTATCATGCATTTTATGTACTTTGAGCAGCTCATACTTGAAATCTGGTTGCAAGTAATGACGAAAAAATTTCCCTAGAAATTGTGAACATTTACAGCATTGTTCAAGAAATACATGCTGTCTTTTCTGAATTACCTTACCATTGGTAAATTCTAAAGAAAGAGTTTCCAGCATTGACCGTAAAACTGTGCTGTGAAACAAGGTGAGAAAAAGGGATTGATGCAATAAGGGTAACGAGGACTGGGGTACCATTTAGATGTGATCCACGATACATTACATTAGAGCTCTAATGAACCTTCTAGAGACAGTGATACACAAGTTTTAACAAATCTTACCTGATAAAAAAAAAAAAAATTAAAAAAACAACAACAAAAAAAACAAAAAAAAAAACATGCAAGCTTATTTGTTACAGAAAGATTAGGTACACTATCAGTATTATAAATATTTAATGGGAATTATCGAGGATAAATTTATTAAGGTACATTACCTCTCAAATTTTTGATCTATACACTAGATCTTCGTCAGGAGTTCTAGTGTATAGATCAAAAATTTGAGAGGTAATGTACCTTAATAAATTTATATAATACTGAAAGTAATACGAGGAAGCCATGAAGTCATTAATTATTAGGTACACTATTTCAACAAAAATCAATGCTAGTAGCAAATTAATGCCAAAATCTGTTGTACCTATACCAACCATAACAGAAATGTTAAAACAAGTAAATGGCTATTTAAAAGAATGTAGAACATATGGGGGTTTCAAAGGCATATTTGGCTGAAAATAACATAATTGCAGAGGAAATAGATTGTGAATTGTGAAACAGAATTTCCAATTTCCAACTGTTGGATTGGATAATAATAATTTTTTTTTATATTAAAATGTGAGATATTGATCTGCCAAAAAGAACTAAAAAAATCCAAAAACTTTCCTATTTTCTGATACAATGATAAGAATGTTTTGAACAGCTGAAAAAGCATAATGAGACTTTTCAATTTTTAAATGACCTTTTTTCTTTATTTACACTAAAAAGAGATATAAAAATAAAATATTGTATGGACTTACAAATAAAACTGTCAGATATTGCACAAAAAGAATATGATATAATTTCTTCAGATTTTTTTGACTAAATTAAAATACTTTGGACTTACGTTAATCATCACATGAACCCATAAAGTGCTTTACGATACATACTTTCAAATGACCAATTAATAGGTTTTTCAAACAATTCTGTAGCTTTAAGAATATTTTTTTATGATGCCTGTAGCAAAAGACAGTCGGGGGGGGGGAAGGGCACATGTCCCATGTTAAGTTAAATGAAACGTTTTTTGGATTTTGTGGATTTTTACACTGCCTTAAAAAAAAAAAGAAAAAACATTTTTCTTTTTCTTACTGTTTAACTTGAAATCCAAAAAGATCTTTAAAATTAGAATGTCCCCTTTTCCATACCACAGATTTAATAGCAATTATACACTGGCGTGCAAAAATTAAGGACAAGATGGTTTTTCAAATGTAACGTCGTGCAGAAGTGCTCCACATCGACTCAAATCATACCATAAGATCCCCAAGATGTAAGACTATGGGACAAGTGAGCAAAACCATCCAAACAAGGAATCCAAAGGATACAAAGGCACTTCATTGAAAAGGTAGCTTCGAGCACAACTGGACAGAAGACAGAAACGTCCATGTGACAGGCAGCTGCCAAGAAAAATCTCGTCTTTAGTAGGGGATATGATCACCCCTGACTGCGTTGCAGAATTTACAACGTCTGTCCATGCTGAGGACGAGGTTGTCAAGGAGCTGTTGAGGCATCGCGGCCCATTCCTCTTGTAGCACCAATTGCAGCTGCGGAATCGTTGCGGGCGGCTGGTGACGTGCTGCCAAGCGTCTCCCGATAAGGTCCCACACGTGTTCGATTGGATTTAGGTCGGGGGACCTTGCGGGCCAATCCATGCATTGAATATCTTCACTCTCCAACAGCTCTACGATAGCCACTGTACGATGAGGTGTAGCGTTGTCATCCATGAAGAGGAACTCAGGACCCACAGCACCTCTAAACAGACGCACGTGAGGCAGGAGAACCTCGGTACAATAGCGGACACCAGTGACTGAACCTTCTTGGAAGATGAGGAGGCCAGTACGGCTACCAAGCATGATACCACCCCACACGAGAACTCTGCCATCTCCAAACCAGTCCCTTTTGATGATGTTGGAGGTGTGGTTGCGTGTTCCCTGCTCTCTCCAGATGTGTATACATCCAGAATCGCTCGTCAGGCTAAATCGGCTCTCATCCGTAAAGAGAATTCAACCCCATTGCTGATGTGTCCAGTTCTTGTGTTCTTGGCACCACAGAAACCGCCGTCTCTGATGAGCAGGCGTTAATGGCACACACCATACTGGTTGTCGTGCAAATAGACCACCTTTGTGCAGCCTCCTGGCCACGGTAAAACGCGATAACAGACGTCCAGTTGTCTGTTGCATGTGCCTTGAGATTTCTCCCGCTGTCTGCCATCTGTCTCTTTTCGCCTGTAGGACATTATACCTGTCGTCCGCCACCGTGGTTGCTCATGGACGACCACTGCTAAACTCTCGGACAGCTGTTCCTGTCATTTGAAATGCTCTCCAAGCTTGTGAAACGACGCTGTGAGCGATCCCGAACTCCTCGGCCACACTAGTCACACTTCGACCTTCTTCCAACTTCCCAATGACGCGACTTTGGGTAAAGTCATCCAGATGTCGTCTACTGGATTGCCCATGCTGCATACATGCACATGCCCTACCGTACCGGACGCTAGTCTATCTCCTGAGTGGTCTTTCGGTTCGTTCTGCCTGCTCGTTCCGCTGTTATACTAATTTCTCCTCCTTGTCCTTAATTTTTGCACACCAGTGTAAGAGATGCACAAAACCCTCTTTTCGAATTTTTATTGTCTGTAACTGCGGTTTGCTAGAAAAGATGATTTTTCAAACTTAAAATCATGAAGAGTTACTTTTGATTAAATATGAAGTAGGAACAACTTTCAAATATATAGGTATCATTAGTATTGAAAACAAAATTGCTGTAGACTACACAATTTCAACATTGTTAAAACGTTGTAACAACAAAAAATAAAGAGCTAAAAAAGTTAATTTTACCTGAAACTACGCATGTTTGTGTGCTTTCTTGAAGCTTCAGTTTTTAGTTTACATGAAAAAGTATTTTTATTTAACATGAAAAACAGTTATTTTGAAATTATGTTTTTAGTTATATACAACTTATTTGTATATGTAAAACATATTTTTATTTACTATGAAAACGAGTTATATCAAATTCTGTTTTTAGTTTTAAACACCTTATTTGTATACACGGTCAAGTCACATTATTGTGACCACCAGCTAATATCCAGAGAAACCGCAGTGTGCAGCATGGACATCAGCTAGACATGCTGGGAGTGATTCAATAAGGTGCTGGAAGGTGTTCACAGGTATGTGGAGCCATGCTGACTACAGTGCATCCGACAGCTGCTGAGGGTGCATGGCGGAGGATCCATAGAGTGAACAACACAATTGAGGTGTTCCCACAGATGCTCAACTGGGTTTAAGTCTGGGGAATTAGGAGGCCACGGAAGTACTTCGAAGTCTTCATCGTGCTCTCCCAACCACTCTAGGACATTTCTAGCAGTGTGACACATCGCATTGACGTGCTGGAAGATCCCATCCACCCCAGGGAAGACAATCAGCATGTATGGGTGTATGTGGTCTGCAAAGATGGACTCGTAACGAATTCGGTTCATAGTGCTTTCCATAGGTTATGAGTGGACCCAGGGACTGCCACGAAAACATTCCCCAGACCCCAACGCTGCCCCCACCAGATTGTGTTATTCCAGCAATGGTTGAAAAGTGTTTGTTCTCCAATGTTTCTTGTCTCATATGCCAACGTCCATCCGTTTGATAAAGCAGAAAATGTGATTCATTGGAGAAGGCAATTCTTTGCCCATCAGCAGAGGTCCAATTCTGATACTGCTGTGCAAATGTAAGCCTTTTCTGCTGATGCACCTTCGTTAGCATAGGTGCAGCTGCAGTGACCATCTGCCTGCATCAGAGCCTCACACGCAGCAGGGTTCGCTAAACTGTCATTTTAGACACACTTCTGGTATCCCTCTGGTTCATTCATGAGTTGCTCCACTGTGGCATGCCGATCGACCACAACGCACCTTCAAAGCAGACATTCACTTCTCACATAAATGGCATGTGGTGTTCCGCAGTTTCCATGTAATTTATTCGCAATGGTGCCATTTCTCCAATCACGATACAGTTTAACCACAGCAGCACACAGACAGTTCACAAACTGCACATTTTCAGAAATACTGCCACCCTTGGCCCAAAAGCCTTTTTGTAAATCTAATAAATCACTCCTTTATCCGAAACCCTTTTTGAAAATCTGATAAATAGCTCCTTTTATCCATGACAGCAATGAGTGATATGTTTTTAGAATGCCTACAGCACACCTTATATACCATCCAAGCCAGCTCACGACACGTGCCTTCTTTCCTTGGCTGCATGCTGTTGAAATCAAAAGTGGGAGGTGGTCACAAAAATGTGACTCGACTGTGCATGTACCCATATGAGAGATTTTTTGGATAGTTGGTTAGAATAGTTAAACAGGTACCCGGCATGTTCAATGTTATATATATATATATATCATCGGGATGTAAGGTCAGGTGATGCGTAACATCACATCCTCTCCTTGACAAATGTCAACCCCGCCTTCTCGTGGTACATCCTGTTCCCACTAAAGGGGCTCTGACGAACCGCCAATAGCGGTATAACTATACCATCGGGATTAGAGGAAATGCTATCCCACACTCACCAACCCGCTTGGCCAGCGTGGTGAGTTATGGCCAAACTTCACCAAAATGACTCCACAACTTAAATCTTGGCCCTCAGTCTCCAGCAACTGGAATGTACCTGGCCAAGGCTGCGGCCAGTGCAACATGAAGGCAGAGGGTGCTAAGAATCACAGGAGGACCGGACTAGGCTGCCATCTGATGCTGACCTTGGCTACGTATAATGGACGCTCCCTATCTTCTGATTCAAGGCTTCTTGAATTGGAAGAAGAACTACAAAGGATCAAGCAGGACATCATCGAGCTAAGTGAGGTAAGGAGAAAAGGAGATCTCATTGAACTGAAAAGTGGACATCTCTTCTACTATCATGGGACTGATACAGGCAGAACTAGTGGTGTTGGATTTATAATAAACAAGAAACTGAAGGTGTAACGTATACTCTATATTCACTTTCCTTTTGATTTTACTATCTCTGGTTATTTTATTTTACTATGTAAATTATCTTCCTACTGAACGAAATATTATTTCACCCGCTGAATGAGATCTGGCAATGAGTGTAAGTCATGACGTGGTGGTAGCTAGTATATAGGCGCGTTCATCGAGACTTGTGTGTTGCGTTGGTTGGTGTGTTGGCGTTGCGAGGTGTTGTTATGAGAGAGTGTGTACAATAAGAGGAAAGTTTATTCATTATTATATACAAGATATATGAGTGCCTTAGTTGACCAAGAGTCTTGGAAATAAACAAGTTTTCAGTAAGTTCAGTCTTTCTCAATTCATAGTTTTTGTCAGACCTCTGTCTGGCTGTTAGGTTTATGACTTTATTACGTAATATAAATAACCAGCGTTGAGACTTTGTTTAAGTTCGTAATTAACTAGTAACAACACCCTTTTGGGAATTCATTATTTTGAAGCTTAGTGCAAGTATATCATTAGCTAGCTGGTAAGAAGAGAATCATTCATAATAATTAGCTTAGCGGAAAGCAAATAAAGCTAATTCATTATAATTGGCGCCCGAACTTTTCTCGAACACGAGATCCTGACTATTATTATCCATGTCTTCCTTACCTGAGGCAACTTCAAATTTCCACCATCCGGCAAGTCTCGAGGGTAATGGTGTTTTTGGACAATTTGCACGAAGCCTGTGGCTCTGACTTTGATATGAATGATCTACACATACCCAAGCATTCTTCATCATTTCGTAATGCACCGGCTTCCAATCACTCTGAGTCGCGGGTTGTACCTGAGGGAGTTCAATCCTCTCAGCAAAGCAGAATGCTTGCCCATTTCGTGCCGCATGCTGGAACAATTTATTTCAATGGTTTGGAGGGGTCTTTAAAGTTCCTCGAAGATTTGGAAGATCATTTTGATCTCTATAATATTCCGGAAGACTGCAAGGTCCAAATTGCCGGGACTTGCTTGAGGGATACCGCCAAGACCTGGTATCGGCAGTGGCGAGGGTCGAACCCGGATTCTCATTATGAGAATTTCCGTGCAGAATTCTTGGAGGTCTTTCCTTTCGGCCTCAGTCGAGCTAGCCTTGCTCAACAGCTTTTTCACGTCAACAAGGTCCCAATGATAGCCCTGTTGCATTTGCGTTGGAAACTACACGCCTATATAATCTATGGGATCCACATGCCAATCATGTTGACATGTTGGATACCCTCGTGCAGCAGCTCGACCCATTCTTACAAGATTTTCTTGAGGTTCGACACCCTGCTACTATTCATGAATGCCTTCGCCTCATACGCACGTATGAAGAGCGCCATGGCAAACATGGTTCGACTCATAATGCTCGGGCATCCCGCGAGGCTTATTACGAAAACCCTCAGCGGCATAATAGACAAAACTTTCAGCGCGAGCATACACAAGTGCCCACCCAAGCTTCATACGTTCCACCACACAGAAGAGTGGCGAACCAACAGCGAGTTTCTGAACAAGCTTCGGGATATCGTCATAATGCACAGTATGCTCGACCCCGTTTCACTCAGCAGCATTCGAAACGTTCTCATGCCCAGGGCAATGATAATTTTTCTGCCCGTGCTGAGGGCAGACGTAACGGATATGAACATGTCAACAGACACGCGGAGTTCCCGACGCAGGGTTCACGCAGTTTTCCTTATCGTGAAAATTTTCCCGATACCCGGCAGGGTCGAGGTTTCCGACCACATGATAACCCCACCAGAATTCCTTTAAACTTCCACAGGAAGTAGACGAAGGGTCGGTCCTGCTTCCTGATACCAAACATTCTGACCCTAAAACAGTATTAGTGACTGTTCAAACTCCTCAGTTGCCTGATGTATTCTTGACACTTGAAGACATTATTGTCGAGACAAAGTTCGACACTGGGTCTGAGATATCAGCCCTAAATACAAAGTTTTGCAATGACGTTTTTTCTGCAATACACGTTCAGCCTGCAACGCAGTATTTGCGAGGTGCAAATAATGAAATCTTCAGTATCGCAGGAACTGTCACATTATCTTTAGGGCTGGGAAAAGCTCGGTTTACACATTCTTTCCTGCTTATAGACGAGCTACCCGTGAAATGTCTCATGGGTATGGACTTTATTAACAAGTTTCAAATAACTTTGAATTTTGTACAACATGTGATTTCCTTTCCGGAACCTGTCGAAATGATTCCGACGGTTCCTGTAGATATTACGAGTTTATTGTTGAGTGACCAATTGAATGAGGGGCAACGAGACCAGCTTTCTCTCCTTTTACAGGAAAGCCCTGGTTTATTTTCGGATCAACCTGGTTTCACACAGGTGGTTTATCATGTTATTGACACTGATGGTTCGAAACCCATTGCGACGAAACCTTACCCTTGTGCTCCACATAAAAAACAGGAAATGCAACGTCAAATTGCGGAAATGATTAAGCAGGGCATAATCAGGGAATCAACAAGCGCCTGGGCGGCCCCTGCCTTCTTGGTTCCAAAGAAACAACCAAATGAATTTCGTTTCGTGACAGATTTTCGCAAGCTCAACCAAGTCACAAAAACAATCAATTATCCCCTACCTGTCATGTCACATATTCTAAATGACTTGTCGTCAACCAAATGGATGTCAACTTTGGATTTGGCGAGTGGATATTGGCAGGTGGCAGTACATCCGGACTCGGTCGATAAAACAGGCTTTGTGACTCCTTTTGGGGCCTATGAATATTTACGTATGCCTTTTGGTTTAGCTTCTGCACCTGCTACTTTCCAAAAGCTTATGGACACGGTTCTCAGACCTGTCCTGGGTCCCCATGTGCATGTCTATTTGGATGATATTATTATCACATCAGAGACTTTTGACGAGCACCTTTCTCTGCTCAAACAGGTGTTCCAACTTATATACAATGCTGGCTTGACGTTAAAACCTAGTAAATGCCAGATAGCGCGGGACGAGATTGTATATCTGGGGTTGAAAATTACTCCCCACGGTTTATTCACTGATAATGAAAAAATTAGGCCTATTGTTGACTTTCCTCGGCCTAAAACAGCAAAAGAACTATCCCACTTTCTGGGAATGACCGGTTGGTATCAGCAGTTCGTCCCCGCTTATGCTACAATATGTGAGCCGTTGTATGCTTTAAAGCGTAAATACAAGAAGTTTATTTGGACACCTGAAGCTAACGCTGCATTCGAAACACTGAAGTCTGCATTGACTCAGCCTCCGGTGTTGGCTTTCCCGGATCATACTAAGGAATTTGATATTTATACTGATGCATCCGGAGTTGGTCTTGGTTGCGTTTTGCACAAGCTGGGCATCCAATAGCTTTTGCGTCTCGTACTTTAGCCAAAGCTGAACGCAATTATTCAGCTACGGAACGTGAATGTCTTGCTGTTGTGTATGCACTGAATAAATTTCAATGTTATCTTAACGAATTGACAGTTAACATAATTACGGATCATTCTGCCCTTCAGTATTTGAATTCTGCTAAGCACCTATCTCAAAGACTTATGAAGTGGGCTCTGAAGTTACAAGAGAGCAATATCAAAATTTCATATCAGCCAGGTCATAAGAATCAATTACCGGACGCATTATCTCGCGTTCCGATTAGTGGGGTCCCCACCGAAACTACTCCTGGATGTCAGCCTTTACTTCTGATAGCTGATATCACATCCAGAGAGCAGATAATGGCAGAATTAATAAATGATCCAGATTTTGGGGATATTTACAATTTTTTGCTTGCGGGTTCGCCCCTACCAAGTGATCCTTCTCTGGCTGGAAGGTCACAACATTTTGAAGTAATAGAGGGTCTTCTTTATTATACAAAGTCTCGGACTACTAGGGCAGAGTTTCGCCCATGTATTCCGCGAACCCTTAGAATGGCTCTTTTAAATGAATTTCATGACAAACCTCTTGCAGGCCATTTAGGTATTCGCAAGACCCGTTGTAAATTGCGGGATGTTGCCTATTGGCCTGGCATGTACCAAAGTGTGCTCGCATACGTTCAATCATGTCACTTGTGTCAGATTAATAATTATCGTAATGCAAGACCGGCCGGTCACTTGAAATCTAGTTCAAGTTCTCATGTGTTTGATATTATTTCCATAGATTTATTGGGACCTTATCCATTATCTGTTAAAAATAAAGCTCGTTATGTTTTAGTACTAACTGATAATTTTTCTAAATGGGTTGAAGTTTTTCCCATTAAAGACGCTACGGCTGAAGTTATTTGTAATGTCTTAGTTAATGAAGTATTTTCTAGATATGGTGCACCTAATAAAGTAGTTTCGGATAATGGTCCTCAATTTATTTCTGACATTTTTGAAAGAATGTGTGCGAGATTACACATTAAACATAAATTCATTTCCCCATATCATCCCCAGAGTAATCCGGCGGAACGTGTTAACCGAACGCTAGTGAAAATGATTGCGACTTTCGTAATGGACCATCATGAAAGATGGGATGACCATTTAGAACTTTTTGCGTTCGCCCTCCGCTCGTCTGTCCACGAGTCTACTAAAATTACTCCTGCAGAACTTTTTCTGGGTCGCAAAATTAAAACCCCTTTTGAAAATTTAACGGGGATTATCGACGAACTAAATCAGCGACCAACTCCGCAATCAGTACACATCATGGCAGAAAAAGCTCGTGTTGCAATGCTAGGAGCACAAGCGGCTCAAGCACGATATTATAATTCTAGGCGTAGGGAACCAGATCTTGTCGTTGGAGATCTCACTCTCGTGGAAACGCACTTCCAGTCTTCTGTTTCGCATACTTTAGTGAAGAAATTTGCACCCAGCTACGAAGGTCCATATCGGGTGGCAAATGTCTTTGAAAATAATATTGTTCTGGAGAAACCGAACAACCATTTTCAATATGTACATGTTGATCAATGTCGCAAGTATCACGAACGGAATATCGATTTCATTATCAATCCTACTCAACCTTCTGCTCCACAGACTCAAGAATCTATATCTCATGTTCAACCGCCAGAAATTTTGGACGAACCACCAAACATTTTTGACGAATCACCAGTGATTTTTCCTTCACCCTCCCCCCTCCAGACGAGTTTCTACACACGCAACCTGATTCTCCCATGAGACCAAGGCTCGAATCGAGTTCGTCGAATACTAGTATCGTTCCTTTCCCTCCAACCATTGCCAAGACTATTGCTGCGCCGTTTCCGGCTAACTCTGCACCAACGCGGGATACTTCTTCTTTGAATACCTCGTCGGAAAGTATTCCTATAGGCAAATCTAAACATCGCCCTGCACGACCGCTGAATTACAGCAGCGACTCAGAGGCGTCGGAAATTTCTGACTTATCAGTTATGAATCCTACTTTTAATATTCCACACCGTCCAGCACCACCAAAAGCTGGGCACAAACGTGACTTGTCTCCCCAATCTGCTTCGCCGCAACAGCGACGAAGGCAGAAATCTTTGCATCCACCCGGGTTTCGCCCCTGGAACCTACGTTCAGGGCAAACAGGGCCGATGCCTGCTGCTACTGTCATGCCCCGTGGGCGTAAACGAAAGCAAACGATGTGGTCGGAGACACGTCCGTCCAAAAAGATACTGGAAGGACACAACGGGGCCCAGCACAAAGGGACTTCATATCCAAAGCCTGGGGGAGCCCATTCCTATCAGCTGCAAGGATTTCCGGACCGCCAGACTTCTGACGTTCCTGACCATTCCTATCAGCCGCAGCAGGGATTTCCGGACCGCCAGACTTCAGACGTTCCTGACCGTTCCTATCAGCCGCAAGGGATTCCGGACCGCCAGACTTCTGACCGTTCTTCTCAGCCGCAGGGATTTCCAGACCGCCAGACTCCTGACCATTCTTCTCAGCCGCAGGGATTTCTGGACCTACAGACTTCAGCCGTTTCGGACCGAAGGATTTCCACCATTCCTGACCGTTCCCGTCAGCCGCCGGGATTTCCTGACCGACAGCAGACCGATGTTCCAGTTCCATTACCGTCCCGGAAGAGATCCAAGCCACCTGATTTTACCAGTCCCATTAGGCCTGGAAAACGTTATCGCACTAGAGTGTTTTATGTGTCCTCGAGATAAGTAAGTTCTCGTGGACAGGTTCTTTTCTCAGTTTGTTGTTTTTCCTGCACGACCAGTTGGCGTGTCAGAATTTCTTTTTTTCGTGTGGGCCTATGCATTCTTTTTTGCGTATATATGTGTGTTTTTTTTTTTATATTTCTTCTATGTCCATCTACTAATCCACTTTTTTATATATATCTATGTGCTTAGGGGTAAAATAATAAAATTGTTACTGTTAGGCAGCTCCAGGTAAATTTCGCTGCTGATACAGTTGGTATGCATTTCAACGACTAAGGCGAACGTAATTTGAAATGAAAATAATAAAATTGTTACTGTTAGGCAGCTCCAGGTAAATTTAGCTGCTGATACAGTTGGTATGTATTTCAACGACTAAGGCGAACGTAATTTGAAATGAAAATAATAAAATTGTTACTGTTAGGCAGCTTCAGGCAATCTTCGCTGCTGATACAGTTGGTATGTATTTCAACGAATGAGGCGAACGTAATTTGAAATGAAAATAATAAAATTGTTACTGTTAGGCAGCTTCAGGTAATCTTCGCTGCTGATACAGTTGGTATGTATTCACCGAATAATGAGCACGTCATTTGAAATTAAAAAGTGATTCCTGCTAGGCAGAATAAAAGGAAAGTATGCCAATGCAGGTTTGTTTTGTTCTACACTACAAATTTCACAGTCGAATACAGATTTCGTAAATTGTCATGCCAAGTTTGATAATGTAAATACGGCTACCACCAAACAACAAATCAAAAAAGAGGTCGAGAAACGTCAATCACCGAAATGTAAGACTTACACTCCAAAATTGATAGGTTTTTCGGACATAAAAAAAGAAAAGAAAAAAGAAAAGAAAAAAAAAAAAGAAAAATTAAGGGGGAGATGATGTAACGTATACTCTATATTCACTTTCCTTTTGATTTTACTATCTCTGGTTATTTTATTTTACTATGTAAATTATCTTCCTACTGAACGAAATATTATTTCACCCGCTGAATGAGATCTGGCAATGAGTGTAAGTCATGACGTGGTGGTAGCTAGTATATAGGCGCGTTCATCGAGACTTGTGTGTTGCGTTGGTTGGTGTGTTGGCGTTGCGAGGTGTTGTTATGAGAGAGTGTGTACAATAAGAGGAAAGTTTATTCATTATTATATACAAGATATATGAGTGCCTTAGTTGACCAAGAGTCTTGGAAATAAACAAGTTTTCAGTAAGTTCAGTCTTTCTCAATTCATAGTTTTTGTCAGACCTCTGTCTGGCTGTTAGGTTTATGACTTTTATTACGTAATATAAATAACCAGCGTTGAGACTTTGTTTAAGTTCGTAATTAACTAGTAACAACACCCTTTTGGGAATTCATTATTTTGAAGCTTAGTGCAAGTATATCATTAGCTAGCTGGTAAGAAGAGAATCATTCATAATAATTAGCTTAGCGGAAAGCAAATAAAGCTAATTCATTATAAAGGATAAAGTTGTAGAAGTTGAAAGTTAATCTGACAGAGCTGCACGACTCGTTATCCAACTCTCGAGAAGATACCAGGCTCAGATTATTCAAACTTATGCACTCACCACAAGTCATCCTGAAGAAGAAATTGAAGAATTTTATGAGGAAATTCGTCATCTAAATAATAAAGGTAAGCAGCACTCAAAGATAATTATGGGAGATTTCAATGCAAAAATAGGGCAACAGAATGAAACTTCAGTAGGTAAATTCGGTCATAATACAGAAACCAGCGTGGAAATACTCTCGTTGAGTTTGCCGAGGCAGAAGGGTTTTTCATCATGAACTCCTTTTTCAAGAAAAAGCAACACAGGAAATGGACATGGAGGCATCCAAATGGGACGACAAGTGAAATTGATTTCATTATGTGTAACAAAAAATTCGTCATAGAAGACTGCAGTGTGCTAAACAAGTTCAACACAGGTAGTGACCATAGATTGGTGAGATGTAAGATGCACTTCAACACTAAACTCGAACGTCGCAAGCTCATAAGACAAACAAAATGTATTGACATAACCAACCTTAAAAAAACACCATAATACCTTCAAGTTGGAACTGAAGAACAGGTTCTCTGCTTTAGAAGGCCTAACATCAGAAGAAGTGGATATTTCTGAAGTTAACAGAAAAGTAACCAAAGCTCTTATGGAAACAGCAACAAAATTAGCTGGGTCTAAGAACAAGTTGCATGTGAACAAATTATCAGGAAAAACCAAAATGTTGATGCAAAAAAGAAGAGACATGAGGACAACTAAAGAAGATGTGACTTCCAAAGTGGAATATATAGAGCTATGCAAGACATCATCATCATTATATCATCATCATCATTGTCAACCATTATCAATCCACTGCTGGACAAAGATCTCCCCAAGTTTCCTCCACAACGGTCTGTCTTGTGCCAGTCTCCTCCATGTCACTGCAGCATACTTTCGAATTTCATCCACCCATCTTCCATGTGGTCTTCTTCTGGGTCTTTTCCTGTCCCTTGGAATCCAATCTAAAATTTCGGCTGTCCATCGATGGTCTGTCCTTCTGGCAGTATGTCCAGCCCATTGCCATTTCAGGGATTTAACTCTGATCATGATGTCTTCCATTCTTGTCATTTTTCGGATCCACGAGTTCCTCTTCTTATCTCTCCTGGTTACACCAAGCATGCACCTCTCCAGGCTGCTTTGAGTTGTCTGCAGCCTTTGTATGTCTCTTTTAGTTAAGGTCCACATCTCTGCACCATACGTAAGCACTGGAAGGATGCATTGATCAAGCACTTTTCTTTTAAGACATAATGGCATATTGCTCTTGAAAATTATGCTGTTTCTTCCAAAAGCTCTCCAGGCAAGTTTTGTACGCCGATTAATTTCTTCATTAATGTGACCCTTACTTGATATCTGCTGTCCAAGATAAACGTACGTGTCTGTTATCTCCAGCTTTTCTCCATCAATCGATAAATCTTCATTTTGTGTAAAAGCATTGAATATCACTTTTGTCTTCTGAAAGTTCATTTTTAATCCCACTTCTTTACTCTTGTCAGCAAGTTCTAGGATCATACTCTGCAGCTCTGATGGGGTAGTTGCAAAAATGACTATGTCATCAGCAAAACGAAGGTGGGTTAGATAATCTCCATTAATCTTTATCCGTTTGTTTTCCCAGTTCAGTGATTGAAAGACATTTTCCAATGTGGCGTTAAAGAGCTTCGGAGATATGGTGTCCCCTTGTCTCACTCCCTTTCCAATTTTTATGTGTGTTGTATTTTCAAACAGCCGAATCTTTGCACTTTCATTTTCATAGATGTTATTAATAATATTAATGTATGCATCTTAAATGCCGCAGGATTTCAGAGCCATTGTAACTGCTGATGGTTTCACCGAATCAAAGGCTTTTTCATAATCGATAAAAGCCATGCACAATGGAAGTTCATATTCCCTCGCTCTTTCAATTAGTTCTCTCAGTACGTGGATATGATCTATTGTGCTGTAGCCACTCCTGAATCCAGCTTGTTCTCTCGGTTGAGCCATGTCCAGTGTTACCTTCAAACGGTATGAAAGAACTTTAGTGAAGATTTTATAAACCACTGATAGGAGGCTGATAGGTCTGTAGTTCCTGAGATCCTCAATGTCACCTTTTTTATGTAGCAGGATCATTATAGCGTTGTTCCAATCCTCAGGAATCTTCCCTTCATTAAGGCATCGAGTGAAAATTTGGGTGAGTACTGTTTCGATTTCTCCACTTGCTTCTTGTATGATGTCTACAGTAATTCCATCTTCTCCTGTAGCTTTTCCCCGCTTCATGTTCTTGATTGCATGTGCAACTTCTACTGGGAGGACTGGAAGAACTCTGGTACCTTCCATGATGTTTGGGGTACATGCATCATCCCTTTCATATAACTTGAAGTAGAAATCTTTCACTCTTGTCAAAATTTCGCCTCTATTTCTTGTTACAGAACCATCTTCTTTTCTCAGTGCCATAATCTGTTTTCTTCCCTTACTGAGATGTCCCTTTGCTATCTTTAGGCTTTGGTTGTTTTCAATTGCTTTCCTCACTAGTTCACAGTTGAATTTTATTACGTCTTCAGTGATACTTTGATACTTTTTCGTACTGTCTTGCATAGCTCTATGTATTCCACTTTGGAAGTCACATCTTTAGTTGTCCTCATGTCTCTTCTTTTTTGCATCAACATTTTGGTTTTTCCTGATAATTTGTTCACATGCAACTTGTTCTTAGACCCAGCTAATTTTGTTGCTGTTTCCATAAGAGCTTTGGTTACCTTTCTGTTAACTTCAGAAATATCCACTTCTTCTGATGTTAGGCCTCCTAAAGCAGAGAATCTGTTCTTCAGTTCCAACTTGAAGGTATTATGGTGTTTTTTAAGGTTGGTTATGTCAATACATTTTGTTTGTCTTATGAGCTTGCCACGTTCAAGTTTAGTGTTGAGGTGCATCTTACATCTCACCAATCTATGGTCACTACCTGTGTTAAACTTGTTTAGCACACTGCAGTCTTCTATGACGAATTTTTTGTTACACATAATAAAATCAATTTCACTTGTCGTCCCATTTGGATGTCTCCATGTCCATTTCCTGTGTGGCTTTTTCTTGAAAAAGGAGTTCAAGATGAAAAACCCTTCTGCCTCTGCAAACTCAACGAGAGTATTTCCACGCTGGTTTCTGTTGCTGTGACCGAATTTACCTACTGAAGTTTCCTCCTGTTACCGTTGCCCTATTTTTGCATTGAAATCTCCCATAATTATCTTCAAGTGCTGCTTACCTTTATTATTTAAATGACGAATTTCCTCATAAAATTCTTAAATTTCTTCTTCAGGATGACTTGTGGTGGGTGCATAAGTTTGAATAATCTGAGCCTGGTATCTTCTCGAGAGTTGGATAATGAGTTGTGCAGCTCTGTCAGAGGAACTTTCAACTTCTACAACTTTATCCTTCAGTTTCTTGTTTATTATAAATCCAACACCAGTAGTTCTGCTAGTATCTGTCCCACGATAGTAGAAGAGATGTCCACTTTTCAGTTCAATGAGATCTTCTCCTTTTCTCCTTACCTCACTTAGCCCGACGATGTCCCACTTGATCCTTTGTAGTTCCTCTTCCAATTCAAGAAGCCTTGAATCAAAAGATAGGGAGCGTCCATTATACATAGCCAAGGTCAGCATCAGATGGCAGCCTAGTCCGGTCCTCCGGGGATTCTTAGCACCCTCTGCCTTCATGTCGCACTGGCCGCAGCCTTGGCCAGGTACATTCCAGTTACTGGAGACTGAGGGCCAAGATTTAAGTTGTGGAGTCATTTTGGAGGTGTTTGGCCATAACTCACCACGCTGGCCAAGCGGGTTGGTGAGTGTGGAATGGCATTTCCTCTAATCCCGATGGTATAGTTATACCGCTATTGGCGGTCGTCAGAGCAGATTTAGTGGGAACAGGATGCACCACGAGAAGGCGGGGTTGACATTTGTCAAGGAGAGGCTGTGATGTTACGCATCACCTGACCTTACATCCCATATATATATATATATATTCTAATAAGAAGAGACCAAATGCAATAACGATTTTTTAGCTCATACGAAAAACAACATAGAAAAAATTCATATCCTGACAGGTATGAGTAAAAAGAGGATAAAAAATAGCAAATTTGAATGTAGAAAGTGTCGAGAATGCCGAGCCTTGGCTTTATCAAGGACCAGCAAAACTGCATTTTCTCACTTCCACAAAGACCTGGTTGGAAATGGGTTTCTGCAAAGCCATAGATGCAGTTAATATGCCCACCAAAAAAATTATCACAACCTCCTCAGAGTTGCATCATGAAACACTAGTTAATATTATTTTTGCATGCATCTATAACTTTCCTGGCCCAACCCATGCTCATCATCTGCTACTGAAAAGTAGGAAAATAATTACAAAAAAACACAAGTTGTGAGAGTGACTGAATGAATCAAAAGGATTATTCAGCTATAACACATTGCCTAGTAACCTAGCCGCTTACGAGAGAATTTAAACACGAATTGCAGTACTAAAGTACTACAAAATCTTAAGCTTTGCAGTGAAAAACCTCATTATTCAAAATGCCATATGATAAAAATAATGAATTTTTTTAAAAAGAAGAGAATTCCTGAAGGAAAAATGGAATATTGAATCTCCTATTCCTCAACAACTGACATCACTAGAACAATTAAATAATGCTAATAACAAACTAAAGAAATGCTTTGTGAAAGTTATATGACATTAACAATTAGTTGCAATATATACAAAGTATTCTAGTAGTGCTTTCAGTGCATAATAATGAAGTTATCATGTTCTTACTGACATTGAAAACACATCGTTAACTACAAAACTACAAAACGACCAGCTACTTTCCCAAGTGCCCTAAAAAACTAGCTAAGTTTCCAATTAAAGTGAAAGAAAAAAACACAAAAAGTTAATAGACTTGCTTGCATTAGCCTTTTTGATAAAAGAGTTAATTTTCCTTTCAAAGTAATTAAATATCTACACTGGAACAATAACATCTGGACCAAAGTAATTGAGAATGTCCTAATTTCTCAGGTACTTAGAATATCAAGAATTTGCAGCAACAATTTGGACTTCAATAACCACATTAGTATTCTATTAAACTGTTTTCTAGAAAACAAAATTCCAACATCTTTCATCAAAAGAACTTTAAGAAAATTATTCTGAATAATAGGGCAAGGTTAGCAGACCTGTTATAATTTCTTCACAGTTAATAAAATGATTCTGGCCAATGAAAGCCTTTTTGGAAGTTGGCCTGGAGGATGCGTATTAACTAAAAAAAGGAACCTAAGTGCTATAGACAGGACAGTCCTATTAAAAATAAAAAATAAAAAAAACATAAAATCATACAAAAAAACTTTAAAATTTCATTATAAAATAAAATAAAAATAAATAAAAGAAAACTAGTTATTCAGTCACTAGAATAGCTAAACTAAAAATAGCAAAACTAACATTAAAATAAATAGGATTATGAATATTCAGTAGAGGTTCACTTAGGTAATTAAATACATATAAAGATTATTAAATACACTACATGCGTATTTGATAATATTTTTTCATGTATTCTGGAGAGTTAATATTACTCTATCAATTCAAACAGGGCAGATTTCTCAGTAGTATATTTCTCTTAAAAGCTCCTCCGCGGGTAGAATTCTTTTCAGTTTGTTAAAGCCTTCAGACCCCCCACGCTTCCCCCTCCAGCAACTAGGGAGTGGCAGGCAAAAGTTCGGGGAGAATCTTTGGCCATGTTATGTCAGTGGTACAGCAAAGAAGCCTAAGAGGTAAGCTCTCTTCATTGTTCTTGAAGTTTGGGAGTCCCAAGTTCAATTAATGTACTTTTTAAGCAGTTATTTTCTATTTTTCGCATCAGGCAATAAGGTGCACACAAGTCTATTTACTTTTTGTGTTTTTTCTCTTTCACTTTAATTGGAAACTTAGCGAGTTTTTTAGGGCACTTGGGCAAGTAGCTGGCCGTTTTGTAGTTCTTGTAGTTAACGATGTGTTTTCAATGTCAGTAAGAACATGATAACTTCGTTATTATGCACTAAAAGCACTCCTAGAATACTTTGTATATATTGCAACTAATTGTTAATGTCATATAACTTTCACAAAGCATTTCTTTAGTTTGTTATTAGCATTATTTAATTGTTCTAGTGATGTCAGTTGTTGAGGAATAGGAGATTCAATATTCCATTTTTCCTTCAGGAATTCTCTTCTTTTTTAAAAAATTCATTATTTTTATCATATGGCATTTTGAATAATGAGGTTTTTCACTGCAAAGCTTAAGATTTTGTAGTACTTTAGTACTGCAATTCGTGTTTAAATTCTCTCGTAAGCGGCTAGGTTACTAGGCAATGTGTTATAGCTGAATAATCCTTTTGATTCATTCAGTCACTCTCACAACTTGTGTTTTTTTGTAATTGTTTTTCTACTTTTCAGTAGCAGATGATGAGCATGGGTTGGGCCAGGAAAGTTATAGATGCATGCAAATATAATATTAACTAGTGTTTCATGATGCAACTCTGAGGAGGTTGTGATAATTTTTTTGGTGGGCATATTAACTGCATCTATGGCTTTGCAGAAACCCATTTCCAACCAGGTCTTTGTGGAAGTGAGAAAATGCAGAGTTTTGCTGGTCCTTGATAAAGCCAAGGCTCAGCATTCTCGACACTTTCTACATTCAAATTTGCTATTTTTTATCCTATTTTTTATCCTCTTTTTACTCATACCTGTCAGGATATGAATTTTTCTATGTTGTTTTTGGTATGAGCTAAAAAAATCATTATTGCATCGGTCTCTTCTTATTAGAATGTGAATTCTGAATTTTCATAACTGCTGCAATGCACATTTTGATCTTCAGGTTTTTTTGCAAATTTCGGTTTCAAATTCTTAAGTTGTATCTCTTGTTTTTAACTCTGCTCTTATTTATATATATATCACAATTACCACCCTCCTCTCCATGGGGAAAGCTGTAATATATTTATCATCGTACACGAAGAAACTTTTTTACTTGTAAAACAGATTTTTGTGTAAATTGACAGAGAGGAAACTGACTTCTTGGATTATTTACAGTGTCATCTGAGCTAGCTTTACAGATTTTTTCCTCCTTAAGTTTTATGTTAGACAATTGTTATTTATGAAATCTCTTAATATATGGGAAATAGAGAATGATGTTGCTAAAGATATTTTTTTCATGTAAAAATGAATAAAAATTGAAAAATATTCTCATACAAGGGGCTGCAAATCTGGGTTCGCTTCTGGACGGTAAATGCCTTTGGAGTGCCCCGGAAGATAGTCCACAACTACAGTTTACTTCAGAAACTGCACCTTGCATTAAAAAAATATCTTCTTATCCTTGAACTAACTTGGGGATTTTTTTTTAACTCTATTCTCTTAAATGATTCGAATGAACCTTCATGATAAGTAATCCTACTGAATTTTATTTCTTGTTGTTGTGTGTTCTTCTTAACTGAAATATCTAGAAGCTTTTCGATTTCATATTTAGGATAGTTATTTTCTGTAAGGACATCTTTAAGTTCTTCTCTCTGTGAGCTTTTCTCATCTCTGCTGTAGATACTACTTATTTATTTTTTCTAATAGCTGTGTTACTACATTTTCCTTAATAGGATATAGACGATAGGAATTGAAATCCAATAATTTATTTGCATTCAATGGTTTTTTATACAATTTTGTAAGGAATTTTTCATCTTCATAATAGATTATAATATCTAAGAAGTTGATTTTTCTTTCTTTTCGAAGTTCTAATGTGAACTTGAGGGAATCGTCTAATTCATCGAATGGGTCAAGGATTTTTTCTGAAAAATCTTTTTCTGAGCTATCTATAATAAATAAAATGTCATCCATATACTTACTATACAGGCAAAAATATGTGGGCTGTATGAGAATCTTCTCTTCAAGTTTTCCCACTAATAAATTGCTAAGAGTGGGGAGAATGGGGAGCCCATAGCAAGTCCAGATTTTTGAATGAAAAACTTCTCAAATTGAAAGTAGTTGTTTTGCAAAGGGAAGATAAGTATTTCAAAAATTCCAACTAATGTTTATACAGGGTGTCCCAGCTAAAAGTAGCACAGTGCACATTGATTAATATAAACTTTGGAAACGTTGTTTTTGTAAGTGTATTTAATGTAAATGTTTGTTTTACAGGTTTGTAGCTGAGATTTGTGTTATTGTTTGAGTGGCATTTGAGCTGTTCAGTATGCCACAGGGTCTACAAGAAAGACTGTTTGTGGTGGAGTGCTACTTTTTGTCGAAACCCTTCAAGGCCACTTGAGAGTCATTTGCTGTGAAATTCCCAACATCAGTATTGGTGGTAAGGACTATTCAACAGTTGGTCAAGAAATTTTGGGAGACGGGAAGTGAGCTAAATTGGATGCACATGAGACAGTGCTTTGTGTGTACACCTGAAACAGTGGATGATATTGCCAGAAGAATCAGTGTGAGTCCACAGAAGTCTATATGCCAGCTATCGCAACAAAATGGTATGTCGAGCTTATCTTTTCATTGTGTAGTTCGTGCTCTGCAGTTCAAACCATACAAAGTAATGAGTGTTCAAGAGCTACTCCCAGCAGATACTGCTAAATGACTGGGATTCTTATCAGTGGATATGCAACAAAATTGCACAAGGTCTTATGGATCCTCACCTGTATTTTATGTCAGACAAGGCTTGCTATCACTTCTCCAGTTATGTGAAGAGTGAAAACACACAATATTAGTCCTCTGTGAATCCCAGAGAAATGTTCCAAACTTTACTATATGATGAAAATATATGTGTATGGTGAGCACTGTCCACATGCAGAATCATTGGACCCATATTCTTTACCAACACCATTAACTTACAGTGGTACATAAATGACATATGCAAAGTGTTCCTTGAGCAGTGGACAAAAGAGGAGAAACTGTATGCATACTTTCAACAAGACGAGGCCACAGCACATACTGAACGAACATCTTTGCATCAAGTGCATTCAGTATTCAGTGCTGAGCAAACAATGTCCAAAGGGCGGTGGTCCCCCTTGTTTGCCTTATGTCAGTACATGTGACTTTCACTTGTGGGGGAACTTTAAAGGCAAAGTATATGAAACTAATCCACACATGCTACGTGAATTGAAGACCAACATCACAAAAGTTATCAACAGCATCATGGCAGATGAGTTTCACGATGTCTCCCACAATATGCTAAAGTGAACCATTCTGTCCAATAACCAGGTGGGCGAACATTTTCAGCACTTATTGCAACGGCATGACAAGACTGTTGTAACCACAGTTTTGATATTCCTTGCAATATATGAACAATAATGTTATTATATGCTGTTTTATCCATTCATTCTTCACCATTCCAGCCCGTGCTACTTTTAGCTGGGACACCCTGTGTTTTTGTTATGAAAAACTATTAGGTCTGCCAGATCTTCAGCTATAAACTCTATAAGTTGATTTATATTGATGTGAGTATACATAGAAACTATGTCTAAACTACCCATAATAGAAGAATCTAATGTAGGAAGAAGTTAGAATTGTCCTTTCAGTTCCATTGAATTTTCAATAAAGGAAGGTGGCTCTTTTAATAGTTTCTGAAGGTGTAACTTAAGAAAATAGTTCAGATTAGAAAGAATTGAGCTTTTCGAGTCTATGATTGATTTAAGTAGTTGGTGCTCTTTATGCAATTTGACTATTCCGTAGATTTGAGGTAACCTGAACTGTAATTTAGAGAACTATTTATAATTTTCTGGTAGCTGGTTTTTCGTTTTTGGAATTGAAATAAGTTTTGAGACTTTTTTTAATCAAAGTTGGTAATGGGTTTTCTTTTACTTTTTCATATATTGGCTTTTTTTTTAGCTCTTCTTCCATTTTTTTCTTTATAATACTTCTTATCCATAATAGTTATCAATTTACATTTATTTGTCTGTTTTCAAAGCAACTACATTTTTATTTTTTCTGAAATCTTTAAGTGCTCTTAATTGGCTGTTTTCAATTTTTTTTTGAGGCTTCCTTTTCTTGTTTAAGGAATTTAGTTAGACTATTGTGATAATCTTTCCTGAGGAGGTCAGCTTTAATTTGGTCTTCTTTTTCTACAGTAGAGCAGATACTTTCCAATTCAATTACCATTTTTTCTGTATATATTTTTTCCATGGACAGATTGAGATTACTTCCTTTATTTATCACATGTAATAATTCTTGGTTAACAACTGTAGCAGTATTATCTTTTACATGACTAAAAACTGCTGCTTTATTGTTCTTACTAGATTGCTTTTCATAATTTTTTTTCTTAAGATTCAGTTTTTTATAAAAATTTTTATTTTTGTCTCTTATTACAATTTTTTTGCCATTCCTCTAATTCTGCTTTTACCGCATCACTCAAGATTCCAGAATATTCCATTTCATTTTGCACTTTCTGATAATAAGTAATGCTTTTATATTTTGCTTCAATACTTCGTTTTAACGTTTTTTGCTCTATTGTTCTTACAAAGTTGGTTGAAAGTAGTTCTTTAAATGGTTTTCTAAGCCTAAATGAATTTGGAATAAAGTTATTTACCTTGCAATTTTTTAGGAACTTGAACTACCAATTTTTCCATCTTCAATCTAGCATGTTGAACTTTCTTTGTTTATTGCTCTTGCTACCAATTTTTTTCATCTTCAATATAGCATGTTGAACTTTCTTTGACCCCATACTCTGTTTTAATTCTTTGAATAAAACTCATGTTGAAAACTGGCTTCCTAGTTTACTAAATTAAACACTTAATTAAACTTCCAATATGTTTTTTTCTAGGAATTATTCATTTTAAATTGCAAACTCTTCTCCTTCATCAGGCAGTTCCTTGTTGTCAATCTTTTTCTGTCACTATTGCAGTTAAGGTTATTTTTCACTAAATCTTGCCAGATTTAGGCAGGAACAAACCTCTGCAATCATTGATGATGGAATTCTGATTCTTCTCACTTTCTACTACTCCTTTAATTTTCTTTCATTTAGAAGAGCATTAAAAGAAGAATAGAACTTTTTTAATCGACTATCCTGGCCCTCCATAGCAGAAAGTTCCTGATCAGTCTGTGACAGACAGCATGATAACTACTAAATATGAAAAACAAAAATTTTCCGGGTACAGATTAATAAAAAAAAAGGGACTGACCCACCTTATATTTTTTCTACAAAAAAACAACAACAAAAAAACATAGCCTAGGTACTACAGCACTCGCAATAACTATGATAAAAAAACATTCTGTCCTCTATAACTAGAATTTTGCCACCACTTTCAAGCTCAAACAAAGATTTATGGAATCAAGTTATATTTAACAAAAATACAGGACTGGGGGAACATTGCTAGGAAAAGAAAATTACGATCACAGGAGAAATCTTCACTCTGTTCTACTTCTGTTTTCAGAATTTTTTTCTCCCTTTTTGATCTTAAATACAAACATTTATGTAATTAAATGATGTTTAATCAATAACACTGTACAGGGAACCCCCCCTCAAAAAAATATGGGAGGAATCTTCGCTCCATTCTCTATTTTCAATCTTAAGTACAAATATTTATGTGATATCACAATATTTAACAACCATACAGGGCAAAGGGGACATCACAAGAAAAATAAATAAGATTACTTGGCTCCATTTAACTCCCATTTTTCAGAAATTCTTGCCTCCATTTTCAAACTGAAACACAAACATTTATGCAACAAAATGATATCTAACAACAATACTGGGCATACGGAGCAATTGTGGGAAAAAGAACTTACAGAAGAAATCTTCACTCTGTCAAGCTTCCATTTTCAAAATGTTTTGAAAGACGAAAAACACTTGCATCCACGACTGGGAGTTTGTAAGAGAGGATTTAATAAGAGCTTGGGGATATCATATTATTTTGCAGGATCAAATAAAATCTGTGACGTATGTCACCCATAGCTACGATTCTGCAACCGGATCCTGGTCTCTTCATTTCTGGTTCTCTGAATTGTTTTCTTCATTGACCTTTACACCACTGCTCTGTTATCTCATCTTCTCGCCTTAAAATGCCATAAATTTGCATTTTTCTGGCAATGAAATTCTCTGCCAAACGCTTGATACTCACACTTTCTTTTTCGAGCTTTTCAGTAACTTTAACTTTTGTATCCAAATTGAGGATGTTATTCTTTGGTGTCATGGTAAGTGGCAAGTGAACAAAGGTAACTCACAGTAAGCAGAGGTTGTGAATGATAACATCAATGAACAAATGTCAAGATAATTAAATCGGAAAGTCTAGTTGAAATCCATACAAAATAGCCAGTTGTGAATACTTTGTACTTTGCATCCATCAAGGAGAGTAACGTTTGTCACATGAACTAAACCTGAGTCGCGCCACATTCTTAAGAATTCAAACAGTGCTGCAGTTTGTGTTTGTGTAAACAACTCAAAAGCAATCACTGTTTGCTTTTGAAAGGCGGGCACTAGGACCAAAACAATGTTCCGCAAATAATTGCACAACATTACGTATAAGTATACTTCTCCCAACACAATGTTATCTACAACTTCAAGCATATTGTTCCCCTGTGAATTCATCATTACACTTTATCGAGTAATGTTTTGGACTAAATTATAATACTTGATGGCACAGGAACAACTGGGAACTTTCTGTTGTTATCAGGTTCATTTACTCTCTTACCATTTCTGGTTGTGCATTAGGCAAGTTCTGTTTTAAACAGGCTCACACAGTATGTAGTTTTCTATCTTTCATTTCGGGACTGTGAAAGAGTTCCATTTTGGGCAGGTTTCTGTTTTATACAGGTTCTATCTTAAACAAGTGTTACCATATTATTTTGATTAAAATCAACTTCAAACTTTTGTAGTCACAGAAACACTGATTCTTCAATTTATTTAGATGTGCAAGTTTTTACAACTTGCACAGAGCAATGCTTGTCACATGAGCTAAACCTGAGTCGCGTCACATGCTTAAGAAGTATTCAAACAGTGAATGTGCTGCAGTTTGTGTAAACAACTCAAAAGCACAAACTAGGACCAAAACAATGTTCTGTAATTTATTGCACAGCATTATGTATACCTACGTCTCCTATCACAATGTGTTTCCTTTCAATGGTGGAAATTGAAAATATTTTTTCTACTTTGATCTAGCTCTTTAAATATGTTTCGGTTTATGCTTTGATCAAAGAAATTCAGAACACATTTCTGAACCATAAAAGAACTATGTGAAAAATCATAGTTGCAACAATTGAATTAACTTCAAATTGCCTCTCTCCAAATTTAACAGTAATATTACATGCCTTTCAACAGTAGTATTACAAGTATAAAGTATTTCTTCCAATTATTGTCTGCAAATAAATTATCACACCTCCCAGAAACAGAAACTTTCTCTAAATAAGAATCATCACTCCAATCTTCTGTGAAAATGCTTTTTCTATATCAAAGCAATACCATGTGCCTTTAGAGGATGAAACATTAGAGTTATATTTTCAGTTTTAATGGAAGTTATACTTTTTGGTTTCTGTTATATTTGCATATCCTTTCAATTGACATCTAGCAAATATGCACCGGTCCCGGACGATTCGTCCAACGACGATTGGTCCAATGCTGATTCGTCCAAAGGGACGACTGGTCGAATGTCCGATTCGTCCAATGGTACGATTGGTCCAACGCCGATTCGTCCAATGGTATCATCTTACCAATGGTAAACCTTTTTATTTTCCAGAAAGGAATAATAATTTCAATTATTCTCCTCTTTATATCCTTTAGAAAGATAATTTTCGTATATTTGGTAATTGTAAACATTTCAAAACCTGGTAAAAGGCACTCAATGGAGCATTTCTCAGCTGTTTGCATAGCACCTAGGCCGGGGCATTTTTTTAAGATTTTAATTTACAACCTAGGTATTTAGTATTTGTAAATATGTTATAAAACCTAATAAAAGGCGCTCATCCTATCATTTCTCAGGTCTTTACAAAGTACCTAGGCCCCAGGCCTTTTTAGAAGATTTTGAGTTACAACCTAGATATTTGGTATTTGTAAACATTCTATAAAACCTTATAAAAGGCACTCAACGTATCATTCCTCAGGTCTTTACGAGGCACCTAGGCCCCGGGCCTTTTTAGAAGATTTTAAGTTACAGCCTAGATATTTGGTATTTGTAAACATTTTATAAAACTTTATAAAAGGCATTCATCGTATCATTTCTGAGGTCTTTGCAAGACACCTAGGCCGCAGGCCTATGAATTAATATTTCGTGCTTAAGTGAAAGCGCAATATAATTAACTTGATTTAATATGTAAACGTTATGAATATGACATCGGTAGAATAAAAAGTCCTAAAAAGGTGTAGGCCTAGAGCCTATGAATTAATATTTCGTGCCTAAGTAAAAGCGCAATATTATTAACTTGATTTAATATGTAAACGTTATGAATATGACATCGCTGGAATAAAAACTGTTGAAAAGGCCTCTGTCCAAACCCCGATCAGTTGTTTCCATTGGGCAGTTGGCGGAAAAATCCCCTGCATTCTACAAACAGAAACGGAACACTAGTATTTTATATTATTTCATGCAAAAGAGAAACATTGAAGTTGATTGAACGGCTCGTACATCAGTAACTTCATACGGCAGCAAGGACAGTATAACAAGAAAACGCGATTCTAAAAAAAAAATAAAAAATATCTGTAACCACAATATTACGCATGAAATGTAACATTATTTTACATTCTTTGGACTACCGATACTTTTGTATAACATCGGAGATAGAATCAGAACAGATGAGACTTTTATAGCACGAGTAGCACTTCGGACAGATAGGACGGAACTGGACCAATCGTCCATTGGACGAATTGGCATTGGACCAGTCGTACCATTGGACGAATCATACCTTTGGACCAATTGTCCAATGGACGAATCGTACGAGACCCAATATGCACAATATATTTTTCATTGAATTCCAAAACTGAGGAAGCCATATTTAGGCTATTATAAGATGAATTATTACACCTGAAACTGTAAGAATATGACTTAAAGCTCATATTGGACCACACAAGAAATTATTTCAAAATAGGCAACTGATTATGAGTCATGTTCAGCCAAGGTCTTACAAACTATATATATTTTGAATGAAACAACATTCATTACTTTGGGAACAAAATGAAATGCTGAATGAACATCTAAAATTATTCCTCTCTGCAACAGCATGAATCTAAATTTATACTCTTGCATGGGGATAAATTTAAATTTTTACTTTGACAACATTTGAATTTTATTAATATAGCAGGCTGATACTAAACTTAAAAATTTAACATCAGCCTACCATGACTAATATAATATACATATCAGTACTTTTTCCAGTCATTATTTTCTTGCACACATCATCACAAATTTACATTTTGAACACTTGCCTGCACGGGGTGTGGGGTGTGTGGGTGGGGGATTATCAATTGCTGTAGCCAAACCACATTTCTCCATGCATTTCCAGCTGTTCTAATGTAAAAATAATTTCATTATTTGTAAATTTCATTTTTCATCTAATGATACATAACCCCCTGGGGGACGGAAAGATTTTTTGACTTTTTTTGTGAGCTAAGCTAGCAAGAGAAAACTCTAAGTTAATTGTCGGTTACTCAACTTCCGCAAAACGGTGCTCGAGTCAGAATAACCTCGCATTGCACGTCCCTGGGCTCCAGCGACCATGACATGGTCGGGGGCTCCTTCCTAAGGGAAGGTCTAACACTGGAACCAAATAAGAGTGATCTCACTCGGATAGTTCTTCTCCCTGCGAAAGGAAGAAAGACAGAAACTCTCAGGAGCATTAGCTACTAAACAGGAGCACACTCAATCGACTAGATACCAAATCTGAGCCCAGAGCCAGAAAAGAACTGTGAGAAATAAAAGGATTGTCAAAGATGGGAGATGATGAAGAAACCACAATGAATACAGAGGAAGAGACTAATAATGGACTGCTCTTAGAATTGGATTAAATTTTGGATAGTCCAAACTATAGAGTGACTAACACTGCAAAGGGAATGATATAGTCAGTCCTGAGCAGTATTCTAGAAACCCCACATGAAACAGCTCCTAGAAATCAGCCATCTGAATGGCGACTAGATGAATGTGAATCTACACTAACAGAGCAGCCAGCGCAGAGAACCTACGCTGAAGCTGCCAGAAAAGGATCCAAGATGGATACTCAGAAAAGACCGCTACAGAAACACACCCTCCTAGTATATGCAAAGGAGAGAAAAACAGCATCTGAAGAGGTTAAAAAGACAGTTTAGGTGTAACTTGACCCAGATACCCTGGGAATAGGGGTTAAAAACATGAAGTTAATAATGGAGGTAAGTTGATCGAATGCGTCAAAGTAGACAAAGTGCAGAGCTTAGGACGGGCGTATGAAGAAAGTGAGCATTTGCAAGAGACCATGGAAATTAGATGACCAGCAACAAAACTCCCAAGACTGATCGTCTATGATATTAAAAAGGAAGCAGAAAAGGAGCACATTGAATATGATATTAGATGACAAAACAACTTAAAAGAGCCCAAGCAGTGTGTTAGTGCTTTTCCCAATAAAAAAAAACGAGAACAAGGTCCACTGGGTGATTGAACTCTCCCCAGTGGACTTTAGAATTTCTCCATAAAAAAGGCAAAATGAACTGTGGGTGGAGGATACATACTATCTGTGAGTTCATTAGAGAGACAAGTTGCTTCAAATGTAATAGGTTTGGTCACTATAAGACCAAATGCCCGGAAATTTTTGAGAGATGTGCTCGCTGTGGCTAAGCAGGGCACAAGCACTGGAAGTGTGAAAATGAGGCTAACTGCCTGAACTGCTGCAAAGCTAACACAGAGTTTAAACTAAAACTGGGCACTAAGCATTTAAGCTTAGCAGGGGATTGCCTCTGTCTTAAAAGAGAACTTGAGATACAGAGAAACCGAGTAAATTACGGATGAGGACCCACCGCTAGAATCAGCAATGCCTCACAATGGAGAAAGAGTCACGCCTCAAGGCGAACGCAAGAGCGGAATGGAAAATTGCCAGAAGTGTCTTGAAAGGAAGGGAAAATATCACCTGACAGCATGATGTGAAATAATACAGGACTGTGCTCCGGCTTGGATAGTAATAATGCAAAAGTGTGCATTTCTGTATCTCTGGAAAAATGTATTTCTTAAGATGTGTGAAAATTTGTTATTGAAATGTGTTTTGACCCTTTCCATCTCAATTCAGGCAGGGGGTGTCAGGTGACTACCTCCAATTTAAAAAAAAATGGTAGCCACTCCTAATAGAGATATAAAGTACTGCAAAAGGATTTTTCATAAAAAAATTTTTGTTCGAGCTACAGCAGTTTGAAAATAAGCAAAAAATACACTCGTGACGAAAATCATGTGAAACACCAAATTTTTAAGTGCACACTACTCCTAAACTATAACAGGTAGAGACTCAAATTTTTTTTTATTTTGAAGCTATTGAACTGGCCTTTCTTCAGATTTACAGAAATTGGTCAAACGAATGTTACCAGATGGCAAAAAAAAATATATTTATTACAAAAATTTTTAATTTTCCACAAATTTAGGATTTTTTTTTTTAAGAAAAAGACTTGGGTAAGTGTGCCAACCTGCACCCCTACTAGGGTTGTCTTAGCAGTAATTTTATTTTATCCTGTGATGCTTGTAACTCATAAAATTAATTTTTCAAATATACAAAATTTCAAAAAATCAACATTTTTGAATTGCAATATCTCAAAAACCCCATTTATAAAAATTCTGTCCAAACAATGTCCTAATGGTAGGTAGTTAACTGGGGGAATCAGATTACTGGATTTTTGCCTTGAAATTTTCCTACAAATTTTTGAAAATGCACTTCTCTCCTGCTAGAACCTCACGGTTGGGTTATTATTAAAAAAAAAAAAATCGAAAAATATTTCTGAAAAGTTTACCGGAGTATATATTCCAAATTGCAGTGTCAATCTATATTTTAAAGTCATTTTTATGATTTTCAATAATTGCCGCCTATGTACATGTTTAATTTTTTTTTTAAATCCATAGTCTTTACACATACAATACTTTATCTCAGTTGCAGTTAAGATTCAATTTCTATTTACATAAGAAAAAAAAGCCTCAAAAAAAAAAAAATTATGAGCTTACCATCATAACTACAAATTATTCGAACTGAGAAAAGCTGCTGGATTTTATCGATTTCCTTCACATCAAAGTTATGAAGTCGTGCAGAACATCCAACAGGAGTTGGGACATTCACCTTTAGAAGTAAATTTTTTAAGGGCACTGGACACTTGACCTGTTTTCTTGCCACATTCTTCTGGCCACCAAAAACCTCTGGTTGGTCCATGAAAGATACAGTTATGTCCTCAAATTCTTCAGATATGTTTGTAATCTGTCCCATCCATCCACCAGTTATTGTCATAAATACATCCTATAAATTCTCCTATTTGAAAATCATTAACAGAAAATGGGTTCTTTTTTTGTTGGCTTGAAAATTGCACTGCTTTATGTGGGTGCCAGAACGTTCTGGCCATCGATGGTTTATTTCCTTGTACTAACCAGGAATGCTGCGACTGTATTTCAACAACAGATTTTACTGTATCCCACTCTTCTACTTTGCTGGTTCGATAAGATTGAACTTCACAAGTTGTGAGGAGTAGAAGTTTAGTCTTTGGGATCAAGGGGAGACAGTTTCAACAAATGAAGGTGCATCTCTTAAAGCTTGTGAAGCTTCTTTCTTTAAGTTGAATTTAGTAACAAAATGTTTGCACAGGCCACCTACACCATCACATGCACTCTTGCATTGGCCTGTGGCTGAGACAGTACTCCATAAAAATTGCACTGAGCAGTACCATTTTCAGTGCCACAGCTTTGGAAAATCAAACTTTGAAATCATATCAGCTGCAGTTTAATCCAAAAATTACTGCAAATTGCAGTTTACCCACGAGTCAAAAATTGCCCAAGTTTCATAAAATCATTCACCACCATTTTCACTGTTACTAATTTTTTCTTGCCATTTTCGGATTTAGTCACATTTGGCTACTTCGTGAATGCTTAGTGCGAGCCCTGCTGGGAATTGTGTTCTCATGTTATTAAAATTCATTAAATAATGTTTACAGTTCTCATTTTTTCACCTAATTCAAAAATTAAAAAAAAAAAAAAGTGCCATTTTTCAAAAATTGGAAAAAAAAAAATTGAAAAAAAAAGTGTCATTTTTAAAAATATGTAAGAATTTTTCAAGGCAAAAATCCAGTAACCTGACTCCCCCAGTAAACTACCTACCATCAGGACATTGTTTGGACAAAATTTCAGAATTTTAAAAAATGGATTTTTTGAGATATTGCAATTCAAAAATGTTGATTTTTTGAAATTTTGTATATTTTAAAAATTAATTTTATAATTTTATAAGTTACAAGCATCACAGGATAAAAATAAAATTACTGCTAAGACAACCCTAGTAGGGGTGCAGGTTGGCACACTTACCCACCTGATAAGTCTTTTTCTTTAAAAAAAAAATCCTAAATTTGTGGAAAATAAAATTTTTTTGTAATAAATATAATTTTTTTGCCATCTGGTAACATTCGTTTGACCAATTTCTGTGAATTTGAAGAAAAGCCAATTCAATAGCTTCAAAAAAAAAAAAAAAAAATTCGAGTCTCCACCTGTTATAGTTCAGGAGCAGTGCGCACTTAAAAATTTGGTGTTTCATATGATTTTTCGTCACGAGTGTATTTTTTGCCTATTTTCAAAATGCTGTAGCTTGACCAAAAAATTTTTTTTATGAAAAATCCTTTTGCAGTACTTTATACACTATCTACCAACAAGTAATTGGACACCTGTGATAGCAAAGGAAAACAAAGTTTATTCACCTTCAATAGTTGGTGGAGCCTCCACGAGCGGCAATTACAGCTGCGACCCTCCGGGGCATACTCTCAACCAGGTGTTGTACGACGGCTAGCGGTATTTTCTTCCACTCGGAGAAAACAGGTCAGTTCCTTCACCGATTTCGGACCCTTAAGTCAATGCTCCAACTCGTCCCAGAGGTGCTCGATAGGGTTAAGGTCCGGGCTCTGCGCAGGCCAGTCTATTCGATTAACCCCATTGTCACCATACCAAGCCATGGTGGACCTCGCAACATGACAGGTGGCATTGTCATCCTGGAAGTAACATGGGTCCACCCCGTAAAACTGCCACAACGTAGAAAGCACATGGTCATCCAAAATGGTGCATTAGGTTTCGGCGTTGAGTCTACCAGGAATTGCGACCAAGGTTCCAGTGCCATACCAGGAGAAACACCCCCATAGCATAATTCCACCGCTGCCGAACTTCACAGTTGGCACAATACATTCCGGCAGGAGGCGCTCTCCAGGCAGACGCCAAACCCAGACCCTGCCATCTGAACCGTAGAGGGTGAACCTTGAGATTCGTCGCTCCAGAGAACCTGTTTCCACTGTTCAACGGTCCACTGTCGACGTTCTTTGCACCACGTTAGCAGAGCAGCGCTATTGGACTTGGTGATCAAAGGCTTGTGGGCGGCAGCACGTCCATGATAACCGAGCAGATGGGATTCATTGAAAGAACACTCCCAGATGCCTGTTGAAACTCCTCGTGGATGTGGCCCATCGATTTGGTGCGGTTCTTCCGAATTTCTCTGGCCAGCACCCATCGGTTTCTAACTCCCAGTTTTGTGGGTCTGCCGGGTCAGGGCACATGCCGACAGTCACCTCTCATCTTCCACTCGCTAATAATGTAGGCCACTGTCGATTTTGAGTACTTCAACTCGCTGGATGTCACGTATGGATCGGCCATTTCTGTGATACCCGGCGATTACACCTTTCTCGAAATCAGAGAGCTCCAAACTGCGTGGCATCTTGCATGCGACTGGTTGCGTTGTTGTTTCCCACATGATATTTAATGGCGGCGGCCATGACGTGTATCAGGACCGCTGATATCGTCGATTGCAGGGGTGTCCAATAACTTGTTGGTTGATAGTGTATCTCTATTAGGAGTAGCTACCATATTTTTCCAAAAAATTGGAGGTGGTCAACTGAAACATGTTGGTCATGCCTGCCTGAATTGAGATGGAAATGGTCTTTTGTATTTTACTGTGTATGAATGTATTAAAGGCCTCGAGCCCAGGAAAAGAAAAGAAAATGTTCGCACGAACAAGTCTCCCAGTCAAACCTTGTTCACTGCATCCGTTTCCTGCTCACACCACCCGTCCACAGGTCACCTGCAGCTCCCCAAATGGGGATATTAGTATAATGCTTACCCCGGTAAATGTAACTAGAGAGTTCCATTAAACCCTGTTGTGCCTGCACTTAGGTGGTACAGGATTATGGTTTTCAGCTTTAATAAGACATTAGTATCCTCAGGTTGGATTAAAAATATTTATTTAACAGTTGTCAATTCTAAATTATAATTAATATATCACCCATGAAAGAAATACGGGATTACGTCATATGATACAAGTTTTGAAGATGACAAACTGATTTTTGGCGTAAATGTGACAAGGATGGTAAGTCAGATAATATCCGAAAACTTTAAAATTTTCATCGTCCTGGTGCGGGACTTGAACCCGCGTCTCCCAGAAAACGCCCGGGTATGCTAAACACTACACCACCCAGAACGACCAAGTTTCAAGTTTCCGATCAATTTGAATATAACCATCACAGGATTCGCTTCAACTAGCGAATCCTGTGATGGTTATATTCAAATTGATCGGAAACTTGAAACTTGGTCGTTCTGGGTGGTGTAGTGTTTAGCATACCCGGGCGTTTTCTGGGAGACGCGGGTTCAAGTCCCGCACCAGGACGATGAAAATTTTAAAGTTTTCGGATATTATCTGACTTACCATCCTTGTCACATTTACGCCAAAAATCGGATTGTCATCTTCAAAATTTGTAATATATCCCCCATATGTCTTTTGTTTCTCCTGATATATTTTTCCTTCACTGATGGAAGGGGGGGGGGGGAAGCAATTTATTTAGATTTGATACTATATATCTGCACATCTAAAAATCCTAACTATGACTTTTTTCTACACACTAGCAATCATGTCCGTTCTCCAAAAGGTGAATTTATAAAATAATATTTTGAACATAAAATTAAAGAAAGGGAAAGTAATTAATGAAAAGAAAAGTAATTTAAAATATGTAACTGTTTTACGATTTAGAACAGCCTTGTGACATCAGCATATGATTTGACGTAAAAGCAGGCTTTGGCGCCCCTTAATTTTAAATCAAAATTTGAAATTCTCAAAGCATTTCAGTGATTTATAAAATTATTCTTAAACCTATCAGCATTTTGAAACAGTAAAGCTAAGCCACCCTTTTGAATTTTTTGGTTTTTAGACGTTTTTCTAGGTGTAGAAGTGGTAACAAAATTCAAGCAGAAAGTGTTTCAAAGCACTGCTTTTTTTTTTTTTCTTCTGATTTCGTGCATTTGCAGGCATCCGGAATTTAAGACCTACCAGCATACCAATTTTTAGATCTCAAGGTTATTTAGAAGTGGTCTAACAATTCGTGAAAAGTTCAAGCAGACAATGTTCCAAAGCCGCCTTTTTTTTTTTTTTTTTTTTTTTGTTTCGTAATTTTCTAGGTATACGGACTTTAAGACCTATCAGCATGACAATTTTCAAATCTCTAACTAATTTAGAAGTGATTGAACAATTCGCGGATGAACACATTCGCATTTTCCCTCTTTGCTTCTTATATATGAGGCGAAAGCCGATATTTACATAGGTATTCACGTATGCAGGCGGAAAACGCCGAACTTTAATGAAAGCATCGCTACATCATTAAGCATTGCATCATTACTAGTTTGATATTGTTACCTGTACTTTCACCCAATGAGAAGAGAGTGCTAAAAATAGCTGCATCACCATGGCAGCAGGTCACAGGACCAGAACGTTCCTCTGTGGTTATTTTGAAGACAGACAAGCCGTTTATTTCTTTCCTTTGCATCTTTAAAAAATGCTTAAAAATCAGAAAATGACTTTTTCTAAATTTCTTTTTGTAAAAAAGGGATGATAGTTGTAAGTTTATGCTGTAAAAATTTCAATGCGTTATGATTTATGATTTGCCATATATCCATTTTTCTAAATGGATCCCATCGCTAAATAGAGAATTTTGTGAAATTTAAAAATTTAATTACTTGTAAATTAAATTGAAATTCAAAAATAGGGCGATGAGGTGCAAAAATTAGGTCATGGCACTACATGCCTAGTGCCTACAAAGTTTCGTGGTTCTGTTGCTGTTAGTGTGTCCGGAATGCGACCTAATAACACTTTTTTGCTTACCTTAACTTTGAAATACAATAGCTCTTGAAGTATCGCTAGAATCGAAAAACGGTTTATTTCAACGTGTTCTCCAAACAGTTCTTTACAAACGATGTAAATTTCATATTTTTGTGTTCAATACGTTTTGCGCTGTGAGCTAGGAAAGCAAGAGTGTCGCGAAATTTCTAAAACAGCGGCAGTTACTTTTTTTAGAATAGAGAGAAAAGCTATCAGGTATGTGATTTCCAATCATTCAGAGAGAGAAAAAAAGATCCGAGAAGTGTATAATCACTGTCACATTTTCAGTAAATATCATGGAACAAGTCACTAAGTTCATTCCCATGGTTTTTTATAATCACTTCTGCTACAATACTCCCACTTATTAAACAGCTGGGTTATCATGATGCACCCATTATGTTGATTCTCAACAATGAAGAAAAATACATTTTCTTTAGAAAATGGTGAATAAAACCACTTGATTCATGGTAAGCAGGTTTGATGGAATACCCAAAAAACCTAGCCAAGGATTAATTTCTAAACATGAAGAGATAAATCTCATCAGATAAAATGGATCTTGTGTTTTTAGAGGGAGTTCATCTCTATGACTACTTAACTTCATTAGGCAAATGCTACAAAACTTATTTAACATTTACAGATGCTTTTCTGCAGTCTGCTAAATGGGATGGAAATATCTGCTTTGATTATTATAGGCATGCTCAAGTGGTATGGAAAAATATACGGTATTAAAACCCATGGAGAACATATACATATCATGAAACTTATCCCAGAAGATAGTTTCATGGTTAGACGTGCTTCTAAATAAACTAACAAATAATAAAGATATCACATACCTATTATTGGAACATATGCAGCGCATTACTGTAACGTGCTGCATATGTTCCAATAATAGGTATGTGATACCTTTATTATTTGTTAGTTACCTTGGAGAACATTTCAATATTTATGTGATTACTTTCATTATCTTCATGTAATGTTTTCAAAAATTTCAGAAAGCACTGTTTAAAGATCTATGGGTTGAATCCATTCTGGAATTATACATAACATAGATTATCTTGAGATGCTATGTTGAAATTTACTAGTGTGAAATTGCTTATGAGGTACAGAATATGATATTCTGCTCTTTGTATACAAGGGAACCACAGGTGACATTTAACAGTATCTCAACAGATTCAGACAAGAAAATACACAGTTACAGTATCACTGAGCTGTTCACTGGGATTCAGAAATTAGCTCCTAAAAAAAAGATCAGCTGGGAAAATCAAAATTACTGATGGCATTAGATTTCACTTATCGTTGATGTATCGAACATCTCTATTTACTGAAATCTTGGTACAAACAACACAAGCTCCATTGACACCCAACACACATCTCACACAAGACCTTTGGTACTTCATACTAATTTTTTTTTGTTTTTTTTTTGTTTTTGTAGACATTCCTGAATTTGGTTCTCCCAAGATTCCTTTACCTTTTTTTCTTACCATTTGGACAAAATAAATTTTCTTAGTTAGCTCTTCATTACTCATTACTTTCAACATGGCCAAACAACTTCAAAATATTTGTCTCCACCCTACTAACTTTTGTACCACATTATACAGGGTGTCCATAAAGTCCTTCCCACATTACAAAAATTAATATAAAAAATCTATGTAAGTTAAAATAAAATGGTTGGCAACATAACATAGCAGCACTCATAAAGTTTTTTTCTTTTTCTGTTCTTTAGGTGAGTGCTACTGCTGAATAAGAGGAGCATTTCATCAATAATGGCTTCCATGCAAGAAAAAGAGGTGTGTGTGTTGTGGTTCCATGAGACCAAATCGGCAGTTACTGTCCAGCGCCATTTCAGAAAAGAGTACAGGCGAACACCACTGGACCAAACAAACATAAAAGCGTGGTATGAAAAGTTTAAAGCGATGGGTAATGTTGGCGATCTCCCCAGAGCTGGCAGACCACTGAGACAGCTGCAGCTGTTCAGGAGACATTTCTGTGAAGCCCCAGGAAGCCCATTTGTCGTGCTTTGCTAGAAACTGGAATTCCCCATGCAATGGCTCACAAAATTTTACACAAATATCTTCATCTGTATGCTTATAAGGTACAGATCATTCAAGCACTTCAGCCTGATGACCGGCCTCGCAGTGCTGCATTTGTGATGGAGATGTTGCAGTGCATAGCTCATGATTATCTGCACCTTGTGTGTTTCTCAAATGAAGCCACATTCCATGTCTGTGGTACAGTAAATAGGCACAATGTGCGAATCTGGGGATCAGAAAATCCACATTATGCCATCGAACAACAGAGGGCTAGCCCAAAAGTGGTGCGGCCTGATGCATGACAGAATCATCGGACCTTTCTTTTTTACAGCGCCCACGGTAACATGTAATGTGTACCTGGACATGCTGTAACTTTTTGTAGCAACTCAGTTGCATGCACTCCAACCTTTGGTTATTTTCCAACAAGATGGTGTCCCACCACATAGGTCAATAATGGTTCGTGAGTTCCTGAATGCCACATTTCCAGACAGATGGTTTGGCCATGATGGTCCCATGACATGGCCACCTGGATCGCCCGACATAACCCCTCAAGACTTTTTCCAGTGGGGTTATGTGAAAGACCAAGTTTACTCTACCAGTGTTCCGAATGTCGAGACATTAAAGAGCAGAATAACAGATGTCATTGGTTCTGTCTCTACTGAGATGTTAAGCAAAATATGGCGTGAAATCAAATATCGCTTAGATGTTCTCCAGGCCACAAATGGCACCCATGTGGTGTACTGATACTGGAAAAAAAAAACAAAAAAAAACAACCTTACTTGTGCACTATCATTGTCATGCAATCTTTTTGTTGTATCGTAATTTTTGGCAGATAAGCCGCTGCATATATGAATTCGAAATAAATTTTCGGTCTGCGCGGCTTATACAGCATGGCGGCGTATACCTACGGCTTTTTTTTCTTTTTTTGGCGGAACGAAATTAGGTAACAAAGAACTTTTTGGCTTGTTCCATTCTTTTTTCTGCGGGAAGATATCTCAATAGAGAGGGAATGGAATAATGATGTTACAGCCACGTGCAATAAATTCCACCCACCCCTTCTTAAAAGAAGACATGGAAATAATAGGTTATAGGATTGAGGTGGGACAGGCAAAAGAGAGAGAGGTGACTCTGATAAAACTCGATAAAAATCCGTGGCTGGGGAAAACTTTGCAAGGAATCGATCTGGTTAGCAAGGATCACCCTTGTTTCATGCTCCTAGCAACTAACTCTCTTTGAACTCATGAAGTCATAAGCTTTGCTCCGAGGCTAAAGCTCTCTCTCCCCTTTTGAAACGGGATATCCGACTACCATCCAAGATCGATTGTCACTGGTCAATGACAGCATGTGCAAATTTTGTCACTCACATGTGCGTTCATTGCATTCAGTTCGCCCGTAGTTCACCAAATTGCATTTTCTCGAGTACGCTATGTGTAGTTCTACGTTATCATGGAAAGTAAAATGACAAAACGCAGAAGTTATACACTGCCGGACAATTGCTAAGGACGGATGACAATAGCAACGATAGCAACCATAAAATGGAAGGCAGGAAAATGTGGAAATTAGCATAAGTGCGGGATACAGTAAGACGTGTTGTGCGTATGCAAATTTTGGATTGCCGAACTTGTTCGTGACGTCATAGTGCTGATAAGAGATATAAAGGATTTGGCGCGTATTGACCATTGTTGTTCAAACGCAAAGTTGAAAGGGAAAGAATCAATTGACGAACTTGCAATTTTCAGTATGTGTTCCCGACATCACCTAGATGATTTTACGCATGGCCGTATTATTGGCAAGACTGAAGAAGGGCGAAAAATAACAGATGTTGCCAGGGAGTTCGACGTCAGCCACAGTGTTGTTTCAAGGATTTGGAAATCATTTCATACAAATGGAGAGTGTAGCAAACGTCACGGGGAGGTCGTGTTCGCAGTACGACACCTGCAGAAGATCGGTACATAGTGCTATCAACAAAAAGACACCGGCGCAGAACAGCTAGTGAGGTAGCAAATCAGTTTATGGCTGCTACTGGCAAGCGGATCTCCCGAAAAACTGTCGCCAGACGTTTGCATGAAGGAGGATTATACGCCCGCCGTCCTGTTGTGTGCATCCCATTGTCCAGACGTCCCCGTACCGCCCGTTTGCAATGGGGCCATCAACATCGCAATTGGACTGATAACGATTGGTCTGCTGTCCTCTTCTCAGATGAGAGTAGATACAGTCTATCGTATGATGGTCGACGACAACTGATCTGGCGTGATAGTGGTACTGCATATTGTCCAGCAAACATACAGGAAAGAGACCGATATCCAACATGTAGTGTCATGGTATGGGCTGGCATCATGATCAATGGCCGTACGTCCCTCTATGTGCTTCCAACTGGGACTATGACTGGCCAATGATACATTAATGATGTTCTGCTACCTCATGTTCGCATGTTCCGTGGTGCTGTCGGTGATAGATTCATTTTCATGGACGAAAACGCAATGTCATCGAACAGTCGCTGTCCATGAGTGTCTTCAGAGCGAGGATATTCAACGCCTCGTATGGCCAGCACGTTTTCCAGATCTGAATCGCATTGAAAATGTGTGGGATGTTTTTGGGAGGAGTCTTGCTGGTCGCTAATGCCCTCCAATAAACAAGGACACCCTCATCCATGCACTGACAGAGGAATGGGATAAATTACCCCAACAGCTGCTTGATAATGTTGTGCAAAGCATGACACGACGTGTGGAATCTTGCATCGCCCTCCATGGTGGCCATATCTCGTATTGACATCTTACGCCGGAACGCCTGCGGACGGTAATTGCATTTTTTTCACGTTTACATATTCTGCACAAAATGGCCTGTTTGTCCCTTGAACACGTCCCAAAGCCTTCTGGATTTCAGAGCACAATAAATTGCCTTTCTTGTAATGTCCTGGCATTCTGACATTATTTTATTTCACTTAGCATTTCAACCACACTTACTTTTTTATGCGCTATATAGCCGTTTATGATCCGTCCTTAGCAATTGCCCAGCAGTGTACTTCTAGTTTTAAGCTAATGGTAAATAAACATGTTTTTCCGAATCCTGAAAAAATATTACAAATTTGACATACTATGTAAATATTTAGTGCCTTAGTAAATCTGCAGCGTTATTAAAAAATCCCACCTTATTGTCCTTTCCTGAACACAGCAATTTTCGCTTGGCTTACATAGAACGTTTTCCCGAAATTTGTTTGGAGTTCCCAATTCAATACTCAATATAGGCCAAGAAACGGCAATCTTTATACCCCCTCAAACTTCCGAGGCCAGCAGTTGCCCTAAGAATGAACAGACATGAAAATTCAGACAAACAAAAAAGCTTCTTCCTGTCATTAGGCACCTTGGAAAACTGCCACACCAGAAAAATGTCACACATTTAGTGTTCCTCGGAGGAACAGCAATTTGTGCCCTGCCTCTTAATGAAAAGTGTGAGGCAGTTTTCCTGTGCGGCGGCCTTCCGATGTGAAGCAGTTTTCCAAGTTGCTGAAAGATGTGTGGCAGTTTTCCAAGTTGCTAAAAGATGTGTGACAGTTTTCCAAGTTGCTGAAAGATGTGTGGCAGTTTCCCAAGTTGTTGAAAGATGTGTGGCAGTTTTCCAAGTTGATGAAATATGTGTGGCAGTTTTCCAAGTTGCTGAAAGATGTGTGGCAGTCTTCCTGTGTGGCGGTCTTCTGCCAACCACATGCAGAACTTACAGCAATGTTTCATATTGTTGTTGATAGTGTTTAGGAGCTCAGATGGAGCAAACACCACTGTTCTTGCAAAGCTACTCTGAGGGAATATTGGGAGATTGGTATCCGGCAAATTGGTACCCACGCAGTTTCATCTCTTCCTATTCAATTTTAATGTCTGAATTTCATGCTTTAGCATCATCTTCACTTCTTCTAAGAAGTGAAGATGATGCTAAAGTATGTTCTTCACTTCTTAGAAGAAGATGATGCTAAAGCATAAGATTCGTAAATTATTTCATAAATTGAAGCAATCAGGACATTTTCCAATAATTGAATTTTAGAAAACTCATACCCAGGAGAATGGTACCCAGGAGATTGGTATCCGGCAAATTAGCACCCGGGAGATTGGTACCCGGCAAACTCGTACCCGGGAGATTGGTACCCTTCTGTAGTTGCGCCGTTACGGGGGCATATACGGTGGGGGACTTTTCCAATGTGGGAGACTTTTTTAAATGTGGGGGACTTTTCCAATGTGGGCGACTTGTCAAATGTGGGGGACTTTTCTGATTACCGGCATATACAAATTGCATTAACGGAAGATTATTCCTCTTTGGTGATTGTCGTTGCGGATAGCTGTTCTTTTGGAGGACTTTCATCCACCGCTACGAAAATACGCTGCGGAAAACTCCTACACCTTCTCATATAAGGGAATGCACACAAATTGCATTGTGTACCAGATATTGTCAAAGTTTTCCTAGTGGTATAAAATGATAATAGGAAATTTCCTACTGACATAAGAGGGTATACAAGATTCTAGTGGCATAAGGGGAGGTATAAAAGTTTTTCAATTTATTAAATTTTGAGTTATAATTTTAATACGTATTTTTTGTGTAATAATATAAAATAAAAGCTAATGAAAAGAAGAACTGGATACCAGAGAACTGTCCTCAAAAATTTTAAGGGTCCAAATAAAAATTGCGGTTTTGTTCTCTTCGTGGCCACGTTACCAAAAGTTGGTTATACCCGAGTAACATAAAGTTTCCATAATTTCGTATTTAATTACGATATTTAATGTAATTCTTTATAAAAAAAATGTTTATAATCAACAACTCAACAAAAGAATTTCAGGGTTTTTAAACTACAGGTCAACAAATTCTCTGTGGGCATGTGCAAACTCACGAAACCTACCCGGGTGGGGGGTTTTAATACCGAAAATATAAAATATAAAGAATTGCTGATCCGATTTTCTGATTGGGTTTTCAGTGTTTGCAAACTAAAACTGTACAAAATTTCTGTGGGCATCCGTCATCGCAGGAAACCTGTCTGTGGAAGGGCGGCAGAGTTAATGCCATAAAATATAAAGAATTTGTAGCCCAATTGAGATATTTTAACGCGTTTACAAACTACTGCTCAACAAATACTCTGGGCATGTGCTAACGTTGGAAACCTGTCAGGAGGCTTAACCCCCGACAAGTTTCCTACCTTTGCACGTCCCTTGGATAATTTGTTGAATTGTACTTTTTAATCGCTGAAAATCTCCCAATTAGACAGGAAATTCTTTATATTTTATATTTTCCGCATTACACCCCGTCCTCCCAGACAGATGTCCTGCCTTTGCACGTGCCCCCAGATAATTTCTTGAGTTGTAGTTTGTAAACTCTGAAAACCTCCCGATCTGAGCAGCAGTTCTTTATATATTCGTCATTACCCCCTGACAGGATTCCTACACCAGCACATGCCAGGAGAGAATTTGTTGAGCTGAAATTTGTAAACACTGAATATATCCCGATCAGGCTACAAATTCTTTAAATTATATATTTTCGGTATTAAGCCCCCCCCCCGACAGGTTACCCGCATTTGCTTGTGCTCTCAGAGAATTTATTGAGTTCTAGTTCGCAAACGCTTTAAATGTGCTCCCGATCGGACTGGAAAATTTTGATATTTTATGCTTTTGGTATAACCCCCGCGTAAAGCCCCGGGGAGTTAATACCAAAAGTAACTCTTATGTGATTTAGATGACCAACCTTTGGGTGATAGCCACGAAGCGGTCAAAACCGCGATTTTCATACTTCTCCTTAAAATGTTTGTGGTCACACTTCTCCTACACCCGAGTTGTCATTTATGCAATTTGTATATGCCCTGTAATGTTGCAGCAACAGAAGGGTACCAATCTCCCGGTACGAATTTGCTGTTTCCCACTCTGAGGAAACAACAACACGTCTCCCTATAGCATCCCACACATCATCAACAGAATTAAGGTTGGGAGACCTGGCGAGCCAATCCGTATGTATAGTGGTCTCTTCAAGATGTCGTTCCACCAGCCTGGCTCGGTGGGGACGAGTATTATCGGTTTGTAGGATAAATGCACCTCTGATTGCACATGCATAACGACGAACATATAGAGATCCACGAGATCATCTGTTTATCGTCTAGCATTTATGTTATTTAATGGAAGCACATGCAAGTCCATGTGTCCACGTAGTGAAATGTCACCCCAAACCAGCGCGCCACCTCCACCATAAGTGCCCCTTTCACAAATATTAGAAGGGTCCCTACTTCTCTCCAGATCAGAACACGGCTGGGATCGCTCTGTAAAGCAAATCTGGACTCATCTGTAAAGAGTACAGATCTCCATTGGTTTTTAGTCCAATTAACGGGAATTCTTGCCCATTTAAAACATTTTCTCCTGTGACGGAGGGTAAGAGGAGCGCATGGTGCTGGTTGCCTGGCATAAAGACTACCTTCGCGAAGCCTTCTGCACACAGTGGAAGCTGCTACCAGAGTTCCTGTAGCTGCAGCAAGAGCAGGTAGCAACTGTGTCGGGGTAGTAGTCCTGTTTCTTCGAGCACATAATCGAAGATATCCGTCATTCACAGAAGATTAATATTTTCATGCATATGTGATATATTAATTGTGTAAATTTTAATCTTGTCAAATATTAATCTTCCCAGCAAAAAGACAAGTGCTGGGAATCTGCAGGGCTCCAGCTGGCAATGATGGGTCATTGCTGGCTAAAATTTGCCGCTCACAAGCTGAGAATTACGGTCCTCCAAGCTAGCACCAGGACTGGTCTGAAGCTGGCAACCCAAACAACCCCAACACGAGATTCAAGCAGAGGGACTGCCCATGTGCAAAAGTAACGCATGCACAGTGTTTCACGCCAGTTAGTTGTAGTCACTTCTGTGCAGAAGGTTACTACTACAATGGATCAAACAAATCAAAGCTAAGAGTGTTTCTAATTTCCATGCTCTTAAAAACGATTTTAGTTTCCATCTAAGAATATTTGAATAGCATACTTCAAAAGCTGGGTGATACTTCTTGCCAAAATTCGCTCTGTCTTCTGAACCAATTATCGATTTATTTTGAATACAGTAGAATAATGTGAACATTTTTCTTTGACACTTCATTAAGACACACCAACGCAGAGCACATTTAAGGAAACAAGCCTCCCCCATTTTGGGGCCCCAGTATTACTGACACATCAAATATTTCACTATGGGTGGATGAATAAAAATACCCACGAGAAAACATTCCCAAAATATGATGAGGAAGCCATAAAAATATACACGCGGTATTGAAGTGTTATTCCGTGATTCATGGACGAATCAGTGGTAGCAAGAAAATGTAAAAATCCCCAGCCACTACACCTCCGAGTTGCGTTCAGCTTGCTTAAATTATATCGAAGTAATGGTAAAATAATATGATCCAAATCTCATGATTCAAACGAATTCATGATGTATGAAAATCCCCCCTCCCTGGGGGCCCAATTACAGATGTGCACAAAAAAAACTTATGTAAAGCTTTCGAAAGATTTGAGGATGGACTGGGGGCAACTATATTTTTTGCGGATCCTCTTATAAAAGCGGAAATATAAATTTTTTTTCACAAGGTAGTTCAAAAGGACTAGACTAGTAGAGAACTACCGGACATGGACGGCTTCTACTTGTGAACTTCAATTAAACTTTGTTTTGTTCTAATTCAAATTAATTCAAACTCTCGACGTGGTCAGGAACACCAAACAGAAATCATCGCTCTTTCCATGTTAATAAGTTTAAAAAAAAAAAAAAAATTAAAAAATTTCCACGTTTTGTTTTGTTAAAAAAAAGAATGGTGGTCCATTGAGATGGAATATTCTTCACTTCCCCTCCCTTGATTCGCAGATCCAGTTAGTAAAGCGGAGGAAGCAGAGCGCCTGTTAACAAACAAATCTATATCAGTTTTGAGAACCTAATTTACTTCCCTTATCGTTATGGGGGAGATACTCTCGTAAGTCAAACCGGAAGCCTTGCAGTTAAGTGATTACACAAGTTAGTTGGAGTACCACACTCCCCCTTACAGTTGGTTTCATCAAACGTTATGCCTTCAAACAACATATTCTTGATTCCATGGAATCAATCAGCTCTGAGGTCTTTGAAACACAGTGCACCCAACTTACCCTGAATTTATGACAGTTGAAGAAGAACTTCGTTACAAGTTTCTTCCACGGGGAAAACATGCACTCATCCACTTAAATTATTGGATTATAAACATATCTCCAAAACAGTTTTTCTACAATTTCAACAAACCCAATGCCAGAAAAAGAATCTCATGCACCTCAAGCTTTCGATTGATATCATCATGGATGATGAAACAAAAATCTGCTTGGAAACCCAAAAGTATTTCACTTCTCGTTTCAGTACCTATACCCCTCCAACACAATCTACTGACGCCATCTTACAGAACTTACTACAAGTTCCTGCAGATCTGACAGACACACTTACAGCTCTGATTACGAAAACTGAAATTTGTACTTCACTCACTCAAGTGCATCTGAATTTTTTGTTCCCAGTAAGGATGGCTTACCGGTCAGCTTTTATCGTGCTTTTCAAACATTTCATTTACCTATCCTACTTCCCTGCTGCACCGACCTCTTCATGTCAATAATCTCACAAACTTTTATTGTTGCCTTGATTCAATCATAACAAAAAAAAAAAAAAAAAAAAAAAAAAGGATGTTTACTTATATAGATTAAGATAATACAACGTAGTTGTCACAAATGTTTATTTTCTCAAGCTGACCATGGTTTCGCTGGGTATTTTAAACCCATAAACAAAATGAGATTTTTAGGATCAAAGGACTATGTTGAAGACAAAAACTCATGGGGAATTTATCAAATTCCATGTGAATGTGGCGCTTCGTACATAGGACAGACCCGTAGAAGCCTTGCGTTTTCGATTGAAGGAGCACAAGACCTACATTCGGAATTGTGACCTAAAGAAGTCATCGATGGCTAAACACTGTTACGAAAAGGACCACAAATTTCTCTTTGAAGAGGCAAAACTTATTGACAAACCAGATTCAACCACCAAACTTAATATTTTGGAAGCTTTCCATATATATCAGAAGTCTTCGCAACTTGTTAATGACATGGCATCCACGCCATTTCTATCAAACGCGTGGAAACATCTAACCAAAATACATGACTGTTAACACCATTTATGATGTCATATACAATTTGAATATTTACGTGCCATTCGTCCTGATGAAGCTAGGTCAATACCCAGTGAAACCATGGTCGGCTTGAGAAAATAAACATTTGTGACAACTATGTTGTATTATCTTAATCTATATATAATTGTCACAAGACTGTAGTCTTTGAGATAAAGAATCTTCAGTTTAACGGACTTCCAGACTACACCGGTATGTAAGTATAGGTCTGTGCATCTTAAATGGAAGCCATTTTAACATCATATTGGCTACTTCAAATTCAACTTTCAACATAAGTGAATTATAGGAACGTTGTACAACTAATGTTCCTGAGAAGATATGACCACTTTGAAAAGTACGATCAATCATTTTTCGAAACTGAGAATAAAGAAGTTCAGATTGCTGAACCATCTGAATTTCTTACAACGATGCAAAAGACATCGCATCTTACCGAACTTTATATCCTTGAAATGTAACCTAATACCTACTCAGAACGTAGCAAGAGCAGAGAGCAATGCTTCTTTTGCGATTCTTAGAGCTGTTGTTAAGGACACTCGGAAGGACATTGCGAAGGTGGAACATGAACTTTATGATATACATCTTTGATTAGCTAACAAATTAGCAGATTTTGATACTTTAGACATGAACACTTCAGTTCGTAGTATCAACATGTCATCAAATCACAGAATTTCCCTCGAAAGAAAATTCCAAAATTTGATAGCAGGTAATAAGAATAAGCAAGCTTATACCAATAGTAATAATAACGGAATACTGTATCCCGATAACTAATTGTTTGTCAACTTGTCCAGTCATAGTCTAACTGAAATTGAGAAGAGGACTTTACGATATAATTCTAATTTTGCTATCTCAAGAAAGATACCGGTATCAGACACAGTTGCTTCAGTTGAGGAATCTCTAATACAAAGCAGTCTCCACTTTGAAGAAAAAGAAATAGTTAGACATTGTATCAGCCAAGTGATAACCGCAAATCACGCTACATTACCTAGACCAAATTTAACCACCAAAGAAATTAATGCGCTTAAAGAATTGCGCTCAAATTCAAATTTAATCATTACTAGAGCTGACAAAGGAGGCCAGGTGGTTGTGTTGGACAAAAATCATTATGATAACAAAGTCAAAAATCTTATTTTGGATGGACCTTACAAAGAAATAAAGAATGATCCTTCAGATAAACAATTGAAAGAAATACAGAAATTGATCAAAAACTCAGAAACTTTGAGCCAAAACATAGAAAACAAACTTAAACCTTCATACGCCCGTTGTGCGAGATTCTATGCTCTCCCTAAAATACATAAATCTGGAATTCCTTTCCGGCTTATAGTAAGTAATATCGGCACAGCAGCATATAAGTTATCGAAGTTCTTATCTTCAAAATTATCTACCTTGGCCACTCCAAACGAAACACCTGTGAAAAATTCCATTGAGTTTACCAATCGACTTAAACTACACCCATACGTAGATTAACTAATGCCATCCTTTGATGTGGTATCTATGTTCACCAATGTTCCGGTAAAAGGAGCTCTGGAGTCCCTAAAATCAAGTCTTGTAGAGCATCATTACAGCCAACCTGAAGTTGAGGAAATAACAAGACTAGTGGACATTTGCATAAAACAGAACAGATTTACTTTCCGTGGAACGTTTTATGAACAGACGGAAGGTCTAGCCATGGGCAGTCCACTGTCACCTATATTATGCGAGATCTACATACGTTGATTTTTCAAACTCGTGAAATTTGACTTATGGATACGATTTGTAGACGATACTTTCGTTCTATGGAAGGGAAAACATTCTGAAATTCCGGAATTAGTCAAATTTATAAATTCCATTGATCTTCACATTCAATTCAGCTATGAAACTGAAAACAACGGATGCCTACCATTCTTTGACATCCTGGTAACTCGCTTAAATCAATCGCTCGCAACCACAATTTATCGGAAGCCTTTCGCTATTTTTTCATCTCCACATGCCAAGTCTAATCACCCTTATCAACAAAAACTCAGCGCCTTTTACAGTTGCGTATATCGCGCGATACATATATGTTCAGAAAAGGACAGTTTGGAAAAAGAACTTTATTTCCTTAAACGTGTTGCAGTACAGCGAGGATACAACCCTTCCATTATAGATAAGGCTCTAACAAAATTCCGAAAACCAAAGCCCTTCTCCACATTAACTCCTGTGATGCGCCCATTGCGAGAGAATTTTGCCATTATTCTATTTTCCCGTGACATTGCCTTCAAAATTACAAAAATTCTCAAAACCTTTAATTTTAAGGTGATTTTTAAACCCATAAACAAAATGAGATTTTTAGGATCAAAGGACTATGTTGAAGACAAAAACTCATGGGGAATTTATCAAATTCCATGTGAATGTGGCGCTTCGTACATAGGACAGACCCGTAGAGCCTTGCGTTTTCGATTGAAGGAGCACAAGACCTACATTCGGAATTGTGACCTAAAGAAGTCATCGATGGCTAAACACTGTTACGAAAAGGACCACAAATTTCTCTTTGAAGAGGCAAAACTTATTGACAAACCAGATTCAACCACCAAACTTAATATTTTGGAAGCTTTCCATATATATCAGAAGTCTTCGCAACTTCTTAATAACATGGCATCCACGCCATTTCTATCAAACGTGTGGAAGCATCTAACCAAAACACGTGACTGTTAACACCATTTATGATGTCATATACAATTTGAATATTTACGTGCCATTCGTCCTGATGAAGCTAGGTCAATACCCAGCGAAACCATGGTCGGCTTGAGAAAATAAACATTTGTGACAACTACGTTGTATTATCTTAATCTATATATAATCGTCACAAGACTGTAGTCTTTGAGATAAAGATGTTTACTTGACCTCAACAATAAAATTAGTTCATTATGACTTGTAGTTGTCACATCTTAATCTATATATAATCGTCACAAGACTGTAGTCTTTGAGATAAAGATGTTTACTTGACCTCAACAATAAAATTAGTTCATTATGACTTAATCCAGTAATTTCTTTTATTTTACAGGGTGATTAAACATATACCATACCCAGTAGGAGCATTCTTAAAAATATCGCAGTACTTTGATATCATTATCACCTTGCCACCCAATAGAAAGAATCACTTGCAATGTTCAATATAGATCAAAAACAGGCTTTCGACAATGTAAGCTATCAGTACCTTCACTCTGCTTTGTATAGCTTCAGGTTTCCCCATATCTTCAGATCCATCATCCTTAATCTGTATAAAAATACTAATAATGTTCATATTAGTACCGAACAAATTTCAACAAGGGTATCAGACAGGGATGTCCAGGAAACTATTTGCGATCATTTTTGAACCATTATTACATCACATCCGAAATAACCTTACTAACAATCAGGGGTGCAAGCAAACTTCACCAAATTATTGGGAGTGGGGGGGGGGGGGGCAGACCTGAAGATATTAGATGTGAAAGGGGCACGTCTCTTCCAGTAACAAGAGGAAAGTAAAATGGGGCAAAATGATAAACTACGAGATTCGAAGTATATTTTAAAACGCAATTGTAATTGTTCATCAGCAAATGAACAAGGAAACAAATATTTTGCTGAATGCTAATGTTTTTAAAAGTAAAATTCAACCTGTGATTTTATAAAAATATCCAGAGGTTTTATTTCCAAATGTTTATAAAAAATATGAGAAACTAGCTCAGTTACTCAAACAAAGAACGAGAAGCGCAAAAAACAAATAGATAAATAAAGGCGTTTGAGATTATACATGTCTGTAGTTTCATTTATTTATTTTACTTTTGATAATTGTTTTAAACATTTACCACATATCAAGAGAACATGTGAAACACATACACGGCTGGCAATAAAGTTTCTTGTCAAATAAGCAATGCTGAATATGAGAAAAAAGTTTTTATTATTTATTAATTTTTTGGAAATAAATCGCTTTGGCCTCATAAGGTGAAGCTTGGTCCATCTTATAAAGAATAATACATTTCTATAAAGAAAAGAAATGCATATTTTTGCAGTTAGCACAGCACATGATAGCCTGAATAGCATGAGAAAACATTTTTTTCCCTGTAGAAATATTTCAACTCACGCATTTCAAAAATGACATACACAGCAAAAGTTTATTTAATTAAACAGGACGAAAAATATTGGGTGGGCACTGCCCCCAGTAAAATTATTGGAGGGGCAAGATTCACCTTGCTACCCACAGTCGGCACCTATGCAAGTCAAAGACATAATTCAGTATTATTAACTGCATTTGCCGATGATCTCACTGTCTTCATATGGAATGAACAATTTCAACATCTATACCAATCTTACCGTCTTTACGCAAATGCATCAGGAGCAGTTCTTAATACTCAAAGAGTAACGGCTTATAGTGCGGTGCATGGGATACAACGCAAGGATCAACCATGGGGAGTCCCATGGTCAGGCCAACATCAGAAGCTGTTAGGTGTTTATTTCAGAAAACCCAGAATTTTAGCCCAAGACACTTGGAATACTTTTATTAAAAAAATTCGCCAAAAATTAGTTAATTGAAATTGGATGAAAAGATTTACTTCCTACAATGTCAAAGCACACAGAGCACAATGGATCAAATCCACAATCATGCCATCACTTCAATATGTTGCTGCTGTCTCCTGCTATGTTCTAACTGAAATCACCAAAGCCGTTGCCAATTTTATTTGGATAAAGCATCATTGGGTCGCTGAATCAGTGATCACACTACCCCCTAAATATGGAGGACTCAGATTACCCGACGTCTTTCTGAAATACAAAACAACTAAGCATTAGAATCATAACACTGCTGCAACAACTTACTAATCTTTCTACTGCTTCACCCATGAACCTGGATCTCATCACCTCTGCAAAGAATCCGCAGCTTGCTTTCTCCGTATATCTCAAAATGGATAAATACCTTCTCTCCCTGCTCTGCTTTCCTGCAATTTATTGAGAAACCTTATTGTACCTGAAGGACCTCAAGATGGAGGAAGTACCACCTTCATCCAATCAAGATATCTTGGAAGAACCACTTTTTTACAACTCAGTAATTCTTTCTCCGCAAACTGATTTTTCCTACTACCCAGAATGGTTGGCATTGCAGGCATCCTTACACTATCTCAACTTCTAACACCTGATCTTAACTAAAAACCATTTGCATAAGTATCACTCTCACTCCTCCCGTCAATCGAAAACGAGACCAAATATCAGTCGTTAAAATCAGTGCTCAGTTGTCTGTATCCGCTTATAAAGTGATCAGTTCCGGATTCAACGGGATTCCATCAGCACGACAGCAATTCCCGTTTCAAGTCACACTACTTAATCAGCGTGTTTTCCTCCTTGCTATCACAGAGAAAATTTTCTATCGCCATCGCATAATATCGACTACAGCGTGTCCTAATGAAAATCAGCACTGAGTCTCAGTACTGTCATTCTTCTATAGGAACATACTACATTCTGTTAAAAAATTGATAACAAAATCAACTTGATGAATATTTTTCTGCATCTGTAGTTAAGTGCTGCCCTTTTGGAGCAAAAACAACTTTTTTAAAGGAAAATTATTTTAAGAGTATGGTATGTAATTTTCATGCAGCTGATGTAAAAAGCCGGGAAAAAGCCAAACAAGCAAAATCAGTTCTCTCACGCTATCTAAACTGAAAAAAAAAAAAAGAGAGCCAGATTTCAGGAATTTGGTGTCAAAAAAAAAAAAAAAAAGATATGGCAACCTTGGTAATGGATTCTCAGTTGATTATACTGTTTGCATTCAGTGGTTGCAGCTGAGAAGTTGTTGCCTGGTTTGTGGGTGGTGCTGTTTCTCGCGAAGCTGTTGTAACAAGCAGATCCAGACTGCTGACGGTAGAACGATTTAACCTCAGAACATTGTCCGGTTGAGAGCAATTTAATTGCACATGTCCGAACCCCTTGTATTTATGGCATTGACGACCTGTAAACACGTCCATGCAATAATCACGGTGTTCCAATCATAATCTGATTGCTTCGGGGAACTTTGTCGCGGCAAGTTCGTCTGAAAATATCACGCCTTCAGAGTCCACCAACAGTTTGGTAAGCCGAGCCTCTCAGAGCATCCGACATGGTTTGGACTTTGGCGATGATTTTCTCAAATGGAGCTAATGCTTTAATAAGGATTGGATCCAGGATTTCAGGCGAGACTGGGGACACATTTACTGTCACCGGGGGTTGAATCATGGGGTAACCAATAATGTGATGATCTTTGATGCCGAGGCCCTCAACTGTCGCCGTATTAGCCAACGACAAGAACAGAATGCTTGCTTTGTACCACATTTTAAGAAGGGTGCCTTGAGAGAATTTCATAAGCAATTAATTTATGTACACATGTAATGACGTACCGCTAACGAAGGAAAAAGAATCCCTCGTTTCATATGGCTTGGGAATTCGCTGCGTCTGGAGAGGTTTCTGAAATATTTATGTCAGAACATTTTTCCCATCTGAATCGACACTTCGTTGCAGTGTGTTATTATATAATTGTTGACATTTGTCAGTCCTGGTAATTTATCTTGTACAGTATCAGCATAACTGCTGGAGGCCAAAGTTCCAGCTTGTGAATCTAATAGTAAGCTGTCAGTTGTGATACATGCCGCAGCGACAGCCATAGAATCATGAGTTTCATCAAATGAATCAATCATGTTATTTTCGGGTTTCTCTTGAAAAAATGGTACACTTTTTGTTGTACATTTAAGTTTGCATTATTACTAATAGCACTGGTGCCTTGAATCTCACTGACTTCTGATCCTGAAGTATGCTATACGGATTCTTAATCCATTTCTTCTTCGGCGTTTAGGGCCATTTTAGCAGCGAACAGGGTGTCTAACTCTCACAATAACAAAGTTTCAAAATAGATAATGATAAAGCAACATAAGAGAACTTACCACACCTCGCAATGATAATTATACTTGATCTCGAAGCTTACGGGGAAACAAAAAAAAAAAAAAAAAAAATTAAGAGAAGGTGAGAACAAAATCCGACAGAAGGTAATCCAAAGAGCGGAGCTCAAAACGACCCAACTGTCGTTCTTCTACCACTAGTAAAACACACCGCGAGAAAATCCTACACCTTCTCATATAATGGAATGTACTACACACTGCATTTTGCACAGGAGAGATATTGTCAAAGTGTAGGAGTTTTCCTAGTAGCATAAAACGACAATAGATTTCCACGTCACATAAAAGGGTATATGCTCGAAAATTTCTAGTGACATAAGAGAATATATATACAGCTAAAGTGTTTCGACTCATTAAATTTTGAATTAAAACTTTAATATTTTGTGTGTGTAATAACATACAATAAAAGCCAATAAAATTGGATTCAACGGATCGATCTTTAGGTGGTTACAAGGAACCTAGGCCGTGGGCTTTTTGGTAAATTTTGAATTACAACCTAAATATTTGGTACGTGTAAACATGCAATAAAAGCTAATAATATGAACTCAACAGATCAGTCATTGGATATTTACAAGACACCTAGGCCACAGGCCTCTTTAGTAGATTCAAGATATGAAATTAATATTACAAATGAGAAAATAAGTAATAAAATTTAATAAATGGGATTCAACAGAGCAGTCTTCAGATGTTCACAAGGAACCTAAGTGGGCCTTTTAGTAGATTTTAAGTTACAACCTAAATATTTTGTACTTGTAAACATGCTATAAAAGCTAATAAAAGACACTCAACAGGTCAGTTTTCAAAGCACCTAGGCCGAGGGCCATTCTGGAGAATTTTAGGTTGCAGCCTATATATTGGGTATATGTAAGCATGCAATAAAAACCAGCAGAAGAGGCTGAACATACAGTAGGGGAAAAACTAATAGCAACTCTGGACATTTTTGAAGTTTTTGAGGTTTGAGTGTTGCTACAAAAGTAAATATGCAGAGAATACGGGCAATATGTACATCATTGGAAAGCAAATTTTATGCAGAATCCAAATCAGGTTATAGAATGGGAATAGCTTAAATAGAACTCAAGTTATGGGCAGAAATCTGCTGCGAAGGAAGCACACGTCGTGATGTGAAATGTCATCATCGTCGTACAAGGCGACAGAGCTTTCTCCGACGTCCGGATGCATACAATATAAAGGGCAGCTGATGTCCCTGGGGTCATTCCCGAAGAGCTGCGGATGGCTTAGTGGTTAGTGATACAGACTATCGATGCTGAGTGCCTAGGTTCTAGCCTGGGCTGATCTTTCAGAGATGGTGTGATTTACTAACAATCGCTGAATATCCGCCGTGCATCGGACGAGCACGTTAAGTGATGGCCCCCAGGCTGGACCCACTGGTTAAATGGGTATCCTTTCCTATGCCCCCTGGAATTCTCTCACCCCTCTATGTGTAATATCGTACTTGTACGGTGGCGCCATCTACTGTACTCTAATCTCACTACAAACTGTTCTGTCAAAGTCGCTAGACTTGCTCTCATTCCTTCCGTTTCTATGTCCTGCCCAAAAGGCGATCTCGCTCTAGGTGGCTGGGACCTAAACTCTACTCACTGTGGACAGAAGTCCTACAAGAAAATGACAAATACTGCTGGAGTCATTCCCAAAGTTTTCTGCGTGCTCGTAGGTAGTCGGTTGCATTGCTGTGTGTGTAGGCATGCGTGCTCTGAACTACAGTGCAAATCTGAAGTTCGTCCTTTCCAATTACAAACTGTGTTGCAGGTTTGGGAAGATTAGGTGATGTTTTACCATGAAAGGCTTCCAGAATGGTGACATTAAGCGACAGGGGAAAAAGCAATGCTGAAATTGCCCGCATGACTACGGTGCACAAGAAGCACTATTGGACGGCACCTGGCGAAGATCCATGATATGGGTGGTGTCAACAATTGCAGGCCGGGAAAATGTGGCCAAAATAGGAAAACAACGGCAAGAACTGACAGGGCCTTGCAGCAGTTATGTCTGTGAAATAGGTTCCAATCGTCAACAGTTCTGTGGAAGAGCTGTGGTGTTGCTGTTTGTCCTCGAACAGTGAGGAACAGGTTACGTGACGTGGGGCTGACGTCTCATAGGGCGGTTAAGAAGCCCTTGCTAACCCATGTGCAACATAAGAAACGTGTAGAATGGGCTAAGGAACATAAGGACTGGAGCACTGATCGGTGGCATCAAGTTTTATTCAGCGATGAGACCAAATTGAACATTGAATGTAACAACGCGTAATGCTGAGTGTTTCGCCGACGAAAGGAGGCGTTGAATCCCTCTTGCACACTGAAGACCACAAAGTACCCAGCCAGTGTTATGATTTGGGGATGTTTCGCTGCTGCTGGAGTAGGTAGAATCCATGTGTGTGACAGCACTGTTAATGCACAGGTGTACAAGAGTATCCTCCAGGACAAGACAGTTCCTTCGTGATGTGATTTGTTCCAGGGTCAACCATACATCTTCCAGGACGATTCGGCCCCATGCTGCCATGCAAAAAGCATTAAATCTTATGTGACGTCTTTAGGAAATGTTGTGCCTCTACCTTGGCCTGGTAATTCCCCAGACTTGAACCCAATAGAGAATTTGTGGTGCATTCTCAAAAGAAAGGTGCACGACAGGCACCCCACAAGTAAAGTGGAACTCATTAGCGCCATTACCCACGTTTGGAACAACTGCATGTCATCCGAGATGTTGGGTAACTTGGTTGACCCCATGCCCAAGACATGTGCAGCGGTCGTTAAATCCAAAGGTCACCCAACAAAATATTAGGGACGTCATTTCTTTCCATGCCATCCCGTTACTTTGCCATGATTTCTGTTTCGCAGCACATTTCTGTGCATAACTTCAGTTCTATTTAAGCTATTCCCATTCTGTAACCTGATTTGGATTCTGCATGAAATATGCTTTCCAATGATGTACACATTGTCTGAATTCTCTGCATATTTACTTTTGTAGCAACACTCAAACCTCAAAAACCTCCTAAATTTCCGGAGTTGCTATTAATTTTTCCCATACTGTATTAGTGTTCAGGTGTTTACAGGGTCTTGGGCTTAGACCTTTTTAGCATTCTTTAATCTGTCGGGCTCGTATTCATAACACTGACGCAAAAAATCAAGTTAAGACAAAGAATTATTTCTCGTCGTTGGGCAACTAGGAAAACTGCCATACATAATTCGGAAACTTGCGAAACTGCCACACATTCAAGCGCTCCTCGGTGGAAAAGAAATTTGTGCATGGTGCCTTATTGAAAAACAGGGTGCAGTTTTCCTGTGTAGCAGTTTTTCCAAGTTGTTGGAGGATGTGTGGCACTTTTCTTTTGGGGCAGTCGTAAAAGATTCTGTGGAGCGACGAAAGGAAATACACGATGCTCCTGTCAGAGTAACAGATATGGTTCTGTTGGCAGCCCCGTGACTTTCCTTACCCAAGAGCATACGGCTCACAGGTAAGTTTGGTGCAGGTGTTGTTATGGTCAGGGTATGTTTTTGAGGATTGTTTTTCTTCTCTTCTGTTTCAGTGACGAAAATATTAAACTTTTCCCATTACAACGATATTTTAGACATGTTATTAAGTCAAAAAGTAGGCAAATACTTAATTAAGTATAATCTACATTGTTATCGTAGTAACACCTGAGGGATCAGGTATAATTTTGGTTAGAGAGTGTCTGTAAATGCAATTAAAGTAGTTCACTGTAAACCGCCACACACAGGAAAAGTGTTCCTTGGAGGAAAAGCAATTTGTACCCGGCCCCTTAATGAAAAACATGTGGCAGTTTTCCAACCTGTGGCACTTTTCCAAGTTGCTGACAGATGTGTGGCTGCTTTCATGCATGGCAGTTTTCCTGTGTGACCTATATATCACAGAATATTTTTCCTTACTAAACAGCTGCCGTTATTTGTAATTTTTTATGTAGTCATAAAGAAACTTCCTATGAAGAGGTCCATCTGTTTGTGATCTGGTACCAGAGAACAAACTACTTGATCAATTCTGATAAAAATCAGCATGAGGAACGTTTACACTAAAAGAAGCTGAAAATGTTTTTTTCCTCAGGAAACCTCGTCAGATGAGGTTTGGCGGTAACTGAAAATCGCCCAGTAACATCACTGCAGAATTGACTTTGATTTTTAAAAAAAAAGTGCAAACGTAATTTTACATTGATGAAACTCTAAAAATAATAATTTCCTATCACCTTTGGCAATCACCTGGAATTTAGCTAATCATTAGTTTAAGATTCCCAGCAAAAATACAAGTGTTGGGAAACTGCTGGCCACCAGCTGGCAGTTATGGTGTCACTGCTGGCTGAAATCTGCCACTGACAGCACAGTAGTGATCTGTTGGTGGCAGCGCCATCAGTTGGTAGCCATTGATGGCCCTGCAGCATTGCCGTGAACTACAGGCCTCCACGCAAGTACCACTAGCAGCCTCTAGCTGGCAACCGAAGCAAACCCAACAGGTGGAAGCAGCGGGACTGCACATGCGCTGAAGCAACACGTGCACAGTCTTTAGTGGTGCTAGTTAGTTGAAGACGACGCCCTCACCATCGTGTTGCTTTAGTGGATGTTAAAAAAAAAAAAGCCATATGTAGAGAAACGGATTAATTTCCTAATGAAATGGTGCATCGATGAAGATTACCGTCGAAGGAAAATTATATAAATAATTAATGAACTGTAAGAAATAGTCAATTAATCTCGTGTATTTATAGAAACTCATTTCGTAGCAAAATTTCTGCACTAACACACGAAGAATCGAGAATACAAACGGCCATGAAACACACTCACTCCATTCCCATGAATAACAAGAAATAATTTCTGCATAATCTTCATACACTAAACCGCTTTAAACAGAAGTCCCAAAAAGACATTAAAAAATCGCTGTGTTGAAAAAAATAAGAATTATACGAGTACAAAATCGATATTTTCATTACAAAATTATCTGGTATTTGAGAAAAAAAAAACCAAAAAAAAAAAAAAAAACCGCTATGTGAATATAATGTACTTATCCATGTGTTGAATACACAAGATTGGAGGAATTCGCTGCTAAAAATAACCGGAAGTAAAATAAAACATCATTCCTATTTAGAAGAAATGTAGCTTCGGACCTTAGAAAAAAAAAAAAAAGATACAACGTTAAATATGTAACAGAATGTGACATGAATGTGTAGATACATTAATTAAACAATCGCCTTTCAAGACCACAAGGGCAGCACAAAACTTTGGAGAACGTCTTTAAATTAATACATTCGTCGAAAGTGAGTGAAGTTCCCTTAAAGTAAAAAAAAAAATCGTTACACTTAAAAAATTAATTTATGAATTATATGAAACGTACATTTACAAAAACGAACTCGCAATATTCCGAAATGAAAAGGAGAATCCTTAGTTTCACATCGCGCAGGAGAGAGGCTCACCTCTAAGCGGACGGTCACGCATAACAAACTAGTCTAGTGCTAGAGCACTTAGCATTCACTTCGCACACAAGTAGTCCTTGGTTTGCTGCCAGTCAGATCCATCGGGTGGTTTGCTGGATTTGTTGAGGAAATTTCCTCGGCACCAAGACACTGTGTAGGAGTTGCGTTGGGAAAAAAAGCAGTTGCGTGCGTGCCTTCGTGAACTGTGATTATGTATTTTTTTTTACAACTACTGGGAAATTGACGGACAAGATTCGCCAAGCCTTCAGCTACGCCACGTGATTGCCTGCTACCACTGCCGGGACAATGACAGACCACATTAGGCTACCCATAATCTATGGCATGTACTTGCAGGGCCACTTGTGGCAGCCACAGCCTGTGATGGATAACTGATGGCCCTGTTCTGGCATATGACAACTAATGGGGTGCCAACTGCTGGCCCATCTGGTGGTCCCAGGGAATTTTATTGACAGTTCATGTAATGGCAACATAGTGCTGGGTCCAAGAAGACTATTTTCGCTGGGTTGAACCATTATTCGACCGATGTTGTTACAAAATTGCGTATTGATTATTGGACCTATAATCTGATGAAAATTGAAGAAACGAGTAGGAGTCATTGAACGCCAAAGGAATTGCAGCTTATCACAGTACTATTGGACTGATTGAGATTAAAAGAAAAATGTTTGTGAAGCCTATACATCGATAAATGCCGAAAATTGTTTAGTTATTATAATAATATAATAAATGTTCCACTAATCAGCACGTGAGAGCTGTCCAATCATACATTTATGCAGTGCTGAAATTAATGCACTGATTATGACGATCATTTATGCCAAAAGTAGCAAAGGAAATTTTTTTTTTTTTTTTAAGTGAAATAGAAATAGCTATGTACTGTGTCTGCTGAGGGTATTCAGGCTGTTGATGAATATATTTGATATTGAAGATTTTGTTGTTAAAATTATTAAATAAAAAGGTTTACAAAGAATGCTTTCAATCACATGGAAACATTACTGTAAAGAATGCCTATTTCTTTGCATTTGAAATAGGTATTCTTTATGCATCTTCCAAAGTATCTTTTTTAACTTAATGTTTTAACCTTTCTCTTGCTGCTCTAAAGAAATATCGGGATACTCGAGGATCCAGGAGTACAGGGCAGCGTGTCAATTCTTTCTTGTCTCGTCAATGCGTTAAACTACTTGTACTTTAGAACAGCAGTTTCCCTTCCCTCCTTCGCCCCGGAACAACGGCGGGAACCACGGTATTCTCTTTTCAGATTTCTGACCTAGGGCTACACAGCAGGACCGGCTGGATAATTCCTCATTTCAAACAATTTGGGTTAACTGCAAAATCTTTTTAAGTGGGTGTCCTTTTATAAGAGGTAAAAAAGCACGGCTGTCCAAGTTCAGGGTGTCAGGGGATGTTGCAGTTTATTGGGGCAATTAAAGTGAAGTGGTTTACATGACTTAAAATTTCGCCATCACCACACATACAATAATATTGTTTTCTTGTTTCAGTGTTTATTTGAAATAACGAATTGCAGATATGAATACAATTTATTTTCTAATTTGTATTCATTGCGACAACAATAAGCGTAAATTCAGCCTGCCGCCGGAATATATTTTTGACAGTACCGTTTTCTCTGTGTCGTGATTTAATTAAAGAGTTCTTATCTCAGAATTAAAACTTACTTCCCCCCCCACAACGCTCGAGTAACGTTTACTACTTTTGATCCCCATGTACAAAAACTGATTAAAATCTGTCATAAAGACCAACCACAGGATTTAGTGAAGACTGCAGTCCCACACCAGGCGCGACCCGCTGCTGGTAGGCTTCAGCCTAAGCAATCTTTCTTTGAGGCCCCCCGTCCCCCAATATTTCCGGGGTCACCATTTTGATTTTCACGCTGTTTAAAAGAAGATGCAGCCGTACAAATAAAACCAAAATGTGGGGGAAATTTACCCCGCCCATAGTGTTCGGTTTTCCAACTTTTATCGCAGTTTAGAGTAAAACAGTGTCTGGCAAGTATGCAGATGGCCACTGGGCCCTTAAGCCAATCAAAACAACTCAATTTTTTTTTTGTACTATGCCATTCTTATAGAAGAAAATTAAGTTTGCTGAAAGGCTGAAAAGCGCTTCGTGCTATTAGTGTTGCCAGGTCAAATTCTCAAAAATCAGTACATTTTTTTTGCGCTACAATACACACAGCACGGCTGTCCGAATCGTCTGAAGAAGTAGTTCTGATCAGATAATATTTTCCACTTAATTTTCTTTCTTAAAAGGCAATTCTTAGCTTTTCAGCAATGAACTATAATGAAACATCTAATAAATGCACCGTCAGAATATGGACAAAATGGTTGTCCTAATCTTATTATCATCACTATCTGTTGTTAATTTTTTCTACAAAGCCATTTCACCCGCTGAAGCAATACCGTGAAGAACCTGAAAACATACGCTTTGCGTGCAGTGACCGGCATACATCACTTTTTCAAAAAAGTCTCTCTCTCCGATTTGTCTTTTGATGTTTATTACAAAAAAATCCTTTCTACTACAGCTTTTGAATGAAGGAAGAATAACAAACGTGACACAAATTTTGACAATGATGGGAACAGTGTGCCTCCGTGATCGTGGTGTTACTTTTCGCACGTGACCGAAAGTCCTGCACACGTACGGTGGCGAACAAAAGTATTTGGCGAAACACTTTTTCAACCGTAATATTTTTTCTGCTGGACCAAATTGGGTCATTTTGGGATATGATATGTGTTATTCAGTTGTAAACACGACCCGTATGCACATGAATAGGAAACCTTAACGCAAATCGGGTACCCAGCTTAATCGCAAAGATCGTACAAATTGACCGACAAAGTAGGTGTGTATCACGTTCCTTTAATGCAACCGTAACAGAAAACAAGTATGACAAAACGACAAAACAATAACTAATACTTAGTGGGATGACCACGAGACTTAATAACAGCTGCACGACGGGCCGGCGTCCAGTCCGCCGGCTTCTCGACGGCGACCTGCGGAATTCGCGTCCGTTCTGCACGCGGCTGGTCGAACTTCTGGGTCCTATTCTGGCAGGTTTTCTTTGCACACCATCTCTCCAGCTTCTCCTACACGTGCTTGATGGGGTTGAGGTCTGGAGATTAGCTTCCACAGTCTAGAAGTGTCACCTGTTGCTGCTGGAAGGCTGCCTTCGCTACTCTTGAGGTGTGCTTCGGGTCCTTGTTTTGCTGCATGATCTATCCGGGTGGCGTGTTCTGGTTTGCCCACGGGAAGACGTCGTTGATGAGCATATTCGTGTAGCCCTGGCCGGTCATTATTCCGTCAGTCTTGATTATGGGGCCCATTCCATTGCGAGAGAAGGCGCCGTAAACCGTGAGCGATCCTCCTCCGTGCTTGACAGTCGGCTGAATGAACTGGGGTTGAATCTCTGGCCACACCGACGTCGTACGTGTTGGATGTCATCACTTCCGAACAAGTTGAACTTGCTCTCGTCGGTGAAAAGCACCTTACTGCAGTCCGCCGCGGTCCAGTGTCGATGACAGCGCGCGAACGCGACTCTGGCTTGTCGATTCTCGACTCCGACGAGTGGTTTCTTGGCGGGCGTCTGTCTTCCATTCAATCCACCTGCAATGAGACGACGGGAGATGGTCATTCGGCTGACGTTCAGGTGGTCGCTGTCACGGAATTTGGTGGCGGTGTCCACAGCATTCAAGGTGGGATCAGCACGAGATTGACGGAGGATGCGTCTATCCTGACGCACGAGTTCGACGGAGGATGCGTCTATCCTGAGGCACGAGATCGACGGAGGATGCGTCTATCCTGACGCAACGTTGTGGAACGAGACCTACCACATCGCGGATTGTTCTGGACAGTCCCAGTCTTCTTATAACGTTGCAGGATAGCTGAAATGGACTGGTGTCGGATCTTCAGGGACCTCGCAATGTCGGTTACGCGCATTCCGGATTCCATCATGTTCACGGCCACCTGGCGAACTCCAACAGGGATCTCCGCCTCTTTACCCATTTCTGAAAACCTAAGATTGACTTATTATCACACTACACATAGGGCCCGACTAAGGCTAAGGTGGTTGGGGGCCCAGGGCCAGGTAAGTGGTGAGGCCCCCCATCAAAACAAAAATTTTCATTAATACATAGCGCAGGAGATATGATACACACACACCAAATACATATACAGTGGAACACCGTTTATGTTTCTCATTTATAAGTCTTTTCCATTTATATGTTGTTCGGCTAAGGTCCTGATGATCAACATGCTTTTTAATTTTCGTTTATACGACTTCTTGAGTTGGTCTCTTGAAAGACGTGTATATGGTTTCATTTCCGTTTATCTATGCAGGGTTTTTGGTTTAATTATTTCCTCTGTTGTTGGAGGACGACACGACTTTTCGAGTAGGTCTCTTGAAAGACGTGTATATGGTTTCGTTTCCATTTTATCTATGCAGGGTTTTTGGTTTATTTTTTTTCCTCTCTTGTCGGAGGACGATACACAGGGTTTTTGGTTTAATTTTTTTCCTCTGTTGTCGGAGGACAGTTTGTTGGCGAACTGACAATTTTCTAATTTTACTTAGCAGTGGAATTCTAAATATTTCTTGGTGTTTCCCCTTTCCTTGCCCCCTTTTCATATTTATTCCCGCTGTTTCTATCAAGCACAGCTCGATAGCTTTTTTTAATCGAAATTTTTAAGTTCGAAGGCTTAAGTCAAACAGCTATTTTCTAAACAAATGCTGTGCCGGGGAATTTCCCAAGGCAGGTGAAAACAAGGTTTTTGTTTATAAATATATTGGTTAAATATCGTTAAAGTAAGGCATTTGGGGGAAAAAGAATTTTAGGGTGTCTGGGGGAGAAAATAAGTCAGGAAAGCTAAGCGTCAGGAGCGTTCAACCTAAAGTGAACAGTAAGTCTGAAATATGTTTTTTCACCAAAAGAAACAATGGAAAATGGTAAAAGAAAAAGGGGAAGTAAAAAAAAAAAAAAAAAAAACTTACCCATGTGAAACTGAATGTTCAGTTACCTGTGTCAATTGGAAATATCAGGTCTTCAGCTAGTCCAGCATCATCAAGTAGTCTGTTAAAAAGTCCCGACATTAAAAAAACAAAAACTATTGAGCTGCGCCTGATATAGGAATGGCGGGGATAAACATGGAATAGGGAAACACCAAGAAACATTTTGAATTTCATTGCTAAGTAAAACTAGAATGCAACCGGCGAACCTCCAAAGGATGCAACAAAGCCTTCGAAAGTAGAAACCGTTGAATTCCGTTAGCAATAGTGGACGCTTCTTCTTTGGCTAGTTCAAGTGCAGTTGGGTGATTGTCGTTCCAATTTATCAATCTCAATATTTTCGCTTCCTTGGTTGGTCAACTTTGGGAAAGAAATACTTTCCCATGAAATTTCCCGAAAAACTGGCCCTGCACAACTAAACTGAAAAATTACCTATATATATTGAATACAAATTATATTTGTTTACTATCAATTTCAGATGGCTACAATGAAATGTTTCATTTGTGAAGTAGTTTCACTCTTAATTGTTCAGTCAAAATGGAGATTAGGTAAAGGTCTGCCACAGCGCTTGCTTGGGTTGGAGTGGGCGGAGACACACACAATTATATAGGTCGCTTTCTTGCCTTTTGAGCTGCGAAACTAGTGATCACATCATCAAAATCAAGTTTGCATGTAAGGTCACTTTCTATTGTTAAAATACTTAGCCCTGTCAATTTTTCTTGGGCTATTGTTGATCGCATCCTGTTTTTCACTCTTTTCAGAACAGAAAATGAGCGGTCAGTAATACAGTTCGAGATAGGCATTGTTAACAAAATGTGTAAGGCAATGTCTATATTGGGAAACGTATGAACAATTTGTTTTTCCCATAAGAATTTTAATTTTTCTTTAGGACACATTTCTTTTGGCAAAAAATTAAAAAACTGGTCGACTTCATCTTCAAATTCATCATCTATGTCATTACTATATATCTTTCGAAAACAATTCGCTGCTTCTCGAAGTACTTCTTTAGAAGCATCTTTTTTCATTGAAAAGCTAAATCGATCATTAATGATTACATATGCTTGTTTCCTCCTTTTAAACTCTGAAATCAGTGAATCTCATATGAAATAGTGACACTGTGTAATAAAGTAATCTCTATCAGACTGCTGAAGTTCAATAGATGCACTATCATCAAGCATTGAACTTTTGGCACTTTACTTTTACGCTTCACTGAATACTTGTTTTCCACTAAATTTTTTGCCTCAAGCTCATACTTGTTTAACTCATCACGCACTGACTGTACAAATATAACTAATGAGGTATACATTGGCACTAGGACTGATATATCCTCAGTAACAGACTGGAGCGTCTTATTAACACTGTTCAAACATTGCAAAATTGTATCACATACAACTGTTAAAACAGCAGTCTCAAATTTTTCCATTTTGTTCAGAAGTACTTTTGCTTCGTGCTTTGTAGACATTTTTTCCTTGACATCATCGGTTACATTAAGCAAGGCTTTCATGTTTTGATAACCTTACCAAAGAGCTTTAGATGCATCAGCAGACCATCTAGTTCCAGATAATGTTTTTACATGAAGTCCACCAGCTAGTTCTGAAGAAAGAGCTGAACAGCCTACAACAAAAAGGGTGTTTTTCGGTTGGTAAATATAGTCTAACCTGTACTGAAAGCGATACCCTGGGGCGTGATGAGTGAGAGTGAGAGAGAGAGAGAGAGAGAGAGAGAGAGAGAGAGAGAGAGAGATTCCTTGTTAGGTTACAAACTAAAATTCATGAAGAGGCTTATGACAGAAAACAAAAAGAGAGAAAAAAGAAAAGAAAGAGAGAAAAAAATAATGTAAGTAAGCTAAAATTGTAAAAAAATAGTAACTTGCCGTAGGGATACGTATGCGTGGTTCCCTTACTGCTGTTACAGAGATTTTATTCTAGGTTTTAGAATTTGATATAAAATCTCATATTTTCAGTAACACTACATACATTGAATAAATACTACATACAGTATGCACCTGAAAGCCTTTTTGACTAGGGATAACATTATCAGCGTAGGGTAAAATCCGCATGAATGGAATTTTCGGACTGGATTCGAAGGGACAGAAGAAGGCCCAGAAGAAAACCACATGGGAGAGGGATGGATGAAATTCAAAAGCATGCGAAAGTAACCTGGAAGAGACAGGCTCAAGACAGACAGTTGTGGAAGAAATTTGGGGAGACCTTCATGCAGCTGTGGATAATGGTTGACAATCATGAATGATGATATCTTTGTTGTTACTTTTAATTTAAAATACACCATAAATCTCCATTGTTACTTTTAGTTCTAAACATACTATATACTATACTGTCATTTAAACTTATTAAAACATATGTTAAAACTGTGACTCACCCCTGAAGATTTATCAAGAAAGTTCTCTTTATTAGTTTTTATTACTCATTTACGCATACCAACTATTAAAATTATAAACAAGGTGCTTTGTATGCAATACTGGATCAATCTGTTGCTTATATCTTATTTTATTTTATCTTTGTACACACATTCCAAATATTAAGCTTGTGACCTAAAATCTTCCCAATTTACTACTAGTAAAGGGGAGAGAGCCTTATATAGGCACTTCAACATTAATATTTGTATGCACTTAATTATTTGTCATTTTACATATACGAAATATTTAAATCGTAAATTAAAGTTTACTAAAAAGGTATGCTGCCCAGGTTTTAAGAGACCCACGGATTTATTTCAGTTAACCAAAATTAGAGCAAACATGAATTATGGCAGATGCAAGTATGTATATCTAAAATGTTCATGCATGCACACACACACACACACACACACATATATGTGTATCAATAATTCAGAAGTTATAGAGAGTGATTTTGATAATATCTATCCTAGCTCTCTTAACTTGTGTAAAACCAACCACAGTAATCAGGAACTTGAGTTCCTAGACTTAAGCATTAAGCTCAACAGAGGTAACCCATCTATTAGCCTCTTTGATAAAAGAGTTAATTTTCCTTTCAAAGTAATTAAATATCTACACTGGAATAATAACATATCAACCAAAGTAATTGAGAATATACTAATTTCTCAGGTCCTAAGAATTTCAAGAATTTGCAGCAACAACTTGGACTTCAATTACCACATTAATATACTATTAGATAGTTTTCTAGAGAACGAAATTCCTTCATCAAAAGAACTTTAAGAAAAATTATTCTGAATAATAGAGTGAGGTTGGCAGATCTGCTTTAATTTTCTACACAGTTAATAATATGATTCTGACCAATCAAAGCCGTAAGGAAGTTGGCTAGAGGATGCCTATTAACTACTAAAAGGAACCTTAGTGCTATGGATATGAAGGTCCTATTAAAACAAAAAATTAAATAATATAAACAAAATCACAAAAAAAGCTTAAAAATCTGTTTATAAAAGAAAATAAAAACAAATAAAAAAGAAAACTAGTTATTCATCACTAGGATAGCTATACTAAAAATAGTAAAACTAACATTAAAATTAATAAGATTCTGATTAATCTATAGAAGCTCACTAAGGTGATTTAATACATGCAAAGATTATTAAATACACCACTCGTGTATTTTATAATATTTCTCATGTATTCTGGAGAGTTAATTCTGCTCTTTCTGATCATACAGATCCACAGTCTTAAGTATATATATATTTTTTTCTCTGGTTAAAATCTCCGCGAGTTGGTTTCTTTCAGTATGAGGAGGCCATCAGCCCCACCCACACTGCCCCCCAGCGACTAGGGAGTGGCAGAAGTGTTAGGAAGCGTGGGGAAGAGGTCAGCCATGTTTTTCTCTTGTGTGGAGAAAGTTTAGTTGCACAAGAGGTAAGCTCTCTTCCTTGTCTTTGGGTTTTAGGTTTTATCAGTTCAATGTTTGTACTTCATGTACTTTTTTTCTCTGTTGATTTTTTGCTTTTCAGCTTTTAGGCACTGGCTTGTCTGTTAACATTTTTGCGGGTTTAACTCTTTCTTTTCTTGGTAACTTTGCGCGTCTTTTAGGGAACTTAGGCACAGCAGATGGCTAAGCATAGTTTCTTTTTCTTTGCGCTGTATTTTCAAAGTAGTTAAGTTCCTAATAACTATTTAATTATGCACTTAAAGCACTGCTGAAATACTTTGTACATATTGCAACTAATTGTTTAAGTCATATAACTTTCACAAAGCTTTTCTTTAGTTAATTATTGTCTTTAACTTATTCTCGTTTTTGTGTTGTCAGAAGTCGTAGAGTAGGGGGTTTTAGAATAAAGTTTTCTTTCAAAAATCTGATTTTTAAAAAAATTAATATTTCCTTTTTTAATTGCAATGTAAAAATTTGGATTTCTTTTGCATTGTTTTTCAGGTTTAAATTCTCTCTCAGGCGAACTTGGCATTTCGTTATAGCTGAAAATTATTTCTAATTATTATGTCACTATCACAGCTTTAGTTCTCTTTAATCTTCTTCTCTCTGTTTAATAGTAACAGATGAAGAGCATGGGTCGGGCCAGGAGGGTTATGGATGCAAGCGAAATTGTTAACTAGTGCTAGGTCATACAACTCTGCGGAGGACATGACATATATATATTTTTTAAAACAATTTTTGGTGGGCTTGTTACTTGCATCTATGGCCTTGCAGAAACCCATTTCCAACTAGGTCTTTGTGGAAGTGAGAAAATGCAGAGTTTTTGCTGGTCCTTGATAAAGCCAAGGCTCAGTATTCTCGACACCTTCTACATTCAGTTGTTTTATTTTATTTTTTTATCTTTTCTCCTTTTGCTAACGCCGGTAGATACATAACCTTATCTATGTTGTACTTGGTATGAGTCAAAAATATATATGTATTTTTTTGCTTAGGTCTCTTCTTAATAGAATGTGAATTCTGAATTTTCAAAACTGCTGCGTTGCGCGTTTTGATCTTCAGGCTATTTTGCAACTTTCGTTTTAAATTCTAAAGTTTTTCCTTAGTTTTCAGTTTTGCTCTTCAGTAACTAATTTCAATTTATTATTTAGCAGCTCATGCGCAAATTCTAGTTGAAATGTTTTATTATTTTTTTATTTTTTATTACTATTTTTCTATTTGTGTTTTTTTCATTTTCTATTTATTTACAATTCACTCTTATTTTTATTTCTAATTTTTAATTTTAGTATGTTTTGGATGTAGCCTTTTGGAGTGTAGTTTATACTCGAGTTTGGTATTTTCTTGGACTGCTTATTTCTAAAAGTTTTTCCTAGTTGGTTTGCTCAGAATTTGTATGTTTTGGCCCAAGTGGAGTTCTAAGGACGATGAAAGGATTGGAGGTCAGCTCAGATATTTTAAGTCCTCCCGCTCGGTTAGGCTAGCACCCTTTCCCATAGTGTATGAACTCGCTGGCAAAGGTAATCTAAAGTTATGAAATGACAAACGTTGTTTGACATGTAAATCTGCAGATCCTAACCTGTATTCTTCTGTTGCGGATAATTGCTCCAACAAGTTTTGCAAAGCCTACAATACCATCTATAAGCTCACCTGTACTGTCTGCAACCTTAGCTATATTGGCCAAAGTAAAAATCCTCTTCATCTTAGGATTAATGGTCACAGGTCTCTAGTTAACAAGTTCTCTAATTCAGGAGTGAAACCCTCCACAAATGCTAACCAGTACTCTACCTTTGAATTAGAGCATTTCCATACTCATGGTTTTGACAAAGTGAAAATAGAGGTACTGCATATTATCCCTGACCTCTATGCTCGGCTAGAAACTGAATCCCTTGAAATTTTGCAGCATCAGTCTCTTTATAACTATGGTCTTAATTCCACTCTATCTGACAATAAGCATAATCAGCATAAATTTTCTATACGTGAACTCTTCTTTCTTGTTAATAATAAGAGCTGCACTAGAGGTAATAGAGGACAGAGGTTATTTCGCACATCAAGCAAAGTTGATTTTGCAAACTTGCTAATAACTCTGGAAAGCTTTAAAACTGGCACTAATTTTGTTAAAAATACTTATAAAATACTCAAATCCTTCAAGCACTCTGTCCTTAAAAGTTTTTTCAAATTCTGGAAAGAAACTGCTGACCATGTTGATAAGCATGTTTTTGCTTTGGTTTTAGATATTCTTAAACATATTCTTAAAGATAAAATTTCTCTTAAAGAATTTTCCAGTAATTTTGTAACCATCAGGTTTCTAAATAAAGCCTATGATAATCTCAATGTAAGGAAGCTGTTCTACAATAATGCAATTTTTTTCCCATCCACAGGCACCAGTCTATTGTAAGTTTTAAATATGTTAAGACCTTAGGGTCAATAGTTAAAAACTACAAACTTAACTCTTCGAGTTACATTCCTGTAATTACTACATGTTCTTGTGATGAACATAAAGAAACAGTTCACTATGATAAGAATTACAACCATATTATCACCGGAAACTTGGGTTTTGTTGAAAATGAAAAGCTTAGGAATTTATTAGAGTATGGTTCTAAATTTAGACCTTCCTTCACAATTTCCAAAGAAAGGATTCTTGAGAGCTTTACTCAAGATGTTAATAGGTACATCGTAAAAACTAGTTTAACGTACAATCAGCCTATTGAGGCCTTCGCAGAATGGAAATATAATGTAATCAATAGCTTCACCTGTGAGTTGGCAGGTCTGGACTTTTGTTTCGATAGAAATCTCTTTTCTCTGGAGAAGCTAAAAGGTCACTCTCCAAACTACAAGACCTATTTATTTTTACCACTACGGATAAAGCTAGCAATAATTTTGCAATTATCTGTAAGAAGTTCTATTTTGAATTGTTAACTATGGAACTCAATAATAGAGTAACGTACGAGCCCGTAAGTTATTCTACCAAGCAGTTAGAAAATCGGTTTATAGCATTCTTCAAGAAACTTAAAATTCCACAAACTAGACGATATGAGCCTGAATTTCCATTTCTTTTTGCAACGGTTAAGTTTCATAAAGATCCTGTGAAGTTCAGGTTCATAGCTAGTGGAGTAAGGAGTCATAAAAAGAAAATAGATCTTGCTTTTGAAGATGTCTTAAAGAAGGTTTTGAAACACATTAGAAACTGTACTAATTTGATGTACAGAGATTTTTGGATAATTAATAATAATGCAGAAGTAATTTCTACTATACTCAAAGTATGTCCCTTAGATATTAATAGTTATGATTTTGAGAACCTATATACTAATCTGCCTCTATCAGATATAATCACTACCTTTAAAGAGCTGTATGCAGAATTTAAACTTAACCAATTTGTTAATGTAGGAGCTTGGAACTCTTATCTCAATTGCTGCATTCAAAATAACCATATCTTATTTAATAACACTCTCTGTAAGCAAGTGAACGGGATTCCCATGGGAACATCAACCTCCACGAATATCGCTAATCTATTCCTGTTCTTTAAGGAATATAAATTCATTAAAAATCACCCCACCTGCTCAGATAACTACCTTTACACATTTAGATATATTGATGATCTGCTGTGTATCAATAATTCAGAAGTTATAGAGAGTGATTTTGATAATATCTATCCTAGCTCTCTTAACTTATGTAAAACCAACCACAGTAATCAGGAACTTGAGTTCCTAGACTTAAGCATTAAGCTCAACAGAGGTAACCCATCTATTAGCCTCTTTGATAAAAGAGTTAATTTTCCTTTCAAAGTAATTAAATATCTACACTGGAATAATAACATATCAACCAAAGTAATTGAGAATATACTAATTTCTCAGGTCCTAAGAATTTCAAGAATTTGCAGCAACAACTTGGACTTCAATTACCACATTAATATACTATTAGATAGTTTTCTAGAGAACGAAATTCCTTCATCAAAAGAACTTTAAGAAAAATTATTCTGAATAATAGAGTGAGGTTGGCAGATCTGCTTTAATTTTCTACACAGTTAATAATATGATTCTGACCAATCAAAGCCGTAAGGAAGTTGGCTAGAGGATGCCTATTAACTACTAAAAGGAACCTTAGTGCTATGGATATGAAGGTCCTATTAAAACAAAAAATTAAATAATATAAACAAAATCACAAAAAAAGCTTAAAAATCTGTTTATAAAAGAAAATAAAAACAAATAAAAAAGAAAACTAGTTATTCATCACTAGGATAGCTATACTAAAAATAGTAAAACTAACATTAAAATTAATAAGATTCTGATTAATCTATAGAAGCTCACTAAGGTGATTTAATACATGCAAAGATTATTAAATACACCACTCGTGTATTTTATAATATTTCTCATGTATTCTGGAGAGTTAATTCTGCTCTTTCTGATCATACAGATCCACAGTCTTAAGTATATATATATTTTTTTTCTCTGGTTAAAATCTCCGCGAGTTGGTTTCTTTCAGTATGAGGAGGCCATCAGCCCCACCCACACTGCCCCCAGCGACTAGGGAGTGGCAGAAGTGTTAGGAAGCGTGGGGAAGAGGTCAGCCATGTTTTTCTCTTGTGTGGAGAAAGTTTAGTTGCACAAGAGGTAAGCTCTCTTCCTTGTCTTTGGGTTTTAGGTTTTATCAGTTCAATGTTTGTACTTCATGTACTTTTTTTCTCTGTTGATTTTTTGCTTTTCAGCTTTTAGGCACTGGCTTGTCTGTTAACATTTTTGCGGGTTTAACTCTTTCTTTTCTTGGTAACTTTGCGCGTCTTTTAGGGAACTTAGGCACAGCAGATGGCTAAGCATAGTTTCTTTTTCTTTGCGCTGTATTTTCAAAGTAGTTAAGTTCCTAATAACTATTTAATTATGCACTTAAAGCACTGCTGAAATACTTTGTACATATTGCAACTAATTGTTTAAGTCATATAACTTTCACAAAGCTTTTCTTTAGTTAATTATTGTCTTTAACTTATTCTCGTTTTTGTGTTGTCAGAAGTCGTAGAGTAGGGGTTTTAGAATAAAGTTTTCTTTCAAAAATCTGATTTTTAAAAAAATTAATATTTCCTTTTTTAATTGCAATGTAAAAATTTGGATTTCTTTTGCATTGTTTTTCAGGTTTAAATTCTCTCTCAGGCGAACTTGGCATTTCGTTATAGCTGAAAATTATTTCTAATTATTATGTCACTATCACAGCTTGAGTTCTCTTTAATCTTCTTCTCTCTGTTTAATAGTAACAGATGAAGAGCATGGGTCGGGCCAGGAGGGTTATGGATGCAAGCGAAATTGTTAACTAGTGCTAGGTCATACAACTCTGCGGAGGACATGACATATATATATTTTTTAAAACAATTTTTGGTGGGCTTGTTACTTGCATCTATGGCCTTGCAGAAACCCATTTCCAACTAGGTCTTTGTGGAAGTGAGAAAATGCAGAGTTTTTGCTGGTCCTTGATAAAGCCAAGGCTCAGTATTCTCGACACCTTCTACATTCAGTTGTTTTATTTTATTTTTTTATCTTTTCTCCTTTTGCTAACGCCGGTAGATACATAACCTTATCTATGTTGTACTTGGTATGAGTCAAAAATATATATGTATTTTTTTGCTTAGGTCTCTTCTTAATAGAATGTGAATTCTGAATTTTCAAAACTGCTGCGTTGCGCGTTTTGATCTTCAGGCTATTTTGCAACTTTCGTTTTAAATTCTAAAGTTTTTCCTTAGTTTTCAGTTTTGCTCTTCAGTATATATATATATATATATATACAGAGAGCAGAGACAAAAACAAAGACATTACCTAAGAATTTAATATGAAATTTGCAAAAAAAAACCTGAAGATCAAAACGCGCAACGCAGCAGTCACGAAAATTCAGAATTCACATACTATTAAGAAGAGACAAATGCAATAACAATTTTTCAACCAATATTCCAAAAACAATATAGTAAAACTCATATACTGACAGGTATCAGTAAAAAGAGGATGAAAAATAGCAAACTGAATGTAGAAAGTGTCGATAATGCTGAGCCTTGGCTTTATCAAGGACCAGCAAAACTCTGCATTTTCTCACTTCCACAAAGACCTAGTTGGAAATGGGTTTCTGCAAAGCCATAAATGCAAGTAATATGCCCACCAAAAAATTTTTTTTTAAACATATCACAACCTCCTCAGAGTTGCATGTCAAAACACAAGATAATATTATTTTTGCATGCATCTATAGCTTTCCTGGCCCAACCCATGCTCGTCATCTGCTACTAAAACACAGAAAAACGATTACAAAAAAACACAAGTTGAGAGAGTGACTGATTGAATCATAAGGATTATTCAGTAATAACACAATGCCAAGTAACCTAGCCACCTAAGAGAGAATTTAAACTAGAATAGTAATACTAAAGTATTACAGATTCTAATGCTTTGCAGTAAAAAAAAACGCTTATTCAAAAATGCCATATAATAAAAAATGATATTTTTTTAAAAGAACAGATTCCTGAAAGTGAACTGGAATATTGAACTCTCTTCTCCTCAACAACTGACATCACATGAACAAAAAAATAAAAAATGATAACAAACTAAAAAATGCTTTGTGAAGATTATATGATTTTAACAATTAGTTGCAATATATACAAAGTATTCCAGAAGTGCTTTAAGTGCTTAATAATGAAGCAATTACGTTCTTTCCGACATTGAAACACATCGTTGACTACAAGAACAATGAAACAGCCAGCTACTTAGCCCAAATGCCTTAAATAACGCTAAATTCCAAGTAAAGTGAAAGAGAAAAAAACACAAAGTTTATAGACATGCATGCACCTAATTGCCTTATGCGAAAAATAGAAAAGACAGCTTAAAAAGTTCTTAAATAGAACTAGGAACTCCCAAACTTCAAGAACAAGGAAGAGAGCTTAATTCTTATGTAACTTTTTTGCCACAACAGTAAAAAAAAAAAAACATGGCTGAACTTTATCATTTTTATTTTTTTGTTCATGTGATGTCAGTTGTTGAGGAGAAGGGAGTTCAATATTCCAGTTCACTTTCAGGAATCTGTTCTTTTAAAAAAAATTATTACTTTTTATTATATGGCATTTTTGAATAAGTGTTTTTTCACTGCAAAGCATTAGAATCTGTAATACTTTAGTATTGCTATTCTAGTTTAAATTCTCTCTTAGGCAGCTAGGTTACTTGGCATTGTGTTATTACTGAATAATCCTTATGATTCAATCAGTCACTCTCTCAACTTGTGTTTTTTTGTAATCATTTTTCTGTTTTTTAGTAGCAGATGACAAGCATGGGTTGGGTCAGGAAAGCTATAGATGCATGCAAAAATAATATTATTCTGTGTTTTGACATGCAACTCTGAGGTGGTTATGATATATTTAAAAAAAAAAAAAATTGATGGGCATATTACTTGCATCTATGGCTTTGCAGAAACTCATTTCCAACTAGGTCTTTGTGGAAGTGAGAAAATGCAGAGTTTTGCTAGTCCTTGATAAAGCCAAGGCTCAGCATTATCGACACTTTCTACATTCAGTTTGCTATTTTTCATCCTCTTTTTACTGATACCTGTCAGTATATGAGTTTTACTATGTTGTTTTTGGAATATTGGTTGAAAAATTGTTATTGCATTTGTCTCCTCTTAATAGCATATATATATAGATGAGAGAGAGAGAGAGAGAGAGAGAGAGAGAGAGAGAGAGAGAGAGAGAGAGAGAGAGAGAGTGTGTGTGTGTGTGTGTGTGTGTGTGTGTGTTGTTAAATGTCCAAGAAACTGATCCCCCACCCACCACCCAGGCCCAACACACACACACACTTTTGTATTATTTGAAAAGTTTGGAGGTGTAGTAATCTTTTTCATTGAGCAAAGCCATATTTCTCAAGGCAAGCCAACAAAACCATCAGCGTCCTGGAAGAATTTTTGTTTTAAAAATATGGTAGGCTTATCTTAGCCCCGTATGAATAAATTCTGCATATATAATTGCTACCAGTAAAAATAAGTTTAATTGAGAGTTCAGTTGTTCTTTTGATGTAATATACTTTCTGTATTGTACTACATGTCTTTGAACGATTTTATTTTTCATTTCAATGTCATCCCAAATTACAGAAATTTTAAGACTTCCTTAATACTACACTGCCGGACAATTGCTAAGGACGGATGACAATAGCAACGATAGCAACCATAAAATGGAAGGCAGGAAAATGTGGAAATTAGCATAAGTGCGGGATACAGTAAGACGTGTTGTGCGTATGCAAATTTTGGATTGCCGAACTTGTTCGTGACGTCATAGCGCTGATAAGAGATATAAAGGATTTGACGCGTATTGACCGTTGTTGTTCAAACGCAAAATTGAAAGGGAAAGAATCAATTGACGAACTTGCAATTTTCAGTATGTCTTCCCGACATCACCTAGATGATTTTATGCGTGGCCGTATTATTGGCAAGATTGAAGAAGGGCGAAAAATAACAGATGTTGCCAGGGAGTTCGACGTCAGCCACAGTGTTGTTTCAAGGCTTTGGAAATCATTTCAAACAAATGGAGGGTGTAGCAAACGTCACGGGGGAGGTCGTGTTCGCAGTACGACACCTGCAGAAGATCAGTACATAGTGCTATCAACAAAAAGACACCGGCGCAGCACAGCTAGTGAGGTAGCAAATCAGTTTATGGCTGCTACTGGCAAGCGGATCTCCCGAAAAACTGTCGCCAGACGTTTGCATGAAGGAGGACTATACGCCCACCGTCCTGTTGTATGCATCCCATTGTCCAGACGTCACTGTACCACCCGTTTGCAATGGTGCCATCAACATCGCAATTGGACTGATAACGACTGGTCTGCTGTCCTCTTCTCAGATGAGAGTAGATACAGTCTATCGTCTGATTGTCGACGACAACTGATCTGGCGTGATAGTGGTACTGCATTTTGTCCAGCAAACATACAGGAAAGGGACCGATATCCGACATGTAGTGTCATGGTATGGGCTGGCATCATGATCAATGGCCGTACGTCCCTCTATGTGCTTCCAACTGGGACTATGACTGGCCAACGATACATTAATCATGTTCTTCTACCTCATGTTCGCATGTTCCGTGGTGCTGTCGGTGATAGATTCATTTTCATGGACGACAACGCAACATGTCATCGACCAGTCGCTGTCCAGGAGTGTCTTGAGAGCTAGGATATTCAGCGCCTCGTATGGCCAGCACGTTCTCCAGATCTGAATCCCATTAAAAATGTGTGCGATGCTTTGGGGAGTAGTCTTGCTGGTCGCCAATGCCCTCCAATAAACAAGGGCACTCTCGTCCATGTACTGACAGAGGAATGGGATAAATTACCCCAACAGCTGCTTGATAATGTTGTGCAAAGCATGACACTACGTGTGGAATCTTGCATCGCCCTCCATGGTGGCCATATCCCGTATTGACATCTTACGCCGGAACGCCAGCGGACGGTAATTGCATTTTTTTCACGTTTACGTATTCTGCACAAAATGGCCTGTTTGTCCTTTGAACACGTTCCAAAGCCTTCTGGATTTCAGAGCACAATAAATTGTCTTTCTTGTAATGTCCTGGCATTCTGACATTATTTTATTTCACTTGGCATCCAACCACACTTACTTTTTTATGCGATATATAGCCGTTTATGATCCGTCCTTAGCAATTGTCCAGCAGTGTACTTATGAGATTCAAAATAAATCTGGCAACAGTAATCACCCAAGTTGTACATTTATGAGTCTTAAAATTCGATGTGGAGTTCAAATTTCTGCATACTTATATTGCATATAATTTACGACGGAAAAGTAGTTTTCATATAAATATTCAAAATCAATTGCACGATTTGTGTGTAGTAAGAATTTCAGTCACTGTATAAAGAAAATCAAATTTAAGATAACTTTTTCAGCATGGAGCTTTTCGAAGAATGTGCAGATATCATAGCAATCGATTCTTTTCTGGTTGTATTAATTCAACATTTGTCGAAATTATTAACTATATGTCAACAAAATAGTTTCCTTATCATCTACTGTTTCGCACGTTACTAGAAATTCGAGCACGGGAAAAAACGTCCATATAATAAAAATTTTTTATTTCAACTTGTCACTAATATTCCTTTTTTTCTTTTTGATGTTCCTTATAATAGTTTTGAATTTTATTATGAAGATTACAAATTTATATGAAAAAATGTTTTTATATGTGCAGTCAAATGCATCATAAGTTGGCAAAGTCCTCCAATACGTAGAGACAATATGTATTAAATGATCAATATTATTCCAGTTTTTTAACTCATGATTCACGAAATTAATACAATAGAAAAGAACTTTCGAACCTTTTGATTATGATGCGTTGAATCAGTAATAAGCCATCTTGTTATCGAAGAAGGCACGATTTTTCTTTCCTGTGGTATCAGCTTCCAAGTTGAACTTCGATCTTATAATTTCTTATTATAGATGATGGTTGCATGTTTCATTTTCCGTGGCTCGATATCCCAAACTAGTTTCAATTCCTTCTTTTTGGAATAATTTTCAGTGGGTATTATGATCTACTTCTCAAACACGTTGTGTTTCGGCCACTTACATCGATTCTACTGACAGCGTCCGACTTTTCACGGCAGTTGTACTCTTGCGCATGCTATTTTTGGTATTAATGCACATTCTTAGTCGTGTTTTGATATAATTGGATGATATGAATTCTGATTCTAAATTAATTGGTGTTGCCATTTGTTTGTTGAAAATAATTAATAAGGTCTTTTATTATATATATATATATATATTTTTTTTTTATCGTTAATTTCTTTTTCGATAAAATATTTCCAAGCGTACGGTAGACTCATTGGATCATTATTATTACAATTTATTTCTTTAGTTTTTTCAATCATTACTGCTTCTGAGGTTAATATTTGATTTTTAGTTTTATGTGAGGTTATTAATTTTGCATCATACCAATCAGGATAAGCTTCATTTTCAATACAAATATTTATTAATGATGTTTTGTTTTCTTTTTTATTCCAGTTCGATATATGTTCTTTTAATCTGGTCTTAAATCTTCTTTTTGTACTTCCTATGTATAATTTATTTCTTTCATTTCTTTCTATTTCTGTATAATATTTTGTTGGTATAGAATATACTCCGGCTTTATCAAGCATTGATCTTCTTTCATTTCCAGTAGTTAATATAGTTTCTTTTCCTCTCTCCTTTGCCGGAATCATGAACTGATGACAATCAATGATTCTGTAAGTGATAAATTTGGGACATTGTGGACTTGTCGATTAAACATCTAAGAAATTCCTGACATAGCATGGAGAACAGACTACAATGGGGATGTTACGTTTCGGTGAAGTGATCTTTCAGTGAAATGAACCTTTAGGTGAAACGACCTTTCGGTGAAATGAACCTTTCGGTGAAATGAACTTTTCGATGAAATGACCCTTCGGTGAAGTGAACCTTTTCGCAAAATGAACTTTCGGCGAAATGAGCGATACCCCTCACTATGACATCATCTGCTTCTGACTCAGAATCATCTTTGCTTTCATGACCTAATAAATCACAGAAGTACTCACTCCATCTTTCACTTAGCTCACTGGGCTCCCATATCATTTCTCCAACTCTATTCTTTATAAAACCTAGAATATTATTTCCCCTATTTTTTATATGTCTTATGTACTTCCAGAATGTTTTTCTATCTTTCCAAAAAGCCAAATCATGCCTTTCCTCTTTTTCCTTCCTATCTTTTGCCTTACTCTGGCAAACCAGCTTTGCTGCCTCATGCTTCTTACAGCGATATTCATCCTCTGAGACTCTACCTTGCAACATCTCCAAGTATGCTTCCTTCTTTCTCTTTACTGCTTCTTTAACCTCACTGTTCCACCAAGCATCACCTTTAAAGTTACCCACTGTTGCAGGACTACAGACCTTTTCAGCGGCAGTGACAACACAGTTCTTAAAACATGTCCACTTCTTTTCTACATCCTTCTTGCATGTCTTCAACTCATTCAGATTTCCCTGAGTGAATCAGAGTAGTGCTGATGTTCTTCAGACAGCCTTTGAACCTTTATTCTTTTCACCACAGGCATCTTCTTATACCTTTCTCCAACCAACATTCAATTTCACCCGTGACACTAACAGGTGATGATCAGAGCCAACATCTGCACCTCTCAATCACACGGGTATCAACAACTAAGTGTCTAAGATGCTGATCATAAACAACAAAATCTAATACACTCTTTAATCTGAGAGTACGATTTTATCAAGTGTATGAGTGGATATACTTGCGGTTGAAAAATGTATTAGATACTCACAATCCGTTTTAGATGCTGAGTTCAATTAATCTTTCACCATTATCATTCATACCAGGATCATTAAACTTACCCAGAACATTATCAGAAATCCCATTCTGTACACCTACTCTAGCATCGAAATCCTGTGCTATTATAACTTTCTCTTTAGCACCAAACTGGCTCAAAACAGCTTTTAGCTCATTCCATAAATCTTCCTTCTTATCAGAAGGTTTCAAGTCACAAGGAGCATACAGTAAAACAATTACTATTCTCTGAAGTTTCACTCTCAAACAAATCCAGATAATTCTTTCACTTATGCAGCTATAGTGAATCAAGTTGTTCTTCATCTTTTCACTTAAAATCACACCTACACCAGCTTGCCCTCTCACATTATCCAACACTCCAGACCACACACTCACCGTTCCATTCATTTCTTCTATCCCAATTTCTTTCTTTTTAGTTTCACTTACACAAAGCACATCCAATCTATACTTATTAATTTCTTGAACCACCTCATTTATCTTCCCATTTATACCTCTAGTATTCCATACACCAATTTTGCACTCACTCAGCCTAGATCTCTTTTGCATATGCCGTTTTGAAGGTCCAGGTCAATTCCGTGGTGGACCATACTTCTCAAGTGTGGTAGGACCACCATATATCCCACACGTGAGTTCTGTTTTAGCATTTTTAAGTCATTGTAATCAGGGAAGTACATCAGTGCGGGGGATTAGCCCACAGTTGATCATTCAACCTAAGGATTATGTAACATAACCTAGTGAGTTGGGGTATTTTTGCCAACAATATCACACAGAACTAGCTGGTACCTCTCCAAGATTCACAGAGGTCCTTGTTGTTGTTCTGTGTTCCATTGCTGCCCATGGAGCGCCCCAAGGAGGCAAGCCCACCTCTCACTAAGATCGCCAACTTGGGAGTAAACCTCAGCTGCAATTTTGCTTTTATTTTTAAGAATTAAAGAAAAAAGTGCTTGATGAAATTGAATAGAATTTATTTCCTTTGGAGAATTTTGGGGGTACAGGGCATGTGCATAAATCAGGTGCTGTATATAGGTATAGATTTTGGGTCTCCTGGTTTCCAATATATATATAATTTCATTTATCCATCTATTTTATATATATTCTGGGTTTTCTGGTTTCCAATATATATATAATTTCTTTTATCCATCTATTTTATATATATTCTGGGTTTTCTGGTTTCCAATTAAATTTATGTGCTGAGAGTGTAGTAAAAACACGAAGGCACAGTAAAAATTTGCGTATGGTGTTGGTATAACGCTAATGGACTCCATTAGCGCGAAGTTAACCACGAACATCGGTGGAAAAGTTGCCACGCTCCTGAGGATGCCCAGAGACTGGGCGAAAATTTCGAGTATAAAGAACGGTAAAAATTGGTGTGTTTGAATCCTAAAGCGAAGATCCAATGAGTATACCCAGCGAAAAGAGTGTGAAGTAAAGCTATTCATCTCATACAATGGACTTTAGGACAATAACATCAACAAAGACTGGAAAACGTGCATGAAATGTTCGCATCGCTAGCAAGGAATGACAAGGTAAGCATTATCCTCTAGAATATTGTACGTGTTGGTATATATGCAAATTTTCACTGTTTTCCCCTTCCTGAAAACTAAGCTATGGACATCTATGTTCATAGGTATGAGTTTTCTGAAAAGTTAATTTCATGCAAATGCCACGATTACTTCAATTTGTGAAAACATTTATTAATTTGAAGACAAAAATTATGTTGGAATAAAAAAAGTGAAGACCTAGTTTTGATTGCTTTTCTAAAAATACAGATATTCCCATTTTAGTGACATCATTGTCACTTGGGTCTGTTGGCCACATGCATTACAGAGGACCTGGAGCAGGTTTACTGGGAGTGGGAGGGGAGAATTGTTCGCCTGAGGGCAAACAGATAGTTAATGGCTTGGTGTTCACTAAGCTTCTTCTTTTATTCTTGGTGCTGTTATAAAATACACCTTCTGCCTTGGAGTTTGTGGGTTTTGCAATGAAATTTGTTGGTCACTTGATTGTATTTCAGCTGCATAAAGCTGGAAAGACTTTAAAAAGCTCTGCTAAGGTGATCAAGTATTAAGTATCTGGTTTATTCACAAATTGCAGAATATATAAGTACTGTTACAACACGATGAAATTTAATTTTCTATTTCTGAATGTGGAAATTATTAAGGTGTTCATAATAATCTTTTGTAATCTCAAAACGTTAGAATCTGTACGACGAAGAGTGATAACCTATTTGGAAGTGGGGGACTGGAAACTAAAAAACAAAAACATTATAAAAAATATCTCGTGACACAAAACTTAAAAAGAAATAATAATAATAATATACAAAATTCTACTGAAAATTATTTAGTTTTTATTTCCTAAACTGCGAGGCCCAGGTTGATGTCCCTAGTTCGGAGCAGAAAAACAGTCACTGGGTATTAAAGCAGATGAAATGATCTATTTAAGGGATATGTGTGAATGACCCCCAAGACCCCCTAATTGGGGGGCCCAGCGAGCTATCTCGAAAACAAAGCAAGTTAGGAAAAATTTTTCAATTACAAAGTTGTATAGTGTTCTTACCTTAGTGTAAATTCGTAGAAAAATTTCTAACAACTTTCATGGTTCGCGCTGTGCCCTCTTCAGCTACAGTGTATCTACAAGCAAAAGTTGCTTTCCCCGCAAATACTGAAATGTTTCTGCGTTTTGCTGAGCTTAGTTTAAGTGACCTGAAGGGATGATTTTCGAGGGCGAAGTTGAGGGTTCTAAAGCACCCCTCTCTGAAATAAGCCCCTCCCCTGTTTTTGCCAAGAAGCTGTAAACACCTAAGCTTTGCGTAAAACTCGCTATGCAGAAAATTTAGGGTTTCAGATTGTACATCTAGAGCTTCAGAAGGAAATCCAGGAGATGAATTAAGTGAGAAGGTGAAATTATGTACCTGAGCTTCGTCAAAAAAAAACTACTGCACATGATTACCCCTTCCGGATCTCAACAAATATAAGAATAGACACATGTATTTGCATCGGTTGTCTTTCGTTTTACGCAGTAATTTGAAGTCGGTTTTCTTTGGCAGTTGCCGGCAAATCGTCACACAGGAAAAGTGCCACAAATCCTTCAGCAACTGGAAAACTGCCCCATGTTTTTCACTAAGGAGCCATGCACAAATTGCTTTTCCTCTAAGGAATATTTGAATGTGTGCCAGTTTTCCAAGTTTCCAAAATATGTGTGGCAGTTTTCCGAGGTTCTCAATGTCAGGAAGGAATTCTTTTGTTTGTTTGAATTTTCAGCTGGGGTTCAGACAACTGGCCACAAAAGTTTAAGGGGGCAGTATAAAAATTGCTATTTCTTGGCCTATATTGAGAATTGGGAACTCCAAACAAATTTCGAGAAAATGTTCTATGTAAGCCAAGCAAGAATTGTACTTTAATTTTGGGAAATAAATTGCTGTGACTTAGTACATTTTTAAAAACAACGGTGTTCGATAAAACAATATAATTATAGTATGACTCATGCTATGCTCAGAAAAGGATGATAAGGTAGAATTTTTTAATAATGCAATAATGCTGCACTTTTACTTAGGCACTAAACATTTACATAACATGTCAATTTATTAATATTTCTCTTTTATTTCATTAATTCATAGGCCCTAGGCTTAAGCCTTTTTAACAGTTTTTATTCTACCAACATCATGTTCGTAACGTTTACATATCAAGTCAAGTTAATAATATTGCATTTTTACTTAGGAAATCAGTATTAATTATTCTAATGGTATTACACATCATTAGAATAAAAACTGGTAAGAGAGGCTCAGACTTTCTTACCAGTTTTTATTCTAATGATGTCATATTCGTAATGTTTACATATCAAGTCAAGTTAATAATATTGTGCTTTTACTTAAGCACTCAATATTAATTCATAGGCCCAACCTAGGCCTAGACCTTTTAATAGTTTTTATTCTAACAATGTCATATTCATAACATTTACATATCAATTCAAGTTAACAATATTGCATTTTTACTTAGGAACTCAATATTAATTCATAGGCCCAACCTAGGCCTAGGCCTTTTAACAGTTTTTATTCTAATGATGTCATATTCATAATGTTTACATATCAAGTCAAATTAATGATATTGCGCTTGTACTTAGGCATTAAATATTAGTTCATAGGCCCTAGGCTTAGGCCTTTTTAACAGTTTTTAATCCACCAACCTTATATTCATATCATTTAACATATCCAACCAAGTTAATAATATTGCGCTTTTACTCAGGCACTTAGCATTAATTATATAGGTGACTATGTCTTTTCTACATCTTTGTAAAAAAAATCATGGAAATGGAAAATTAAGTAGAGTAAATGCAGAAGCGGAAGTAGAGTAAACGATTTTTAGGATTTCTGACAGTAGTGTCAACTGAATCGTATTCATATTGACATGCAGAGCTGTATCCAAGTATCGAAAGTCTGGGTATCTGCCCGGGGCTTCGATTCATGGAGAGAGCCCTAAGCTTCGATTTTTTTTATAGAGTTTTTTTTTAATTTCCTTGTTGCATATTTTTTTCTTATTCCATCACTGATTGTTATTTTGAAAACCAGATTCGAAATATGAATAAAGTACATGAATATGTAATCTCTCTGTTCCTGAGAAATTGCATTTCTGCTTGCCTAGGGCTCTCTTGTGGCAGCGTCCATACGATTCAAATATCAATTCTGTGTTGGTCGTCAAAAAGAAAACATAGTTAATTTCAGAAGAATCGCTAACATTCATCATCTGGTCATACACCCCTGTACTGGTCTTTCCAGAGTCATTGGCCCCTAGCCTTTGGCAAAGTCCGTTGGTTAAGCTGACAATTAGTTTACTTTGGCTAGACAAAGGAAAGCCACCCGCCTCCAGTTAATCTTTTTAAATAGCATTAAGACTACTGCCTGCTGGTGTTAGGAGGAAAATGCATGTTGCTCTCATGTTTAAAAAGCATGCTTTGTTTCTCACTGCTCATATTTGCTTGTTTTGTTCAGAGCAGGACAACTGGTATTTTAATCATTAGGCAAACACTCCCTAAATGTGTCTAAATTGTCAGTGTGTCACCTAACTCAACCAAGGAGGTTTTACAAAACCTTTGATCTCACCTTCACTTCCCTCACTCTTTGTTTTCTGTGCCTGCTTCCCAGGAAACCAAAAAGTGGTTTCCTTATGTTGCAATTCTGGTGACCAATCTTCCACTTCTTCATGACCCCACATCCCCCACAGGCCATTGTTACCGACTCCATCACTATACGGTTAAAAGCCTTCAATTCTGATAAAACTTACGGACGCTGTGGGGGTCAACTTTTAATTAAAAACTCGCAGAGAAAAAAATGGTCCATATCAATGGAATGTGTTGAAAGTGGCTGAAATAGGATAAATATTCAGAGTACATGAACAGGATTAATTCCTTTGCAGATTTGCATGCTGTTAACTGCTCTGTAATCACTCAGGTGAATTTCTCTTAAAAGGTGTACTCCAATGTACCAGGTATACTTTCCCCCCTTTTATGGCTGCAATATAAGGCAGGATTGGAAAAGGCAAAACAGGATCTTTTCTCTGTCTGAAATTTTGTCTTCCTGATTTACAACCACTAATGACCCCAATATAAGGCACAGTGAAAAAGCAGTTTGGGAAAAGGCAACATGAGAAGACACCAAATTGAAACTATCAGCTTGTGTTTGTCCTTGGATTATGGTAAAAACAATATCTTATTCTGATTCTTGTATTGCTGGAGAATGCTCACTTCCACACTTTCCTCCCTGACTGAAGAAGTATTCAGAATTGGATTCAGTTGAAGGGGTTCCAATGAGTGCAGAGGAATTTTCGCTTTCCTGAATCTATCCATTTCTCCTTTCTGTATTTCTTTGGTGTGTTTCTTCTTCTTGTTTTTTTTTTTTTTTTTTTTGCTGCCCCAGATAGGTATTTTCTTCTTTTATCTCTTTCTCTACCGGACATGATGTACTGTAATTATAAGGCCAACTGGTTTTTCGGTACAGAATTATCATGAAGTAATCACAACTCTTTTGTGTTGATGTGCAGATAAAACATATGTTTGGTTTTAAAATATTTCATTTGAGTAGCGTCTCGTCTACAATCAACTGAACTGTAGCAGTGGAAAGCCCTTTGAAAGCTGTTCTTGACTGTGATGTGTAGACTCACAATTAAAGCCCATGTGACCTGCCCATCTCACCCACATTTGTTTCTTGAACAAGAAAATAATCTCCTAATTTTCTTGTGAGGACCACAGTTGTTTTGAAAGCCGAGAATTAGGATACTTGTGCCAACAAAGAACAAGAAGACATAATTGTTGTATCTTAGCACAGTGAATGAGAACCAGAATATACATGGCTGAGATAAAAGGGATCGATGGCTGTGAACCCCTGTCACGACCCAGGTATAGAGATAAGGATACCAGTCATAGTAGTGTATGTCCAAGCAAGGGTCTGGGGAATGATACACCATTATCTGAATTTCCTCCCTATCCACTTTGGGGTTCTTACTGATGGCTGACTTCCTTCTGAGGGGAAAAGAGAATGTGAACGATTACTCTATAATAAAATGCTGAACTTCTGGGTCAGTGGGGGATGTTGCAGAGATTGTTTCCCCTGATGGGTATCAAGCAAGTCATAGTATCTGTGTAACGAAGGGTGGTTACCTTTTGGAAATGGAGGGTGGGGCTTGAAAAATAAAAATGTATATATAAATGCTGCTTTAAGGGTCTCACACAAAAAAGAGAAAACATTTAATATAAAAATCCCACCCCCAATTTTTTTTTGTACTAAAACGTGGGGCCCTGTGAATATGCAGGGCCCAGAGCGACTGCCCCAGTTGCCACGATAATCCAGACGGCCCTGAGGTTCAGACATTACTGCTGCATACTCTGACACAAAAAAAAACGATATCCAGTTACGATAGGCATCTGTGTAATACACGAGAGCGTTCCATGGTTGAGTAGATAAACTTTTCTAACTAGTTTTTTATTGACTTTTGCTGAAAATTAAGATCTTTCAGCAAAAAAAAAAAAAAAAAAAAAAAAAAAAAAAAAAGACCCATGTTTGCAACAGAGATAAAAGCACATCAGTCAAAAGTTGTTTTTTTCAATGGACATTTTTTCAATGATTTGCTCCCATCTCAATGGAATTTTTTTCTTCATATTCTTATGGAGACCTAGGGCCTATTAATAAATATTTAATACCTAAATAAAAGCGCACTATTATTATTAACTTGAATTGAAATGAAAACGTTATAAATATGACATCGCTAGAATAAAAGCGGGTACAAGTGCCTGGACTTAGGGCCTATGAATTAACATTTAGTGCTTAAGTGAATTAATGAATTAATATTTAGTGCTTAAAAGAAACATTATTAACTCGGCTGGATATGTAAACATTATGAATATGTCATCGGAAGAATAAAAACTGTTACAGGTGCCTAGGCCTAAGGCCAAGTAAATAATATTTTATTCCAAAGTAAAAGAGTAAGTTTAATAACTTGACATGTTACATAAACAATACGAATAACAGTGTGGTGGATTAAAAACTTTTTAAAAATCTAGGGTCGATGAATTAATAAATGGTGTTTGACTCGCTCTCGGCCCCTGATTTCCCCTTATAACTTGCAAACTAATGGACGTAATTCAGTGAAATTTGGCACGGACTTACCTTGGTGTAGGAGAAGCATGGTCAGCGAGCTGCTGAGGACAGCGAACACGCAATCAGCCTTCACTTCGTGCAGGCACAACACACGCCCTAAAGAGTAGCGACGCTATTCTCTAGCCTGTGTGTTGCTCCTGCGCAATGTGAAGGCCGATTGCGTGTTCACTGTCCTTGGCAGTTGGTGTGACGAATCTGACTGTGCTGTTGTTACGGGATCGTCAGCAGTCATCATGCCTTTGCGTTACAAGCAATTATAGTATGAGCCGGTACACAGTGGAACAGCGCGTGTTTATTGTCTGCAGGTACTGGGAAACTGTGTCGATAAAGGAGTGCTAAAGACAATTTATTGCAGAGTTTGCGGTTCGGAAACCACCGGAAAAATCTTTCATTCGGTATCTGGTGAAGAAACTGGAAACCACAGGAACATTGTTGGATGTCCATGAAGGAAGACATCCGAAACTGTCAGAAGCCATGGCGCAAGAAGTGAAAAACAAACTGCTGGCCTCCCCACAGAAGTCCTTGTGTAAACTGTTGCAGGAGATAGGGGTTTCCACAAACACCATACATGAGACCGACCAAGGAACAAAAAAGCTGAACTTTTTAACCGGGTGAAAAATCAGAAAATGCAATGTGAAAGTGTGTATATAACACAACATGATAAAAATGAAATTGTTCACTTTAATTTATGTAGATATTTAGAGCACACCACTATTTACTTTTTTATTTTTTTCCTTTTTATTTGTACTTGCTAGAACATCAGCTCGATTTTTCTCTTGTGTTGATTTCTTCTCAGCAAGTTTCATAGCCATATTTGTCTTTTGTTGACTCTGCAGCTGCACTGCAATCTTTGCTAAGTTTTCCTTTCTGTTGATATCATTCCTTTCCCATTTCTTCACCACTTTTCTTATTATTTATTTCCTTTTATTCCCTCAGATGACAATAATTTAGCCATCATTAATTTTTGTCACTTCCGTTTTTGGAAAATTTCCCCTCCCTTATCAAGCTTAGTGCAAACATTTATGAGGGAAAGTAACATTTAAAAACAACACTGGATAGTGTATAGTGAGAACATGGCTGGAAAAAAAAAATATGCTTACGGGGAGAAATCTTCCCTTCGATTGACTTCCGTTTTCTGAAACTTTTTTCTCCATTTTTTAGCTGAAATGCAGTATTTTTGGAATAAAACCATATATTAATATAAGAACAATACTGGGCTGAAGAAACATCTAAAAAAAAAAAAAAAAAACGATTACGGGAGAAATCTTAACTCTAACTTTCTTTTTCAAAGATTTCAAAGGGCGGAATTCCGTCCTCAAATGGAAAATGAATCCCTTCCCCCACTATACCCCCTCCCCCAAAAAAATGCCGTTCAGTGTGGCATTGATCTCGACAATAACCAAAATGATCCCAGACGGAAAATGACCCCCCCTTTCTCTTCGGTTTTGCATCGATCTCGAGGATGACCCAAATGATGACGAAAAGGCAGAATTCCGCGAATATGCGGAAGAATCTCATGTATGCAAAAATAAAATGTGACATCGATCTCAAGAATGACCCAAATGATGATGAAAAAAGCGTAATTCCGCAAATTTGCGGAAGAATCTCATGTATGCAAAAAAAAAAAGTGTCATTTTCCGTCCTCATCCCTACACCCAATGAAATTTATCTTCAGTTCTGCATCGATCTCGAGAACGACCCAAATGACGACGAAAAAGCGGAATTCCGCGAATTCGCGGAAGAATCTCATGTATGAAACACATGTCAACGAGCTGCAAAAAACAAAACAAAGCTGCATGCATACCGAGTTACTGCTGTGCAAGAATTCAAACCTCCCAACGAACAGAATAGACTGAATTACTGTTATTGGTTCCAGCAGTTTGTCAATGCACATCCGGGAATACTGGACTACATGTGGTTCTCCAACGAGATGTGGTTCCATCTAAGTGGGCACGTCAATTTCTAAAATTGCCGTATCTTGGCTAGTGAGAATCCTAACACTGTGCATGAGACATCTCTTCATGGTGAAAAAATTCGGGTGTGGTGTGCTGTCACGGCACCACATTATTAGCCCAATTTTCTTCCATACAACAGTGGATACTGCAGTCTACATGGAAATCTTCCATGAGTTTGTGAAACAGTTGGACGACGTGAAACTCTGTACTAGCTATTTTCAGTAGGATGGTGCCACTTGCCACACCTCCAATGTCAGCATGGCTGAAATTGTTTCCTTCTTTGAAGATCATGTCCTTTCTAAGGGACTTTGGCCACCAAGGTCGCCTGACCTTACCCCCACCGGATTTCTTCGTATGGGACATGCTGAAAGGGAAAGAGTATCGCAACAAGCCACAGAATCTCACAGAACTTAGGAAAACATTTGGCAGGGCATTGAGGCTATGACTTCTGCTGTGTAGGTGAATACCTTCCATAATATGGAGAGGCGTGTGCAGGCATGCCTTGTTATTAATGGCAACCACTTTCAACACTTGCTCTGAGATCACCATGCTTCTCATACACCAAGGTAGGGCAAATTTCACTGAATTACGTCCATTAGTTCGCAAGTTATAAGGGAAATTTTGGGGCCCAGAGCGAGTGAAATACCCTGTATTCAGTGCTAACATAACAGTGCAATATTATTAATTTGATTTGATATGTAAATGTTGTGAATTTGACATCGGTAGCCCAGGGTATATGAATTAATGTTTAGTGCCTAAGCAAAAGCACAATATTATTAACTTGACTTGATGTTTAAACATTGTGAATATGACATAGGTAGAATGAAAACTGTTAACACTTTCACTGCAGCGTGATGCTGAACGGCGTCATACAATACGTAGCTCAGGTGCCGACAACTCTTAATGGCATTGTGATTGTGGCTTAATATTTCTCTTCCTAAAATCTTCAGAACTTGAAGAGAGGTATCTGTTTTGTTCCTGACACTGAGAATGAGTATCCAACTGTTTAAAAATGACAGCAGTTTTGGGATAGCAGATTTTATTCCACATGGTTTAGGGAAGGGAAAGTAAGTTGACTCCCCATAGACTTAACACAGCATGCACTTTTTTACTGCAATGTTTATTTTCCTTTGAACGTCACTAGTTTTGCTGTGAAGGGAACTATCAATAAATAAATGCTTGAGTGGCAATAAAAAGCATTTGCTGCTTAGAGTTCATACGTAAGAGGGTGGCCTATTGAGGACACTAAAGGGATTTCAAGGAAACCCATATTGACTCCAATGCTTAGTTTTGTGGAAACAATGGATATATTCAGACAGGCTATCTCCGGTCCCCCTCAACCAAAAGTTCAACGGCAGGCACATCCTGCCATGGAAATAGATGATCCCGATAATTTGTCATCATATGCAGAATAGTATTCTTTTAGTAGCTGTAGTACAACCAGCAGTGAAAGTAAAAATGAAGAATATGATGTTCTCTCTCATACCCCACGTCAACAGATTTTAGCTACACATTGGTATGATGTTTCCGACGTCATGAGAATAATTCTGTTCACTAGTGTACTAGGATTGAAAATTAATGACAGGTACTGAACCAATCAAATTTTTCAATCTTTTTGTGACTGAAGAATTTTACAATTTATTAGTTATCATCTACAGGATATGCACGTCTATAGCATATGCACTGGAAAGCAATGCATATGCTGTAGGCGTGTTTATATCCCTGGAGTTACTGAAGGTTATAATTAGGAATATCAATTATGGATAAATTTTCTCATATTTTAGAATAGCGGAGTCGTGCAAAGCTATGAGATCCAAACACGGCTAGGTTGATCCAAATGCAAAGAAGCTCATCCGTGGTGCCGTGTGACGCCTTGTGGAGTCTCAGGTTTGCTCGAGTTTCTTACCAGCACCGTGTGCTTGCCGTTAAAATAGCACAGCGGCAGCAAGTGTGTTAAAAAGGCCTACGGCCTAGATTTAATATTTAATGCCAAAGTAACAGAGCAATATTATTAACTTGACTTGATATGTAAACATTGTGAATATGACGTCGGTAGAATAAAAGCTGTTAAAAAGGCTTAGGTCTGAAACCCATCCAGTTTTCCAGTGGCTGAACCCCATTGCATGCTACAAACAGAAACAAAAATACTAGTCTTTTCTATTATTTAATGCAAGAGAGAAACATCGAAGTTGATTGAACGGCTCATACATCAGTATCATATCACAGTTTGGACAGTATAACAAGACAAAAGCAATTCCAGAAAAAAAAATCTATAACCACAATATTACACTTGAAATGTAACACTATTTTACATTCTTTGGACTACTACTGGCACTTCAATACAACATCGAAAATCGAAAACAGAATCAGAATGGATGAGATTTGTTTCGCACAAATTGAACAGATCAAACGGAATTGAATTAATAATACCACTGGATCAATTGGCATTGGACCAGTCATCCCACTGAACAAATCGGCAATGGACCAATCATACCATTGGACGAATTGTACCTTCGGATCAATTGTCCATTGGACGAATTGGTATTGGACCAAGCGGCATTGGACTAATCGTTGTTGGATGAATCATACCAGACTTGTAAAAAGCACCATAAGTTAAGAAAAATCACAAAAAAGTGTTATAAACATCATACCTCTCCACGCAATCAAACCTTGATATACTGGGATTAAGGATGGGAGCATCATGACCACCAAGAACAAAGAGATATCCATTAACAACTCCAACACCTGCACCACCTCTACGTTTTGACATTGGTGCACACAAGGTCCATTTGTTGGTGTGGGGGTCAAAACATTCTACAGACCTCAAGCATGAACTTCCATCTCTTCCACCGACAGCATACAACCTAAAGTAGAATGAGTTTCATATCAGATTTCATACAAAAATATTGGGGGGGGGGGGATGTTATGGGGTCATCAAATCTTTTACATACAAATATCCTACCTGATATACACTATATTGACAAAAGTCACCGGACACCCCTTCAAAAGCAAATGAACGGATCCACTGCTGTGTTAAGATGCATGGTACAGCTGCAAACAATATAAAAACAAGCTTGCAGCTGACTCTGATCATATCACACTGTGAGGTAGAGCAGAGCTGCCAACACCTCTAATCATTCGAAACCTAGAAAAGCATGCGTGCAATGACAGGCATTTTTTCAAAGTTACAAACTAAAATGACTGTATTATAATGTAAAACTAGCACAATCACCTCATAACAGTATACCAAGCATGGTGAAAAAGACTTCTGTTGTAAAATAAGAAAAAAAAAAAAAAAGCTAAAAATAAACTAGAAGTTTTATGCTTGCCAGTCTATATTATAATCATTCAAAACTGCTTTTATTGGTATCTTCTCAGCATGACAAAAATGTTGATGTTATAAAATTTGACTGTAGAACCAAACAGATAGTAATATATCTGGAGTAAATAACTATGGATAATGTTCTGACAGTAAGCCAAGTACCTCTGCATATCAATTTTATGCCTGCTGTTCACTCAAAAGCGACTGCTGTGCTGCTTGTTTAGCAGAGTTAAATTCTTTTATTGAAAATGTTTTCTTATAGCATACCACTGCAGAAGAAAATGCTTTAGTTTTCTCAACAAGGAGTGCACTTAAAGTACTTGCACTCATACTTGGTCGAAATTCTGTGTGATTTTTTCTTACCAAGCTAAAGATTCTCACTACAGGAGCATTGCTATGTGGAATGGTTAATATAGCGAGCATTACTTTGGGCAAGGCAGCATATTATTTTTGACAACCTGAGGCATCAGAAAGTTTAGATATTTCATTCTATGCAATATCCATTCTGGAAAATGAGCTTTCAATATCTTCAAATTGGTATGTGGCAAATTCTACCTCTAATTTACTGACTTCTTCAGAAGTTAGAAGATTTGGAAACAATAACAAAAAAACTGTACTGTTACACAGGAAACCTTTTTCCGGAGTGAAACATAGGCTACTGCTGTGTGCTTTAACATTTCACTTTTTATGGGAAAGTTTTTCAATATGTAGTCACAGCACACTGTGTAAAAGTTTCTGATATCACAATAAAAATTCTTTAGTTGTGCATCAGTGAAACTACACTCTTTTATATAAACTCTTGCTTGAGCTCCGATTACAAGATCACAGTCATCCTTCTGATACCTTCTTCTTTTTTAAAAATCTATATCTGTTATTGATACTGAGCCCTCAGATACTGCTGTAGGCTTTACAAATCTTACTAAAAAGTCAGTAAACAGACTCATAAGCTTCTTGTGCAATAGATGTATAGCAGGTGCTTCTTGTTGAAGAAATACATTAATGGCAGTAAATACTGGAAGGACATTACTAAAAAATAAACAGTATAGTTTACACATTGGATTTTGTATTTGTGATCTAATACTCATGTCATCCTGATTTTCAATGCAAAAAAAACTGGTTTAAAGCTTCCCACTGCTGAAGTACTCTATTTACTGAATCAAGTAATGACAACCAACGAGTATTGACATATTTCAAAATCTTCTGTGGTTTTGTGCCACAAACTGCCTGACATAACTTCAACTGTTTTTCCATTTGGAACTTTTCACAAAAAAAAAATCTAACTGCACTAAAAACTGCTCGACATTTATCTGTTTAAGCACTGCAGTTGCTTTCCTAGCAGCCAAGTGAATCAAATGACAGGAGCAACCTTGGACAACCATCATCGGTTGTACCTCCTTAAGAAATGCAGCTCCACATTTTACTTGCCCAATCATTGTATTAGCATTATCACACCCAAAAGACAAACAGTTTTTCCATGGAATATTTCGTCTTTCAAATTCATCATTCAAAATTTTAAATATGCTCTTTCCTGTGTTGTTAGAACACTCTTAACATGGAAAGAAATAATGAAACAATTTTACCTTCAACTTGACTGAAATAGGACACAAAAACATAATAAATCACCAGAATCAAATCATCAGAATCCATACTACCCTCAGTTGATAAAGAAAATAGATTTTTCTGTACAATACTAATGATGCCATTTTGTGTTGAGTTAGCCATATTCTGTATGAGAGTATCTTGCACACCCATATTTTATATTTTTGTGTGATGTTTGAGTCCGGAAACATGGTGCGAAACAATGGTCCTGCATGATCTAGCAACAGGTAAGTTGTGCTCCACAACAAAAGAAGTGAAAAGCATTTCTGCTATTGTTATGTCAGTTTCTGTACTTTTTTCGAAAAAAATTGCCAATGGTTTTGATACACCTTTTAATGTGCCAAATTCTTTATGTTTTTTTGACATAACATACTGACGGCAGTCATCTCGACCGCCACGAACAATCGAAAAGTCACAACAACAAGTCATACAAAACACATGTCCCTCAGAAACCTTGTACTTTTTAAGGCAAGGCCATTCCTTTGCATAGTTATCTCGATACCGGAGTGGTATCTTACGTTTTTTATACGTTTTTTATCAATAACTAAAAAAAATGGCTAAATTTTAAACAACAACATCCAAAATCCCACAGCCAAATGACAAGGGAAAATGTAAGAGAGAAAAGTGCTTCTGCTGCAGCTACAAAAACCCCCACTGAGGGCAGAGAATCAACCATCTGTCAGAGCTTACCATGGGTCAATGGCTGAATGATGCTCCGCCAACAGGCAGGGTTTCAGAACTTGAAGTACAGCATTCCCTAATCATGATGACAGTTCAAGATGTCAGTCATTTCATATTTTCCTTGACCTCACGAGATTGAGAATCACAGAAAGCAGTGTGTAGAACATTAGGGGAAATTTACAAATCACTGTTTTTCAAAAGTTGGAGGTTAATTCCCAAATTGCGTTGCAGACTGACTAGCAAGTGACTTTCCATAATTTTTTCGGCATGATCCGTAATTCCGTACGTTCAGCTGAAAATCTGTAATAATTGAGGAAAATCCGTAATAGTTGGCAGCTCTGAGTTGAGTAAAATTGTTGCAGCGGGAGAGAACTGACTTTGAGAAAGGAAAGATTGTTGGGTGTTACATGTATTAGTGGGTTGTCCATAAGAGAAACCGAGAGGCATTTAAACATACCCAAGTCAACTGTTTTGGATGTACTGAATAAGTGGAAGACACATGGCGTGCCTGAAGTAGCAAAACGTACTGGTAGACCAAAGAAAATTAGTGATAGAGGACGTCGAAGCCACAGGAAAGTTGTTACAGCTAATTGACGGAGTACTGCACAAGACCTAAATGAATAAGGTGAATAAAAATGCTGGAACCTCAGTATGTACACGTACCATTCACAGAAAACTGGTTGTGTGGCTGCTCATAAGCCTTTCATCTCCTTTCGGAATGCTACTCATCGTTTAGTATGGTGTAAAGAACATTTATCGTGGATTGTAGATAAATGAAAATGGGTCCTATGAACTGATGAATTCCAATACACGATCCATCAGTCTGATGGCCATGTGTGGGTATGGCGGCAGCTGGGGGAATGCTATTTACCACAGTGTACTGTTCCTACGGTCAAGTTTGAAGCTGGCAATGTACTCATGTGGGGGTGTTTTTCGTGGTATGGTCCCAGCCCATTGGTTAACGTGAACAAACCTGTTAACTGGCACATCTACCTTGATATTCTGGACAATTATGCCCTACCAACTCTATGGCAATACTATGGAACCGAGCCTTGTTGGTATCAGCAGGATAATGCACCAAGCCATAAAGCAAGGACTGTTACAGCATGGTTTGATGATGATTCCGTATCATGTGTGGACTGACCAGCACAGAGCTCTGATCTTAATCCCATAGAGAACCTATGGGATGAATTAGAGCACCACATAAGAAGTTTGGAACCAAGGCCTACTACTAAGCAACAGTTAGCGACAACATTATGCACTGAATGGAAGCACATACCTATCGCTGTGTTCCAAAACCTTGCCGAAAGCATGTCTCAAAGGGCCAGTGCATGCATTAAGGCCAAAGGTGGACCGACACCGTACTAATGTATGTCAATAAACGCTTTGTTGTGTTTCTCTTCCAGGTGTCCGGTGCCTTTTGTCAATATAGTGTACGTGAACATCAGATCACATAGGGCACTATACTCTCAGGTACCTTATGAGGCCACCAATTTCATCAACTTGGTTGATATAAAAGTATCTATACTGATTTAAAACAATAGAATCTTCTACATTCCTAAGTAAAAGAACAAAACAGCCAGCATCAAACTTACCTTTCATATGTTTATCACACAAATAACATTGCCTGCATGGATTTTATTTTATATTTCCAATTGAAACAGCATTCCTGGGCCCATTTTCCCTGCTGGTTTCAGTAATGCATTCAGCTCCTCTCCCCCCATAAAGTTAGGATTTTACAATATCATCAAAACTTATTTCTTATTTCAACAATGTTAGTAAAGATGTGTTCATGACAGAGACAATGCATTGGCAATAACTTCCACATTTAGCCAATAGATGGTGCAGTATTTAGTAGCATGACCAGTTAATATTGAACTCTTCCTCCAGTTTCTACACAGCTAAATTTCTCTGTTAGAGTCTTAGTGTTAATAAGTGAAATGTTAAGCATTTAGTGACTGATTGTATACAGAAGTGTATTCCTATAGGTGTTTAAATTAATCTTGACATATTTTCTTACACTTGTGAAAGTTGTGTTTAGTTATCAAAGGAAAAACAAAAAGGAGTACAGGGTGATCAAAAAGTCCCCTAGGGGTTTCGATTGACAACTGTACAAAACCAAACAGATCTACAGCAATGTGATTTCTGGCATTTGAAAGAGTAAATATTTGAGTTTAATAATCTTACTTTAGTACACCTCTACATGTGTGCCTTTGGTGGCATGTAACACATCCAGTTAGTATTAAATGTTTTGCCATGGGCGCTCCAACATGTCAGGATCGATTCTATCAAACACTGCTGTAATGCGCTGTTTGAGCTCCTGGAGGCTGCTTAATCTTTCCCAGTAAACCATGTCCCTGACATAGCCCCAGAGGAAGAAATCTAAAGGAGTGATATCCGGGGACCGGGATGGCCAAAGAATGGGACCATCTCTGCCAATCCATCTGTTGGGAAACTCACGGTTCAGGTATTCATGAACATCAAGTTCTCAATGTGAGGGAGTGCCCATCTTGCTGCAGTATGACGTTTGGTTGCGAATTCTATAGTTGAGGAACCGCAAAGTTCTGAAGCATGTCCAGGTAATTATTCATTTACACTGTGGGCTCAGAGAAGAAGAAAGGCCCAATTACACGATTATGCACAAGCCCACACCAAACACTCACCTTTGGACTGTGCACGACATGGTGCCTGACTAAATGTTGGTTTTCACTACCCCATATACGAATGTTCTGAGTGTTTACTTTCCCGTGCACGTAAAAGCCTGCCTCATTCGAGAACATTCATCAACTTCCAGCCGCTCTAACATATCCCAAGTAAATGCTAAGCACTGAGGTCCATCATTCGGTTTAATCTGGTGTAGGAGTTGCACTTTGTATGCGGTTAGTTTCAGGTATTTGTGAAGCACTCCCATCAATGTAGATCGTGGAACATTCAGTTGCAAAGAGGCGATTCTCATTGGACTTGCTAGGACTGCGAGCGAAAATCTCCTGTATGCTCTACACAGTTTCTTCACTGACAGGGGGTTGGGGGTGGGTCTGACACTTCTTTGCCGGTCGAGAACGCTACCAGTATCTAAGAATTTCTTCTGCCACGCTCCAGTGGATTTCGCCCATATGTCTGACGGTAATTTCTTTGTACCGTAATACAGACTTCGTCTCAAAAAACCAATGCATGCACATTGCTTTCTCCTGCGGCAACAACATTTTCAGTTATTTTGCAATCGGTGTAGGTATTTGCGAGCATGTAACACCATCTGTTTCCAGCAGATGGCATTAAAAACTCGAATATTTACTCTTTCAAATGCCGCAAACTGCACTGCTGTAGATCTGTTCATTTTTGAACAGTTGTCAGTCAAAACCCCTAGGGGACTTTTAGACCACCCTGTATTTTGCTTACCTTAACATTTAATTAGATGAAGACAACCCTACAGGTACCTCACAAAATGTTCTGCACTTGCATTGAAGGTTTAAGACTGAGGAAAATTAGTAAGAAAACAGCTATGGCATTTGTAATTCTTATGGTATGGAGAGAATTCAAAAATCATATAAGATGACTGATATTTTTGCAAGATAAAAGTTGACAGCTACAGCACAAAATTAAGAAAACATACTATTTATCCTAACATTCCTTCAAGAATTACACCAGTGCCTCATGGAGACAATCTTCCTATTCCTTGTCTTTCAACTGGATTGGAGAGTAAAATAACAGAGAGCAGTCTATATGCTCATCACTCTACAATTGTTTATGCAGCCCACACATAATGATGATGTAGAAGATCTGAACTTCCCAAAAGAAAGTGCTGAGCTTGGTTCTTGACTGAAATCAAAATGCCTTTTATCACCAGGAACACATTTTTAATAATACAGGTATCGTGAATGAGAGTTAGTTCAATACTTTTCTGAAGCAGTCTTTCGTACATTGTAATAATGTAGCTAAAATAATGAAATATTTTAAAATTTACACCTCTTTTCTAAATGGTGTTTACTACATAATTCTTCTAAGAGAAGCTTAAAAGGTGTGCTGCTACATAATGGGAATGCACCTGCATCTATTCCAGTGGCATATTCTGTGCACTTCAAAAACTCCTATGAAAGTTTTACCCTTTTATTAACTAGAGTGAAATATGAGGAACATAGATGGTTTTTGCATGGAGAACGAACGAGAGAGAGAGAGAGAGAGAGAGAGAGAGAGAGAGAGAGAGAGAGAGAGAGAGAGAGAGAGAGAGAGAGAGAGAGAGAGAGAGAGAGAGAGAGAGTGTGTGTGTGTGTGTGTGTGTGTGTGTGTGTGTGTGTGTGTGTGTGTGTGTCTGCCTGCCTGCCTGCCTGCCAGGCAAGCACTGGAAAGTAAGGAATTGGACACTTACAATGCATTAACTGCTTAGTTCCAAAAACATACTATGTGGACCACTAGTTGAACACATAAAAGTGCTACTTTCTTCACTGCACCTGAAACTGGGTTTAATGAAACAAATTGTTAAAGCATTGGATAGAGGAAGCGACTGTTTTAAATATGTTTGCAATGAATTCACATCTACTACACATGAAAAACTTAAAGAAGGCATTTTTTGGACTTCAAATTTGAAAACTGATGACGTACAGTTGGTTTGAGGAAACAATGCATGTGAAAAACAAACATACATGGGCCCCAGTGACCAAAACAGCTGCGCAAAAAATTAAGGAAACTTAAATTTCATTCATCATAATGCATGTACATGTGAAAATCCATACTATTTAATAAACGTTAATCAAAAGATATTTTCATATGCATACATTTTTATATGCTATATTGTATTTTCAATTTTAAGTTTATCTGCTGTAAAAGCAATTGAAATTATTGGAGAATATTCCAAAACACAAATATCTCCTTTCCCAGTTGGTGAAAAATTCTGACAAGATACAAAAACTGGATCACATTTTTGAAATGAGCATGCAAAAATGATTAGGAATTACACATTCCTTTAAAAACATCAAAAATACAGTATAGCATTGATTTCAAAATGCAGACCAATGTAGTTACACATCAGTAAAATAATTATTTTCCATCATACTGTATTTTTTAATTATTATTATTATTTGGATCATGATCAGAGCACTGCAAATTTCAAAGTTTGGTTAATGCACTGAACTGATCAAACTTAGAAAAGTATGAATTTTTCTGCCATCATTCTTACTTTCTTAAACAAATCAAAATCACTTGAGAATTAAGTAAAAACGTACCAAGTTATGTATGGTAATTAAATTTACATAAATGGAAGCTTTCGACTGTGCTATGGTCTTGATCATCCAAGATAAACTAAATTAGAGAACTGGTTGTCAAAACTACAACTTGAATTGGAAATGCAGGAACTGTTGCCAGATTTTAGTAGAAAAATCCAAATAAATGAGGTTTGGCGAGGGAAATCTAAATTGCAGTTCTTGGTTAGCAATATTTCAATACTTTCTTGAAAACATATTCTTTGTTTATGAAAGAGGGAAGTTGTTTAATTTCTTAGCAAAGGGGAACTGCAGAAGTATCTTCATGTGTTAGTGCCGATGATGCTGTTTTTGGAAGACCATTTGATACATCCTATTTGTGTTCACATAGTCTTGTGTTGAAGATTCAGTATGCGCTTCCAACGTATACTGAGAGTCCCGAGGAGGTTATAGATATGGCATGAGCTCCAGGGGTAGTGCAGGATCTCTGTCTTTCAGCAGACATTTTATTACAAGGGGGTTAAGTTAGATCTGACAGTGAGAGTGTAGCCCATAATTCAGAAGCTTACAAATCTTTTAATAAAAAGCTCCATGGTAAGGGATTGAACCAATGAATGAGGGTTTCTCTTTTAGTATTGGTATAAGAGTTGACAGATTTTTCATATGGGGATCAAGAAGAATTTTGTTTATTGTAGATGTTGGGAACTGACAGACTTCAGCAATTTTCAGATTGATTCAATCCCACATATTTGATGATTCATCACTGCCAATAGCAATTTTCAGATTTATTCAATCCCACATATTTGATGATTCATCACTGCCAATAGCAATTTTCAGATTTATTCAATCCCACATATTTTATGATTCATCACTGGCATGATAAACATAAGTTTTTAAATCAACAAATTTGTGAGTAGTGGGAGAGCAGGATGAGAATGGGACTATGTTATTGCAGTGGGTTCTCTGTAAAAAAAAAAAAATCTTTCAAGAAGATACTTTTGTCTCATGTAAATAGCATTTTCAACAACTTAATTCAAAAATGAACTTACAAAATACATAATGAGAATATTTCAATTTAATAATTGGTCATAAATATGAGGAAGCTGGCAACAAAATTAAATTTCTTTCTGTTTAAACAAAACCCTTGCTACAGTTTCTAATAATTGAAAACAGGCCTTGATAAACATCTAGAGACCAAAAACATCTGAAAATGCAAAACAACTCAGAAGATATGAAGAATAATGAAAAGCTCTTCAAGTTAAAATATTAATAGAATTTAATCCGAGTCAAGTCTGTGAGTAAGTGTTTTATAATTCCAAGAGTTCTTCTAATAAGCGGAACATCAAGAATCCCACCTACAACATTGTGTATGATGTTGTTATTACTGAAAGTGACAAAGAATCTGCATGTTGAGTTAAAATGGTGTACTGGAATGTTTTCAGGTTGTGTACTGAAGTTTTCTAAGACAGGCAAACACGTATTACGTGGTGTGAGAAAGGAGGTTTAATCCCTGTGACAAGGAAACGTTCAGAACAGCAAGACATGAAATTGTATTCCAAACAGCATGGACTTGGAATGTTCAGATGTCCAAAAGTATCATATTGATGACTGTCACAGAAAATCTGCCACTAGGGCATGAGGAACCTAGTTTGCTAAAACAGTATTATCACCTCAGAAGGCATTGTTAATAACACACAGCTTTGTTTGCAATATAGACAATGATTAAGTTTCATGATGGCTTGAAAACCTCCTCGGAAACAATAACTGACTGGTAATAACTATGATAGAGAATGAGTTCACGTATTTAAATAGTATAACTATACTAGTAATCTGAAATTTCTTGGTGTAGAATAGAAATCAAGGTTTCCAACTTTTTGCACACCAACCAGATGGCTTTTTCAAGGAAGGCAGACAGCAAACTGCAAACTGAATAACAGAACACTTCAACAATTTCAATGCGCTGACTTGACAATAAATGAAGAGATGCGAACACAATCAGGTATTCAAAGACATGGGGCATTATGCTCATTTAGCATGTGGAATCATGGAAGGAAAACAAGAGCCATTCACTATTTGAAGAACTGGTTCCAAACTCATGGCAACTCTAGCAAGACGCTATCATTGCATGACTTACTGTTGGTTATGATCTCCAAAGTTTTACAAATGGCAATAGATTTTGGTGTGGAGTAGGAAGCTAATTTCTTTATGTCATCTCACATAGGAGTAGCAAACTTGAACGTGACTTCTCTGGATAGGGCCGTAATTACTTTGTCATTCTTTATGTCCCTTTTATGTTCGATGACTCTAACTCTAAATGAAGGTTTAGTCATTCCAATGTAGTATCGCTTGGAGCCATCTGGATATTGTAGAGGAATGGTATAAACACCTACTTCATTGGGAGGTGGGGGTCTTGTCAGTGTTTCCCTTAAGCATGGTGTATAAAGACATCAGAGACCTGATACTAACACCAAGGTTCATCTTCTTGAGTGCGTTCTTGAGCTGATAGGAAACATTTGGTATATAGGGAATTGAGCGCAGGTAGCGTAGCTGCAGCATAGATAGATTAATATGACTGGTTCTGGTTTTCTCGATATAGCGATGCACCAGGTTCGGGGCTTATCCTGTCTCAGTGGCCAACTCGACAACATTTTTTAATTCACATCGCCTAGAAGGAACATCTGAGGAGACTGCAAAGGCTCTTTGGATCGAGAACAAAAGAAAGCTGTCTTGTAATCAGCAGGACAGAATGAGCTGTGGAGCATCAGGTTTGGGACTGATGTGGGTTTATAATAGGCTTGTGTATGAAGCCAATTTTCAGGTAATTTACTCAGTAAAACATCCAGATAAGGGAAAGCACCACTGTGTTTGAGCTCCATAGTGAAATTAATTCTAGGGTGAATATCATTGATTTTATCAAGAAAAAGAAGCATGGTCTCCTTTCCATGAGGCCATATGAAGAATACATCGCCTGCATATCTTAGCCAGGTGGTAGGCCTTGGGGTGATGTTGGTGAATATATATTGCTCAATTGGGCGAAGTATTGTTTCCGTGAGGACGGCTGAATCAAGCGATGATCCCATCGGAGTGCCATTTATCTGTTTGTAAATTTGTCCTTGGAAACTGAAGTAGCTGGAATTTAAAATCAAGCCCATTAACTTGAAGATGCTGAGTCAAGACTCTTTTGAATAAAGTGACGAATTAGATATGGCTTCTTTTAACGTTCTGATGGCTTCCAGTACAGGTACCGAAGGGTAAAGAGAAACGACGTCGAAACTGCCGATAATGTCATGTTGTTGGATAGAAATTTGCTTGACTTTCATAATAAAATCTAGAGTGGAAGTTATTATAAAGTCCGATTCAGGGAGATGATCAGCCAGAAATTTGGATAGTGCTTTCTCTAAACAATGTGTCGATGAAGACCACCTTGACACGATGGGTCTCAATGGATTATTGGGCTTGTGATGTGAAGAGCTTCCGGATCTCAGGGCTTGAAGGTAATTTGGTGGCTTTCTTAAGATAGTCCGGGATAGCGGTCAGCGTGTCTTTGTACTTGAGCAATCCAACAATTTAGAGGGTTCCTATGCAGTACTGTAGATCCAGAAGCAGAGATGAAATCTTGGAGTTTCTGATTGTACTCTACAGCACCCATAATCGCTATCTGGCCGGATTTGTACATTAGCGTTAATATTATGAAGCAGTCATTTCTGAGGATCGAAATCGGTCTCGGAATTTTAAATTAATTAGGTGCTTGTTTTTGATTGTACCACGATCGTAATCTACAGCAACAGAGTTGGTGTAATTCCTCTTTGGCATCCTCTGGAACTCGCAATATTATGCTCTCAAAATCAGAAATGGCCCTTTTTTAAATTCAGTCTCATTTGGAAGCAGAACTTTGGTCCAAGTTTCAAAACTTTAGTTTCTTCTACTGTGAGTGTCCAGTTAGATATATTGACGAATGCAACGATGAAATCTTTAGATTTTGGGTTCTGTAACATTTGATTTCAAGTAATCCAGCTTCTTGTGTCTGGAGCAGAAGGAAGATTGGATTCTTTCAACTAATATATCCACTCTGAGCGTTAGGTTGTTAAAAGTGATCGGGTCACAAAATCTATGTAATTTCATATATAAGGTGCAGCACTTGTTTTCAAAGGACATGACATCCTTTATCTTCAGGTTTACGATCCTTGATAGAGTCTGTAGAAGAAATTTGTCCTGTTTCTTTTCAAACCACGTTTCTTTTACCGGTTTTAAAATTAAGGAACTTTGGGATTAAGCTGAATGACTTGCAAGCAGTTTGAAATCCGAGGTGGGATTGTTCCTTCTCCAGTTTGAGTCTCAGCTGTCGAAATAGTTTAAAGGTGTTCCACATTGCTCGAAGAGAGCAAAAACTAATTAAATAACAGGGGAACTATACACCAACTGTACTTAAATAGTATAACTATACTAGTAATCTAAAATTTCTTGGTATAGAACAGAAATCAAAGTTTCCAAGCTTTAACAAATCAACCAGATGGCTTTTTCAAGTAAGGTAGACAGCAAACTGCAAACTGAATAATAGAATGCTTCAACAATCTGAACGTGGTGACTTGACTTGACAATAGATAAAATCAATGATATTCACTCAACGATTAATTTCACTATGAAGCTCAAACACAATGATACCTTGCCTTATCTGGACATTTTACTGAGTAAATCACCTGAAAATTGGCTTTGTACACAAGTCTATTATAAACCCACATCTCTCCTAAACCTGATGCTCCACAGCTCATTCTTCCCTGCTGATTACAAGACAGCTCCTTCTGTTCTCCAATCCAAAGAGCCTTTGCAGTCTCCTCAGATGTTCCTTCTAGGCGATGCAAATTGAAAAATGTTGTCGAGTTGGCCACTGAGGCAGGATAAGCCCCGAACCTAGTGCATTGCTATATCGAGAAAACCAGAACCAGTCATATTAATCTTTCTATGCCTATGCCGCAACTATACTACCTGTGCTCAATTCCCTATATACCAAATGCTTCCCATCAGCTCAAGAGCATGCTCAAGAAGATGAACCTTGGTGTTAGCATCAGGTCTCCAATGCCTTTATATACCATGCTTACGGGAAACACTGACAAGACCCCCGCCTTCCAATGAAGCAGGTGTTTATGCCATTCCTCTACAATATCCGGATGGCTCCAAGTGATACTACATTGAAATGACTAAATGTTCATTTAGAGTCAACGAACATAAAATGGAATGGCAAAGTAACCACGGCCTTATCCAGAGAAGTCAAGTTCAAGTCGGCTGCTCCTATGTGGAATGACATAAAGAAATTAGCTTCCCACTCCACCCCAAAATCTATTGCCATTCACAAAACTTTGAAGATCATAGCCAACAGTGAGTCATGCAATGATAGCATCTCGCTGTAGTTGTTATGAGTTTGGAACCAGTTCTTCAAATAGTGAATGGCTCTTGTTGTTTTCCTTCCGTAATTCTGCATGCTAAATGAGCATAATGCTTCGTGTCTTTGAATACCTGATTACGTTTGCATCTCTTCGTTTATTGTCAAGTCCCCGCATGGAAATTGTTGAAGCATTCTATTTTTCAGTTTGCAGTTTGCTTTCTACCTTCCTTGAAAAAGCCATCTGGTTGATGTGCGAAAGCTTGAAAACTTTTATTTCTATTCCACACCAAGAAATTTTGGATTACTAGTATAGTTATACTACACTGGTTTCCATAAATTAAGCAACAAATGGAAAAATTATGATAACTCAAAAAGTATGCAACAGACTCGGAAAAAATTTGGTGTTACGCTTTATCAGGTCAAATGCAAAAAAAAAAAAAAAAAAATGTAAGAACATGTGATACAAAGCATTTACATTTTGTATGAGTGATGCAAATATGAAAATACAGAAATATAGGTATCACAATGAAAAAGGAGAGGTTCTTCAATATGAAGAACCTTTCCTTTGGTTACCCTGAACAGCAATACAGGTCTGACAGCGATGTTTGATGCTGTTAATTATGGTGTCAAGCAGTTTTGTGGGTAGTTGTATCCATTGCTCGAGCAAAGCAGTGCGGGGACCCTGCAGGACTTTAGGAGGGGGCTGGAGGCCAGCAACATGCCTCCAGAGAGCATCCCAGATATGCTCGATGGGATTCAGATCGGGAGAGCGTGCTGGCTACTCCATCCGTATTATAGTGCCCTGTTCCAGGTACTGGAGCATGAGGCGAGCTGTGTGAGGGTGGGCATTATCCACCTGCAGTACAAATGTATCGCCAATTGTGGCTGCATACGGACAAACAATAAGGTCCAGGATGTCATCTCCATACCTCTGAGCATTGAAGGTTCCATGTGGGAACACATAGAGGTCGGTACAGCCGCCTAACGATATGCTTGCCCACACCAGAACACTACCACCACCATAGGTGTCTCTTTCCTGAATATTAGAGAGAAGATAGCGAGTACCGGTCTCTCTCCAGATGTAAACTCGGCGAGAATCACTCTGTAAACAGTATCACACCTCATCAGTGAACAGAACAGACCTTCACTGATTTTGAGTCCAGTTCACATGCATTTGTGCCCAATTGAAATGTTACCTCCGGTGGTGGAGGTTGAGGAGCACACATAATACTGGTCGCCGAGCATACAGTCCTCCTGTACATAACCTTCTGCATACCATCGAAGCTGATATCATCGAAGCTGATACCATCTGTCCAGTGGCTGCCACAAGCACAGAGCTGAGATGAGTCGGTGTAGCCATCCTGTTCCGCAGTGCTAAAAGCTGCAAATACCAGTCATCTGCGGAGATCATTGCCCTTGGTTTACCTTTGCTGTACCTTCAGGGAAGCTGCCCCCATGGCTTGGAACTGCTGCCACATCCTGCTGACCACAGAATGATTGAAATTGAGCCATCTTGTGACATTCGCCTGCCATTGCCCTGCTTCGAGTCAGCTTATCGCTCTGTAGCATAACTCCACTGATAAATGATGTCTTGAAACCATGTTAACAAAATCGCTATCTCAAAATCTTGTCATGCACGGGCCAGCCGCACATGAATTAGCAACTAAATAGACTACCTCCGAAACATCTGGTTTTTAGCTCTTGCGCATTTGCATAAAGCGCTGCCAGCACCACTCGTTTGTCTTCTGTACACCGATGCTGCATGCCTTTGCCTGTAACATATGCAAGTTTCGTGCAATTTGAACTATTTTTCGTCCAATTATCACGATTTTTCGGTTTGTTGCTTAATTTATGGAAACCAGTGTATTTAAGTGCAGTTGGTGTACAGTTCCTTGTTATTTAATACATTTTTTATTTCATTTCATTTATTTTGTTATGGGGTTACATTTGACTATGTTACATTTCAAAATTAATTTTATAACATAAAGTATTAAGAAAAACAACATATATAATGTGAATACTTATGTACAGGGTAACCACAGAACAGGAAATTGAGTAAAAGGCTATATATATATATATAGCCTGAGTGAATCCCAATTCTCCTAAAGTATGTAGTCAAGTCAAACGCTCTGTACATATAAAATTTACTCTTATGTGGTCTAATTAATAAATTTTACCATAGAATTTTATATTTTAATTTGTTAGCAAATATTTTTTTAGTTGTTTTCGAAAATAATTATAATTATTAATATGTGTTAATTGACAAGGTAGGTTATTCCATAACATCAATCCCTGGTAATCAATAAATCTTTTTGGGTTAAAGTGTTAGGCATTGGTAACAAATATGCATTTCTATCACTTACAAATACCCATTTCTATCTCTTGTTTGATAGTCGTGACCTACAGTGTTCAGTTGAATTAAATGTTGATACCTGTTCTCTTTTATTCTTTTATACATGAATCCTAATAATCTAAATTGCCATAATTTCTCAATATCTAAAAATCCATAAAAATTTATCTGTACCCCCATATTCAAGTTAATTCCTCTAAAGTTATTTAAAATTCTGACAATCCTATTTTGTAATGATTGTAATTTATATAAATTGGTCTTAGCAGTTTGTCCCCATATTAATAAACAATAAGTCAAACATGGATAAACCAACATTTTTAATGTTTATTGTTAAATTATTTGAAATTCTCATAATTAAACCCAATACCCCCAACATTTTGTTTATAATATTTTGAATATTTAAATTCCATTTTAGATTATCCTTGATTATTATTCCCAAATATTTAATATTATTTACTATCTCAAGGGTACACTTCTGCGCACAAATAGATGGTGGCTCAACAATCTGTCTCTGTCTCCCTGTTTAAAAATCATAATTTTAGTTTTTTCCATATTTAAACACAGAAAATTTGTGTCCAGCCATTCCATCAATTTTTCAATAAATTTATTACATTTTATTTTTGCCTCATTTATATCTGCACTCGTTATCAGAACCGTGGCATCATCCGTAAATAAAATAAAATCCTCATTAGGTTCAATGTTAAAAATGTCATTCATATAAATTAAAAAAAGTAATGGTCCCAGGACTAAACCCTGTGGTACTCCTATTTCATTAAGTAACTTGTGCAATTTCATTTTATTAATCTGCACATACTGTTTCTTGTTATGTAAGTAGTCCTCTAATAAATTGTAATATTGATTTCTTATTCCATTATCATAGAGCTTATCCAAAAGTATTCCATGATCGACCATATCAAATGCCTTTGTAAGGTCCAGGAATACCGCAATAGTTACTAATCCCCTTTTTTCTATTATTTAATATGATATTCTGAAATGTTAAAATGGCTATTTCTGTGGATTTTTCCTTTTGAAACCCATACTGATTTTTATTGATACCATGATATTTCTCAAAAAAGTTTCCTAATCTTGTATATAATAGTTTTTCCAAAACCTTAGCTAAAAAAGATAAGTTTGAAATTGGTCTGTAATTATTTATATTATCTCTGGACCCAGTCTTATGTTTTGGAGTTATTTTTGTTATTTTTAATTCTTCAGGTATTTTGCCAAATTTAATAATCACATTAAATATATGACTGAGAGGTTTAGAAATTATTTTGGAAACCCTTTTAATAGCCCTTGGATGTATGTCATCTGGTCCCACAGATGTTGATTTAATATTTCTTATGCATGCCTCAACTTCTGCTGTTGTGAAATATTCAAAATAACACGAATTTTTTAATGTTTTTTTGTTGGTAAGTAGTTTCCAATTTTTTTTATTATTAGTTTTAATTTTATTTTTTATTTCTTTAGGGGCATTTATGAAATAGTAATTGAATTCATTTGCTACAGACAGATCATCGGAAACCCTCTGACCACTTATACTTAATGCAATTGTTTCAGTTGTATTTTTTTCCCTTCCCAACATCTCCTTTATATATTTCCAAATAATTTCAGTGAATTGTGTATTGAATAGATTGTTATAGTACAATTTTTTAAAATTTAATTTCTTTATTAAGCAAATTTCTAAATGTTTTGAAATTTACAAAAAATCAGTTGGTTGTCGAGTTGAAATAATTTTTTAAACAATTTATTTTTTTATTAATTTTTCTCAATATTATTTTATTAATCCAAGGTTTTCTTGCCCTTTTAGGCTGTGTTACATATTTTATTGGAAAGCATTCATTATAGATTACTGTAAATTGATCAAGAAATATACACTGAAGAGCAATTGAATTAGAGACAGCTGGCGTTATGCAAATGTGGCGCTGTGGGAGGCCCTGTAAACGGAAACAACATGACGTATGCAGTGATCCGACAATATAAGGAGTGATGCGACAGGAATCAGTAAGAGTCAGATGCAGTAAGGGTAAGACAAAGGATCTAAGCGCATTTGATCGTGGGCAAATTGTCGGGGCCCGACAAATGGGTCACTCCATCTCGGAAGTCGTGCAGGCACTAGGATTTTCATGAGCCACTGTGTCACGGGTGCACTGTGAGTACATCGAATCCCGTAAAACCATCCCTGCAAGCGCCAACTGCCGTGGACAACAGCGTGTGGATGAGCGGGGTCATCGTCTGCTAGCTTACATTGTAACAGCAGATAGACGGGCCACAGTGCAAGAAATCACTCGGTAATTTAACGCTGGTGCACAAAAACGTGTAAGCAGCCGCACCATCCAGAACCATCTCCTCGTTATGGGGTACAGAAGCCATTGTCCCATGATGGTACCGCTGCTGACCGCACATCACAGGGTGCAAAGATTAGCATGGCGCAGGAACATCGCCACTGAACCCTAGACATGTGGGAAAATGTTGCCTAGACTGATGAGTCGAGATTCACGTTGGCACATGCGGATGGTAGGATACAATTGAGACGCAAACCACATGAAGCGATGGATCCTTCTTGCCAGCAGGGTACTCTTCAAGCTGGTGGGGGTGGCATTCTCGCCTGTGGACTGTTTACATGGACTAAAATGGGACCCCTGGTACGTGTGACATCATCCTTTACAGGTCAACATTATCGGGATATCCTGGATGATCGTTTGTTCCCGTTTGTGCATCTTCAGCATCCCACTGGGGACTTCATCCTGCAACAAGACAATGCACCATGCCATCGCTCCCGAATGCTTGGATGAACACTCCACCGACGTGACCTCGTTTCCTTGGCCAGCGAGGTGACCTGACCTCAATCCCATCGAGCACATCTGGGATGCCGTCGAGATAGATGTTCGAGGCTCTGATCCCCCTCCATCAAATCTTCGTGAACTGTGGGAGCTTGTTCAGGGGTCGTGGATCTGTATGGCTTCCCAACGCTTCCGGTGTCTTGTCGAGTCCATGCCGAGACGAATTGCCGCCGTCATCAGGGCGAAAGGTGGTGCTACATGTTACTAGACAGGTATCTCTAATTCAATTGCTCTTCAGTGTACTATATATTATTTCTGGAGAATCATGTATTGTAATACTATCCCAATTTATTTTTTGAAATAGTTCATAAAATTTACCCATATTAACTTCATTCAGATCTCTGATTTCATATTTTACTTTAGTTTGGAAAGATAATGATTTTTTATTATGAATTAAATAAGTAGGTAAATGATCACTTATATCATAATTTAAAACACCAGCATATATATAATTAGTATAAATGTTAGTTATGCATAAATCCAAAATAGAACTGGAGATGTCAGTGAGTCTAGTAGGCGAGTCTATATAATTCTTAAATCCATAAGTAGTTATAAGTGTTAATAATCTTTGAGTATTTGTATTTATTGAAGCAAGATCTATATTAAGATCCCCCATAATTATGACTTGTTTATTTGATAATGCTATGTATTCAAGATAGTTAGTCAACAATGCCAAAAAACTGGAGATATTTCCTCTAGGTGGCGTGTAACAGACAGTAATGATATAAATAACACTCTCAATAGTTAATATTTCCATATCATGATTGATATAAGTGCATTCCTGTATTTCTGAGAAAAGACCATAATTATTTTTAAGGTAAATAGCCCCCTCCTCCCCAACCCTATCAAATCTATTTATATTATACAATCGATAGTTGTTTAGATGTATTTGATATTGTTTAGATGGAAACCAAGTTTCAACACAAAAAATATCTATATTTGAATTTAATGATTTAATTAAAATTTCCAACAATGTGAATTTATTTATCAAACTTCTAGCATTAACATGAATCAGTTTTAATCCACTATGTGAAAATTTTTGAAAGCGTGTTCTCAAGGAATCTATTTCAGTGTAAGTATGTGTATTCATTTTCCTGCTCTTAGGTTACCACAAATAAGAATTAGTTGGTAAGTAATATTGTTAATTAGTTTCAAGACATCTTCATAAGTTGTAATAACATGAACTCTGTCAGAGTCTGTTTTCTTAGTAAGAATTTTTCCATGTGAAAACCAAACATATTTAAAGTAATGTTCAACTGCAAAATTTTTTACCCTCCAGAATAGTTCTCTGTTAAATGGTGACATGTTTTCATTGATGTAGATTCTGGAAGAACTATGAGACACTTCAACCACTGAATTTGTAATATTTTTTTCCTTTCCATAAGCCACTTGTCATGATTTGTCCTTGTTGTAAATTGAACTATTATTTTTTTAAATTTTTTCCCCTCCTGTTTTGATGGTATCTCATGAACAACACCAACATCTGAAGGTTTATAATAATGAATTTCCAATTTTTGTGCTAATAAGGTAACAATCTCTCTAAGTTTTCCTTTAGTAGTTTTGGGCTCCAAATCCAATCCATATATTTCAATATTTCTATTTCTATTATATTGATTTAACTGATTTTGATTTTGTATTATATTATTAATTTTGTCATGAAGCTCAGAGTTTACTTTCTCAACTTTTTCAATTTTAAAACTCAAAATTTTATTTTCATTTTCTAGCTCAGTATTTTTTTTAATCAAGTCATTATACTTAGTACTCAAAAATTCCATAGCACATCTCAAGTCATTTAATTCTTTTTTTTTATTTCTGGTATATGATATCTAGTTTTTTATTTATTTGTATAAGTGCCATATTAATACCTTCATGGTCAATATTTCTTTCTATTTCCCTATTATCAGACTGAGGTCCAGAAAACTGCAAAATCTGATCTCCACCCTTCTGTTGACTTTCATCTTCCTAATAATTGTTATCAGATGTTTGAACTTGCTTGTTTATACATTTGAAACATTTATATCTTTTTTCTTAGCATTAGACATAAGTTTACAAATTTTTTTCTGGTATAGCAAGACATTGGGATGATATTTACTATCACATTCAGAACATTTTTTAACGTCAGAGGCACACACATCACATTTACTTGTTGAAGGCATATTATTCCTCTCTCTATTTCAATGAGCAATATATTATAATTCAAGTTAGGTAAGTGAAGATGTATAATACTACCAAGAAACAGAAGAATTCACAAGTTTCAAAAATTTCTTACCAATAACACCTCCAAGCCATATTCAACCAATAAATGACTCCTTGTCATATAGATATTTAGTAAACAGTATATCCATTATACTGTATATCATCCATAACCAATAGACATATAATGTTATCACATATCATAAGTTCTCAATGACAATTTTTCATAATCACAGTCCATAATAAATACAAGTCTAAGTGTTTTACCTAGACATATTATCCTGTACAGCAATGCTCTGTACAAACCCAGCAATTATGTGACACTGTTCTAATCTCTCTCTATATAAAAATGGATGTGTGTGTGTGTTCCAGCCTAACTCTGGAACACCTGGAGCAATTTCAACCAAACTTGGTACACATATGACTTACTACCTGGAAAAAAATACTGAGGGGGGGGATAAGACACCCCTAACACCCCTAGGGGTGGGATGGGAAGGGGGCGACATGTACAAATAATCGAAAACGACCGATATTAGTGTCAATTTCATAGTGATTAGTGTTGAATCCATAGTTTTCGGGGTCGCTGAGATGAATAGTGACACTCCTGATGCCGTTTAATCCCAAGTTCAGCCCCCATAGGCATGGGGGGTGAGAAGGGGTGAAAAATAAAATGTCCAAAATGACCGAGATTAGTGTTGAATCCATAGTTTTCGGGGTCACTAAGATGATTGGTAACAGTCCCGATGACATTTAAGCCCAAGTTTAGTCGAATAGAACAAATAGAACTCTGTAGAACCTTCTGGAAATTTTTAGAAACGAATAGAACTCTGTACAACTTTCTAGAAGATTGTGGAAACAAATAGAACTCGGTGTAGGTAGAACCTTCTGGAAATGAATACAACTCTGTAGAACCTTCTAGAAGGTTGTGGAAATGAACAGAACTTTGTAGAACCTTCTGGAAGTTTTTAGAAATCATTATGTTCCGGTCTTGGACTCACAATGTTCGAGAAAATTCCAGCACCCACTCGAATCTTAGATGGTCGTATTTAAGGGAAGCTAACTCGGCAAGTCTTTCAGTTTATCATCTTTCAGTGAATGTGACAGTTTCATTTTGCTTTTTTAGTTGATTGTATAAGTGTTTCCTACTTTATTTGACAGTGATAGTGTGCATTTTGGATTCAAGTTCTGTGAAGAGTTTTATATTTCTTCACAGATGTAAGTACTTCATAATTTTAAATTTTAAATTTGTTTTTTCCTTATGTTTATATTAGCTTTTTATTGTATTCTATAATAGATTTCATTGCTGTAACGATGCCTCAAAGGAAACATAAGGTGATTGGCCAAGTGCAATCAAAGGCTAAAAAAATGAAACAACAGTGTAGACAAGAAACTCCCGAGGAGAGGAATAGAAGACTTGCGACGCTGCATGAGAGAGCTGCTACATGTAGAGCTTCAGAGACAGTACAGCAGCGTGAGGCCCGGCTACAGGATATGAAAGAGAGAGCTACTACATCTAGAGCTTCAGAGACAGTACAGCAGCGTGAGGCCCGACTACAGGATATGAAAGAGAGAGCTACTACATCTACAACTTCAGAGACAGTACAACAGCGTGAGGCCAGACTACAGGATAATAGAGATAGAGCTACTACATCTAGAGCTTCAGAGACAGTACAACAGTGTGAGACACGAGTACAGGAAATGAGAGACAGAGCCAGACGATCACGGACTGCACAACATTTTAGCTTAGCATTGGAAGGATTCCACTATGATCCACATAAAGACTACTCGCAGCATGCAAGTGTTACCATCGGAAAAATGGAAATGGTTTGTAGTTACTGTCAAGCCAAAAAAGTTTAAATCATAGTCTCCTGGTATTTGCTGCAAAAATGGGAAAGTGAAACTCTACCAACTGGAACCACCACCACAAGAACTTTTGACTGACACATCAGCAGATACGTCAGAGTCAAAGCATTTTCTTAGTAACATGAGAAAATACAACTCATGTTTCCAAATGACATCGTTCGGCACAACATCAGTTGTTGAACAGCCCGGATTTCCATCGACATTCACGGTGCAAGGGCAGATTTACCATAAAGCAGGATCGCTGCTTCCGCTACCAGATCAACCACCAAAATTTCTACAACTATATTTTATTAGAAACGAAGAAATGGAAACTGACAAGAGGTGCGCCTACATCTCAGGAACAAGACATCACATTGTGTTAAACTTACAAAGGATGTTTCATGAGCACAATGATCTTATTAAAACGTTTAAAACAGCATTGGAACGTATGCCAACGGTTGAATATAAAGTAGTCATAAGAGCAGACTGAAGACCAGCAGGGGAACATGAGCGGCGCTTCAATGCTCCTCAGGTAGATGAAGTCGCAGTGGTTATATCAGGCAATGAGTTTGATCAATGGGATATCGTAATTCAACGACGAGGCGAATCATTGCAGCGCATTTCAAAAACACATCGATCTTATGATGGTCTACAGTACCCAGTGATATTCTCCCATGGTGAAGATGGATATCATTTTAATCTGAGGCAGGTCAACCCAACAACAGGTGAAACAACTAGCAAGAAAGTTTCAGCAATGGATTTCTATGCATACAGACTAATGGTTCGAGAAACTGAACAGAACCACATCTTAAACTTCAGACAATTGTTTCATCAATTCATTGTTGATATGTATGCAAAAATTGAGAGTGAGCGTCTTCTTTACATTCGTCTAAATCAACGTAAACTGAGAGTTGAAGAATATATTCACCTGAGAGATGCTGTGGCAAATGACAGGAACATTGAAAACCTCGGTGCCTTAGTCATACTACCAGCTACATTTACAGGCAGTCCCAGACACATGCACGAATACATGAAAGATGCTATGACATACGTGAGGACGTACGGGAGACCAGACTTATTTATCACCTTCACCTGCAATCCGACTTGGACAGATATCAAGGAGATGCTTACCAATGGTCAATTACCCAGTGAGCGCCACAACTTGATTGAGAGAGTATTTAAACAGAAGCAGTTGAAAATAATTGACGTTATAATGAAAGGCCATGTATTTGGAGTGCCAAGATGCTGGATGTACACGACTGAATGGCAAAAGCGAGGACTGCCACACTCACACAATTTAATCTGGTTGGCGGACAAAATTCAGCCCACACAAGTCGATGACGTTATATTTGCTGAGTTGCCTGACCCAACACAAGATCGTGAACTTTTTGCAGTGGTAACGAAAAACATGATCCACGGACCATGTGGAAATCTCAATCCCAACTCTCTTGGTACATGTAAAGTGTACCAAGAAATACCCAAGAAAATTGATTAAAGAGACACAAACCGGAAATTACGGTTATCCTCTATATAGATGTCGAGCTCCAGAAGATGGAGGGTTCACGGCGAAACTAAAGATGCGCAGCAACACAGAAATTGACAATAACTGGGTTGTGCCATTTTCGGCGCTGCTGTCAAAAATGTTTCAGGCACACATCAACGTGGAGTACTGTAACAGTGTGGAATCAATCAAATATGTGTGCAAGTATGTTAACAAAGATAGTGATATGGCTGTTTTTGGCATAAGCAATGAGAGAAAAAATGATGAAGTGATGCAGTATCAGTTGGGAAGGTACATTAGCAGAAACAACACCCTACTGTTGTTCACTTCAGCGTCCATTTAGAAAATGGTCAGAGAGTTTATTTCACAACAGAGAGTGCCCCTACAGTGGTTGATCAGCCACCAAACACGACTTTAACAGCATTGTTTCAACTGTGTCAGCAGGATCCTTTCGCAAGGACTTTGTTGTATCCTGAGATACCTCGATATTACACATGGAATGCATCGAGGAAAGTTTTCTGTAAAAGAAAAGTTGGCCAGCCTGTCCCTGGACATGATGCAGTCATGAGTGACGCCTTGGGTTGAGTGTACACAGTTCACCCCAATAACGCCGAATGCTATTTCCTTAGGATGCTTCTTCACTCAGTTCAAAGACCAACATCTTTCGTGGAGCTAAGAACAGTAAATGGCAAAGTATGCCAGACATTTAGAGAGGCTTATCAGAAGTTAGGTTTACTGGAAGGCGACCAGCACTGGGATGAAACATTGCGAGAAGCCGAATTGATCTCCCACCCAGAGCAAATCAGAAACCTGTTTGCTATAATATTGACTACATGCAGTCCATCGAATCCAAACACTTTATGGGAAAAATATAAGGAGGCCTTAAGTGAGGATATACTCGCCAAAGTCCGGAGAGAAAATCCGACATTAGAAATTACGTTTGGTTCGGACATTTTCAACAAGGCTTTTATTATTCTCGAGGACAAATGTGTGGCCATGATCAATAAAACATTACTGCAACTCAGCCTGCCTGCACCAGTACGAGACCGACAAGACGTACTTCACACAGATTACATATGAGAAAAGAACTACAACGTCGAAGAGCTGAGTGCATACGTCGCAGACAAGAAGCCACTTCTAAATCAAGATCAGAAAAAAGCATACCAAATTATCATGGATCAGGTAGCAAAACAACAAGGTGGTATCATTTTTTTTTATGCTTCTGGGGCACAGGGAAAACATTTTTAACTAATTTAATTCTGGCCGAAATCAGGGCTCAGGGAGAAGTTGTTCTTGCCATTGCCTCTTCAGGAATTGCGGCGATGTTAACGGAAGGAGGGAAGACAGCCCATTTCGCACTTAAGTTGCCACTTGACATCACTAGGCAGGAAAATCCTACCTGCAACATAAGCAAGGCAAGTGGTCAGGCACAGGTGCTCAAGACATGTAAATTAATCGTATGGGATGAATGCACCATGGCTCAAAAGAAAGCTCTCGAGGCCCTTGACGTCACTCTGAGAGGAAATAACAACCTGATGGGACGAGCTCTGGTACTCCTGTATGGAGACTTTCGTCAAACTCTGCCCATCATCCCAAAGTCAACACCAGCCGACGAGATCCACACATTTTTAAAACATTCATTTTTGTGGAGACGTGTGAAAGATAACTTTAAAGCAAAACATGAGAGTACATCTGGGGGATGACAGTGCTCAAATTTTCTGAAACAAACTACTGGAGATCGGAGAAGGTAGATTAGCAGTCGAATCTTCTGGCAAAATAAAATTGCAATCCGTTTTTTGTAATCTGGTGTCGTCCGTCGAAGAGCTAATAGTTCTATCCGACTGTTTTCCAAAACTATCACAATTTGAACTGGTTGCAAGAGAGGACCATTCTTTCTGCTAAAAATGAAGACGTCCATGAAATAAACAATCAAATACTTGCCATGTTACCAGGCGTAGTCACTGAATACAAGTCTATCGATACCGTAGTAGATGCCGATGAGGTCGTCAATTTCCCACTAGAATTCCTAAACTCACTTGATCCGGCTGGATTGCCACCACATTGTCTTTTACTTAAAGTGGGATCTCCAATTATTTTACTACAGAACCTCGACTCGCCAAAACTTTGCAACGGCACTGTAAAGAAGATGCTGGGCAATGTAATTGAAGCGACTATTTTTACAGGAAAGGGAGAGGGTGAAACAGTTTTTATCCACGGATACCACTCATTCCGATGGATCTCCCTTTTAACTTTAAGAGATTGCAATTTCCAGTGAGACTTGTGTTCTTGACCACGATCAACAAGTTACAGGGGCAGTCTATTAAGTACTGCAGAATGGATTTGAGATTGCCATGTTTCTCCCATGGACAACTTTATGTTGCTTGCTCAAGGGTGGGTTCACCCAAGAATTTATTTATTCTTGCTCCTGGAGGTAAAACTAAAAATGTTGTTTATAATCGAGTTTTGTGTTAAATTAATATTATAGTGAATTTGTAAAAGTTTTTAATTTATAATTTGTATACTGTACTTATACTTTTAAAAACCTGTAAATAAAATTACTTTGATTTTACACTATAGATAGAATTCATTCCTTTTCCTGTCTAATAGAAGATTGGCCAGGTAATAGGCTAGTATATATATGTGAAGCACAGTTCTGTTTGCACACAATATACACATATCCCTTTACATTAGCTTGACCCACAGGAACAGTATCCAGTTGTAGTATCAGTACCACACATGAAACCACACAGTTTATCCCCTCACTCCTTTTTATAAGCCAACCAGTGCAATATTCTTACAGATATTCGCCATTGAGCAATACCGAACTGTATTTCATTTGATTTAGGTGAGATATATATTTCTTAGTACACACCAATGAGAAATTTACTAGAGAGAAGGTCAACAAATGGCATCCATTTGCAATAGCCTGGCTTGACTGGGTGCATATGTTGACTTTGCATATGTTGCAATTTGTGGAAGAGAGGGGACAAATTGGAGGAGTAGGGAAAACAGTTGAGACTGATGAGACAAAAATTAGAAAGAGAAAAAACTACATTGGAAGGAACCTGGATCTTTGGAATGATTGAAGCAGGTACAAAAGAATCCCAATTAGAGATATGCCTGGAGAACCAAACGTTCCACGAAACATCTTATCCACAACATAAAGAAAAAGTATGTTACAAAGAGAAATACAATAATATCTAAGCCATGGAAGGCCTATGCCCATTTGCCTGAAGATGGGTATTTTATTCATGAAACTGTGAATCACTTTGAAAATTTTGTTGGCCCAGATTCCGGTGCTCATACTCAAAACACTGACTGGAATATGTAAAAACCAGTGGCAGCTTTTCAGGTGAAGTAGGTGAAGTGCCTCTTCACCTATTTCATTTGAAATAAGGTTTTATTTAATAATTTTGTATAATATATTCTTTTTTTGCCTTTGGGTCATTCCATGTCAAATCAACAAGGCTCACAACCCGACATTTTTTTATTTTATGAAACTTGGTATAATTGTAGTATTCATCAATATAAACAAACATGATTTTTTTCAGAATTTTTAATGCATGCGTTTTTGAGTTATTGATTTTTGAAATTTCAAAAACCCCTGAAATTTCATCATCTGAGCAAACTTTAACTGCCAATTACTCGGGTTCTAGTAGAGCTAGGGTCATGAATTATGGCTCATTTTAAACATCTTGAATTGGGCTTTCATTTGATATGCCACATGACACTATTAAAAAATTTAATGTCAATTTTAAAATTTTTACATATTAAAATTGAAATATTAAAAAACATTTTTTTAAAAAATCTGGAAAAAATATATGTTTAACAAACATTATTTCTCTACATAACCTGAAAGTTTCATAACGGGATCGCTATAAAAAAAAAAAAAACATAGAACAGTGCAACTGAAATGTGCCAGATGTACTTACCGGTTCCACCCATGACTGGAAGGGTATTCTTTATGTGGTTTGTGTAAAATGTCATACTTGTTCTTTTAAACATTGTGAATGTTAAAGAATGAAAATAAACATCTAAATAATTTGAAACTGTGTCCCAAAGTAATTCATTTCATAATTCAGTATAAGGTTCTGTGTGCATATTTACACTTACAAAATTATTTTATCTTCTATATGTATCCTGCTTTTTTTCTTTCTTTTAAATTTTGCCGCACTTGTATGCCAGTGCTTGATTTGCCTTCTTTGTCTCAGTCATTGTTAAATTATATACTCTTCTAGTAGCTGTTCTCGGGTCAACTTTTAACAAAACATCAGATTTATGAACCAACAGTATATCTGGTGATTGAGGATACTTGTATGATGGAGATGGACCATGCGGCTCCAGGAAGCTCACTTTTACTTCTTCTGTGTCCTCATTTACACCAAGTACACATCCCAACCACCAGTGCTCTGAGTACTTACTAATCACAAAACCTACCATATTTTCAAAACTAATGTTCTCTTCCCCTTCATCTGTTGCACATATCTCTTCTTTAAAACGCTCAGGAAGTGAGTAAGTTTTGACTAGTAATTTGTGTTTTCCTGCAGGAATGAAACAATGGAGTTTTTGAGTACCACTTATTGTCTTAGCAGAAGCTATTCTACTTTTAAGAACAATTTCCTCCTCTTTGTAATTTTCTGTTGTTGCAAACTGAAAGTGAATTAAAGCAATATTAGCAGTGGCCCATTCATAGAGTTGGTGTGGGGTCATAATTTGATTATTATAAACAAGTTGTAAACTTGCCTTTGCAGCTAATTGCTTCACAGTACCCCCTATCCCATCACATGCATTTTTGCCATGTGCTGTTGCAAAAAATTCCATTCTGTTTTTATATTAAAGTCAGTCTCGTGGTAGCACAAGTTGAGGAAGTTTAACTTGTTTTTGTATTGTGAAGCTGCTCCATCCGAAAAATAAAATATCTTTTCATGTTTTTGAGAAAAATGTGACTGTATGAAATTAATTAGGTAATGCTGAAACAGATGGACAGCTATACTGTGAACTAGGCAGTCGGATATAATCCCAAAACTTACATGTCCTAGGTTCTGAGTTTTCTCATCTCGATAGTATATAACTATAGGATGCAGGGTTGCTTGGGCATTGTTCCAGTGAAAACCCTGAGCTGCATCTTGCAATACAAAAAAATAATTTTCAGCAAAGTCACAAATTACTATGTATTGATTTTCTGTTATTGTGTCTTTAAGATGTCTTAAGTAACTTGACTGTTGAGTTGCTATAAAAGAATGGTGAAGCAGGTCTGGAAGTTTTCCAAACAACAGGTCCCAAAACTCCTGTGTGGATTTTGATAATGTTTCAAGTACTGTCATCTTCTCTAATTGCATCCATTGCTTGAATGTCACATTTTCTATACTATTTAGATCAAAACAATCTTCAAATCGTTGCTTGAGATGTTCTAATTCTGGACAGTTGTTGCACTGACTGAAGTAACATGCAGGTGTAGGGTTTCCACAAATTATGTTTGCAAGGACATCTTTATAGGATGTCTAAATAACTATTCGTGCCAATTCAATCAAAACCACTCAAATGACTACTGTCTGCACGATTAAAATAAGGGTAAAAACCTTTAATGGCTATAGCTTACATAAGACCTTTCGGATTATAAAATACGAACCATCATCGGATGTTGCAAGTACTGGTAATACACAAATATATATTTCAATTTTACTTCCGATATTGGAGGTTATATTATATTATATACACAACAGGAACAGCCCTTAACTCAATTGGTGTGATCGCTGGGAGGAGTCAACATAATCCAAAATTTGATTGGATGATATTGTAGTTGTTAGAGTCATAGAGTTTTTTGTACAGGAATTCCACCGGGAACAATGGTGGGTATAATCAGGAAGTGCTGATTTCTAAGGAAGCGGTATGAGTTCGGGTGTATTATCGTTGCACACCCTATCCCCGAACGAATGAATGAAAATGCTTTCTGTGAACCTGAGGTGTGTTCTGGACATTGGAACGTTCAGTACAGAAACATGATCCCAAACCAGAACGTGGGAGCCCTGGCTGACTAAACGTGACATTGCGGTCGAATTTGCTTTCATTTTTATGTCAAACTCATGTTCAGCCAACCTAGTCCTGAGATTATTATATTTGCACTTTTAAGGTATTAAACCCCTGCAAAGTGTGCATAGTTTACGTGCAATTCAAAAATGATATACTATTAAAAATCACCAATCACTTACCCTAAAGATCATGGTAATTTCCATCCACAAAACACTTCAAGCACGTCAATTATCATAATGTTGTTGGCCTTCAAAGGTTTACAGACACCTTGCTTACGATTCCTTCTTCCGGGGATGAAACATCGTATGTTTTTATTTGCTAGACAAACAACGCTGTTTTTTTTTAGCCATATGAGATGAAACCATAGCTCGTCAATTCCATAAAAACCACACAAGCATACTACTCATTCATACATTCAATTAAAAAACTATGTACATATTTACACTACATTACATTCCCAGGTGGTTAAACCCTTGTCAACTGTGAGTAACAAAATGCTCCATCTGTTTCAAAACCCGTGCTAATCCTACTGCAAGTGTGTGTCACCCTCATTCAGCCCCTCACACACAATCCTCTAGCGCTTTCAACAGGCTACTGTCGTCCTCAGGAGGCAGGTGTGTCTCACCCGCCCACCACAGCTCGAGCTGTGGTGTCACCCTCATTCAGCCCTCACACACAATCCTCTAGCGCTTTCAACAGGCTACTGTCATCCTCAGGAGGCAGGTGTGTCTCACCCGCCCACCACAGCTCGAGCTGTGGTGGACGACAGTAGCCTGTTGAAAGCGCTAGAGGATTGTGTGTGAGGGGCTGAATGAGGGTGACACACACTTGCAGTAGGATTAGCACGGGTTTTGAAACAGATGGAGCATTTTGTTACTCACAGTTGACAAGGGTTTAACCACCTGAGAATGTAATGTAGTGTAAATATGTACATAGTTTTTTAATTGAATGTATGAATGAGTAGTATGCTTGTGTGGTTTTTATGGAATTGATGAGCTATGGTTTCATCTCATATGGCTAAAAAAAAAAACAGCGTTGTTTGTCTAGCAAATAAAAACATACGATGTTTTATCCCCGGAAGAAGGAATGGTAAGCAAGGTGTCTGTAAACCTTTGAAGGCCAACAACATTACAATAATTGACGTGCTTGAAGTGTTTTGTGGATGGAAATTACCATGATCTTTAGGGTAAGTGATTGGTGATTTTTAATAGTATATCATTTATGAATTGCACGTAAACTATGCGCACTTTGCAGGGGTTTAATACCTTAAAAGTGCAAATATAATAATCTCAGGACTAGGTTGGCTGAACATGAGTTTGACATAAGAATGAAAGCAAATTCGACCGCAATGTCACGTTTAGTCAGTCAGGGCTCCCACGTTCCGGTTTGGGATCATGTTTCTGTACTGAACGTTCCAATGTCCAGAACACACCTCAGGTTTAAAGAAAGCATTTTCATTCATTCGTTCGAGGATAGGGTGTGCAACGATAACACACCCGAACTCATACCGCTTCCTTGGAAATCGGCACTTCCTGATTATACCCACCATTGTTCCCGGTGGAATTCCTGTACAAACAACTCTATGACTCCAACAACTACAATATCATCCAATCAAATTTTGGATTATGTTGACTCCTCCCAGCGATCACACTAATTGAGTTGAGGGCTGTTCCTGTTGTGTATATATATATATTTGTGTATTACCAGCACTTGCAACATCTGATGATGGTTCGTATTTTATAATCCGAAAGGTCTTATGTAAGCTATAGCCATTAAAGGTTTTGTAGTTTTTTACCCTTATTTTAATCGTGCACAGACAGTAGTCATTTGAGTGCTTTTGATCTTTATAGGAGTTTATTGGCTGAACAGTGTCTCCTGTTAATTCAGGTAACTTGCATTGTATCATCATCAGTGTAACGTTCTGATGCATTGTACAAACACAAACAGAATGTTCACAAAACTTGGAAAACCCCACCTTTTTCTCTAGAAATCTCTCTTTAAAAAGAGTATAAAATTCACGCAAATTACTCAGAAGCTATTTTTTTTGTACCTGTTGATGCTTATTATCTATTTTAATGGAAACAAAGTCTTTCTTTTCTGGCATTTGGCGGCTTACATCGTCACTCTCATAAAATTCTTGTATACAATTTGCTGTGTCTTTGTCTAAAGTTTTTCCTGGCTTTGGATCAGGAGAAGACATGATACCTTTTTCTTTTACTAGCTTCTTAGCCTTTCTGGCTATAAAATTTGAAACTCTAAATTCTGTTTCAATTCGTTTCAGTGACCAAGATTTAGGCAGTGTACTCAATATCTGCATTCTTATGCTTTTATTTTCTGTGGAATGAAATTTTTCTTTCAACTGTCTTAAAATTTCTGGTTCAGGAGATGAAATATCTTTTGGTTCCGATGCAGGACTTAACTTTAATAATTTTGCTCGAAATGCTTCTTGGGCTTTTTTATATTTCTCTTCAGGGTATTGTTTTTCTTGCAGGCGTTTTTTCTTGATTGGTGTTTCATCCAGACATTGTAAACTTCTGTTAAATGCTTCTATAGCATGCTCTTTTTCAGGAGTTGATACTTCAATGTTTTCAGATGGAACAGCATGGCCTTCGGCTTCTTGTTTATTATAGCTGTCAGAAGGTGAAGAGGAATGTTCAGCTGCTTCAGAGTGAAATTTCTGGATTGCTTTACGACAACTGTCACAGATCTTGTCTCCAGTTTTGAGCAACTTGTTCTATAGCAATAGATTCTTGGAAACTGGTCGCAGATTTTTTTGTTATATTTATGGTTTGGTTTCCCAAGGGGGTTGCAACAGTAAACCACACTTGAAACTTTTGATGTGGATGGACTGCTGGCATCCATCTTTTACTTTGCTTTTACTTTAAAACCTAGGAAAGAAACACAATTTGTTACCCTTATGGATATATATCAACTTTTTAACTAATTATAATTATCAATTTACTTCTGATATTGGAGGTTATATTTTTTAACGTGCATTAATGCATTTGCATTTTTGAACTTCACTTTTAGTTGGTAAAGTTCGATGAACACTTACCGCACGTGGGGCTTGGCTTTCAATTCATATTTCCGTTATGTGGATGCGGCACGGGGGTTTTTCATTTGGCCACGGGCCCACTTCTTTTTTTTTTTTCCATTGGAATTTATTTTGCCTCATCACCAAATGAGTTTTTTTTCCTTTGCTGCATCCTCATTTACTTCAATACTTATTCATAACCCTAGTACTTTCGGTAATACTCCATTACCGTCTTCGAGGGGACGTTTTGCTCCGACTAGCACGGACCGTGTCAGCTGGGCATTTCGGTGGTTCTCGCGGGCTGCTTCTGTCATCGGCTATCGCTTCTTCTTGGGCGTTGTGGCACCATCTCTTGTTGGTCAGTGATCTCATTTTTCGAACTTTTTCATTTTTTTGCTCAATTTTAATTAAATTTCTCCAGCCGTTTCTCAAAATATTAGGGTCATTATTGGTTGCAAACTTTTGTCCTATTTTTTTCAATCATTACCGACTCTGCTATTCTGAGGTGTTTTTCGGATTTACAGCTTTTAATGATTTTTATATTTTCGAATTTAGGATATTTTTGGTTATCCAGACAGTATTGAATAACTTCCTATATAAGCCATTGAAGGATTTTCAGTAATAGGAATTGAGTAAATACCTGCTTTTTCTAACATTTTTATTTTTTCATTATTTTTTATTACTATATTTTTGATGGTATTTACTTTTCCTCCAATTTGAATGTTATGCTCTTTACAAATATTATTAATTTCATTGGTAGTACCTTTAATGTAAGGAAAACCATTTAAATATTTGACTTCTTTTTTATTTACTACAGCATTATTTTTTATTTTCTTTATTACTTCTGTGTCCCATTTTTTTATTAAATGGTTAGGATAACCAAAGCTGCCTGCAATTTTTTTTATGAATTTGATTTCTTCATTGATGAACTGACTATTTTCAGAATGCGTATATGCTCTTTTAATTAAGGTTTTTATACTATTGCATTTTTGAGGATAAGGATGTGCTGAATTGTACGGGATTAGGACCGGAACAAATGAACTTTTCCGATAAACCCTGTATAGTAACTTATCTGTGGATTTGATAACATGTACATCCAAAAAGGCTATTGCATTATTTTTTAATTTTTTCTCTTCTCTTTTTTCTTTTCTTAGCCTTTTTGGATGTACATGTTATCAAATCCACAGATAAGTTACTATACAGGGTTTATCGGAAAAGTTCATTTGTTCCGGTCCTAATCCCGTACAATTCAGCACATCCTTATCCTCAAAAATGCAATAGTATAAAAACCTTAATTAAAAGAGCATATACGCATTCTGAAAATAGTCAGTTCATCAATGAAGAAATCAAATTCATAAAAAAAATTGCAGGCAGCTTTGGTTATCCTAACCATTTAATAAAAAATGGGACACAGAAGTAATAAAGAAAATAAAAAATAATGCTGTAGTAAATAAAAAAGAAGTCAAATATTTAAATGGTTTTCCTTACATTAAAGGTACTACCAATGAAATTAATAATATTTGTAAAGAGCATAACATTCAAATTGGAGGAAAAGTAAATACCATCAAAAATATAGTAATAAAAAATAATGAAAAAATAAAAATGTTAGAAAAAGCAGGTATTTACTCAATTCCTATTACTGAAAATCCTTCAATGGCTTATATAGGAAGTTATTCAATACTGTCTGGATAACCAAAAATATCCTAAATTCGAAAATATAAAAATCATTAAAAGCTGTAAATCCGAAAAACACCTCAGAATAGCAGAGTCGGTAATGATTGAAAAAATAGGACAAAAGTTTGCAACCAATAATGACCCTAATATTTTGAGAAACGGCTGGAGAAATTTAATTAAAATTGAGCAAAAAAATGAAAAAGTTCGAAAAATGAGATCACTGACCAACAAGAGATGGTGCCACAACGCCCAAGAAGAAGCGATAGCCGATGACAGAAGCAGCCCGCGAGAACCACCGAAATGCCCAGCTGACACGGTCCGTGCTAGTCGGAGCAAAACGTCCCTCGAAGACGGTAATGGAGTATTACCGAAAGTACTAGGGTTATGAATAAGTATTGAAGTAAATGAGGATGCAGCAAAGGAAAAAAACTCATTTGGTGATGAGGCAAAATAAATTCCAATGGAAAAAAAAAAAGAAGTGGGCCCGTGGCCAAATGAAAAACCCCGTGCCGCATCCACATAACGGAAATATGAATTGAAAGCCAAGCCCCACGTGCGGTAAGTGTTCATCGAACTTTACCAACTAAAAGTGAAGTTCAAAAATGCAAATAATTATAATTAATTCATTAACATTTGCAGTGTTTGTAAGACCAGGGATAACATTTTAGACAGACAAAATAAACAATTCCTCAGTCACTGATGGTGCGTTTAGTAACGTCCTTTTATGTTATTTATTTTTTTATAGTGATCCCATAGCGATCCCATTATGAAACTTTCAGGATATGTAGAAAAATAATGTTTGTTAAACATATATTTTTTTCAGATTTTTTAAAAAACATGTTTTTTTAATATTTCAATTTTAAAATTGACATTACATTTTTTTTAATAGTGTCATGTGGCATATCACATGAAAGCCCAATTCAAGATCCTTAAAATGAGCCATAATTCATGACCCTAGCGCTACTAGAACCCGAGTAATTAGCAGTTAAAGTTTGCTCAGATGATGAAATTTCAGGGTTTTTTTGAAACTTCAAAAATCAATAACTCAAAACCGCATGCATTAAAAATTCTGAAAAAAATCATATATGTTTATATTAGATGAATTATACAAATATACCAAGTTTCATAAAAATCAAAAAATGGTCAGGTTGAAAATGCTATTTTTGCTGGTTGATTTCACATGGAATGACTCCTTTATTGAGTGCCAAAATACCCAAAAGTTTGATTAGATATCAATTCACAATTCAATACGGAAAACAAGTCCTTATACGCAAAACAGTTCAAGTGAAGAACTGAAATGAGAATGCTTGGAAGTCTACAGTTTTTGTCCGAGCTGCCATGGTAACTGTGACGTCACCCTCCCCTATCTGTTGGGGAAGTGAAGTGTTTTAGCTTGAGACACCAAGGCTCTGCACCTGGAGTCGTGACCTTCAAAAGAGACCACGTAGAACAGGACGAATCGCCAAGGGTTCTTTGCAATCCACTAGAGCTTTTTCCTTGCAGTGTTTTGGTACATACTTTCCGAAAGAGATTTGTTTTTTCGTGTTTTGTGATTGTTTGTTAAAAACTTCATTAGTTACTTTAATTTTGTGTACAGTTTAACTGATAGTGATAGTTTTAGTTTTCAGTATGTATCCTGTGAACGACATTGTCTGTAATTTATTGCAAACTCCGTTCAATCGGTGGAAAGATGAAAATAAAAGAGACATTTTACTTCAAGGACGACCGACGGATTCGCTGACAATTGTCGCCAAGAAAGAAATCAAGAAGAGCGGTAAATCTTACAATATTAATTTTTAAAATTGTTGGTTTACTGAATATAAATGGCTTTGTAGCCCTTTTGTGTTACAAAAACTATTTTGTTGTCCCTGCTTATTTTTTAGTAATAAAATTCGGCATAGAATAAAGACAATTTTCAGATTTCTTAAATATAAAACGGTCACTTCACAAACGTGGTGATTCTAGCAAACACCTGAAATGCGAATTAATGCTAAATAATTTTGAAAAGAATCAGAACACCATTGTCGATGCCCTGATGGAGAATGCTAGGCTTCTGAAAATGCATTTCAATGAAAGCGTTCGCTTAAATAAACTTTTCCTGCAGATAATGATTGACGCAGTACTGTATTTGAGTAAACACGAACCAGTATTCCGTGACCATGATGAAAGTATTGACTCGATAAATCGTAGAAATTCAAGGAATTGCTTTCACTGTTGATATCCAGAAGTCCTTTAAAAATTCAAAATCAATACGAAACAATAAAAAATGTCTTCACAGGTGACTCAAAAACTATTCAAAACGAATTAATTGAATGTATTTCTGAATATATAAATGATCACGTCAAAAATGAAATAAATGGAGTTCAATGCTTTTATATTCAAGTAGATGGGAAGACATAACCAGACTTTCGAGTGCTCTTTAATAATAAGATCTGTTGATTCGGAAGGTGTATTGGTTGAGCGATTTTTGGGTTTCCATTGTGTGAGTGAAGATAGGATGTCAGAAGCTTTATACAAAATGCTGGACAAAATTTTGGAACAGTTTGATTATCAACACAAGTCAATAAGACAATGTTACGATGGTGCAAGCGTAATGTCTGGACACTTGACTGGGCTCCAGAAAAAATGAAGCATAAAGCTTCTCAAGCTGTTTTTGTTATTGCTTAGTACATCGTTTGAACCTTGTATTACAGCAGAGTTTTTCTAAAACAATTTTTTTCTAAGTGTCGAATATGTTTTGCAAGCCTCAGTGTAATTCCTTTGTTTTTTCACCACTCAGTGAAGCGATCGCTTTGCTGAGTGGTGAAAAAACAATACACTCACATCAATAACCGCAAGATGCATGTCAACCATAACAGGAACTCGATGGTCCTCCACTTCGAAGTTAGTAAGTGTAATAGTTGAAGATTGGGATAAATTGAAGGAAGTATTTGAATTTCTCACAAACAATGACCAATCAGACAAAAAATCAATTCAACTTGCCCAAGGGTTTTTAAATGATATGAAAACTTTTGAATTTACATTTTTGGGAATAGTATTTAAAGAAATATTTGGCTTCACCGATCTATTATTTGAAATTTTGCAGAAAAAATCACTAGACATAAACTACTGTGTTACTCAAATTAAAAAAAAACTTATGAAATTTTGAGCCATAAAAGGAACAATGAGGTATTTGAAACACTGTTTGGAAAAGCTAGCAAAATCACAGAAATAAGAGGATCTAAATGGGAATATGCTGCTCTTACACAAGAAACAATTTTTAAAAATTATAAACAATTGTATTTTGAAATTTTGTACCACATTCTTACGGAAATGGATATAAGATTTCAAAACGGTGAGAAACTTAAACTTCAATTTGCCTGTCTTACTGACACAACCAAATTTGACCAATTTAATTCACGCTTTCCCTCTCACGTTTTTGAAAATCTACAAAATTTTTACGGAAAAATATTTACTAAACACCAGCACCTTAAAAATGAACGGAGTCTTGTATATGCTGATGAAAAATTAAGGAATATATCAACTCGTGAACTTCTTCGAGTGCTTCATGGAGATAAAGGCATTTTTACAGAAGCTTATAAATTGTTTTCCCTGATTTTAACAATTGCATCTGCAAGTGTTTCAGTGGAAATAAGTTTTTCTTGTCTTAAAAGAATACAAACTTACCCAAGAAACACTATTTCTCCAGATAAACTTGCTTCTTTGGCAAAGATTTCTATTCAGAAAGACATTTTCTTGATGTCACGAAGAAACAGCCATTTTATGACGACATAATCGACAAATTTCCGGCTTTAAAGGGAAGAAGAATTGATCTAATATATAAAAAAATAGGTAAATTCTCATTAACTGATTTTCATTGAAGACAGTAGATATCTTTTCATATTGCTCTTGTAGCTCTTCACCTATTTTTTCCTACCACGAGCCGCCACTGGTAAAAACTGATTTCCAATGAACACAATGCAAGTTCCCTAGTTGTATTTAAACACACAAAAAGGTGTTGAATCAGTAGAATACAGAATTAAATTTCTCTCTCTGATATTATGGAATCATTGCTGTTGTGCATTTAATGATATTCTTAAAATGATAGTCTATATCAATATTATGTGTTTCATTGTGCTTTGTTGTAGATGGAATTTGTGCCGTTCTGCGAGTCGGAAGAATATCCTTAATTCCCGGTACAAATATAATGGTTTCTCTTTGGAAGGAATTCAAGAGACTGCAGAAATGAAATTCTGCATTACACAGAAGTAAAAACAAATTAAAGTTCATATGTACTTGGTAAAATCTGGACCTGACACCAAAATCACTTAGAATAAAGAGTCCTTTATATTATATTAAAGAAACAAGGAATGTAATAAAAATAGACCTAAAAAACTTCTGACAGTACTGATAAAACAACTCTAATATGAGGTTATATAACTGAATAAAAACAGAAAATGAAGAGAAGAGACTGAAAAATATATTTTCACATAGTACCTATCTAAAAATGATGGAAAGAATAAAAATTGAAATAGAAACAATGAACTAAAATTATAGATATGCCATAAATAAGAAATTAGATTTTCTAATAAATGAATCAGAATTCAAGAAGGTATTGAAACATAAAGAACTTCTATAAAAGTGACTAATATTACAAATTAACTTGTACAAAAAACTAGCGGATAATGCTTACCTTGGCATTCCTTTCTAGCGACGGGAACATTTCACGCACGTGTTTTCCGGTCCTTTGTTGATGTTATTGTCCTAAAGTCCGTTGTATGAGATGACTGGCTTTACTTCTCAAACTTTTCGCCGGGTATACTCATTGGATCTTTGCCTTAGGATTCAAACATCAATTTTTACCGTTCTTTATACTCGAAATTTTCGCCCTTACTCTGGGCATCTTCAGGAGCGTGGCGACTTTACCACCGATGTTCGTGGTTAACTTCGCGCTAATGGAGTCCAATACTCCTTGTTGCCATTCGTCGGAAAAACTTTCCTGGATATATTTCGTTATCAAGCCCGGCTGGCGCCATCTATGTTTCGTTAGGAACACTTTTTTTTTATTTTTTTTTTTCTTCTCCTATCCTGGTTTTCTTGTCTTTTTTGCCGGTTTTTCTTTTGTTGTTGTTTTTCTTGTCTTATTAGTTCCTTCCACATGCCCGATAATGTGCTAGGGTCGTTCTGGTTACATACCCTTGCTTTATTTTTGTAGATTAATATTGCTTCTTCCCTCCTCATTTGCCTTTCCGATTCTTTATTCTTTTTTAGCATTTTAATTTCATCGATCTTTGGGAATGTCCGGTTTTCCAAGCAGAGTTGCACTAAAGCAGTTTTGGCTTCTTTTTTTGCCAGTTAGATATGTGTTGTTTAAGTCTTTTTTTTAATCTGTTTTTCGTACTTCTAATGTACGATATTGGGGGTATGTGTGCTATTGGAATTTCGTAGGTTCCTGATTCTTCTAGCATTTTTTTCTCTTTCCTCTTTTTTGCTAGAAGAATCAGGAACCTACGAAATTCCAATAGCACACATACCCCCTATATCGTACATTGGAAGTACGAAAAACAGATTAAAAAAAAGACTTAAACAACACATATCTAACTGGCAAAAAAAAGAAGCCAAAATTAGTGCAACTCTGCTTGGAAAACCGGACATTCCCAAAGATCGATGAAATTAAAATGCTAAAAAAGAATAAAGAATCGGAAAGGCAAATGAGGAGGGAAGAAGCAATATTAATCTACAAAAATAAAGCAAGGGTATGTAACCAGAACGACCCTAGCACATTATCGGGCATGTGGAAGGAACTAATAAGACAAGAAAAACAACAACAAAAGAAAAACAGGCAAAAAAAGACAAGAAAACCAGAATAGGAGAAGAAAATTAAAAAAAAAAAATACGGAAAAAAAAAGTGTTCTTAACGAAACATAGATGGCGCCAGCCGGGCTTGATAACGAAATATATCCAGGAAAGTTTTTCCGACGAATGGCAACAAGGAGTATCGGACTCCATTAGCGCGAAGTTAACCACGAACATCGGTGGTAAAGTCGCCACGCTCCTGAAGATGCCAAGAGTATGGGCGAAAATTTCGAGTATAAAGAACGGTAAAAATTGATGTTTGAATCCTAAGGCAAAGATCCAATGAGTATACCCAGCGAAAAGTGTGAGAAGTAAAGCCAGTCATCTCATACAACAGACTTTAGGACAATGACATCAACAAAGGACCGGAAAACACATGCGTGAAATGTTCCCGTCGCTAGAAAGGAATGCCAAGGTAAGCATTATCCGCTAGTTTTTTGTACAAGTTACTTTGAAATATCGCACGTAAAAGAGAATAGTACAATAATTAGAGCTATATAATAGTCAGAATTAGAACTACTAAGTGGAATATTACAAATGTGGAAATTTCCAATAAAACTGAAAAATTATCAGCAAAAGGACCAAACTATATTAGGAGGGGTACTGATAATGAAGCAAAATTAGTAGCAGACCTCCAGAATTTGATGAAGAATCTGAACAGAAGAAGAAAGTACTTGTGGAATATGAAATAAATTACAAAGCTGCAAAAAATGAATTACCGTATATACTCGCGTATAAGTCGACCCCCCACTTTCAGAGTAAAGAAATCGTAAAAATCAAAAACTCGTGTATAAATCAATCCCGGAACGAGAAAATTTTTTTTTTTCAATAAATGTATTCAAAAACATTTGAAAACGAAAAAAACTTATATATATAATAATAAATTTCATTTGCATACCCAAAAACTTCATCAGAACCCTTCAAAATCCGATTCCGAGTCAGATTCGCCAAACAGTTCAAAAAAGTCTTTCTCCGTCATCGGCGCGTCATCATAAACATCAGTATTCCCATCTACGCCCGTGTCATAAGAATCACTGTCGTCGTCACTCATAAAAATCTCATCATCCTCTGTGCCATCAAGTTCGTTACTAATGCAACATTTCTTGAATGATTTCATGACCATTTCTGCAGGTATCACATCCCAAGCATCCTTGACCCATCGCGCAATCAAAATGATATCTGGCTACTTTAGATTTCCGCCCTTGGTTTCAGTCAGCAAATCGAAACTCATCCAATCCGCCCAATACCTCCGCACATTGCCCTTGAAGGGCTTATTAAGGCAGACATCTGGTGGTTGAAGCACAGATGTCAACCCCCTGGGATGACAGCAAGAGTTGTTTTTGAATTTTCTGCATTTTTTTCACTTCTGCACAAAGGTGTGCAACAAACACATCCCATATCAAAAGGGAAGGTTTCCTCAAAAGTACACCTGGCCTTTTGTTCCACACATTCTTTAACCAGTCAATTGTTCCGGATTCGTTCATCCATCCTTTTTCATGAGCACGGATGAGCACACCAGACAGAAAGACGATGCTTTTTGGCAGAGTTTTGCGTTTGAAAATAATTACCGGAGGTAGATTCCTGCCGTCAGCCTAACAGGAAAGAACAACTGTGAAACTGGTTTTTTCGTGGCCAGTCGTTTTAATCAAAATATTTTTTTCACCCTTTTGGTTCACCGTCTTATTTCCAGGAAGATCGAAACACATGGCGGTTTCATCCATGTTCCGTCTTTCGGAATATTCAAAGGCAGTCTCTTTTCTCTTTTGAATTACATACTTTTTTCCATTATCTTAGCTTCGAGGTCATGAAGTAACTTTTGTGCAATTTTGGTGCGCTGGCGTAGACGCAACCCATAGCGGTTCATGAACCTTGTGCACCAACCTGGTGAGGCACGAAAAGTGTTATTTGCGGCTGCAAACTTTTCAAATTTTGCGAGCTTCATTGCTCGCAAACATATACCAGTTCATGTTACAATGTAACCATTTTGTCTGCAGCCCACAATCCAATCATTCAAGACACTTTCCAGCCCTGGAAAAGATGCCATTCCACGGCGCAGCACCTTTTGCGATTTTCACCAAGTCCGTTTTTTTTACGCAAATCTCAAATCAGTTTTCGTTAATGCCAAATTGACGTGAAGCAGCACAGTTGTTAGTATTTTCTGCAAAAGAAACCACTTTTTATCCGAGACCATAGATGCCAACCTCTAAAAGTAGTTTTCAGTAACCAACATGTTCATTTTTCAGTAATTTTCAGTAAACATTTTTTTTTTCAGTAATTTTCAGTAATCCAGTCTACAGCGGCAAATTTGGGTATTTAACACTGCAACAAATTTTAATCTGTCAGAACTATTAACAAAATAATAATAATAATAATAATAATAATAATAATAATAATAATAATACAATAAAAATAATTTGCTAGTGGGGAAATTTAAAATATTGTCTACCAGAAAAAAAAATTTACCTCCACACATGAAGAAAAATTATTCCTTGGAATGTTAGCCAAATTATTATGATAAATTGGCTGTAGTTGCCATTTTGGCCTTCCTTAGTTCAATTTGCAAAAACTTCTGATAGCATAGTTTACTGTGTGCAATGCTGTTTATTTTTTCTACTGATAAAGAAGACAGCACATGAGTACTTAAATTAGATCTAAATTCATTCGTTTTTTTTCACAATACTGAAAATTCTTTCTGTACTTGCATTGCTATGAGGGACTATTAAAATCATTTTCATAAGTTTGCTTAATGATTCATACTTCAACTGGCCACTTTCATTTTTCATTAAAGAAATTCTGTGCCACACTTCATCCATTCTCTCAGAAATAACAGCACAGTTAAAATTTTCAAACTGGTAGTGAGCAAATTCAGATTCCACCTTGTCAGATTCTTCTGGTTTCAAAGCTGGAAACAGGGAACACATATATTGGACTGATGCAAAAGAAACACTTTTCCTTAATGCTACATATGCAATTTCAGCATGACTCAGAAATTCATCATTAAGTGGAAATTTTCTTAAAATGTAATTGCAGCCTGCCTTGTAAAATTCTCTTACCTCAGAATAAAAAGTAGCCACTGTGTCTTCACTCAGATCTGCAGTTGTGCCTATATAAGATCTCGCTTTTGACCCAATTACAAGATCACAGTTTTCTTTTTGATTTCTCCTTCTTTCAAAATTTCCATCTGCAAGAGATGTTGCTGTCACATCAAATGCCAATGGCTTGATAAATCGTACAAGCAATTCAGATAACAGACTATGAAGTTTTCTTCTTAATTCATGCACAAGCGGAGCTTCCTGCTGCAAGAACACATTAACAGATGTAAACAAAGAAAGAGTAGCAGATAAAAAAAGACAATAAAGTTTAGATGAAGGATTTCCAATCATACTTGCAAGGTTCTTATACTGTGAATTAGCTTCTTCATTGTCACTGAAATACTGTTCTAGAGCCTCCCACTGTTCTAAAATTCTGTCAATGGATTCCAAAAGTGATAACCAGCGAGTATTGACATGCTTTAGAATTTTGTGTGATTTAGTACCACAAACAGCTTGACTCAGTTTTAGATTGTGTATCCTCTTTGAACTTTTCTCCAAAAAAAAAGTATAACTCTATCAGAAACTGCTCAACATTAAATCCTTTCAGTTGAGTAGCAGATTTCTGGCATGAACATCGCTGCACTATGATTGCAGGCTGAACCTTTATGTGAGAAACACCTTTTACTTGACCTATCATAGTGTTAGCATTGTCACAGAAAAATGACACACAGTTGCTCCATGAGATATTTTTTTAACAAACTCATTGTTCAAAACGTTGAATATTCCCTCACCTGTATTATTACTTGATTCAACCAATGATAACAAAACAGTTGAAGTTTTCCCTATTTTTTCGTCAAAATATGTTATTGTAATGGGATACAGTTTATTTGCTTGAGCATCATTACTTCCGTCCATAGATAGAGAAAAAGGATTTTTTTTTAACTTCAGATACGATGTTACTTGTAGAAAAATTGGCCATGTGCTGAATTAGTTCAGTGCCTTGGTTCTTCCACACGAATATTTTTTTTGCGATCGCTGAATTGGGAAACATGGCTTGAAATAACGGTTTTTCAAGCCTTTAGTTTTCGGAAATTTATCCAACATTTTCAAGCTGAAATACAAATATTTATGGAATAAAATGATATCTAACAACACTGGGTAGAGGAAACATCGCGAGAAAAAAATTACGATTACCAGAGAAATCTTACCTCCGCCTACTTCTCGTTTTCGAAGGATGAAATTCCGTCCTCCGACGGAGAAAACGACCCCCCCCCCGCCGCCGCCAGCAATCCTCCCAAATTTAAGTTTAGTTATGCATCGATTTCGTACATGGTCCAAATGATAACAAAAAAAGACGGAATTCCTCGAATCAGCGTGAGAATCTCGTCGCCGAAGATTACGGGGAAATTTTCGGGCGGCCTAACTTCCGTTTTCGGAAATCCTTGCCTACAATTTCAAGCTGGAATTACGCAATGAGATTATATTTAACAATACTGAACAGAAGCAACATCGCGAGAGAAAAAAATACGATTACGGGGAAAATCTGCACTTCGTTTAACTTCCGTTTCCGAACGTTTAAAAAGACAAAACAACGTCCCCAGACGGAATACGACCCCCCCCAACTAACATCCCGGACATTTGCATCGATTTCAAAAAAAAAAAAAACAGAGGGGACTCCGCGAATTCGCGGAAGAATCTCACGAACGAATTAACCGCTGAATCGATTTCGAATGTCGTAAGATAACGCTAAAATATCGATGACCGGTAAATTTTACCTTTTGGCGCAAAATTGGCGCAGATTTCGTCGAAATGGCGATTTTTTTAGCAGAATGGCGCAAGAACAACGTTTTGGCGCGGGCTGGCAGCCCTGAATGTAGCATTTAATTTTTTCGCCCCAGAAAAGCTTGAAGAACCACCAAAAAATTTTACCTTGTACAAAAATCTAGCGGATAATGCTTACCTTGGCATTCCTTTCTAGCGACGGGAACATTTCACGCACGTGTTTTCCGGTCTTTGTTGATGTTATTGTCCTAAAGTCCGTTGTATGCGATGACTGGCTTTACTTCTCACACTTTTCGCTGGGTATACTCATTGAATCTTTGCCTTAGGATTCAAACACATCAATTTTTACCGTTCTTTATACTCGAAATTTTCGCCCTTACTCTGGGCATCTTCAGGAGCGTGGCGACTTTACCACCGATGTTCGTGGTTAACTTCGCGCTAATGGAGTCTGATACTCCTTGTTGCCATTCGTCGGATATCATCATCATCATCATTGTCAACCATTATCAATCCACTGCTGGACGAAGGTCTCCCCAAGTTTCCTCCACAACGGTCTGTCTTGTGCCAGTCTCCTCCATGTCACTCCCGCATATTTACGAATTTCATCCACCCATCTCCCATGTGGTCTTTTTCTGGGTCTTTTCCTGTCCCTTGGAATCCAATCTAAAATTTCGGCTGTCCATCTATGGTCTGTCCTTCTGGCAGTATGTCCAGCCCATTGCCATTTCAGGGATTTAACTCTGATCATGATGTCTTCCACTCTCGTCATTTTTCGGATCCACGAGTTCCTCTTCTTATCTCTCCTGGTTATACCAAGCATGCACCTCTCCATGCTTCTTTGAGTTGTCTGCAGTCTTTGTATGTCTCTTTTAGTTAAGGTCCACGTCTCTGCACCATACGTAAGCACTGGAAGGATGCATTGATCAAACACTTTTCTTTTAAGACATAACGGCATATTGCTCTTGAAAATTATGCTGTTTCTTCCAAAAGCTCTCCAGGCAAGTTTTGTACGCCGATTAATTTCTTCATCAATGTGACCCTCACTTGATATCTGCTGTCCAAGATAAACATACGTATCTGTTATCTCCAGTTTTTCTCCATCAATCGATAAATCTTCATTTCTTGTAAAAGCATTGAACATCACTTTTGTCTTCTGAAAGTTCATTTTTAATCCCACTTCTTTACTCTTGTCAGCAAGTTCCTGGATCATACTCTGCAGCTCTGATGGGGTAGTTGCAAAAATGACTACGTCATCAGCAAAACGAAGGTGGGTTAGATAATCTCCATTAATCTTTATCCCTTTGTTTTCCCAGTTCAGTGATTGAAAGACATTTTCCAATGTGGCATTAAAGAGCTTCGGAGATATGGTGTCACCTTGTCTCACTCCCTTTCCAATTTTTATGTGTGTTGTATTTTCAAACAGCCGAATCTTTGCACTTGCATTTTCATAGATGTTATTAATAATATTAATGTATGCATCTTCAATACCGCAGGATTTCAGAGCCGTGGTAACTGCTGATGGTTTCACCGAATCAAAGGCTTTTTCATAATCGATAAAAGCCATGCACAATGGAAGTTCATATTCCCTCGCTCTTTCAATTAGTTCTCTCAGTACGTGGATATGATCTATTGTGCTGTAGCCACTCCTGAATCCAGCTTGTTCTCTCGGTTGAGCCATGTCCAGTGTTACCTTCAAGCGGTGTGAAAGAACTTTAGTGAAGATTTTATAAACCACTGATAGGAGGCTGATAGGTCTGTAGTTCCTGAGATCCTCAATGTCACCTTTTTTATGTAGCAGGATCATTGTAGCATTGTTCCAATCCTCAGGAATCTTCCCTTCATTAAGGCATCGAGTGAAAATTTGGGCGAGTACTGTTTCAATTTCTCCACTTGCTTCTTGTATGATGTCTATAGTAATTCCATCTTCTCCTGGAGCTTTCCCCCGCTTCATGTTCTTGATTGCATGAGCAACTTCTGCTGGGAGGACTGGAAGAACTCCGGTACCTTTCATGATGTCTGGAGTACATGTATCATCCCTTTCATATAGTTTGGAGTAGAAATCTTTCACTTTTGTCAAAATTTCGCCTCTATTTCTTGTTATAGAACCATCTTCTTTTCTCAGAGCCATAATCTGTTTTCTTCCCTTACTGAGATGTCCCTTTGCTATCTTTAGGCTTTGGTTGTTTTCAATTGCTTTCCTTACTAGTTCACAGTTGAATTTTCTTACGTCTTCAGTGATACTTTTTCTTACTGTCTTGCATAGCTCTATATATTCCACTTTGGAAGTCACATCTTCTTTAGTTGTCCTCATCTCTCTTCTTTTTTGCATCAACATTTTGGTTTTTCCTGATAATTTGTTTACATGCAACTTGTTCTTAGACCCAGCTAATTTTGTTGCTGTTTCCATAAGAGCTTTGGTTACTTTTCTGTTAACTTCAGAAATATCCACTTCTTCCGATGTTAGGCCTTCTAAAGCAGAGAATCTGTTCTTCAGTTCCAACTTGAAAGTATTATGGTGTTTTTTAAGGTTGGTTATGTCAATACATTTTGTTTGTCTTATGAGCTTGCCACGTTCCAGTTTAGTGTTGAGGTGCATCTTACATCTCACCAATCTATGGTCACTACCTGTGTTGAACTTGTTTAGCACACTGCAGTCTTCGATGACGAATTTTTTGTTACACATAATAAAATCAATTTCACTTGTCGTCCCAATTGGATGTCTCCATGTCCATTTCCTGTGTGGCTTTTTCTTGAAAAAGGAATTCAAGATGAAAAATCCTTCTGCCTCTGCAAACTCAACGAGAGTATTTCCACGCTGGTTTCTGTTGCCGTGACCGAATTTACCTACTGAAGTTTCATTCTGTTGCCGGTGCCCTATTTTTGCATTGAAATCTCCCATAATTATCTTCAAGTGCTGCTTACCTTTATTATTTAGATGACGAATTTCCTCATAAAATTCTTCAATTTCTTCTTCAGGATGACTTGTGGTGGGTGCATAAGTTTGAATAATCTGAACCTGGTATCTTCTCGATAGTTGGATAACGAGTCGTGCAGCTCTGTCAGAGGAACTTTCAACTTCTACCACTTTATCCTTCAGTTTCTTGTTTATTATAAATCCAACACCACTAGTTCTGCCAGTATCTGTCCCACGATAATAGAAGAGATGTCCACTTTTCAGTTCAATGAGATCTTCTCCTTTTCTCCTTACCTCACTCAGCCCGACGATGTCCCACTTGATCCTTTGTAGTTCCTCTTCCAATTCAAGAAGCCTTGAATCAGAAGATAGGGAGCGTCCGTTGTAGGTAGCCAAGGTCAGCATCAAATGGCAGCCTAGTCCGGTCCTCCGGGGATTCTTAGCACCCTCTGCCTTCATGTCGCACTGGCCGCTGCCTTGGCCAGGTACATTCCAGCTGCCGGAGACTGAGGGCCAAGATTTAAGTTGTAGAGTCATTTTGGAGGTGTTTGGCCATAACTCACCACGCTGGCCAAGCGGGTTGGTGAGTGTGGGATAGCACTTCCTCTGATCCCGATGGTATAGTTATACCGCTATTTGCGGTCGTCAGAGCCCCTTTAGTGGGAACAGGATGCACCACGAGAAGGCGGGGTTGACATTTGTCAAGGAGAGGCTGTGATGTTACGCATCACCTGACCTTACATCCCTCGTCGGATATACTTTCATCACCTGACCTTACATCCCTCGTCGGATATACTTCGTCGGATATACTTTCCTGGATATATTTCGTTATCAAGCCCGGCTGGCGCCATCTGTTTCATTAAAACACTTTTTTTTTTTAAATTTTCTTCTCCTATCCTGGTTTTCTTGTCTTTTTTGCCGGTTTTTCTTTTGTTGTTGTTTTTCTTGTCTTATTAGTTCTTTCCACAGGCCCGATAATGTGCTAGGGTCGTTCTGATTACATACCCTTGCTTTATTTTTGTAGATTAATATTGCTTCTTCCCTCCTCATTTGCCTTTCTGATTTTTTATTCTTTTTTAGCATTTTAATTTCATCGAATTTTGGGAATGTCCGGTTTTCCATGCAGAATTGCACTAAAGCAGTTTTGGCTTCTTTTTTTTGCCAGTTAGATATGTGTTGTTTAAGTCTTTTTCTTAATCTGTTTTTTGTACTTCCAATGTACGCTATTGGGGGTATGTGTGCAATTGGAATTTCGTAGGTTCCTGATTCTTCTAGCATTTTTTCCTCTGTTTTTTTGTTGACAGTCATACTTTTCACGGTGTGCACTGAGCTTCCTAGTTGTAAGTCATATTTAGCACAGTGCCTATTGATTTCTTTAACTCACTCCTTCCAAGTATGGGAAAAGAACTAATAAGACAAGAAAAACAACAACAAAAGAAAAACCGGCAAAAAAGACAAGAAAACCAGGAAGGAGAAGAAAATTTAAAAAAAAAAAAAAAAAAAAAAAAGTGTTTTAATGAAACATAGATGGCGCCAGCCGGGCTTGGTAACGAAATATATCCAGGAAAGTATATCCGACGAATGGCAACAAGGAGTATCAGACTCCATTAGCGCGAAGTTAACCACGAACATTGGTGGTAAAGTCGCCACGCTCCTGAAGATGCCCAGAGTAAGGGCGAAAATTTTGAGTATAAAGAACGGTAAAAATTGATGTGTTTGAATCCTAAGGCAAAGATCCAATGAGTATACCCAGCGAAAAGTGTGAGAAGTAAAGCCAGTCATCGCATACAATGGACTTTAGGACAATAACATCAACAAAGACCGGAAAACACGTGCGTGAAATGTTCCCGTCGCTAGAAAGGAATGCCAAGGTAAGCATTATCTGCTAGATTTTTGTACAAGTTACTTTGAAATATAGCACGTAAAAGAGAATAGTACAATAATTAGAGCTATATAATAGTCAGAATTAGAACTACTAATTGGAATTAAAAAAATTTAAGTTGATGAAAATTTGCTTTCTATCTCAGAAAATTAAATCAAAGGGCGATTTTCCGTAATTTCAGCGGTGTTTCCGTACTTCCGTAACAGCAACCAAAAATCCGTAAAATTACGGAAAATTCGTACTAGTTGGCATCTATGCGAGACGAAACTGCGTATCCGAGATGAACGAAGAATGGCGACGGGGATTAGCAAACCCCAGTAAGCGAGAAAGCACCCACAAGCAAAGGTGCAAAATCGCCACGCTTCCTGAAGATGCCCAAAGATTTGGGCGAAAAATTTCAAGCAAAGAAAAACGGTAAAAGTTGGTATTAACGGGAGGGACCTAATCGAAGTTTAGTGAAGCAAACCTGCATTAAACGAGAATAGCGCCAAGAACAGCTATACTTGAAATGGACGATTGGAATGATAATATCAGCGACAACTGGACCACGTGCAGGAAATGTAAAGTCAAGCAAGATAGAAATGCAAAGGTAAGCATTATCTAGCTGAAATATCTAATAAAATCTTTACTAGCAATTAAAAGTGACAAATCTAATGAAATGGTTGTCATATCCATTAATAAAAAAGTTATTGATCAACTATTTGTGGAGGAAGTGGTGGGATAATAATTACTAAAAAAGTAATAGAGAAAATTGAAAAGGCAGCAGAAACAATGATTGCAGTAAAACTGCTATTCACCAGAATTATTTGGTGTTTTAAAAACTCATACACAGGATATGCCAATAAGACCAGTAGTTACCACAAAAGATGGACCATTTTATAAATTAGAACAATTTTTGTTTAACATAATTAGGCAAGAAATAAACTATGGATAATTCAATTTGAAGAACTGTTTTGATCTGGCAAATAAATTAAGAAATGTTCCCATCAATAAAAATGCCAGAATGATCAGTGTGGAAGTACAAAATATGTTTCCTTCAATACCTTTGAGAAATATTTTTATGGTAAACAGTTTCTTTGAACATAAAAATCAAAATGATTTCATAATAAAACATGGCATTACAGCCAATACTTTATTTCTATTGAATTTATATTACAGTTCATTAATTTCATGATTCAAGGGAAAGATCTATACACAAAAACAAGGTTTATCAATAGGAATAGGATCTGCAATTTCTCTAATTCTAGCAGAATACTGTCATTATATTTCTTTAGAGCAACAGATTTTTACAGAAAATAAAATAGTGTTTGATCTTTATATCATTATTGGTGGATACAGACCAGCCAACTTTCAAGAATTGAAATTCATAAAAAATTTTCAGTGAACATTTTATCAATATATTTGATTGACTGATGTATGGAAAGTATTGATTAAAAATGATTTACTATGCTAATGATTTGTCAATTTTAATCAATTTCATATGCTATAATTAAGATATTGGCAAAATTTCATGCTTACAGCAATTAAAATGCAATCAATATATAATTATCTCATTACTAGACTGTCATTAATTATGCTACATACACCTGTATAAAAAACCTCATTTCAGAGTGCAAAATCATTGTGATATATTGCAGTAACTTTTACTATAATTTAACTATGGTTTTGAACTTAAATTTTTGTGACAACATGTTAGAATGCCATTAAAAAATGCAATCTTAAGTCTTACATGGGAAGCTGATATTTTTCATTTCCCTTTCAGCAGTTATCACTAATGCTAATCTTACAGCATTTTTTGTTGTCTTTTCTGCTAGGCGGTGAGCAAAAGCACCCATAAGGTGGGACGGGGGTCAAGCCCGCCTCCAGCGGTTGGTATAGCCAAATTTTTGATAAATTCAAAACACTAAAATAAAAGAAACCTTTTTTTTTAACCTTTTTTTAACGCATTTTTAAAAATAAGATATTAATAATTGATTACAATTATCTTTATTTTAAAAATTTGATTTGCCCGATTCTGCTATGCGTTTACTTTTAAAAGTACAACAATTAATTGTAGGTGAAAGTTTTAACACAACTGATTACGAAGTACGAATCAGTAATGCTTTTAGGAGAGGGAGAGTGGCTGAGTGGGGTGCGCATGCGCAGATTTGCTCCACGCTCTGGCTGTGCCTGTGACGTGGTGATAGAACTGACTGCCCATTGGTCCGTTCTAACCAATAGTTTCCACAGACTGCAGGGCTTTTGAAACGACTAGAATGTTCTCTCTTCGTAGAATTTTATTTTCGCTATAAAAAGCAAAGCACTGCTACTTGCTAGTCAGAGTGAGGGGAGTTTATTTTGAGATTTCTCAATTTTGCAAATCGAATGTGATTGTTTCTGTAGCGATGTTTCTGCACTGCATTTATTAAAGTCTGCTATTGACTTTGTTACTGTTCAATAGTTCTGTTAAGTGTTGAACTGATTCGTAGCTGTGGATACAGAACTGTGAATTATTATTTTAATTCTGTAATTCTGTCTGACAATGGATATACGGGTTTTTTGATCAGACCAGTGGGACAGCCGTGAAAAAGGCGAAGATAGAGCAACAGCAATCTACTACAAGAGAAATACCTCCTTGTGGGATTGGTTTGAAACAATTTTTGGTGCCTTCAAAAGGAACAGAAATTTTATTTACTCATCCCTCAACTTTAGCAGAAAGAATAGTCCAGCAAACACATTCCAGTGACAATAAAGACACTCCTAGTGGTGAAATTTTTGCAGCAAGTTATAATTTAGGCCAATATTTGGATTATTCATGTTCATATGTTTCAGATGATATAAAGTACCAACTGCTAACAAATCCACGGGTAAAGTTTTTTACTCACGATTTTAAGAAAGATGTTTTCAATTTTGGTAAAGATAATTTATTTATTTAGCCTCTCCTTGACAAATGTCAACCCCACCTTCTCGTGGTGCATCCTGTTCCCACTAAAGGGGCTCTGACGACCGCCAATAGCGGTATAACTATACCATCGGGATCAGAGGAAATGCTATCCCACACTCACCAACCCGCTTGGCCAGCGTGGTGAGTTATGGCCAAACACCTCCGAAATGACTCTACAACTTAAATCTTGGCCCTCAGTCTCCGGCAGCTGGAATGTACCTGGCCAAGGCAGCGGCCAGTGCGACATGAAGGCAGAGGGTGCTAAGAATCCCCGGAGGACCGGACTAGGCTGCCATTTGATGCTGACCTTGGCTACATATAATGGACGCTCCCTATCTTCTGATTCAAGGCTTCTTGAATTGGAAGAGGAACTACAAAGGATCAAGTGGGACATCGTCGGGCTAAGTGAGGTAAGGAGAAAAGGAGAAGATCTCATTGAACTGAAAAGTGGACATCTCTTCTATTATCGTGGGACAAATACTGGCAGAACTAGTGGTGTTGGATTTATAATAAACAAGAAACTGAAGGATAAAGTGGTAGAAGTTGAAAGTTCCTCTGACAGAGCTGCACGACTTGTTATCCAACTCTCGAGAAGATACCAGGCTCAGATTATTCAAACTTATGCACCCACCACAAGTCATCCTGAAGAAGAAATTGAAGAATTTTATGAGGAAATTCGTCATCTAAATAATAAAGGTAAGCAGCACTTGAAGATAATTATGGGAGATTTCAATGCAAAAATAGGGCACCGGCGACAGAATGAAACTTCAGTAGGTAAATTCGGTCACGGCAACAGAAACCAGAGTGGAAATACTCTCGTTGAGTTTGCAGAGGCAGAAGGATTTTTCATCTTGAACTCCTTTTTCAAGAAAAAGCCACACAGGAAATGGACATGGAGACATCCAATTGGGACGACAAGTGAAATTGATTTTATTATGTGTAACAAAAAATTCGTCATCGAAGATTGCAGTGTGCTGAACAAGTTCAACACAGGTAGTGACCATAGATTGGTGAGATGTAAGATGCACCTCAACACTAAACTGGAACGTGGCAAGCTCATAAGACAAACAAAATGTATTGACAAAACCAACCTTAAAAAACACCATAATACTTTCAAGTTGGAACTGAAGAACAGATTCTCTGCTTTAGAAGGCCTAACATCGGAAGAAGTGGATATTTCGGAAGTTAACAGAAAAGTAACCAAAGCTCTTATGGAAACAGCAACAAAATTAGCTGGGTCTAAGAACAAGTTGCATGTGAACAAATTATCAGGAAAAACCAAAATGTTGATGCAAAAAGAAGAGAGATGAGGACAACTAAAGAAGATGTGACTTCCAAAGTGGAATATATAGAGCTATGCAAGACAGCACGAAAAAGTATCACTGAAGACGTAAGGAAATTCAACTGAGAGCTAGTGAGGAAAGCAATTGAAAACAACCAAAACCTAAAGATAGCAAAGGGACATCTCAGTAAGGGAAGAAAACAGATTATGGCTCTGAGAAAAGAAGATGGTTCTATAACAAGAAATAGAGGCGAAATTTTGACAAGAGTGAAAGATTTCTACTCCAAATTATATGAAAGGGATGATACATGTACTCCAGACATCATGAAAGGTACCAGAGTTCTTCCAGTCCTCCCAGCAGAAGTTGCTCATGCAATCAAGAACATGAAGCGGGGGAAAGCTCCAGGAGAAGATGGAACTACTGTAGACATCATACAAGAAGCAAGTGGAGAAATTGAAACAGTACTCGCCCAAATTTTCACTCGATGCCTTAATGAAGGGAAGATTCCTGAGGATTGGAACAATGCTACAATGATCCTGCTACATAAAAAAGGTGACATTGAGGATCTCAGGAACTACAGACCTATCAGCCTCCTATCAGTGGTTTATAAAATCTTCACCAAAGTTCTTTCACACCGCTTGAAGGTAACACTGGACATGGCTCAACCGAGAGAACAAGCTGGATTCAGGAGTGGCTACAGCACAATAGATCATATCCACGTACTGAGAGAACTAATTGAAAGAGCGAGGGAATATGAACTTCCATTGTGCATGGCTTTTATCGATTATGAAAAAGCCTTTGATTCGGTGAAACCATCAGCAGTTACAACGGTTCTGAAATCCTGCGGTATTGAAGATGCATACATTAATATTATTAATAACATCTATGAAAATGCAAGTGCAAAGATTCGGCTGTTTGAAAATACAACACACATAAAAATTGGAAAGGGAGTGAGACAAGGTGACACCATATCTCCGAAGCTCTTTAATGCCACATTGGAAAATGTCTTTCAATCACTGAACTGGGAAAACAAAGGGATAAAGATTAATGGAGATTATCTAACCCACCTTCGTTTTGCTGATGACGTAGTCATTTTTGCAACTACCCCATCAGAGCTGCAGAGTATGATCCAGGAACTTGTTGACAAGAGTAAAGAAGTGGGATTAAAAATGAACTTTCAGAAGACAAAAGTGATGTTCAATGCTTTTACAAGAAATGAAGATTTATCGATTGATGGAGAAAAACTGGAGATAACAGAAACGTATGTTTATCTTGGACAGCAGATATCAAGTGAGGGTCACATTGATGAAGAAATTAATCGGTGTACAAAACTTGCCTGGAGAGCTTTTGGAAGAAACAGCATAATTTTCAAGAGCAATATGCCATTATGTCTTAAAAGAAAAGTGTTTGATCAATGCATCCTTCTAGTGCTTACGTATGGTGCAGAGACGTGGACCTTAACTAAAAGAGACATACAAAGGCTGCAGACAACTCAAAGAAGTATGGAGAGGTGCATGCTTGGTATAACCAGGAGAGATAAGAAGAGGAACTCGTGGATCCGAAAAATGACGGGAGTGGAAGACATCATGATCAAAGTTAAATCCCTGAAATGGCAATGGGCTGGACATACTGCCAGAAGGACAGACCATAGATGGACAGCCGAAATTTTAGATTGGATTCCAAGGGACAGGAAAAGACCCAGAAAAAGACCACATGGGAGATGGGTGGATGAAATTCGAAAATATGCGGGAGTGACATGGAGGAGACTGGCACAAGACAGACCGTTGTGGAGGAAACTTGGGGAGACCGTCCCGCAGTGGATTGATAATGGTTGACAATGATGATGATGATGAAATGTCAATTTCAGAAGAGCTGGTTAGACGCATATCCCTGGTTGGTATATTCTCCGTCTTTAAAAGGTGGACTTTGTAAGTATTGTGTGTTGTTTAAACAGACTTTAAAAAGGGGTGTTTTTGGAGCTTTCATGGCTAACGCTCAAAAGGACTATAAACATTTCCATGAAGATGCAAGGGCACACGCCAAATCCCAGTGGCACCAAGAAGCTGTGACTATTGCCAAACACTTCTGTAATTCTGCGGAAATGAAAAAAAAAAAAAAATGTAATTGAACATTTGGACTCAGCCAGAGCTGAACTACTTCAAATCAATAGAACCAAACTTAAATCCATTTTGCGGTGTTCATGATATTTCACTTCACGGAAAACTATCACAAAGTGGGAATTTTGAAGACCTACTTCGTTTCCGCATCAACGCAGGAGATAAAATTCTTGAAGACCACCTAAGGACACACTCAGGAAAATCTAAATATACTTCTTGAACAGAGTGCAAAATTATTTGATCAACATTTGTGGATCTATAATCCAAGAAACGATTGTAAAAGAGGTCAGTGAATGTGAAGCATTTTCTTTGCTGGCTGATGAAACTGCTGACATTAGCGGCACAGAGCAAATGTCTCTTGGAATAAGATACATCAAAGAAGATGCTGATGTTGGTTGTATGATAAAAGAATAATTCATGGGTTTTGCCGAGCTTGAGAAATTAGATGCAGAAAGTGTAGCAGATGCTATTTTGCAATTCACGGAAAAGCTAAGACTACAAGTGACTAAGCTTATTGGTTTAGGGTTTGACGGATGCTCCACGATGGCTGGTAAAGATACTGATGTTCAACAAAGGATCGGAGAGAAATATCCAAAAGTTGTATATTTTCATTGTGCATCCCATCAATTGAACCTAGTGGTGAATGACCTCAATCATCTGCCAGAAATCAGAAACACAATTGGAACAATAAAGCAAGTAATCAGATTTTTTAGGGAGAGCACTCTTAGAATGAAAAATGTTCCAAACATTTCTGGTCTTTGTGAAACTAGATGGTCTGAAAAATACAAGTCTATACGGCATTTTTCTAAACATTTTGTAACCATTAAGGAAGCTTTTAGTAATCTTTCTATTGATGATGAGGTGAACCCAGAAACACGCTCACAAGCCTTCCATTCCAGTTAGACAATGCAACATCATCTGTAGTGTTCATCATGTGTCTCAAAATCATATCCAGGTATTCTTCACATCTGGAGCCAGTTGTGAACAAATTACAGTCTGTAGATTTTGACTTGCATTCTGTACATCGACACACAAAGAAGGAACATCTGGAGGTTTTTCAGAAGCACAGAGTGGAATCAGAAGAAAAATTTGCTGAAATTTTCATGGAAGTAAGAGATATGTGTGATTTTTTGGAAATTGACATAAAAATGCCTAGAACGTCTACATGACAAACTCATTGTTCGAACATTCCTGTGGCCACTCCACTTGCTTACTACAGAGCAGCTGCTTTTATTCCTTACTTAGACTCTCTAATTATGTTGCTTGAATCAAGATTTACAGATCTCAATGAGATACCATTCAAAGCAATTTTAATTCATCCCAACATGATGAAAAAAAATGAAAACAGATGTTTTTGTCAAGGCTATGAAGGAACTGTCTTAGTTTTATGACATAGAAAATCTCGAAGCAGAAGGTAGAACTTGGTATGATTTATGGAAAAACAAGGACTGTGGTGAAAAAGTTAAGCTAAGTGATCTCCTCTCAGAAACTGCATTTTTTCCCTTCAGTTAAGAGGGCTCTATTGAATTATATGACAATTCCGACAACAACATACACTGTGGAACGGTCATTTAGCACCCTCAGGCGAGTGAAGACATGGCTGAGGAGCACAATGACTGAAGAGTGTCTTTCAAGTTTGTGCTTATTAAGTGTTCACAGAGACAGAATAAAAGAGAAAGAGCTGAATTTGGAAGAATTAGCTACAGATAAGTTTTATAAAAACAAGCTAAATGTGCAGTTTACTTTCTCTGAAAAGTACTAGATATCATGGTAGAATTAACTTTTCCCATCACAATGTTCTAAATTGTATAGTTCAGTTATAACCTCTGCGTTGACAAAAAAAATTGCTACAAACTTTTAATTCATTTGAAATGTAGTTTTTACATAAAATCATCACATAAGTAATATAATTTTTAAAATCAGCTAAAACATTTATTGGTTCAGCCTTTTTTGTAACTTTATAAATAAATATAATGAACAAAACAGAAAAAAATTATGTGAGTTTTTGATAACCTTTCACATTTTAAAATAAGGTATTTGTTAACTATTTACTAATTGTCAAACAGTATCAATTATTGTATTTTTTAGTATCTTGTACATTTACTAAAATGTTTGACAGCCTTGAAGGAAGTAAGGATTTTTCTTAGCCCCTCCCTAAAAGTACTCATATAGGCGCCCCTGGCTGTGAGCGGAGAAGTTTAGGGATTCATAAGCGGGTGAAAATGTGATCAGATAAATCAGAAGCGGGTGAAATGTGATCACAAAATTGCAGTTACCCGAGAAAAAAAAAAAAAAAAAAAAAAAGATTAAAGCTGTAAAATATGTTGTTTGTAAAATAACAGTAACACAAGAAGAATTTCCATAAATTTTATAGATGAACCATAAACTTGGCAGGTATATGGATGATTATCCTTATTTTCCATGATTCAAGTCTACATCGCATTTAGCACAACAAATTCTGGATTACTTTAATGCTTCGGTCTTTAGAATAAAATTTGAAAGAGAAGAAAAGAACAAGGAAATTCAATATCTTAATGTAAAAACTGTTAGATAATCAGAATGTCTGGTTGTTATACATAATTTCAGAAAGAAAAATCAAATACATACCTGCCAACTTTCAGAAACCGAAAATCGTAAAAAAATAATTGATATATCCAATGAAATTACTTGTCGCGCATATTGCTTAAATGTACTGAACATATCGATTAAAAAATGATATGTTACCTAACTCAAATATCAACTTTTAATTGATATGACTACAGATGTTTGAATTTATTGGCACGTTTATTTCGATTATCCATAAAGAATTTCTCATTACTATGCTATGTCATTATGATCTATAAAGAGATAAAAATTTATTTTTATGGAAGCTTGCATCTAAAGGGAAGGATGTTCCACACCCTTTGACCCCCAAATCCAATACAGGGTTCATACTCTTTTTTGAAAATGGAAATTAAAGAGTTCTTAAGGACCTTCAGGCTATTTTTAAGGACCTTTAAATATTTTTTAAGGACTTCATAATCGCTGCATGCAAATATACACAATATACAAAATGTGAGTTAACTATTACAACATAAGTCATTTTAACACAATAAATCCATTTTGTCGAAACTAATGAATATTCCATTGCACAAATATGTGAATTAAAATTAGTTCTACCAAAATAAACCTAAATACTCCAACAGAAAAACCAACTAACTTAAAAGTTCCTTATATACATTATTTACTGGTAATACTGGATCCGTTATTTGTCCTGAAGCATATCTTTGCATCTACAGAACTAACACTCTCCTTCTTCGTATTGTGGTGTGAAGCATAAAATTTATTTACTTCGGAATTTCAATTTTCAACAAATTTTCACCCATTAATTGTGATTATAGGCCCATCTTTGTGGTTTCAGAAACTTTTTAAATTTGCATTTGTTTTTCCTTCAAGTTTATCCGAATTTATATTTTTTATTAATTTACAAATTCATTTTAACAAAAACAGTATTACAAATACAGCTTAGAATTTCATATGACTGTGATTGTCAGTCTTTAAAATTTTTGGTATATTTACCTTTCCATTCAATAACTTAATTCCTTCCATTAGAATTACTTTTACAAATATGTACAAACACAGGCTAAGAAATTAAATGCATTAATTCTGTGGGTGGCATCACTACAAGTGCTGCAGCTGGAAAAATAACACTTTTATAAAAAATGCTGCACAGCTTGTTAGACCTGTTTTAGGTTAATGAAGCAAGTAAACACACTATCTAAATAAAATCGAAACACACAAGTTCATCGTAACTTAAATCATATCATCGGAATTGAAAGCCTTAAGTTCAATAAAAATGTTTGCATAAATTTGCAGAATTGGCAGAATTCAAAGAATCAAAACTGAACAATGAAGCATCACTTTCTTTTAAGTATTGATTTACTTATTTTTTTATTTACTACACAGCTTCCGAATTTCCAAATCTGGAGAAAAATTTGGTTTTCGTAGATTTGGATGAATAACACATTTTTGCTTGTGTAACTGTTGCATTTTTATTTTTATTTTATTTTTTAAATTCTACAGCTGTAGCACTTGTAGTAACTTCTTCCATACATTTAATGCAGGTTGATTTTCAACATTTGGCAATAGCAGGGGTGTTAGTGCTCCTACCATGTTTTGGAGCAATTCTTGGAGCAGGGAAATATGCAATTTGGAGCAGAAAAGTAGGGTTTTGGAGCGAGAAAATTTACATTTTGGAGCAGAACTTAGGTTTTGGAGCAGCTAATGATAGTATTTTTAATTGTTTTAAGTCCATGCTGTGCCTTAAGTTATGTTTATATACTGAATTACCATTATTTTATGAACTATGAAAAAATGTTATATTTCAGGTTTGTTGACATGTTACTGCTTCTCTTACAACTGTTAATTAGCATTTCTGTCGTTCCTACAGTGAGATAAATAGGAAAACAATTATACTACCCACGATTTATTGAAAACTACACGACCTGCAATATTTTAAGCGTAACACATTAATATCAGGGTTTTTCTTCTGAATGCATTTGTTTCGCTGTAACACAAATAGGATGTTGCCGCGTCCAAGAACTGTTGCTATTGATACTGAACGCTTGCGAATATACACATAGGAAGAATAAATAATATGTAATTAATGTTTGTTGTTTGGTTGGTTTTTAGCAGCATATTTTTCGAGATTCATGGCAATCAAATTGGAACCAAAACTATAAGATAACAGTGAAAACTATATGCATCATTTTTAAGCAGTTGCACCAGGATACTCTTCATACGATGTTTTTTATCAAGTAATTATCAATGTCAAACTTTCGTTATTGCTGTGAAAAATTACAACTGGAACCCAAACTATAAGATGATAGTGAGATTTAGTAAAGTCGGTTAAATAAAAGCTGCTTCTATCGCTTAACGCTTGCACAGTGACGTTTTGGCATGAGATCCCGCCCCCCTCTTCTTCTTCAGTAGTAGAATCAGTGTATGACTTTTTTGTTGTTGCTGTCTGAAAGAGCCACTGTTCTTGCATACATGGGATCCTGCATGTATGGACATGGACATTAAGCAGACGATTGCGAGTTAGTAAGTGGTTCAACGCACCTTCCATCTGGAAAAAGAAAAGTGCGAGGGTGAAGATGTTCCCCAAGGTAGATCAAAATGAGAAAAAGAAAACCTCCTAAAAATTCTGATCCCTGAACGTACGGGGCAAAATTCAGACTTTAAGAACCAAAAGATCAGTATTCCTGATAATTGATTACAAGTTATGCGATATAAACAATCTTTTCATTTATCCATAGCACTCGTGAGCTATTTTAATTAACATACATGTGACTGACGAAGAAAAAAACAAAGCTGTACTTTTTAATTTGGTGAAAAATCAGACTGTACGATGAGAAAGTGCGAATATTACAAAGCATGAACAAAACTGAATCGTTCACTGTAATTTATTTATGAAAATATTTAACTAGATCACACCACTGTATTCACAATTATAAAATTAGTGAATTCCAAACAAAATAGGGTGGTTTTGAAAGAGAGCTTCAAACAGTTTTTTTCCTGGTTTTGTTCTCGTACTTGCTAAAACATTAGCTCTGGTTTCCTCTTGCAAGCAAACTCTACTTTCTTCTCAGCAAGTTCAACGGCCATATTTGTCTTTTGTTGACTCTGCCACTGCACAGCATCCACTGTTTTTTTTGTTTTTTTCTGCTTATAGTTTTCCCTTTACCATTTTTCTTTGTAACTTTTCTTTCTTTTTTCGTTTTTTTTTATTCCCTCAGATGACAATTTTATCCATCATGCTTAAAGAACTTTCAGCCTGAGAACCATGAATTCTGATATCAGAGCATTAACTATTTTAGATAAATGGTGTAATTTTCAGAGAATGAATACTTTTTTTTTTTTTAACACACCATGCAACAATTCTTACAAATTTCCCAAAATTTCGTCACTTCTGCTTTTGGAAATCCCCCCCATTATAAAGCTAAAATTCATACACATTTATGAGGGTGATGGCATTTAACAACTACATAGGAGTGGAAACATCGGGGGGGGGGATACAATTACGGAAGAAATCTTCGATCCGTCTGACTTCAGTTTTCGGAAATTTATCCAACATTTTCACGCTGAAATACAAATATTTATGGAATAAAATGATATCTAACAATACTGGGTAGAGGAAACATCGCGAGAAAAAAAATTACGATTACCAGAGAAATCTTACCTCCGTCTACTTTCCGTTTCCGAAGGATGAAATTCCGTCCTCCGACGTAGAAAACGACCCTCCCCCACCACCAATCCTCCCAAAATTTCAGTTCACTTATGCATCGATTTCGTACATGGTCCAAATGATAACAAAAAAAGACGGAATTCCTCGAATCAGCGTGAGAATCTCGTCGCCGAAGATTACGGGGAAATTTTCGGGCGGCCTAACTTCCGTTTTCGGAAATCCTTGCCTACAATTTCAAGCTGAAATTATGCAATGAAATTATATTTAACAATACTGAACAGAAGCAACATCGCGCGAGAAAAAAAATATGATTACGGGAAAAATCTGCACTTCGTTTAACTTCCGTTTCCGAACGTTTAAAAAGACAAAACAACGTCCCCAGACGAAATACGACCCCCCCCAACTAATATCCCGAAAATTTCTTCACTTTTGCATTGATCTTGAAAATGACAAAAAAAAAAAAAACAAAACAGAGGGGACTCTGCGGAAGAATCTCACGTACGAATTAACCGCTGAATTGATTTCAAATCTTTCAGTATTATAAATATTTAATGGGAATTATCGAGGATAAATTTATTAGGTACGTTACCTCTCAAATTTTCGATCTAAACACTAGATCTTCGTCAGGAGTTCTTGCTTCCTTAATTTCAATTTTCAGGAAGGAAGCAAGAACTCCTGACGAAGATCTAGTGCTTAGATCGAAAATTTGAGAGGTAATGTACCTAATAAATTTATCCTCGATAATTCCCGTTAAATATTTATAATACTGAAAGTAATAAGAGGAAGCCATGAAGTCATTAATTACTGATTTCAAATGTCGCAAGATAACGCTAAAATATCGATGACCGGTAAATTTTAACTTTTGGTGCAAAATTGGCGCAGATTTCGTCGAAATGGCGATTTTTTAGCAGAATGGCGCAAGAACAACGTTTTGGCGCAGGGCTGGCAGCCCTGCAATAGTGTATAGGTGTAAAAGCTAAAACAAACTGCAGTAACAACAAGACACCTATGAAATTTCCTTCAGAATTTTTACTTCTATTATACATCTTTTTTTGCTCTTAAACTTAAAAAACAGTAATGCAATTTAACAATGACTGCGAGGAAATTATATTATGTACATATTCACTTTTTGAGGTCAAACAAAGGATGTAGGCCTACAATGAAATCAAATTTTCAGCTCCTTTTCCTGCAACTACTGACATGGTAATTTCTGCCAATTCTTCATTTTTTTTCCTTTATTAATTTTTGAAAACTATTTGATTGAAGGAAGCAGTTCATATCTCTCATAAATTCCCCTTGGGTGGTAAGGTCATCTGCACGTTAATTCCGCAATATATTTTTCATTTTTTTCTACTTTCAGTTTTTTCGTACTAAGCATTTGCAATTCCTCCTCAATCAATTTATGTTTCCTCCCAGATGTTGCTTGGCACTTTTTTTTTTCTCGGCATCTAAATATTAAACATATTTCTGTCTAGCTGAAAAGACAGAAGCTCTAAGCTCTTTACTTAGTACCACATTCTCTAATAAATAACAGAAGATAACGATCTGAACTGCACTGACCCCGCGCGAAGAAAACAAGAAGCCAGCAATAAATCTAATCTAAACCAAAGAGATTTGAAGGTAGCTGGTTGGCAAACTGCCAAAAGCAATACAGAACATGGGTAAACTTTTGCGACATGCGATCTAGTGACCTAAAACCATCATCAGTATGCTAATGAAACCAGCTGGCCTGCGTAACACAAGCATTTCTTTGGTTAAAAAAAAAAAAAAATTTACGACCTTTTTAACTACCGAATATAATATAATTACGGTGTTTTCAAGGACTTTTTAAGAGCCTTTAAAAACAGAACAGAAATTAAGGAGTTCTTAAGGGCCCTTAAAAAAGGTAAATGGAAATTAAGGAGTTCTTAAGGACTTTTTAAGGGCCCTTAAAAAGGCAAATGGAAATTAAGGAGTTCTATAAGGAGTTCTTAAGGACTTTTAAGGACCATACGAACCCTGCAATAGGATCGTATCCCATACCATCACGGAACAAACTAAAATGTTTTCAAAAACAAACCATTTTCATGCTAGTATTATTATCTTACGGAGAGACGGACGATGAGACAGTCAAATAAAAAAAAATTAAATAAATTAGTGACTGAGGGACACTAATTGGTAAATTATGCTCAACTAAAAACCAAGTGAACAAACATTTTGCACGAATTGCATCCAGTTCATTATAACTTTTAACAAAGGAAGTTAATTTCGTATTTTTTTTCCCCACGCAGACAACATTAAGATTTGTGCTGGGCACTAGAAATATGATTAGTAATATCATTCCTTCCACCATGCGAAACGCTAAAATTACATCGACACGTAGTGCAAAATGCATATTTTTCATATTTTGAAGATTTTGCAATACACGGGAATTCCGCAGAATATGCATCACGGAATGTTTGATAGCACTCCCCCCCTTTCATATTGCTGCTCATAGCGAATCACTAATACTAAATTTATTGACACTTGAAAAAAAAATGCAAGTAAAACTGCTATAGTAAAATGGTAACAGCTTAAAGAGATGCAATTTGCAGAGGAAAAAATAGTACCCCAACATATTAATTTCTGTGGAATTAACTTATTTTATGTTGAATCAAGCCAAGACATTTTTATGCATTATCGAGAGACGAACAAAAAAGCACGGTTGGAAAACGTAGAAAACTTACTGACTAATGGACCAGCAAAATAAATCATTGCTGGAGAAGCACAGGCTTTTTCTCTCTCTAACTTCCTCTTATAGTAGCATTCTTTCGTCAAGTCAAATTTATTGCCACAGAAGAAGTTACAAAACCATACCTAATGCATTTTTAATTTCACAAAACTGGCAGATTTTGCTTAATTTCGTCATACTGGGTATCGTTCTGGGCTTAAAAATTCCCCAGATTAAAAATCCGTTTGAATTTTTTTTCTACGATAACTACGTTCTGAAATAGCATTTTGAACTGGGAGTGCTTGAGTGCAAGACACACCCACGCTAGCCTCTGAGAAGCTGCGACCCGGGGGACGAACAATGCGTTTTCTGAAAAGGAGAACGAGGTGTGGGGGTGGGGGACAGCGAGAGAGAGAGAACGTGATTGCAACCCTTACGTTATGCAGTTGCATAGCCTGATGGGAATTGTCACCAGCGCTGTGCCGCTTGCGCAGGGGAAGGTACTCGGATCCATCTAAAAGTTCATGTGGAAGTAGAAAACCGTGCCGCTCGCATTTTCTCATCACAGCAGAAATAAGGAGAATTTTTTCTTTTTAATTATTTCGTGTTAAGGATTTTTTGAAGTAGAATAAATATATATATATTTTTTTATTTTGCTCTTGAAATGAGGAGAAAAGAATAGGGATTTTTGGTATGAGAATGAAAAATCTGAAGAAATCACTTTCCGATCGGAATACCGGAAAGACGCCCCAAAATCGGAAGTTTTCCGGGTACATCGGAAGGATTGGCAGCTATGCAAATATATCCCTGAATTATAGATCTTACCACTCAAAAGCAGCAAAAAATTAGAACAGAACAAAGCAAGAAATTTAATAACTAGAGCTAACTTACTATAATCAGGAGAAAGTCAAATGGAAGCTACTACAGAAATAGCCCCAAAAAAAAAAAAAAAAAAAAAAAAGCTGACAGATAACGATTTTCCCAAGATTATCATAAACATTGTACAACAGATCAAACAAAACCAATCTGAAAAACAAAAACGACAACAAAAAAAACATGTCAAAATCTAACAAAAAAACGCACCACCTCCATCAAATAATAAAATGATCAAGCACATGCCCATGGTAAATTATGGGAAATTAAATAACAAAATTAACAAATATTTACTAAAGAATAATGCAAAAGAAGCAACTACAGCTCAAAACAAAGCCGCAAATTTAAGTAATGAAGAACCTTCCAATAATACACATGACATGATGGCAAGAAGAAATGTCAAATTCTGCTGGACTGTAACAGTTATTAAATATGGCAAATGTCTCAAAAATTGGAACTCAGAATTAAGGAACATGCAAAAGTTATTAATAATAAAGATCAAAATAGTGCATTGTCAAATCACATACAGTTATTGATAACAAGGACAGTACACCAAATTATGTATGAAATAGTAATACTACACTAGTGATCTGATTTATTGGCATAAAAAACAGACATAGAAGCATTTCTAAGCTTTTCTGTTTCCATGCAATTTCTGTCTAACTTCCTTGAAAATGCCATCTGGTTGATGTGCAAAAGCTTGTAAACGCTTCTATGTCTATTCCTTACGCCAATAAATCGGATCACTAGTATAATATTACTATTATATATATACAGTTATGTAATGTGAGCCTTTGGGGCATAAAATTAAATACTATGAACCTCATAAAAATCAGAGACCAATTAAAGAAAATGTTTACATAAAAAAAAACTGTTCCATTAATGAACACATAAAACTTATGAAATAGCCTTTTCAACAACTTAATTCAAAAACAATAGACTTACAAATTACATAATGAGAAGATTTAAATTAATTTGGCTGGCCATAAATATGAGAAACCTGGCAAAAAAATAAATAAATAAATTCTTGTGTAAACAAAACCTTTGCTACAGTTTCTAATAATTGAGAACAAGCCTTGATAAAGATCTAGAAGCCAAAAATGTCTGAAAATACAAAAGAACTCAGATGTGAAGAGTAATGTAAAGCTCTTCACGTTAAAATAGAATTTAATTATTTTAATCTGAGTAAAATCTGTGAGTAAGTGTTTTTAACTCTCCTGTTTCATGAAATGGATGTTTAGGAAGTAAATGCCTAGCTGTTACTTTTCATTAATGGGAACTACAAGGAAATCTTGTTCGGCTCTTTCATAGGAACAAATGATAAAAATATCATCAAAGCCAAATGGAAATTTATACATTGTGTTTCATGACCATGTTTTTTTCGATGGGTAGCATGAAAATTTCTTCTACAAGTGGTGAGAAAGGTGAACCGATTGATTCAATCCCTTATCATATATCTTTTTCTTATAAGATGTGTAAACTCTTCAGAACTATGGGCTACACTCAGTTCCCTATCACTTTGTCCGTGTTCATTTCATCCATATTCACTTCGTCCAGTTCATTTTGTCCACAGTTCACTTTGTCTGCTGTTCATTTTGTCCACATTCATTTCGTCCTCATAATTGATGGAATACTATGTAAGTTTTATGTTTTGATGAAATTTTTATGTGCTTTTACTCAGTTACAAAATATAAATTTTAGACCCAGGCACTTTTTTCAGTTCATAAACCACCATGCTCATATTCTAAATGTTTACATAAACAGTCAAGTTAATAATGTTGCACTTTTATATGGTCACAAAACATGGAAAAAGCTGTGTGCCTTGTGATACTCCAGTTATAGTAAATTTTATTAAAATGTGTTTAGTATTAATTGAGCAATATTATATTTTATTCACAAAATCAGTTTTTGTAAAATGTTTATTCCAATGACCATAAATTTGTTGGATTGAAGAGGAAAATTTTAGACCCCCTTCTACTTTATCTCGGGTTTTGTGCTGCCATCTCCCAACCCTTGGGTAAAAGATTCAAAAGCTGATCGGGAACAGAGCAACATACGCGATTAAATTTGATGGCTGACGAGAGCCCTAGAGGCGGAAACCATGGTTCCATTTTGGATTCCTTTACTGGCATTTTAACAAGTATCATCTTTAGATTAAAAAATGATCTAAAATAAATGAAGCTATTGGAAAAGCCCCCCTCCTTTTTTTTTAAGTTCTATTCCTTGTGTTCAGAAATTTATCATAATTAAACACATTCATATCAATAAGCAGAAAGTTTTTATATCACACTTAAAAAGAAAGCATAGACATCACATCCTGTATTTTAATAAAATAACTTTTGACATTTACAGATATTAAATGCTGTTACTCATATGAATATTACCCCCCCCCACGCACACGTACATTTTATAATGACATCATCTGCAGGAGTGAATAATAAACATTTAGAAGCACTATAAAAATTTCAATTGGGCTTTTCTTCAAGCACAGTGTAAATACTAAAAGATACATATTAAGTTCTTATTTAATGTTGAAAAATATTCAAATAATTTCTGCTACAAGTGGTGAGAAAGGTGAAGAAATTCATACAAGATAATTTTAATTTATTTACATGAAATTTTCAAAAATAAGTGCTGCAGTAAATACATAGTTATTTTGTTCTTGTTACAAACAATTCTTCAATGATTTTGTGCATAATTATTAGTTCATTCTAATTTTTCTTAAAAACAGAAAAATCTTTTCACATGGAAACAGATGAAAAGAAGAAATACACAGAAACTAAATGAAATCACATAAAAAGTGAGATATGTGTTGATATTTGCGAGCAAGAAGTTGATGAGCATGTATTTTTATAAGATGTATTTTGCTTCTATATAAACAATAATGCAGAAGCAAAATACACCTAACAGCAAAATAATATAGGTATGGATACTGTTCACTAGATTCTCAGCAGAGAAATTCTTCCACACTCATTCTTTGTGCTTCTCTCTGAAGTTGCAAGAACATTCTGCCTTCCAAAGCAGAATTTTTTCAGACCTTGCACAAACATACACACGTACTACAGAAAACTATGACTTTTGTAATAGTAGGTACATGAACTTGAAGAAACACAATAGTGCACGTGCCATTTGATTTGAGACCAAGGATGATGAATAGTGTTGCCAATTTCACTACTTTTCAAATTCCCCAATTACATACACTGTGTGCATATACTCATTACTTTCCATTTCTACACCATTAATTAACCTTATAATTTTGTTGACTTTAAAATTGCATTTTGTTGTTATACAGAATAGTTTGTCCAGTCTTTAATGCAATCAACTTTTTTAATGAATTGAAGTTCTCGAAACTGTTTTTGCACGATAAAAAATGTAGTTAAAAGCTGATGATAAATTAAAAGACTTTACTAAGCACAATTAAAACATCACAGTTAAAAAACATAAGACCTTTCGGAACCGCATCAGTCCCATCCTCAGATGTAACACAATCACACAATACATGAAGGAACAATGATATAAGTACATCAGGAAATTAGTCACGTGATGAGGTGGCGTAGTTTATATGTGCAGATGAACCGAGGAGAAAAAAAAAAAAAAAAAAAAGGCTTAATTGATGTTATTTACAAATGTTACAGTTCAGAATGGAGTTGTTTCTGGCTGTCAATGCGAGTTTCCATGCACTAGGAATAATAGTAGGGTAATCATCATTACAGCACGCAGACCCAAATTCGTAAATAATTAAACTTTCAGCAAACAGAGTATTAGGCTTCGAAGTTAGGGTGGTTAGAATGCGTGTTTCATCCCAGTAAGGCTGGTGAGACCCTTTCGAAGTAAGTCGAGATAGTGCAGTATTTTGGGAACCCATTTTGACTGTGTATTTGTGTTCTTTCAATCTGGTGTGTAATGAGCGCATGGTAGATCCCACATAGACAGTGTTAGCAGGAGGTGAGCTCGTTGAAACTAGTGGAACACAGTAAACACCGTACCTTTGGTCCTTATCTTTAGGTGGTCTTTCGTTTCTGACCAATGAAAAATACTTTTAGTCCGAATGCCGAAGTCAATATTAAGAGGTCGGCAACAGTTTTTCAAAACATTAACCAAATCAGGTACATAATCCAAGGCTAAAACATATCTAGTATTATTATGTTCCCTCCTAAGAGAGGACATAAATTGTCTCTTAACTTTGTTTAAAACACAGGTAATAATGGTACCGGGGAATCCGTGGGCTGAGGCAATATCAAGAATCCTAGAAATTTCAAGGTTTCTGAATTTTAATGTAGAGGAGTGCGTAAATGCTCGTCGAAAAAGGAAATAAAACGCTGAAAGCTTGTAGTTGAGGAGGTGGGTGAATTCCATAGGGATAATAGTGGAAGTTGAAGTAGGTTTACAATAAACTGAAAAAGAGATGGACTGTGAGAGTGGGTTACGAACTAATAAGAAATCCAAAAATGGGAGGCTGAAATTAGATTCTAGATCGATAGTGAATTTGATAGTGGGGAATTCGGAAGATAATCGATCAGCAAACTGAGAAAGTTCGTCTTGGGTTGAGTCCCAAAAGACTAGAGCATCATCAACATAACGAAGGTAAAGGATAGGGCGAACTGGAGAATTATGTAGAACTTTATCTTCAAGGTACTGCAGAAGCAGCTCTGCAAGGATAGGGGACAGAGGGGAGCCCATAGGTGCACCCTCCAGTTGACGATAGATTTGATTATTGAAGGTAAAAAAAGAACGATTGAAAACTAGTCGAAGAGCACTCATGACATATATCCGTTCAAGAAGTTCATGCTGTCTGTCGATTGAAAACTAGTCGAAGAGAGACACTCATGACATATATCCGTTCAAGAAGTTCATGCTGTCATGAGTGCTCTTCGACTAGTTTTCAATCGTTCTTTTTACCTTCAATAATCAAATCTATCGTCAACTGGAGGGTGCACCTATGGGCTCCCCTCTGTCCCCTATCCTTGCTGAGCTGCTTCTGCAGTACCTTGAAGATAAAGTTCTACATAATTCTCCAGTTCGCCCTATCCTTTACCTTCGTTATGTTGATGATGTTCTAGTCTTTGGGACTCAACCCAAGACGAACTTTCTCAGTTTGCTGATCGATTATCTTCCGAATTCCCCACTATCAAATTCACTATCGATCTAGAATCTAATTTCAGCCTCCCATTTTTGGATTTCTTATTAGTTCGTAACTCACTCTCACAGTCCATCTCTTTTTCAGTTTATTGTAAACCTACTTCAACTTCCACTATTATCCCTATGGAATTCACCCACCTCCTCAACTACAAGCTTTCAGCGTTTTATTTCCTTTTCGACGAGCATTTACGCACTCCTCTACATTAAAATTCAGAAACCTTGAAATTTCTAGGATTCTTGATATTGCCTCAGCCCACGGATTCCCCGGTACCATTATTACCTGTGTTTTAAACAAAGTTAAGAGACAATTTATGTCCTCTCTTAGGAGGGAACATAATAATACTAGATATGTTGGAGCCTTGGATTATGTACCTGATTTGGTTAATGTTTTGAAAAACTGTTGCCGACCTCTTAATATTGACTTCGGCATTCGGACTAAAAGTATTTTTTCATTGGTCAGAAACGAAAGACCACCTAAAGATAAGGACCAAAGGTACGGTGTTTACTGTGTTCCACTAGTTTCAACGAGCTCACCTCCTGCTAACACTGTCTATGTGGGATCTACCATGCGCTCATTACACACCAGATTGAAAGAACACAAATACACAGTCAAAATGGGTTCCCAAAATACTGCACTATCTCGACTTACTTCGAAAGGGCCTTACTGGGACGAAACACGCATTCTAACCACCAAGCCTAATACTCTGTTTGCTGAAAGCTTAATTATTGTGGAATAGCTTTTTTACGGGTCTTATAGAGGTTATTTTTCATCCAAGTTTGTTGTCAAATTTTCGAACTAAAGCCTAGTTCGTCATCAGGACTATGTCACTGGAGTAGTTGCTCCCACTCAATTGGAAGAGTCCATCCGCAATTATCGTTAATTGTGGTACTTCTTCTTCTTGCTATTTCGATCCCTTCTTCTAGTTTCCTCTTTACTAAGTTTGACTGGTGGGCGATTATTTTCACTGAGTCCCAATTTATGGAGTGTCCACTTGCTTGTATATGTCTGTCTAGCCCTGTTTTGTTCCCAATGTTCCTAATAGCTGCTTGGTGTTCTTTCATTCGGATCTTAATACTTCTCCCTGTTTCTCCTATATAGCTGAGTCCGCAGTTACAGTCGATGCAGTAAATTACTCCTTCCTGCAATTGGATGTCCAATTCTTTCTGCTTTAAAGCTGGCAGGAATTTCTTTATTTTGTTATTAAGATCTGGAGCTAGCCTGATATTATATTTTGCTCCGATCCTTTTCAGGTTCTCGAAAAGTCCCTTGTGGTACGTAATTTTGCTGGTGAATTTGAAGTTGGTTTTCTCCTGCTTCTTTTTTGGCACTTGTTTAAATATTTTCTCACAACATTAACCTGGACCTCCTACTGGAATTCATTGCAGATGACCTTGCGGAAAAAATAGTATTCCATAATCACAATAAAGAAATACTACTTGGCATATATGAACTGCTCCTATTTTCCTTCAAGAATAATTTCTTCCAGTTTGGAAAGAAATATTACAGGCAAACTTCAGGACTTGCAATGGGTTCTCCACTAGCACCTCTGCTAGCAAATTATTATATAAGTAAACTAGAGGCAAAAATCCTTATACAACCCTCCTTGTTTGCTCTCTATGTGAGGTACATGGATGATGTCCTAATTATAGTAGATACTGTGGACCAATCTCTACCCTCTCAGATTCTGGAAGAATTTAACTTACTAGAGAATACCTTGCAGTACACCCTAGAACAGGAAAGAGACCATAGCATCAATTACCTAGATTTAACCTTGACCTCAAGAGAGGGGAAAATATTCACTCAGCTTTTTAGAAAACCCACCAACACAGGGAAGATGTTAGACTTCTGCTCATTCCACCCTGATTATATTAAATCGAATACGGCGAGACAATTTTTGGAAAAGATTGAAATCCTGGTCTCTTCAGCTACTCAGAAAGATCTTCACAAAGAAGAATTAAAGGAAATATTGGCAGAAAACAATTACCCCTCCTCATATGTTGAGAAAATATTTAAACAAGTGCCAAAAAAGAAGCAGGAGAAAACCAACTTCAAATTCACCAGCAAAATTACGTACCACAAGGGACTTTTCGAGAACCTGAAAAGGATCGGAGCAAAATATAATATCAGGCTAGCTCCAGATCTTAATAACAAAATAAAGAAATTCCTGCCAGCTTTAAAGCAGAAAGAATTGGACATCCAATTGCAGGAAGGAGTAATTTACTGCATCGACTGTAACTGCGGACTCAGCTATATAGGAGAAACAGGGAGAAGTATTAAGGTCCGAATGAAAGAACACCAAGCAGCTATTAGGAACATTGGGAACAAAACAGGGCTAGACAGACATATACAAGCAAGTGGACACTCCATAAATTGGGACTCAGTGAAAATAATCGCCCACCAGTCAAACTTAGTAAAGAGGAAACTAGAAGAAGGGATCGAAATAGCAAGAAGAAGACGTACCACAATTAACGATAATTGCGGATGGACTCTTCCAATTGAGTGGCAGCAACTACTCCAGTGACATAGTCCTGATGACGAACTAGGCTTTAGTTCGAAAATTTGACAACAAACTTGGATGAAAAATAACCTCTATAAGACCCGTAAAAAAGCTATTCCACAATCACTATGAATAGAGGTGCCATAAATGCAATTACAACTAGGCTTAATTATTTACGAATTTGGGTCTGCGTGCTGTAATGATGATTACCCTACTGTTATTCCTAGTGCATGGAAACTCGCATTGACAGCCAGAAACAACTCTATTCTGAACTTTAACATTTGTAAATAACATCAATTAAGCCTCTTTTTTTTTTTTTTTTCTTCTGGGTTCATCTGCACATATAAACTACGCCACCTCATCACGTGACTAATTTCCTGATGTATGACTAATTTCCTGATGTATTACTTATATCATTGTTCCTTCATGTATTGTGTGATTGTGTTACATCTGAGGATGGGACCGGTGCGGTTCCGAAAGGTCTTATGTTTTGTAACTGTGATGGTTTAATTGTGCTTAGTAAAGTCTTTTAATTTATCATCAGCTTTTAACTACATTTTTTATCGTGCAAAAACAGTTTCGAGAACTTCAATTCATTGTCTTGCTCAGCACGAATGTTTTTCGATATCTTATCAACTCTTTTATTGCATAAAATTTTCATACATACACATCACTAAGCTGTTCTCTGAGATTCAGAGGTTAGCTCCACACAGAAAAGACCACCAGATAATTTTTATCTGATTATTTACTTAATATTGCCATATCAAATTTTTTTTACCAGATAATTTTTATCTGATTATTTACTTAATATTGCCATATCAAACTCCTCCACTTACAGCGATCTTGGCACACAATTTGTGCTTCACTGACATCCATCACACGATGCACACAAGATCTTCTATACTTCATACTCATGATCTTTTTCTCATGCAGACACTCCTGAATCTGAACCTTCCATGACTTCCTTGGCCTTCCTCTGCTTTTCCTTCCTGCCACTAGGGCGGAACTTTTTTCTTAGTAAGCATCTCATCACTCATTCTTTCAACGTGCCCAAACCTCCAAAACATATTAGTCTCCACCTTGCTAACAACATTTTGCTTCACATTACACAATTCCAACACATCTACATTCCTCACACGATCAGAACATGTCTTGCCACAACCCCCCCCCCCTGTAAGTAACGCATTTCTCCAGCACACAAACAACTCCTATGTTTCTTCTGTAGTATGCAGGTTTCACTGCCATACATCAGAGTAGGAACAATTTTTTACATATACACATAATTAATTTTAATACATATACACATAACTAAGTTCTCGGAGATTCAGAGCTTAGCTCTTCAAAGCAAGATAATCTGCAAAAGTTGCTGATGGTGTTAAATTTCACTTATTGTTGAATTATATCAAATGTCTCCATTTAAAAAAAATTGGCACACAACGTTGGCTTCACTGATACCTGTGGGATTTGGGTCACCTCACACATAACATCACTTTAACATTGCAATTTTGCTGTACACAGTTTACATTTGTCGTGCATGTCTCTGTGTGTAAGCATTTTCTGCATCTCCAGAATCACTCCTAATATGTTTGTTACCTGGTCAAGAAAACCCAGACAGGCATTAAGCTGAACTCTTAATTCTTTGTGAATAGAAAAGAAATACTGTGAGATCAGAGTATAACAAAAAGTCAAACACTTTAAGCTCTTTTTAACAGATTAATCCATCACTGTAAATATATATTATTTTTAGTCTGAATGCTGTATCGTGGTTTGTGTGAAATTCAAAATCATGATCGTCATCAGCAAAGGATACCACCCAGAAGAATCCTTGGATATTGATTGATGTGCTAACCAAAACTGGTGACAACAGGAGAATTTAGAAATGTGGACATTCCTAAAGTGTATAGTGCTGACTGTAGAACATTTGGATGTAACCTGTGGAAAGCTAAGGCAGTGAAAGATATGCAAGCTGAAAGGATAATTCATGACACATAACCATCTAACAACATCTGGGCCCACCTCTCACCCTCATAACATCAGCAATGCATTGAGGCATGGACTCAACCAGGTGTTGAAAATGTTTGGGTTGTATTGCAGTCCAAGATTTCAGGACAGCAGTCCATAAAGCAATGAGAGTTGGCAGTGGTGGGTTTTCAGCTTGAATGCATTGCTCCACTTCACCCCGGAAGTGCTCCATTGGGTTCAAATCTGGAGAGGGAGAGGACCATTCAGGGATTGCAAACTCACAAGAACAGTCCTTCAATCAGTTCTCTGCCAAATGGAAGCCATGAGACAGGGTACTGCTGTGTTGATCTAGTCATCCTGCTATGGAAAATGGATAGACATGACCTAGGTGGTCAGCAAGTACATCAAAATAGCTTCTTACTAGAATGGTTCAAGGGGCTCAAAAGTGGCTCACGTAAACATGTCCCAACTCTAACAAGCACATAACACCCAAACTTGACATCTGGGGTCCATGGCCTCATATGGTCTATGTCATGTACGCACCCTTCCATTAGCTTGTTGCAGTTGGAACACCAATTTGTCAGACCAAGGTGTTCTGAGTCTTTCACAGTCCAGTGTCGATGCTCCTTTGCCCACTTAAGCTTCATAAACTCGAAGGCATGCTGTGAACAAGGATACTCTAGGGAGGCATTGGTTGTCAAAGCCCAGTCATGCCATTATACATTGAACAGGGAGAGGTGTAGAATGTAAAATAAATTGTGCTTTCAGTGTATATACTTCGAGTGAAGACAAATATAGGAGGTTGTTTTTACCTTTGGAAGAAAGTAATACTCAGAATGGCCAGGAGAGCCATTGAAGTTTGTGACATGGACACGCAAGTGGCATAAACATTTTAAAAGAACAGATGAAGATCTTTCTCAAATAAGTGAAGAAGCAGGAAAAGGAATCCTTGAGAAAGAGAGAATTGAGTCACACCATAATCCCGAATCTCTGAATTGAAATGTTCTCTGTTGTCTATTAATGTAGAAATAAATTACTTGTGAAGTTTAAACTCCATTCATTTCATCATCTTTGAAGATCAACTGCCTGCTGTATAACCACTTCTCTTACTGGGAAGTAAATGCAATAGTAAAGGCAGGGCACATGTCAAAACCATTAAGTTCACATAGGAATTCTGTGGCAGTGTTAACAGGAACAACTCTGCAGCTATCCATTATACCCCTACACAAAACATTATCTTTTTTTCTTTGGAAGCATTACTGAATCTGGCCATTCCATGATTTCCACTGCCTTCTTCTACATTTCTTTCCTGTCACTTGGACTGAATAAATCCTCTTAGTTAACAAATCATCACTCACTCTTTTAACATGGCCAAACCACCTCAAAATATTTATCTCTGTCCTACAAACAACATTTTGCTTCACATTATGCAACTGCAATGCATTGTTCCTCACATGGGCAGAACATGTCTTACCACAAAGCCCCTGAACAAACAGCAGCACACAAATGGCTTCTGTCTCTCTTCTGCAGTACCCAGGTTTCAATACTTAACTACCATACATCAAGGTAGCAACCATTACACTTACATATGTAGCCATTTGAGACCCTTAAGCCTTGTAAAATCTACCTAAAGTAGTTATGACTTTCAAAGTGGAATTCACCTGGCTACTGATTTCACCATCTAATTTGTTTTCTCTGTCAAATATGCTTCCTAAGTATGCAATCTCATTCACCAGGTCTAATTCTGTACCATTTAGACTGACACTGCATTCAGCACTAAAAGTTCTTCACTCAGAAATGATAACTTTGCTCAAATTCTTAATTATATTCAGTTTGAATTTCACAAAACTTCAAACATCCAGAATGACACTATACAACTTACTTTACTCTCTGCCAAAAGTACAGCAACCTGCACATATGAAAATTACCAAGACATAAAGCAGTATCTCTATTTGTGCATCATGCATGCATCTGTTATGTTGTTGGGTGAAAATCCCATAACATCGGAAGGGGTAGTTTTCCCTGCAAATCAAAAAAGCCCTACAGGAAAAATGGGAAACGGAAAAGGCGATGGAAGTGCTCAGATTCTGTTAAACTATTTTATTTAATTATCAGGCTCAGCCGAAGCATACCTGATACTCTACAAGTGTTGGAGCCCCTAACTTGGAGATGCAGCAAAGACTTGAAATTAGCTGCAAACTAAAATTAAAGTAAAAGCATTGCCAAGTTCCCATATAAAAAGGCCCTGGGCATTCCTGAAGGGTCTCTCATCTCCTTCCTGCAGAAATGCTGTTTCCCCATGCATTGCTTCCAGGCTGGCCAGAATAATCAGAAGTTTCCTGTGATTGAGGTAGCTGATCATGAGGATCTCAAATAGTTAGCAGTTATGCACTTACCTTTGGAAGATATACGCAGAGTGAATGGTCTCCTAATTCTAGATTAATAGTCAGCTCTGCATTTTCCTGCTAGTTGGAAAGTTAGTAAGTAAATAAACCCTCTTTCATAAGAAAAGTGACTCTTGTCATGAATTTGCAGTATCCACAGTTGACACCTTCAACACCAGGAGGTGAATATAACACATCTATAAATACATTAATCAGTCTTAGTGACATTACACAACCCTGGCTGACTCTTGCACCAATAGAAAACCATTTTGATGAAACACCATTCACCCATACATATGCTCTACTGCCAGCATACATAGCTTTCACACTTTTAACCCTGCTACTGTGTTTGGGTCCATTTGAACCCAAAAGCAATTTTATTTTTTAATAAAACTAAAAATAATGGTGACATCACTTTGTAGCTTTGCCTCTTTTAGTGTTTTAAGAAATACTTATGGGTTTTATTACTATTTGAACAATGTTTGTTCATAATAAAAAACTTTACACATACTGTGTTTGGGTCCTTTTGGACTCTTATGAAAAAATACATGATAATTTGCAGAAATCAACATATTGATCATTGTCCATTTTTTACAATAGAACAAATACATAGCTTTCCACTAATATAATCAAGACACTATGTGCTAGTGTCTTTAGAGACTTCACATTAGGGCTTCCCGAATTTTCCTTGTTCTCGGCACTGCCTGCTCGAGAGCGCTTCCCAGCTCGACGGGAATTTACCTTTCTTTGTTTTGAACGATCATGTTCATTCTCTTGACGGAAGTGCAGCAGTTCGTGAATTGTTCAATGCCATTCACAGATCCTCAGTAGCATTCGCTTATTCAGTGTTGTTGATGATATTACATGAAGCTTCACAATAATGGGTCGACCTTTATCACCTACTGAAATCAAAAATATATACTATCAGCTGCTTCAGACAATGAAGAAATTGTGTCTGAATTAGAAGATAACGTTTCTGGAATCTCTGATCCTTTAAAATCCTTAGAGCCGTTTTCAAAATAAAATTTACAAGTAATTTGCTTCCTCTACTTCGAATGGAAAAATTTATGTACACATTTTCTTCCCAATTAATGCGTTCCCAAGGATGAAAATTTGAACATCAATTAAAATATATTCATTTTATAACTTGCAATACTTAATATTTTCTAAAACATAACCATAATTATGCAATTCAACATTTGTTTGTCTACTGACGCCATGAAAATACAGGTCGCGCCATCTTTTTTCTGGACAATTAATGCGTTGTTCACAAGGATGAAAATTTGAACATCAATTAAAATAGCTTCCTTTTCTAACTTGGAATACCTAATATTTTCTAAAACATAACCATAATTATGCAATCCAACATTTGTTTGTCTACTGACGTCATCAAAGTACAGGTCGCGCCATTCTTTTTCTGGTTTCAACACCACCAAAGGAAAAGTTATTGATTTTTAATATAATTATGGTTATGTTTTAGAAAATATTAAGTATTCCAAGTTATAATAGGAAGTTATTTTAATTGATGTTCAAATTTTCATCCTTGGGAACACATGAATTGTGAAGGAAATGTGTACAAAAGTTTTTCCATTGGAAGTATAGGAAGCAAATTTACTTGACGTCCATCTTAATAATATGGAATAAGGGCGATGGAATGGATAGCAATCCTATGTCCTGACCTTTGATCCCATTTCGTCCATTTTCAAAAGGGTTCGTCCCCAGGTGGTCCCCTACCACATACTGAAATTTCATCGAAATCAAACCATTTTTACGCACGTTATGACGCATAAGGGCGATGGAATGCATCCCACTCTTATGTCCTGACCTTTGACCCCAATTCGCCCACTTTGAATAGGGTTTGTCCCCAGGCGGTCCCCTATTTCATTGAAATCGAACCATATTTACGCAAGTTATGACGCATAAGTGCGATGGAATGGAACCCGCTCCTACGTCGTGAACTTTGACCCCATTTGTCCCATTTTCAATAGGGTTCATCCCCAGGTGGTCCCCTACCACATACTAAAATTTCATTGAAATCGAACCATTTTTACGCCAGTTATCGTGCGGACGGACAAAGTTGGAGCATATACGCTTCTTCAACCTACGGTTAGAAAGCGTAAAAAGGGGTCGCTGCCATTTGTGTCCTCAATCAGATAAGTTTCAAAACACCTGTGTGAGATGTGGCAAATACGCTTGTAAATCACATTTGCTTAAAATATGCACAAAATGTACACTGCACCGCTACTGTTATTCAGTACATAACAGTTTATATACACTAAGTGGCCACTTTATTATGACCACCCCCTCAGTACTTCGTTGGGCCACTTTTTCCCTTTAATACTGCGTCGATTCTTCATGGCATGGACTCCACGAGATGTTGATAGGTTGTTTGTGGAATCTGAGACCATGCTTGATGAATAGCACTTTCCAGGAGTGTGAGATTGCAGGGTTGTGGATCCAGCTGTCTGATGGCTCGTTCAACTTCATCCCACAAATTCTCAATGGGTTTGAGATCTGGAGATTGTGGGGGCCACCTAAGCAAAGTAAACTCACCGGCATGTTCCTGAAACCAATCTTGTACGATATGAGCACTATGGCAGGACGCGTTATATTGTTGAAAGTAGCCATTGCCATTGGGATAAACCATCCACATGACAGGATGCACTTGGTTCGCAACGATGTTTAGATATGATGTGCCAGTCAGACGTTGATCAACACGAATTAAAGGGCCCAAAGCATGCCAGGAAAACATTTCCCAAACCTAAACGTTGCCTCCACCAGCTTGAAGGGTTGTAGCAATGCATTTGGGATCCATGCTTTCGTGCTGTTTTTGCCAAATTCTTACTCGGCCATCGGCATGGTGCAGCTGAAAACGTGATTCATCGGACCACATAATTTGTTTCCAATTATCGACAGTCCAATCCTTGTGCTCCTGTGCGAACTGGAAACGTTTTCTCTTGTTAACTGCAGACAGCAAAGGTGTTCAAACAGGCCTTTGGCTGCCATATCCCATCCGATGCAGTGTATGGCGAACAGTGATCACTTGAGGGGATCCTTGATTAAGATGGTCTGTAATTTGCTGCACCGTTGCCCTTCTGTTGTCTGTTACCAGTCTGGACACTCTCCATTCCGCCCGAGCAGTCATTAGTCGATGACGACCACACGTTGCACGTAGAGACCCAGTTTTTTGTCTGACAGTCCAGTCTTTAAACACTTTAACAACAGCTGCTCTGGAACATTTCACGAATGCGGCGGTTTCGGTGATATTCGCTCCATGGCTTCGAGCTCCTACAATCATCCCACGTTGAAAATCTGTCAAATCACATTTTTTACCCATCACGTCACCTAAAAATCACTTCCACTACTGTTGCAAGCACTAAGCTTTCCCATTTTATACTAGCCTCGCCCTCTGGCTGCAACAGAGTGCAGCCATAGCTCATTTGCTTAAAACTGTCAGGTGGTCATAATAAAGTGGCCACTCAGTGTATTTGGTTGTGCAACAAATTGAAATTGCCATAACAACCACTTGCATTTACATATTTTTTATGTTTCACTAAAAAATACTGTGAAATCTTTTATTAAAATTTGTACTTGAGTTAATCGACGTGTTATTGTTTCCATTTTTTTAAATCTCAACTAAAGTCTGATTACAAATTACACATCATGGGTCCATTTGGACCCAAACACAGTGAGTGTGTGCCTGATATGAACACAGAAGCAGGGTTAAGCAGATTCGCAGTTATACCACAATTACCAAAGACCTTTCACAGAAGCATTCTGTTTACTTGTACGTAAGCTTTCTCAAAATCTACAAAGGCAGCAAAAACTTACCTACAGACAGATATTTTTCAGCCATTATATGTAATGCAAAAATTTGATTTGTGCAGTGCTTATCAGGCATTAAAACCAGTGTAAGCATCCTACATCATCCCTGATGTTAAACCTCATAACTTAACAAAAGTGACCTTTCCAAAAAATTTCCCTGGTATAATTAACAGGCTAATACCATGATAGTTCTCACATTCAGTCTGATTGCCTTTTATTTTATACAAAGGGCCAATGATAACATCCCTCCAATCCTCAGGGACAACTGCTAACTTTCAACATGACGAAAAAATTTCAATTAAACAATTAATGACAAAATCACCACCATATTTCAACATCTCAGCAGTTAGACCATCTACTCCCTGGGCCCTACCATTCTGAAGATATTTTATAGCTTTACAAACCACTACTCTTGAGATCTCTGCTCTGTTTGTTTTTTTCTCTAGTGCATAATCTGTTTCTATCCCAATGTAATCTTTTTTATATTTTCTAATAACTTGTAAAAGTATTTCACCTTATCTTTCATTTAAATTCTCCAATCCTATTTCTCACACTACTTAGATCTGTATTTCCCCTTGTTTTTCCTATGCATTGTGTAATTCCAAAATGATTTTATATTTGCCCAAAAAGCCAATTCATGCCTGTCCCCCTTATCTTTCTAACTTCTTGCTGTACTTTGATGAAGCAGCTATGCTTTTTGCTATGGCAATTGTCATCAGTAACTATACCTTGTAACCTTTCTGACAAAGTTCTTAAAACATGTCCACTTCTTTTCCACATCACTCTCACATGCATTCAACTGACTCAGTCATTTGCTGAGCATTTCAGAGTAATGATGCTTTTCAGGGTGTCTTTTGATCTTTATTCTCACAGAAGTTTATAATTACTGTAAGTTCTATTAATTTAACTACTGAAACTAGTTAACTTACTTTGTCACAAAACAATAACCAAAGTAATTAATGATAAATCAGTAGACTAGAAAATGAAGGCCATAATTTGTTGAACATCAATGATCTTTGAAAACGATCATGTTGACAATATGGCTAATTGAATATAGAGACTACCATGTGTTGATCAGTAAATGTTTACAAATATTTTGATTGAACACTGAGAATTTAGAGTTTGAAGATTTTTTTAAAAAAAAAGCTTTAACATCCTTGAAAACCGGCATGTATATCTTTTTGTTTGCAAGAAGGATTTTACTTAATTTCAGTTAAATACTAACTAAGCAAATTCAAGTTAAACCCTAATATAGGCCAAAGCATTATTCCTTTTCTTTGTTTTCCATTAAAGCAGGAATTTTATAAAAGATCAAAATGACTGGAACTTCATCTGCAATCATCATCATCTGCTTAACAAGGTATTAAGATACTGCACTGCCACCACCAAACTTCTCTGACACTCTTGATCATATGCTCCTCAGCTCTTGCATTTCTTCACAGATCCCCAAGCACAACATCCATATAACTAGTTCTGGCTATTCCGCTCAGTCTTGTTCTATTCATTTTATTTACCAGCACCTCCTCCACAATTTGACCAATGTGTGCTCTCCACACATACCCAAACCATTCCAGTTTGTTACAATGGACAAATGAGAGGAAAGGTGCACCTGTATATTTTTTTCTTGCATGTTCCTCAGTCCTCAGCCACAAATATAATACAATATAAATTACAGTATTTAACAAACACATTTAAAACCCAATATTAGCTGTATGTTCACTATGCATGCATAAACATGTAAAAAATGCATATCTTGTGACTTGGAATTTTAAGTATACAAGCCACTTAGTACCACCGGCATAGCACAGTTGGTTAAGTCACTATGCACTATGTGGGAGGTGACATTTCCGACGGGTGTTCGAACCCCAGTCCTGCCGGCCATCTAGTCTGCATTTTTTCCGGGGTTTTATGCAGATTGCCCATATTTGGAGATGCGAATGTGCAGATGGTTTCCTCTGAAGTCGGCCAAGGATGTGTTTTGTCTTCGCACCCCCTGTTCACCTGGTAAACCTGCCAGGGTTTACCAGATGAGTGTTGATGTGCTGGTTGTAACACAATGTAAGACGAATGAAATCTGATGCCCTATGGCATCCGGCACTCACAGGATTTGTACCCTAGGCTGTTGTTGATGATGATGAAGCCACCTATACTTTGTTTCTTTTAAATCGGTGGCTCAAGGTCACCAGCTTCCTCTCTCCCTACCATCACTCGTAACCATGATTGGGTCTCGACGGATCGAGACACCAAACTCGTTTTCCCCACTTCCCTTTAGCTTTGAGATTTATGTGTGTAGGCAGGGTGCATTTCTTCCTTTTTTTATGAGAGATTTTCTCTTCAATTATTGTCATCATGACCAGTTCTGATATAACAAAACAATCGAAGAAGATCATTTACAGTGTGTACAGCTATTTTAATGAACTAGTAACATCAAACCGGATGCAACAATTAAAGAATTGTTTATTCAAACTCAAAGGGCAACCGCTGATGCATGTGGTGTGTCCCACCGGACAGTACAAAGGATTTGTGCCGAGGCAGATAGAACTGCTGCTGCCAGCCTGATAGAAACCGGGCCATCGTTTGAGTCACCCAAGAAAAATGTACCATGAGTGAAACGTGTGACGGAGCTTGATGATTTTAATAAAAACATCGTGCGTCGGACTGTTCAGTTCCACGACTGAGGAGAATACCCAACGTGTCAAAAAATTAGAAAAATTTTGCTTCAGAAATGGAATTTTCTGGGAGTAAAAAATCAGTGTGGATCATTTTAAAAGAACTTGGATTTCAGTACAGAAAATGTAATGATGGATGCGGGTTTCTCATGGAAAGAGTTGATATTGTGGTTGCACGTATTAGTTTTCTGAGAAAAATGCACAATATAAGAAAAGAACCTTCTACTCGGCCTATTATATATCTTGATGAGCCTTGGGTGAATCAAAAACAAATTAAAAAAATATATATGGCAAGATTCAAAGAGGAACGGAGGCTTCAAAGTACCTGTGGGGAAAGGTTCTCGACTGATCATTTGCCACACCGGATCAGCTCAGCATGGCTTCATCAAAGCAGCACAGTTCATATTTCAATCTAAAAGTTCAGGGGACTATCATCAAGAAATGAACAGTGAAGTTTTCAAAGAGTGGTTTATAGACTTGTTGCAGGGACTGGAAGAGGGCTGCGTAATAGTGATGGATAATGCGAGTTACCATTCTACTCACAAAGAAAAAATCCAAACAACAAAAACGCGAAAAGCTGACATTTTGGCATGGCTCCATGATAAAAACATTTCACACAATCCAAGTAATACTGTTCCCGAACTCTTGAATACTGTTAGACAGCACAAGAAAAAATATCAAATTTACGAATTAGATGAGATAGCGAGTGAAATGGGACACTAAGTAGTGAGACTTTCACCCTACTACTGCCAGTAGAATGCAATTGAACTGATATGAGCTCAGATAAAGGGAGAAGTAGCTAACCAAAACACTACTTTTAAGATGAAGGATGTAAGAAGGCTAGTTGAGGAGGCTCTGAGTTGTGTGACTGTGAATGACTAGAAGAAATGTGTAGATCACTCAGAAAGACTGCAGGAAGATGACTTTATCAAAGAGGGTGTGAAAGATGAGATCATCCAATGAATCATCATAAATTTATGGGATGACAGTGACAGTAGTTTCAGTGAGAGTGAAAGTGGTAATGAAATTTAAAATTACTGTTATATATTCCTTTTTGTAGATAGACAAACTTAAATTACTCAAACATCGATATTACAATATTTATTAGTGTAAATACGTATATTTTTAGTGTAGATATTTAAATACCCCCTCCCCTCCCCAACTAAGTATATGGGTACTAATTAAAAATAATTCTTGTTGAGACTTATTTTTCAGACTGAATAATTTGATGAGTTTACATTTGGCATATTTAATTTTTACTATTATTATGTTCAGGTAAGATGTTTATCTTTTCCTTCTAGAAATGAGTTTCTGACCGAGTCCAAAAACCTATAACTCTGGATTCATCTTACCACTTTGTGTGTGTATATATATACACACTGAAGAGCAATTGAATTAGAGATACCTGCCTAGTAACGTGTAGCACCACCTTTCGCCCTGATGACGGTGGCGATTCGTCTCGGCATGGACTCGACAAGACACCAGAAGCGTTGGGAAGCCATACGGATCCACGACCCCTGAATAAGCTCCCGCAGTTCACGAAGATTTGATGGAGGGGGTCAGAGCCTCGAACATCTCTCTCGATGGCATCCCAGATGTGCTCGATGGGATTGAGGTCAGGTGACCTCGCTGGCCAAGGAAGCGAGGTCAAGTTGGTGGAGTGTTCATCCAAGCATTCGGATACAATTCGGGAGCGATGGCATAGTGCATTGTCTTGTTGCAGGATGAGGTCCCCAGTGGGATGTTGAAGACGCACAAACGGGAGCAAATGGTCGTTCAGGATATCCCGGTAATGTTGACCTGTGAGGGACGATGTCACACGTACCAGGGGTCCCATTTCAGACCACGTAAACAGTCCCCAGACGAGAATGCCACCCCCATCAGCTTGAAGAGTACCCTGCTGGCAAGAAGGATCCATCGCTTCATGTGGTTTGCGCCGTATTCGTATCTTGCCATCCGCATGTACCAACATGAATCTCGACTCATCAGTCCAGGCAACATTTTCCCACATGTCTAAGGTCCAGTGGCGATGTTCCCACGCCCATGCTAATCTTTGCACCCTGTGATGTGCGGTCCGCAGCGGTACCCTCGTGGGACGATGACTTCTGTACCTCATAGTGAAGAGATGGTTCTGGATGGTGTGGCTGCTTACACGTTTTTGTGCACCAGCGTTAAATTGCTGAGTGATTTCTTGCGGTGTGGCCCGTCTATCTGCTGTTACGAAGTGAGCTAGCCGACGATGACCCCGCTCATCCACACGCTGTAGTCCACGGCAGTTGGCCCTTGTAGGGATGGTTTTACTGGATTCCATGTACTCTCGGTGCACCCGTGACACAGTGGCTCGTGAAAATCGCAGTGCCTGCATGACTTCCGAGATGGAGTGACCCATTCGTCGGGCCCCGACAACTTGCCCACGATCAAATGCTCTTAGATCCTTCATCTTACCCATACCGAGTCCGACTCTTACGGATTCCCATCGCATCACTCCTTATATTGTCGGATCGCTGCATATGTGATGTCGTTTCCGTTTACAGGGCCACCCACAGCACCACATTTGCGTATTGTCTCTAATTCAATTGCTCTTCAGTGTATATATATATATCATTGATGGAAAGTTGCAAAATCATTTTCAGAGCAGCAAAGTGCGTTATTGGAGCAGGTAAAATACATTTTTGGAGCAGGTGAAATACATTTTTAGAGCAACAAAATGCATTTTTGAAGCAGGTAAAATACATTTTTGGAGCAGGTAAAATATTAGTAGATAGAGCAAACACTTAAGCAAAAAATGTTTTGGAACTAGATGCACCCTACTCAAATGTAAAATATCTTGCATTGAAATACACATACACATATGCAAATATTTTAGTTTTCAAATAGACCAAAAATTTTGTAACCATAGCAGGATTCTATTATTAATCATTTATTTTACAAAAAATGTTTAATTTTTTAAATTTTTTGCTGCTTTTCTCAGTATTTAATTGCTCACTTTTATTTTTTCCTAATTTTTTAAGATAGCTAGCAATGTTTTGTTTTGCTTCTTTTAATAGTAACTGTTCACTTTTTATTGCACTCATGTCTTTTTTTTATGCCCCATTCAATGTTCATCTCGGCATTGTTTAACATTTTATGAGAGGAATCTAACTGCTGCAAGAGTTCAGCTTCTTTCTGTTTCACATCATCTTGTGAAAATTCAATTTCTTCTTTTTTTCGCTTATTTTGATGCATTTTTCCAGCCCTAATCCATTCTTGATATTTTTTCCACAATTCTTTATAAGCTGTCAGAAGTTTTTTGGTTACATTAATTTTACTCACATCTCCATTTAGTCTCTTGACATGATCTTTATGTTTCTTGCTCTCTGCATATCGCCTACAATAATCACAGCCGCCATGCGCTAGGCTAAAATCGCAGTCGCATGGCTAACAAAACGTGATTCGGCAAAACTTTAGATGCTTCATAAAATGATCATTCTTTTCTACATATATCGCGCTACACTTAATGATAAGTTTTATTTGACTTCGTTCTTTTTGTTGTCATAGCTGTTTCACTGCTACGTTTCATTTCGTTTTAATCTAAATTAACCCTTTCCACTTTGAATAACTTTTCACCTATACTCACCCAGCACTCTTTTCTTTTTTTTTGCAGTAGAGGCCACAACTTAGCAGTGAAAGCTCAGCTTTGGCTCGCCAGCCCCGACATACGAGCTATAGAGGCATCATCGGCGTGGCCAGTGACACCCAACCTATTTGGCGAAAAGAAATGCCTCACAAGCATCGACATGCGAGCTACAGAGGCGTCATCGGCATGGAGGGTGACACCCGACACACGTCACATTCAGCAAAAATGAAATGTCTCTCAAGCTTCGACACATGAGCTATAGAGGCATCATGGGCGTGGCGGATGACACTCGAGCTATTCGCCGAAAAAGAAATGTCTGGCGAGTGTCGACATGCGAGCTATAGAGGCGTCATTGGCATGGAGGATGACACCCGAGATATTCGGCGAAAAAGAAATGTCTCGCAAGTCCCAACACATGAGCTATAGAGGTGTCATAGATGTGGCGGATGACACCCGACCTATTCAGTGAAAAAGTAATTCCTTGCGAGCTATAGAGGCATCATAGGCGTGGCGGATAACACCCGACACGCCAGCAATTGGGCAAAAACGAAATCCCATATGAGCGCCGACATGCGAGCTATAGAAGCGCCATCGGCATTCCGCGCGTGCTATTCTGCGATTTTGTAATGTCAAGTGTCACCTGACAGTCGAGTGGAAAGGGTTAAAACGTTTGCACCAAAATTTTCACAAGCAGAAAGCCACATGTCATCAATGTAAAGAGTTCGCAAAAGGCGCTGAGCTGAGCTCCCTCTCAGCTATTGTGCATGGCACTCTCAAATGGCTGTATAGGGAATCACGTGACAAAACTCCGCCTTCGTTGGAGGGAAGCCAGAACATCAAAGGCGTATTGGGACTATACGTAAAGTGCGTTTTGTCGACCAAAAGACGGTAAAAAACAGAAAATTGCGTGCAGGGATCTTGCATGGACTTTTCCGTAGTTTTTTGGGTGACTTCCGTAAAACCGTAAGATGGAGTGAAAATTCGTACAAACTACGAAAAATTCGTAAAAGTTAGCATCTCTGAATACCTATGAATCCTTTAAAAACAGAACCATCGTATCCTGCCAAAGGAGAGCCATTTTGTGATCCTACGCGTCAACGAAATAGCTAACGACGGACTTTATGCAGTATTTACGTAATCGCGCACCTCACCCAGGACGAAATAACTGCACCATCCCAAAGAGCAGGGAACGACATATAAACAATCTCAATCGCACAATACTCCGAAAGACCACCAAACCATCTGTAAACAATCTTCATCAGGATTTCATAACGTACAGCATCGTTTCTCCTACATACCACGTGGTTACAACAAAACTCTTCTTCTATACGCTCCACCTACATCGCAAAACCTATTCGTCATTTATGCTGAAAAAACAATGAATTAAGATTGGCGGTACATTGTGATTAAGCGTAGTTATACGTTGAACCAAATTACGCGTAGACCTTAAAAAAGAGGCATTCGATTTGCCGTTTTGCCGTGAAAATTATTTTTTTGCTCGGCAGTTGTTCCTGTGGATTGCCGTTTCGGCGCAGTTGGGCGCAAATATTAAATGTTTTCGTAATTTATAGCAGTTTGGCGCAAGATAGTGAAATTGGAGCAGTTCGGCGCCAGATAGTGAAATCGGCACAGTTTGGTGCAAACTTTCCATCACTGATATATAATCATCATCATCATTGTCAACCATTATCAATCCACTGCTGGACGAAGGTCTCCCCAAGTTTCCTCCACAACGGTCTGTCTTGTGCCAGTCTCCTCCATGTCACTCTCGCATACTTTCGAATTTCATCCACCCATCTCCCATGTGGTCTTCTTCTGGGTCTTTTCCCCGTCTCTTGGAATTAAATCTAAACTTTCGGCTGCCCATCGATGGTCTGTCCTAGCAGTATGTCCAGCCCATTGAAATTTCAGGGATTTTACTCTTATCATGATGTCTTCCACTCTTGTCATTTTTCTGATCCAGTAGTTCCTCCACTTATCTCTCCTGTTTACACAAAGCATGAACCTCTCCACGTTTCTTTGAGTTGTCTGCAGCCTTTGTATGTCTCTTTTAGTTAAGGTCCACGTCTCTGCACCATACATAAGCACTGGAAGGATGCATTGATCAAACACTTTCATTTTAAGACATAATGGCATATTGCTCTTGAAAATTATGCTGTTTCTTCCAAAAGCTCTCCAGGCAAGTTTTATACACCGATTAATTTCTTCATCAATGTGACCCTCACTTGATATCTGCTGTCCAAGATAAACATAGGTATCTGTTATCTCCAGCTTTTCTCCATGAATCGATAAATCTTCATTTCTTGTAAAAGCATTGTACATCACTGTTGTCTCCTGGAAGTTCATTTTTAATCCCACTTCTTTACTTTTCTCAGCAAGTTCCTGGATCATACTCTACAGCTCTGATGGGGTAGTTGCAAAAATGACTATGTCATCAGCAAAGCGAAGGTGAGTTAGTTAATTTCCATTAATCTTCATCTTTTTGTTTTCCCAGTTCAGTGATTGAAAGACATTTTCCAATGTCGCATTAAAGAGTTTGGGGGATATGGTGTCACCTTGTCTCACTCCCTTTCCAATTTTTATGAGTGCTGTATTCTCAAACAGCTGAATCTTTGTACCTGCATTTTCATAGGTGTAATTAATAATATTAATGTATGCATCTTCAATACTGCAGGATTTTAAAGCCATTGTAACTGCTGATGGTTTCACTGAATCAAAGGCCTTTTCATAGTTGACAAAAGCCATGCATAATGGAAGTTCATATTCCCTTGCTCTTTCAGTTAGTTCTCTCAGTACGTGGATATGATCTATAGTGCTGTAGCCACTTCTGAATCCAGCTTGTTCTCTCGGTTGAGCCATGTTCAGCGTTACCTTCAAGCGATGTGAAAGAACTTTAGTGTAGATTTTATAAACCACTGATAGGAGGCTGATATGTCTGTAGTTTCTTAGATCACAATGTCACCTTTTCTATGTAGCAAGATCATTGTAGCATTGTTCCAATCCTCAAGAATCTTCCCTTTATTAAGGCATCAAGTGAAAACTTGGGCAAGTATTGTTTCAATTTCTCCACTTGCTTCCTGTACAGTATGATGTCTACAATAATTCCATCTTCTCCTGGAGCTTTTCCCTACTTCATGTTCTTGATTACAAGTGCAACTTCTGCTGGGAGAACTGGAAGAACTCTGGTACCTTTCATGATGTCTGGAGTACATGTATCTTCCCTTTCATTATAATTTGGAGTAGAAATCTTTCGCTTGTCAAAATTTAGCCTCTATTTCTTGCTACAGAACCATCTTCTTTTCTCAGTGCCATAACCTGTTTTCTTCCCTTACTGAGATGTCCCTTTGCTCTCTTTAGGCTCTGGTTGTTTTCAATTGCTTTCCTCACTAGTTCACAGTTAAATTTCCTTACGTCTTCAGTGATACTTTCTTGTATTGTCTTGCATAGCTCTATATATTCCACTTTGGAAGTCACATCTTCTACAGTTGTCCTCATCTCTCTCCTTTTCTGCATCAACATTCTGGGTTTCCTGATAATTTGTTTACATGCAAATTGTTCTTAGACCCAGCTAATTTTGTTGCTGTTTCCATAAGAGCTTTGGTTACTTTTCTGTTGACTTCAGAGATGTCCACTTCTTCCAACATTAGACCTTCTAGAGTAGAGAATCTGTTCCATGCATACATACATATCACTAAGCTGTTCTCTGAGATTCAGAGGTTAGCTCCAAAAAGAAATACAAACTTCCAGATATTTTTATTTATTGTTGTCGTATCAAACTTCTCCATTTACAGCGTTCTTGACATACAACTCGTGCTTCACTGATATCCATCACACGCCGCACATCAGATCTTTTACACTTCATACTCATAATCTTTTTCTCACGCAGCCACTCCTGAATCTGATCCACCCATGTCTTCCTTGGCCTTCCTCTGCCTTTCCTTCCTGCCACTTGGGCTGAAAAAGATTTTCTTAGTAAGCATTTTGTCACTCATTCTTTCAACATGGCCAAACCACCGAAGCATATTGGTCTCCACCTTGCAAACAACATTTTGCTTCACATCACACAACTGCAATACATCTTCAATCTTCACACAATCGGATCGTGTCTTGCCACAAACCCCACGTAAGTAACGCATTTCTCCAGCACACAAACGACTCCTATGTTTCTTCTGCAGTACCCAGGTCTCACTGCCATACATCAGAGTAAGAACAATTACAGTTTCATACACAGCCATGCGGGACTCTCTAGAGAACCCATCATTCCTGTGAAAACCTTCCAGAGCAGCTATGACTTTCAAAGAAGAATTCAATCGCCTACTGATTTCACCATCCAACTTGTTCTCTCTGTCAAATATGTTTCCTAAATACACAAACTCACTCACCTGGTCAATCACAGTGCCATTTATACTTACATTACATTCAGTGCTACCCGTTCCTCTCTCAAACACCATAACTTTGGTTTTTCCCTTATTTATACTCAGTTTGAATTTCATGCAAACTTCGTGCATCCGAGTCAACATACTCTGCAACTCACTTTTGCTCTCTACCAACAGGACAGTGTTATCAGCATACAGCAATCTGCACACACGGATATCACCAAGACATAAACCACTATTATCTATTTTTGCATCACGCATGCGTCCATAAATATATTAAACAACCATGGTGACATTACACAACCTTGTCTAACTCCTACACCAATGGAAAACCATTTTGATAAAACACCATTCACTCGTACACAAGCTCTACTACCAGCATACATGGCTTTTACACTATTAAGTAGATTCCCAGTAACACCATATTCATTCAATACCTTCCACAAAAGTGTCTCATTCACTCAGTCATAAGCTTTCTCTAAATATATGAAAGCAGTAAAAACTTTCTTCCCAACAGCCAGATACTTTTCAATCATCGTGCGTAATGCAAAAATCTGGTTAGTGCAGCCTTTACCAGGCATAAAACCACTCTGAACATCCCACACTTTCAATGATGTAAGACCTCGTACTTTTTCAATAACAACTTTACCTAACACTTTCCCTGGCACACTCAGTAGGCTAATACCACGATAGTTATTGCATTCAGTCTGATCACCTTTTCTCTTATACAAGGGAACAATAATAGCATCCTTCCAATCCCGAGGGACCATTCCTAACTCCCTGCACAACTGGCAAATTTCAGTTAACCAGTCAATTATAGAGTCACCACCATATTTCAACATCTCTGCAGTTATGCCATCAACTCCGGGAGCCTTACCATTCTGAAGAGATTTTAGAGCTTTACACACTTCTTCTCTTGAGATCCCTCCTGTGCTTTCATCCCTCATTGTGACATCATATGCGTCTGTCTCAGTATCATCTTTGCTTTCCTGATCTAATAACTCACAGAAGTATTCACCCCATCTGCCACTTAACTCATTGGGCTCCCATATCATTTCCCCAATCTCATTCTTCACACAACTTACAACTTTGTTTCCCCTATTTTTCCTGAGTCTCATGTACTTCCAGAAGGACTTTCTATCTTTCCAAAAAGCCAGTTCATGCCTTTCCACTTTCTCCTTCCTATCTTTTGCCTTACTGTGGCGAACCAGCTCAGCAGCTTCACGCTTCTTACAGCGATATTCATCCACAGAGACTCTACCTTGCAACATCACCAAATAGGCTTCCTTCTTTCTCTTTACTGCCTCTTCAATCTCACTATTCCACCAAGCTTCACCTCTATTGTTACCCACTATTGTGGTGCCACAGACCTCTTTAGCAGCAGTGACAACACAGTTCTTAAAACATTCCCACTTCTTTTCTACATCCCTCTCACCAGACTTCAGCTCCTTCAGTCGTTCTCTGAGTAAGTCAGAATACCGCTGATGATATTCAAGGAGCCTATCAACCTTTATTCTTTCTATCCTGGGTCTCTTCCAATTCCTTTTCCTCCAACCAACATTAAGTTTCACTCGTGACACTACCAAGTAATGATGGAGTTGTCGTCCAATGATGTCCCATACGTGCTCAATTGGTGAAAGATCTGGTGATCTAGCAGGCCACGGCAACATGTTGACACTCTGTAGAACATGTCGGGTTACAACAGCGGTATGCGAGCGGGCGAGCGTTATCCTGTTAGAAAACACCCCCTGGAATGCTTTTTATGAATGGCAGCACAACAGGTTGAATCACCAGACCGACGTACAACTGCGCCTTCAGGGTGCGTGGGATAACCACGAGGGTGCTCCTGCTGTCATAGGAAATTGCTCCCCAGACCATAACTCCAGGTGTAGGTCCAGTGTGTCTTGGCCGCAGACAGGTTGATTGCAGGCGCTCACCTGGCCTCCTTCTAACGAACACATGGCAGAACGACTTGGCAGGAATGTAGCCACTGTGTCGCAAACGGCAGTGGTTTGGAGTAAGTGGAATGCACGCTACAGGGCGTCTGGCTCGGAGCTGTCCTTCAAGTAACCGATTTGTAACAGCTCGTTGTGTCACTGTGGTGGCAACTGCAGCTCGAATTGCTGCCGCAGACGCGGTACGATGTGCCACGGCCATACGCCGTACACGGCGGTCTTCCCTCTCAGTAGTGCCACATGGCCGGCTGGAACCGGGTCTTCTTGAGGCAGTACCTTCCCTTGACCACGGCTGCCAACAATCATGCACAGTGGCTACATTCCTGCCAAGTCGTTCTGCAATATTGCGGAAAGAAAATCCACCTTCTCGTAGCCCTATTACACGACCTCGTTCAAACTCCGTGAGCTGTTGATAATGGCTTCTTCGTCTTTTTAAAGGCATTCGTGACTAACATCAACACCCTACGTCGAATCTCAACGATAATTAACGCTCACGAACGTTACAGCGCGTATTTACAGCAAACCTGGTTTGCATGTTCCGAGGCGCTACTAGCGCCACACGTATGCGCTGAGCGCGAAATTTGCATAGACGTCATCTTACAGATGTACTCTCACCGCCTACCAACTGTCGTTTATCTAACACAACCCCTTCTTGGTGTTGGGATTTTTTTTTCCATCAGTGTATATAGTTTGCATTGTCGCCCCGATGGCGTAAGCACTGGCTTATGACCATTTGTCCATGAAGGGTCTTGGTTCGAACCCCAGTGAGGCATCGATGTTGTTTTTGTCTTGCTCTCTAGCTGGACTAGCTCTCTCCTGCAATAAGTAATTAATACTGCAAGAGAGAGCCAGTTCAGCTAGAGAGCATGCCTAGTAATTAATATTGAATACCTAAGTAAAAGCGCAAAATTATTAATTTGACTTCTTTGTAAACTTTACGAATATCACACAGGAGAAGAAAAAAAAAGTTGAAAAGTCCTAGGCCTACGACTTATTAATCAATGAATGGTGCATAAATAGAAGCGCAATATTATTGATGTTACTTGGTATGTAAATTTTAGGAATATGAGAATGATGGAATGAAAACTTTTAGAAGGGCCAAGACATTAGGCCTAATAATATTTTCTGCCTGAGTAATATCGCAATATTAATAATTTGAAATGTTTCCTAAATGTTATGAACATGAGCACGATGGAATAAAAAATGCCGACCCTGGAAGGCTTGATCTTGTTTTAAACTGCGTAAAAGTTGAAATGACAACCCCAGAAATTTCCCATGTTTGTGCTCATTGTATGGATGCATTTTGTTTTAAACAGCGTGAAAATGGAAATAGTGACCCCAGAAATCTCCCCCACATTCGATATTTTGTGCTTTGTAATCATGTTTTGTGCCTCGGTAGATGTGCAACACTTTTAACTTTAGCAATTATGTAAACCTAAATATAAGCTGTGTCGCGTCAATTTGTCATGAGTCCTCAAGTTCAGTTACATAGAAATCGCATATGATACATTCTTTCCTTCCATCTCTTTCCCCTGCAAGAAAGGTATTTAAGCTTCGAAGTGTTGATCTGTTTTTTATCATTAACGGAAAGAACTGTATAAGATTTCAGACATCACTCTTTCCGTCTTGTCTTTCGTCAGTTTTTCTGTTCTTTCTTTTACAGAAATTATATTTCTACTTCTAACAGACAGCAAAGAAATACATTCTGTGACTGATAGATATGAGAATGCATACAAGATTTTCGGTGTCTGTCCGTCTGCAGAAACCATATATTCCCTTCTTATGATCAGATTGAAAAAAAAAATCCTTTTTTTTCTATCTGTGCGCCTGACAGCCAGATCTAAAGAGTTCGTTGAGTGACTTTTAGAGACAAACCTGACCATGGTATTTATCACTGTCTCTCGCTTCTTTGCTCAGTCTGTCCTCCTGCCTGTAAGAATGATATCGCCACTTCTAATCATCGGACTGAAGAAATTCTTCCTGAAAGCAACAGATGGAAACATAAGCTTAAGACTATCATGAGTATACGATTTCAGACATCTCCGACCTACATCCGACCGTCTGTCTCTCCGTACGTCAGCAGAATGATGCTTCCGGTTCAAAATGTCAGATAATACAAATTCCTTCTCTGCCCTTTAAAAAATAAATAAATTTACTGAGCATAAGATTTAAAAAATCTATCCTTAAGTTAATCAGTCTGTCTGTCTTTCTGCCCACCGAAAAAATCACATCTGTTCTTCCAAGATCATAATTTAAAAATGCTTTCTGTTCTTGATGAACGTGAGCATACACAAAACAAATATCTTTGATGTGACAGTCAGAAACAGAGACAAAATTTCTGCGGATGGACAGACCGACGGACAGCCAAACTAACGAATGGAGGGATGTAAATATTTCTGAAATCTTACGCTCACGTTTTTCACTATCGCGCAAAAATAGAATTTTTTGAATTGATTATTTGAAGCAGAGATATATAGTTTCTGTTGACAGATGGACAGTCTGAGAAAAAGAGGGATCGAAATATTTATAATACTGTGGTCAAGCTTGTCTCTATAAGTCACTCAACGAACTCTTTCGATCTGGCCATCAGATACAAGGACAGAATTTTTGCGGACATCAGACCGGCAGGCAAACAGCCAAAGTGACGAATGGACTGACAGAATGGTGGAGAGATTGCTGAAATCTCACGCTCACATTATCCCCTGTCATGCAGAGAAAGAATTTTGTAAATCCTACATTTTTAAAGTGAAGATACATATTCTTGGGAAGGCCAGACAGACAGAAAAATTGAAGAATGATTGGGGGAAGGAGAGACTTCTTCTTTATCATTCTTTTGTTTTCTCCTTCAGGGAAGAGATAATTTTTCTGATCAACATTTCAAAGCAGTACTGTCGTTTCTGCAGACGTACAGATAGACGGATGAGTGGAAGAACAGAAATTAGTGATCTTACCTGTCTCTATTAATCAATCAGAGAAAGAATTTCTTGAATCTGATCATAAGGGTAGATATGCTTTCTTCAGACGGACAGACAAAAGGATGGGCGTAAGGATAGGGACTGATAATGTGATACTCATTCAGGTATCTATCAGTTACAGAATGTATTTATTCGCTGTCTTCTAGAAGCAGAAATATAATTTTTGCGAAAGGAAGAACTAAAAATACTGACGAGAGAAACGGAAAGTATTATGCCTGAAATCCTATACAGTTCTTTCCGTTAATGAGAAAAAAAATCAGCAGATCATGGAAAGAAAGACAACTCAAATCGTATGCTTTCCTGCATGTGATTTGTATGTAACTAAACTCTGGGAACACGATGAATTGATGATGGAGACGATTGACGCATAACCAATACAAGAGCTGTGGATTACAAATTACTAAAAAGACGAGGTCTAGTGCTTGATAATTTTAGTTTTGAGTCTGAGTAAAAGAAATCAGAAGGGCAATTTTTACTCGTATATATACCTTTAATGCTTTTATGTTGTGTAAGTTTTTCGGTTGGCCAGTTCTTCATTTTGTCGTTTGGTCAAAAAATCATAAAAACATTTTAATTCCTTAATGATAATGAGATATGAAAAACACCTTTTTGTGCACTATAGTTTTCCAAATTGAGGATAATATAGCAATGCTACAGTACGTATATACATATATAAATTGAAATAGCACAGTTTTAAGAACACTCAATAAAAATAAAACACATCCCATCCTCACATGCGTACACAACTAGGACGTTGGCAAGCAGGTTTCAGCATTGCAGGTACGACAAGAAGTGTATTATATTCCTTGTGGAACAATTTCACAGAAGTGTTAGGCTTGATTACCATCTCAGCATCAAGTGACGCGACGCAAAGCAAAGAGATGATACATCCATCACGATCGGAGTATGTTATTTCATGATTTGTTATTTCTCTCTCGTAGTGTCTTTTGATGCTGAGGTGTACATGATGCAAAGTTATATATTACTTGATATATACAACTTCTTAATAATAATGAGATATGAAATTGATTTTGCATCACTGTATTTTCAATACCATTCTGCTACATATATTTAAAAATTTTAATTAGATTCTTAATAAAAAAAAACATAAAAACAGGTTACCAGGCAAGAAGGTTGGAACCTTCAGTTAATGTAAAAAATAAAAGGTTACCAGGTTACCAGGTTGGAATCTTCAGTTAATGTATGAAATTAATCATTTTCCATTAGGAGAATAAAATGATTACTGGCAAAACAACAACAACAACAAAACATGCTTGAGTAAGTTTTGATAATGTGCACATTCCTTAAAGTTAGAAGTTAGAAGATATTTTTCTTAGGTGCACACGTTTAGTTAAAAACTGTGTTCTGCAGGTTTGTTAAATATAGTAAATGCAAAAGTGAAGTTCTGAATGAAAATGGGAAAGATTTAAATTTTAATAAAAGTAAAGTTTCTCTTAGTTCATAATAATTTTCCCATAATAAAAGCATTTCGAAATATCAGAAACATTAATAATAATAAGCACTGCATACAAATACAAGACCCGCAAAAAAGTTAATTTCACAGTACAATATGAATAGAGGTGCCATAAATTCATTTACAAATACATTGATGTTTAAACCGTGGGTAAAAATGAGAAAGTAAGAAGAAACACTAAACAGCACCCAACTCTGAGCAGTTAGTTGTATAATCTTGAAATGCAAAAATTTGAGATCATTAAACAGATTCACGCGTGTCTGCGTACCTTACTTTAATTTTTTTTTTTTATTTATTTTACATGTGCTGTAAGTTTAACTTCGGCAGCACAAACAAACACCTGCCATGCATTGCCTTTTTGCCTGTAAAAATGGCATAAAATTTCTGGAAGGAAAACTGGTTTTATCTGTGACCAAATGGGGGTTGTTCTTACTCATGCTTATCCTAAACTAAAGTGGAGAAAATGAATTTGCCCTCTTGAGTCTCCCTCCATGGTACATGCTACCATGGTTACGAGTGAGGGAGATGGTGACCTTGAACCACTGATTTAAAAGAAACGGAGTATAGTAAATGCTTTTGACACTGCTTTCACATAAGTTCTTTTTCACAGCTACTATCAGCAGTATGCTACAGAATGAACCCCATAAGCTGAACTAGACAAAGAAAGAATCATTGCCATGGAATACATAAATACTAACAGAATCATGGGAAATATATATGGTGAATGTGTGTAAATTAATAGAAGAAACACGAAAAAGTTTTACTGAAATATGGCAACAAATATGAAATTCATAAAGCATAAAAAATACCAGAATTTATTTTATCATTGCTAATTTTTGAAATTATGATGCAACATAGAGTTAATCACTGACTAATTCAAGAAATATGAAATTCATTAAAACCTACCTTCCATTAAGAACAGCTACTCCAGCTGTACTACGCTGCGTGTTCATTGGAGCAACATAACTCCACTGACGTGTATACGGATCCCACCTCTCCACAGTGCTGAGGTAACTCCATCCATCATGCCCTCCTACAGCATACATTGGCCCTTCCAAAACTGCAACACCTGTAATAAATAATTTCATTACATTTTCTCCACACTGATGTAACATGAAGGGGTACTTCATAAATTGGACATACATAGAGTGGCCACTTTGTCAGGTCCACTCTCACATCACTAAAAACATGTCACAGTAATTTATTAAACTGGAAGAAAATAGGATTATACGTAGGCATATTATTTTTGTCACTGACATGTCTTTACTGTTTTTCAAATAGCCATCTCCTTAGAAAACCTGAAAATTACCTCACCCTGAAGCCGGAATTGAACTCGCATCTTCCAAATTTCGATTGAGTATACAGTACTACCATTATACCACCCAAGACAAGGAATTTTCAATCAACTGTAGCTTTGGAATTGGAAAAAACTTCAGACAGGGGTTAGTCAAAGAACTCTCCTGCCTCCTCATAGTGTCAATTACCATTCTAATCCAGAGAAATGGACCTGTGTTCTATCATACAATAACAGTTCCAAAAACTGACATTCCTCATTGCTTAAAACCTGGAGATACAAAATTTCTCCTTTATGTAATTTTCAATGTCAAATCTACATTTGTTTCATTCTCTCACCATTAGATGATATCCTGCACATGTACAGACCTAAAAAGAAAAAAAAAACAAAAAAAAAACGAGCCACCCACTTTAACTTTTGAACCGTTTGTCACATGTAAACAAGTAAGGTACCGTTGGAAAGCACTTGAAGGGAACTATCATGTGATGTGAAGAAACATGCTAATTAAGCTAATTAGCTCTATATCTCCGAATTTTTCCATATAAGAGGTATGTTATGTTACATACATTCTATTCAGCACATAATAAAACCCATAAATTCCAAATTTCATTTGAATCGACCAATAAATACGTGTAAAGTGAGCTACGGAAAAAAGATGCTGCTAATGTTAAACTGCAAAAATTGTTTTTGATTTGTATCATTTAATCGAGAACAGATACAGTGATTTGGTGTTGCAACAGTAAAACCCAAAGATGCCCAGATGATATGAGCTGCTATACAAGAACAAGACTGGTATATTAAGGGAATTATAAATTATGAAATATGATCATGAAAAAAATTAATTATGACCATATCAGATAAATAGTCCATGGGATGGGAAATATTTTTAAACCTCTAAATCCAAATTTACAGCGTGATAGGATAAAACTTTGCTGAGATATAAGTGAAAACTCAAGCATACATCCATTAAGGGGCTGTGCATAGAAAAACATATTTTCCTCTACTTACTGTAAAACAGTTTACCACGCAATACTTATAAGCACTTAGGAGAAAGTGTTTCTATGTGACATTGTTTGATACTGAGGCTATTATATTAATATGAAACAGAAACCATGGGATTCAGGAAATCCAATGCATAATTGCAACTTTTAATGATGAACATTATAAGTTAATAATTTTGCACAAAAATAACTTAACTTACAATGTCGTTCCTACAGTTACATATTTATTTTTTTCTATTGGTTACATAGCAGACTCCTGTATATTGTTTAATTTAAAAACAGAAATAAACAGTACGTTCCATAAAACAAACGTTTCGTATAAATGTGTTTTCTGTATGTTTCTTACACAAAAACCTTTACAGCTTCATCAAATTAAGAAACTGTGGTCATGCGAATGAAAACTGCACATTGTTTCCTGCATGAGCGAATCCATGTGCCTGATTTTTTTATATTGCAGATTTGCTCTTGTATACAGTCCGTTTCGAATTATGGTGCAATCAGCAAGTATTTGCTTATTTTTTCCGATTCATTGATATTTTCAATTGTAGTTATACTGTTTAAACTGTCTGCAATATACTCGTACAAAACAAAACTTCCTTTTGCTGCAATACAGAAGCTTTGATTTGCATGCAAATCGACTCTTTGGCATTAGACGTTTTCGACTACCGGTTAAGAAAATAACCGTAACCAGTAGGGTTTGGAGCATTAAGCTTACTTAGTGTAGTTTAATACAGATCTAATTGCATTTTTTTCTTTTTTTCTTTCTTTTTCATTCCTTCTTCAAATATAAATAAAACAATAACTGGTTATATTCTGCGAAAAAAATTTAGTTACATTCTGAGAATTTCGTAGTTTAAGAAAAAAGAAAGTTCACAAATCATGTATCTTCAGCATGCGCATGAAATAATAAAAACACACTGCTACCTACTTTATTGGAACTTTCAATTTTTAGACTTAAATGAGAAAAGAAACTGGTTTGACATTCTAAAATAAACATTTTAGGTTCGCAAAGGAAATCTTAAAATTAAATTTCATACGACAGAATTCTTGTCGGGTGTTCAAATCTCGGACCTGCAGGCAAACTAGTCAGCATTTTTTACCACAGCCTCCCTGGGCTTGGGGACACCAATGCGTAGATGGTTCCCTGTCAAGTTGGTCCCGGATGCACTTTGTCTGTTTCTCCTCATGCTGGCAGTAGCAGAAAAGTACATTTCCCAAGCCATCTGGTCAACGTGGGAAATTAGACAATTACCCTCCCGAATAAAGAATTGGGAGATACCTATAGTCAGAAGTGGCTATAAAAAGGGTTAACAGACAGGCATACAGATGATAGGATTCTAAATGAAAAATTCTATATGTCGTTTATGAATGACAAAGTGGAACTAAAATTCCTGACGTAATGCTTTCCCGTTTCAAAAGAGTTGATCGTGTGATGTAATGCATCTCTAACATCATGTCAGAATGATTTACATGAAATGTCATCATGCCAGCAGCTGTTGAAAATCAGTTCTTGTTACTATAACAACAAAGCAAAGTGGTATATGCGTCCGCTGTGGGCGACAAAATGGGACAAACGTTCATACTTTCGAACAAAGAAAATTATATTGTTTTTAGTTGACACGTGGAATTAATATATGAGAAGCGCAAATTTAAATTACAAGACATTGCTGTTCTTATTAATCCGTATGTTAAGCACAATAACTATGAAAGAAAAGTGAGTTTTTGGCGTGGAAAATAACAAATCATTTGGAATAGATTGCACACTTTCATAGCATTTTGCGAAAGCCATTTCCAAAAATTGGGTGATCATTGCGTTCCGCATATGTTGCCAAAGTGTTCTGAATGTGTATCAACCTGTACTGCATGTGTTATCAAAGCTCTTCCACCATAAAATGTTTTATGATAAATGATACTAGTATTTTTACATAACACATTTGGGACACTTCGTGGCAAAATCATGGAACACTGTCATAGCACACTGCGAATACATTTTCCAGAATTACTTTCTCGATGTGTTCCGAATGAGTTGTCAATCTTTTCTCAATGTGTTCCACTGGGAATACTTTGATGTGCTATATATTCCAAAATGCCATGGACGGCTAGAAAGGAAATTCTTGAAATACGGCACAACTCGAGCATCTGCATCATTTTAACTGTACTAATACCCTAATTTACTTAAATAGTGGGTTTTGGGTAAGCGAAACTTGACTTCAAACATGTCATATGTATTTTGATGCACACAGACATTAATCTGTCTCCATTCAATAGGTTAACAGAAGCGCCAGTCCTTATATATTCCATAGCGTATATATAAGAGTTGACGACTTTAATCATCGTGACAAAGAACCTTTTCACGGTTCGGTATATCAGAGTGCAGCATAAATTATATTTGCGGGTGTATTTCATTAGGTCAAATGGTTCAAAACCAGCCTCTGCCCTAATTTGGACTATTTGGACTCCGTGTTCATGTGTGGCTGTGCCCGGCTAGAACGTGGACTTCAGCTGGTTCTCATAATACGTGACCAATGACAAGCAGCATAGAGCTTTATACGTATTTCCAGTTATATTTTATATTTACATTCTCATTTTCTATATTTGTGTCTTCCAAATATTTGAAATAAAAGGAATGATGACACCGAATTTTCTGTTGTAATCAGCACATCTTTTGAACCGTTTCTGACGCAAATTAAAATTTTCAAAATTATTCAAAGTCAACGCAACCAGTTAGAAAATATCAACTGGATTTTTACAATCAATAAAAAAAAACGGAAATAGAAATGGCTACATTTCTTCTAACACCATGTAAAACATATGTTACAAAAATTAACAAATAGTGCACAAAAATTTTCTCATAGCAAAAGGATATTGGAGACAAACGGATTTTCAAATCGAACAGTTAAAAGAACAAATATAGAAAGAAACATGATATAACTCTACGCCTTCGAGCTCAAAAATTTTACATAATAGGAAAGTTGAAAGTAGGCTAAAAATATTCTTCATGGAAAAAGCTATCCTAAGGGAAAATAACTTTTCAAATACGTCTCCCACAAGCAGAGGTAGTGGAAAAAAATAATAAAAAAAATTGACCTTTACACCACCTAGCGGAAAATCTGTGCATTATTTAAAGAGGATAATGTTTCACATCTTTTGTCTTTGAATGGCTTACATTAAAAAAAGCAAATTCCTCAATAGGGTTTTTAGAAGCGAAGATACAGCTGCAAACAGAAGTACACAAGCACCACCTAGTGACAGAACTGTGAACTATAAAACTCCTCAAATACTAACCTAAAGTGTTCCACAAGATAAATGGCATTGATGTTGAACTAATTTTTTAAGTCGCACATTTAAAAGCAGAGATATTAAGAAAAACATTGGCGTGCCCTAGCGGAGAAATTTTTCATCATTTTGGTAAGAAAATACGCTCTCAGAGTTTGCACATTTAGTAGTAACTCACTGAAGAAGGAAGTTCTTCAATCAGAGTTTTAGTCCCTCAGATATTGCTGTAAATGGAAATGTGAGCTTACGCCCTCTTGTGGCAGACTTCTGCATTAAGAAAAATTTGAAATTACATGAGAAACATTTCGCAGCAGATATGGAATGAATACCTGATCAAAATAATCATCAAATGTCACAATTTTGGCAATTGGAAGGAGGAGCACAACAAACAGCAGCTCCCTTGAGAAGCTTTACATCAATGAAATCATGAGGATCGTTTGGGTAACCCATGTCCAGAATGTTCATAAGAACAGACTGTATTCACTACAATTTCATCCAAAACAATTCGTGTGTCAAGAGCAAGTAACTAGTCACTGTCATCCATAAAAGGGATTTTCAAGATCATTCATGAATTTATATAGACTCAATGCCTGTTCCTTAACTATTTTCTGTGTGGAAAATCTCTCTTCATGACGATTAAAACTTCTTTCTTTAGCAACGTAGTCCTCTTCAAACTCCTTCAATAACCTAGCTTGTTCAGGCCCTGAAACCAGTGGCGGCGCATGCTATAGGTTCAGTGGTTCAGTGAAACCCTTAAGTGAATTTCATTTTAGCAAACTTATTACTTTTAATATCACTTCAGGCATATTTTTATGTTTATCCTAATTCCCGGTCTCAGCTGACTCATTGCTATGCTTAGCTTTAATTCATTTTCTGCCTCTGCAGGTCCTTTTTGCATTGGAATCTCAGCTGGGTTCAGAAGCAGATATGAACCCAACTAGTCTTCCAAATGCGCTGGTTAGGGAGGTTTGCTTTGGGAGCGGCAAATAGCTTTAGCATTGTGAGAAGTCGCTGCATGACCTTGCAGCAATGAGAGTGATGTATCCAGCTGATGAGCGCCTCGGTTGGGCGATGTGAAGCCATTAATTACTCATGGAGGAAGTCGGGTGATTTGGTGACGTCACCTTTCAAAGGGAGTCAAAGGTGGCAGTGATTTCTCTGTTATAACTCATGTGACAGTGGCTAACAGAACAGCTGGAGATTTTGGGTGCGATTTACAATTTATGGAAATGAAAGATTTACAGTTCCTCAGGTACTGTAAAAATGTAAGTTTAGAAGTGGCATCATTTAAATGTTTATTTAGGTTTCAGTAGGTGTAAATCAGCTACGTGTTACGCATAAATCAGTTAATTGTTTGTTTGTTGTTCTGTGGGTATTGTGTGTGAGGTGAGTCTAACTGTGCCTGTGTGTTCTGCTCTAAAATGAACAGTGCGAAGTTTCTTTTGGAAACACATTTCTCTATGCTGCCACTTGAAGAGAAATCCAGGATTAAAGAATTAGGTAGGCCAGTCCCCACTTAAAATATTATACAGAAGCAAAGTGTGAGAGGGAAAGAATACTGCCGTTCATTTAATACAATGATATACGATAGAAACGACTGGATTTGTGGTTTTGATCATAGCAATCAATTTAATTTATTTCCGTGTTTGCTGTTTACTAAGGGGAGAGACACCACCTGGACAAAAACAGGTGTGTTGGATTTAGGACATATATCCCCAAAAATAAGGAGACATGAGGTATCTGATGCTCACATGAATGCTTGTCTTGATCTCTTAGTACTGGACAAAATAGAAATTAGAGAGCAACTCAGTGAGGCTTTCAGGAGAAATATAGAACGTTGTAATGATCAAGTAAGGAAAAACCGCTATGTTCTCTCAAAGGTCATTGACTGCATTAAATTTTGTGGAGAGTTGGAGTTAGCTCTTAGAGGACATAATGAGACAACTGAATTAAGCAATGCAGGTATATTCAGGGTTAGCTCTAGAGGACATAATGAGACAACTGAATCTAGCAATTCAGGTATATTCAGAGGTTTAATTGACTTTGCACCAGGTCTTGACAATGTTCTGAAGGAGCATTTCAGTACGACCACTGTTTTTAAGGGAACATCCAAAGATATACAGAACAATTTGTTAGACTGCATGTCATGTGTATGTAGGAGAAAGATTTTGGAGGAAATATATGCTGCCGATTTCATTTCTGTTATTGCTGATGAGACCAGTGATGTTTCCTCTAAGTTTCAATTAGTAGTTGTCCTAAGATATGTGCTACCCAACGGAAAACCGGTTGAGAGGTTTTGGACACTTTTTAAAATCCTCACAATCATGATGCCTCTGCTGTGGCTACTTGCATTAAGAATGTTCTACAGGAAGTTGTTGGGGAGCAAAGAGAAAAAGTAATTTCACAAAGATACGATGAAGCCAGAGTCCTGAGTGGTCGACATTCGGGAGTACAAACTATCCTACGGGACGTTTATCCACATGCATACTTTGTTCACTGTTATGTTCACCATCTTAACTTAATAATGGCTCAAGCAGTAAGTCAGAATACAGAGTCTTCTTTGCTAATGTTTCTGAGATTCCAAACTTTTTCAGCTATTCATCTCAGAGGACCCAAGTTCTCGATGAAATAAGTTGGAAGAAGACTAGAGTCAGGTTCTAATACAAGATGGAATTTCCGTTCAAGGACAATCGTAACAATTTATAAAAATAAAGACGCTTTAATTGAGTGTTTTCAGGAAATTCTAGAAACTAGTAAACAAACGACAACAATAAATCAAACTCAAGGACTCCAACTGAAAATGCTGCAACTGGCATTCAGCTTCTGGATTTAATTTTTCTATAGGATAATGCCTCATGTTGAGAAATTGTTTCCTAGTTTCTTAATTCAATTACTAATCTAAAACAACTATTATGAGAATTTTACTAAGAAATTTTTTCATTTAAATTGCAAATTTTCGGAGAAAACTCTTCTCCTTCTTCAGGCTGTCTTTTTTAATTCCCTTAAAGTCATCAGTTTCCAAAGCAATTTTCAAAAAAGAAAGCTGAAAGAAGGAATAGAGATTGAGAAGAATCAAAATTCCATCATCAATGACTGCAAAGGATTTTCCCTGCTTAACATCTGGCAGGATTTGATGAAAAATAACCTAAACCTTCAAGGTTAACCGTAACCGTCAAGGTTAACTGTAACCGCGATAGTGACAGGAATAAGTGTCAGCAAAAAGACAGCCTGAAGAAGGGGAAGAGTTTTCTCCGAAAATTTGCAATTTAAATGAAAAAAATTCCTAGTAACATTCCCATAATAGTTGTTTTAGATCTTGTACAATACTTTACAGAAACAAGCCATAAGCCCCCTATCAGTGAAAACTGCAATATCGGCCTTTGTTAATGAAATTGTTAAGATCAGAGAGGACGTTGACATTACTGTGGAAGAAGTCAGTGTAAAGAGAAGACTTCAAGAAAGTAAAATTTTACAAAATGCTGCTGCAAGAGAAGTCTGCGACTTAATTATAAATCAAGCTGAAGAAAGATTTGAGTTTTATGGATATTTGTCAGCTTCAAATTCATTTGATCATCATAGTTTCACAAGTTTCAGGAAGGCATTCCCAGAGCAAACTTTGGAATGCGTAGTGGAGTGATATCCATTTCTGAACAAGAATAAGTTGAAAACAGAACTGCAGATCATCTACAGAAGAGATGATTTTCAAAACGTAAAAAAGCAACTGACCTGTTAGGATTTTGGCAAGAGAATAACTTAAAAAAAGTGCTTCAGAAGACACTAAAACTCCGGAAAATAATAATTACAATTCCGATGACAATGTCAGAAACAGAAAGATGTTTTTCTTGTTTAAAAAGGATTACCGTATTTACCGGGGTATAAGTCGAGGTCATAAAACAGGAAAAGTATTAAAAAAATGAGGTTGACTTATACGGCAAGGATAAAATACCACCCCAAAATGTTTTTTGCAAAACTTTTGGTACATCGATTTTTCATATTATTAACACTCATTTTTATATAACATTAATGCAAAAAGTTCATATACAAATTACTAAAACAAATTTAAAATCCAGAAAATTCCCCATTGCTATCGCTTTCGAAAAGTTTTTTAACAGATCGCATGACTCAGTATTGGATTCACCAATATTGTATGGGTCCCTCTCATTATCACTATTCATGTCAGTGTCACTATTGGATTGCCACAGATCGTCATCTTTCATTCCATCCATATTGTTCGATATTCCCCATTTTTTAAAGGACTTGATTACGGACTTGGTCTTTACCGCATCCCAAGCTTCAATAATGAAGCTGCACAATGTTTCCAATGGCACGGCACGGATATTCCCCTTTTCCACGACTTTTTTTTTGCCATTAATCATCCACTCAGTCCACTTGTTCCTAAGAGCATCTTTAAAAGGTTTATTCAAGCTAACATCTAGCGGTTGCAAAACAGAAGTTAAGCCGCTCGGAATAACAGCAATATCTGTGTCCATACTTCTTAAACGCCTCTTGGTTGTGTCTGTTGTATGAGACCCACAAACATATCCCAAACCAAAAGACTACATGCATTTTTTTTAGCATGTAGGCTTTGCACGTTTGCACCAAATATTGTTAAGCCATAAAGTGATTCCGTTTTCGTCCATCCAACCATTTTCATGAACGTGCATGAAAATTCCTGAGGGAAACTTCACTTTCGGCATGGTTTTCTTTTTGAAGATCACCATGGGCTTTAATTTTGTTCCGTCGGCAATACAGGCCAAAACAATAGTGAACCTTCTTTTTTCATTGCCTGTCATTTTTACCATGACTGTTTTCTCTCCTTGCACAGCTACAGTTCTGTTACACGGCATATCGAAATTGACGGGAGTTTCATCCATATTGCCTATATTGCACAAAGCATAATTGTTTTTTTCCTTAGTTCAATAACGAATTTATGAAAATTTGTTATTTTTGCTTCCAGTTCATTGGGAAATTTTTGTGCAATTTTAGTTTTAACACACGAACTTAGGGATTTGCGTTGCATAAACTGGCAACACCAGCTGTTTGTTGCCTTAAAATCCTTGGCCTTTTCGGTATTAGATTGTGCCTATTTCAAAGCTTGAACCTGTATGGAATTCCTGGTCACAATATATCCATTTTGCCTCTGTTGCATCACCCACTCAAATATGGCGTCTTCAGCTCAGACCAGCGAGATTTTTCTGTTCTTAATCCACACTTTTTCTTTGGCACGCTTTGCAAAATCTGCTCAGCTGTTCTCCAAATGCAAACAAGTTTCTCAGAAATATCAAATTTCCTCCCTGTTGCAGAATTATTTGATTCTTTAGCAAGCTGAACAACTCACAGTTTAAAACGGGCATCATATGTTTTTCTCTTGTTAAACAGCGCCATTTCGATGGCAGCACTTTACAGCATGATTAACAATAGACTAAGCAGCATCACAGGGGAATGCGAAGGTGTTGAAGGACCGGTTGACCTCATGATACTGTGAGAAACAGCAGCAGAGGGGACGGGAAAGCAGTGTGACTAGTTTTTTAGACGTGCCCATTTGCCAATCACCTACCAGCTTCAAAACGCGTTTGGTGTGCCTGTACACTTTTCTATGTGTTTTCCCTCTCTTTTCCAGGAGGATTTTGTTCATGTCAGTGAGCACGTAACTTTAATGAAGAGATATGTTTGGCGAAACGGGGAAGGAGGATGGTTAACTTATACTAGGAATTAGCTGAAATCTAACAATTTTGCTCTAAAAGTCCACATTGACTTATACTCCGGTAAATACGGCAAAACATTTCTGAGGAATACAATGGAGGAAGACAGACTGACTGCACTAGCAATACTGTCCATAAAAAAAATTTCATCAACCAGCTTGATAATTTTAACGAATGCATAATTGACAGATTTGCGACAAAAATGGAAGAAAGGATGGATTTCTTAATACAAACACATGGCCACAACATCAGCAGAAGTAACGGTTGCAGTAGCATCTACTGGACATGGAAGTGGCAGGGCTTTTGTAGCTGGTGGTAATCTGACACAACATTGATTCCAGGTGAGTGCCAATATTATACTGTTTATCCTAGCAAATTTTCATTTTGTATTGTTGTATTATTTTTTTAACTCACTATAGTACTGAAACTCTTTCATATTTTCAATTAAGGTTGACCATACCAGTAACTTTTTCATTTGCATATTCAGAGCACAGATCGATTTCTTATTTTATTGTCGCCAAACTAGTCTACATGAGCCATGACACATACACAACACCATACAGACGCTCACATACATAGGTGAGTATAGAAATGTAGTGAACCCCCTAGTATCTCAGCCACAAGCCGCCACTGCCTGAGATCATCCATTTTTGGAAGGCTGAAGGATTTTCAGTCAGACTAACAGCACTTCCTAAGCCCTAGATGACCCTGTTGTTTTGCTCATGGTCTTGGTCGATTGGGATACTTGAGAATCGCTTCTTGGTTTTCTGGATGACCCAGTGACCCTGCAGCTCAAATTCCTCAAGAATGGAAACTGGAAGATTCTCCAAATCTCGGATGTATATTGGGATCCACCGTGCATAATTGTGGTGGTCGAGAGGAAAGCACCATTGCGCCAAGGCCTTCAGGCTTTCCACATAGACAGGAAACTTCCCCTCATGGTGTGATCTGATGAAAATGAGGCCCAGGAGCTCCATGTTAAGAAGCATGCCTCAGTACTGGAATGTCAGACTCTTTTGGATCATTTCTTTCCTCCATGAAACCTTGGTTTCATCATTGTGTGGTCCTTCAGTGCATAGGAAAGCATACTCTTGGAGTTTTGCCAAAGCTGTCACTTGGTGGGCATGTTTTGTTCTAGTCACATGTGAGGCTGAAAGGAAAGAGTTGGCTGTGCCTGATGATGCAATACCAGCTTCTGTCAAAGTGTATGTCCATCCTGATACCTCCAAGTAGTCACCAAACGTTTTCCACATCCCCATCTCAACATGCAAGCCACCCATCATTACTATGAACTTTTCCTCTCCATGCATATCAGGCCACTTCCACTGCATGAACTTGGCTAGGGCATACAGTGGTGCATCAACTACCACAACGGGAATCTGTCCTGGGTTTAGATATTCTGTATCCCAACACAAGACACTCATCCCCATGCTTCATCAGGTGCACAAACAGCATTACCATTAGTGACATGTATTATTGTAAATAAATAAAATGTCTGCTGCATTTAAAAATTGTCTATTTGTATTCCCTGACCCCGAAAATGTATATTTACACACCAAGATTATGATCCTAAGTGCTTTAGAAGCAGAGATATTGGTAATCATCATCATCATTGTCAACCATTATCAATCCACTGCTGGATGAAGGTCTCCCCAAGTTTCCTCCACAACGGTCTGTCTTGTGCCAGTCTCCTCCATGTCACTCCCGCATACTTTCGAATTTCATCCACCCATCTTCCATGTGGTCTTCTTCTGGGTCTTTTCCTGTCCCTTGGAATCCAATCTAAAATTTCGGCTGTCCATCGATGATCTGTTCTTCTGGCAGTATGTCCAGCCCATTGCCATTTCAGGGATTTAACTCTGATCATGATGTCTTCCACTCTTGTCATTTTTCGGATCCACGTGTTCCTCTTCTTATCTCTCCTGGTTACACCAAGCATGCACCTCTCCATGCTACTTTGAGTTGTCTGCAGCCTTTGTATGTCTCTTTTAGCTAAGGTCCACGTCTCTGCACCATACGTAAGCACTGGAAGGATGCATTGATCAAACACTTTTCTTTTAAGACATAATGGCATATTGCTCTTGAAAATTATGCTGTTTCTTCCAAAAGCTCTCCAGGCAAGTTTTGTACGCCGATTAATTTCTTCACCAATGTGACCCTCACTTGATATCTGCTGTCCAAGATAAACGTACGTGTCTGTTATCTCCAGCTTTTCTCCATCAATCGATAAATCTTCATTTCTTGTAAAAGCATTGAACATCACTTTTGTCTTCTGAAAGTTCATTTTTAATCCCACGTCTTTACTCTTGTCAGCAAGTTCCTGCATCATACTCTGTAGCTCTGATGGGGTAGTTGCAAAAATGACTATGTCATCAGCAAAACGAAGGTGGGTTAGATAATCTCCATTAATCTTTATGCCTTTGTTTTCCCAGTTCAGTGATTGAAAGACATTTTCCAATGTCGCATTAAAGAGCTTCGGAGATATGGTGTCACCTTGTCGCACTCCTTTTCCAATTTTTATGTGTGTTGTATTTTCAAATAGCAGAATCTTTGCACTTGCATTTTCATAGATGTTATTAATAATATTAATGTATGCATCTTCAATATCGCAGGATTTCAGAGCCATTGCAACTGCTGATGGTTTCACTGAATCAAAGGCTTTTTCATAATCGATAAAAGCCATGCACAATGGAAGTTCATATTCCCTCGCTCTTTCAATTAGTTCTCTCAGTACGTGGATATGATCTATTGTGCTGTAGTCACTACTGAATCCAGCTTGTTCTCTCGGTTGAGCCATGTCCAGTGTTACCTTCAAGCGGTGTGAAAGAACTTTAGTGAAGATTTTATAAACCACAGATAGGAGGCTGATAGGTCTGTAGTTCCTGAGATCCTCAATGTCACCTTTTTTATGTAGCAAGATCAGTGTAGCATTGTTCCAATCCTCAGGAATTTTCCCTTCATTAAGGCATCGAGTGAAAATTTGGGCGAGTACTGTTTCGATTTCTCCACTTGCTTCTTGTATGATGTCTACAGTAATTCCATCTTCTCCTGGAGCTTTCCCCCGCTTCATGTTCTTGATTGCATGAGCAACTTCTGCTGGGAGGACTGGAAGAACTCTGGTACCTTTCATGATGCCTGGAGTACATCCCTTTCATATAATTTGGAGTATCATCCCTTTCATATAATTTGGAGTAGAAATCTTTCACTCTTGTCAAAATTTCGCCTCTATTTCTTGTTACAGAACCATCTTCTTTTCTCAGTGTCATAATCTGTTTTTTTCCCTTACTGAGATGTCCCTTTGCTATCTTTAGGCTTTGGTTGTTTTCAATTGCTTTCCTTACTAGTTCACAGTTGAATTTCCTTACGTCTTCAGTGATACTTTTTCGTACTGTCTTGCATAGCTCTATATATTCCACTTTGGAAGTCACATCTTCTTTAGTTGTCCTCATCTCTCTTCTTTTTTGCATCAACATTTTGGTATTTCCTGATAATTTGTTCACATGCAATTTGTTCTTAGACCCAGCTAATTTTGTTGCTGTTTCCATAAGAGCTTTGGTTACTTTTCTGTTAACTTCAGAAATATCCACTTCTTCCGATGTTAGGCCTTCTAAAGCACAGAATCTGTTCTTCAGTTCCAATTTGAAGGTATTATGGTGTTTTTTAAGGTTGGTTATGTCAATACATTTTGTTTGTCTTATGGGCTTGCTACGTTCGAGTTTAGTGTTGAGGTGCATCTTACATCTCACCAATCTATGGTCACTGCCTGTGTTGAACTTGTTTAGCACACTGCAGTCTTCTATGACGAATTTTTTGTTACACATAATAAAATCAATTTCACTTGTCGTCCCATTTGGATGTCTCCATGTCCATTTCCTGTGTGGCTTTTTCTTGAAAAAGGAGTTCAAGATGAAAAACCCTTCTGCCTCTGCAAACTCTACGAGAGTATTTCCACGCTGGTTTCTGTTGCCCTGACCGAATTTACCTACTGAAGTTTCATTCTGTTGCCGTTGCCCTATTTTTGCATTGAAATCTCCCATAATTATCTTCAAGTGCTGCTTACCTTTATTATTTAGATGACGAATTTCCTCATAAAATTCTTCAATTTCTTCTTCAGCATGACTTGTGGTGGGTGCATAAGTTTGAATAATCTGAGCCTGGTATCTTCTTGAGAGTTGGATAACGAGTCGTGCAGCTTTGTCAGAGGAACTTTCAACTTCTACAACTTTATCCTTCAGTTTCTTGTTTATTATAAATCCAACACCACTAGTTCTGCCAGTATCTGTCCCACGATAGTAGAAGAGATGTCCACTTTTCAGTTCAATGAGATCTTCTCCTTTTCTCCTTACCTCACTTAGCCCGACGATGTCCCACTTGATCCTTTGTAGTTCCTCTTCCAATTCAAGAAGCCTTGAATCAGAAGATAGGGAGCGTCCGTTATACGTAGCCAAGGTCGGCATCAGATGGCAGCCTAGTCCGGTCCTCCGGGGATTCTTAGCACCCTCTGCCTTCATGTCGCACTGGCCGCTGCCTTGGCCAGGTACATTCCAGCTGCCGGAGACTGAGGGCCAAGATTTAAGTTGTGGAGTCATTTTGGAGGGGTTTGGCCATAACTCACCATGCTGGCCAAGCGGGTTGGTGAGTGTGGGATAGCATTTCCTCTAATCCCGATGGTATAGTTATACCGCTATTGGCGGTCATCAGAGCCCCTTTAGTGGGAACAGGATGTACCACGAGAAGGCGGGGTTGACACTTGTCAAGGAGAGGCTGTGATGTTACGCATCACCTGACCTTACATCCCATGGTAATATACTTATATTTAAAGATGGATGCTATAAAATTTAATATGGCCAACAGAGGAGGCAGTTCCTATTGAAAATTGAAAGCTATGGTCCTAAGTAGGACGTGGGAAAAATTTGGTGCTTTTGTCCGGTGTGTCCACATTGACCTCAAATTCTTTGTTAAGCTGCTTAACTACTATTGATGAATGAAGTTTAAAAAAAAAAAAAAAAAAAAGAAACACATCCTTTTAAGCCTTACTTCTCTACCTGCTTTTCCTTTTAAAAAACACAAGAAAAATTTTCATTTGTTACAGATAAACAGTTGGTCAAATAGTGACACTGAAATGACATGACACCTCAAAACCTGAGTGACTGGAGAACAGGTCTAATTTTAGTTAGCAACATACTTAAGAAAACACATTTATGGCATCAAAAATCCAGAAAATCTTTTCACCAGGGTTAATAGTTTATATATATCATAATAATCATCATCATCATCATTGTCAACCATTATCAATCCACTGCTGGACGAAGGTCTCCCCAAGTTTCTTCCACAACGGTCTGTCTTGTGCCAGTCTCCTCCATGTCACTCCCGCATACTTTCGAATTTCATCCACCCATCTCCCATGTGGTCTTCTTCTGGGTCTTTTTCTGTCCCTTGGAATCCAATCTAAAATTTCAGCTGTCCATCGATGGTCTGTCCTTCTGGCAGCATGCCCAGCCCATTGCCATTTCAGGGAGTTAACTCTGATCATGTCTTCCACTCTTGTCATTTTTCGGAAGTTCTTCTTATCTCTCATGGTTACACCAAGCATGCACCTCTCCATGCTCCTTTGAGTTGTCTGCAGCCTTTGTATGTCTCTTTTAGTTAAGGTCCACGTCTCTGCACCATACGTAAGCATTGGAAGGATGCATTGATCAAACACTTTTCTTTTAAGACATAATGGCATATTGCTCTTGAAAATTATGCTGTTTCTTCCAAAAGCTCTCCAGGCAAGTTTTGTACGCCGATTAATTTCTTCAGCAATGTGACCCTCACTTGATATCTGCTGTCCAAGATAAATGTACGTGTCTGTTATCTCCATCAATCGATAAATATTCATTTCTTGTAAAAGCATTGAACATCACTTTTGTCTTCTGAAAGTTCATTTTTAATCCCACTTCTTTACTCTTGTCAGCAAGTTCTTGGATCATACTCTGCAGCTCTGATGGGGTAGTTGCAAAAATGACTGTCATCAGCAAAACAAAGGTGGGTTAGATAATCTCCATTAATCTTTATCCCTTTGTTTTCCCAGTTCAGTGATTGAAAGACATTTTCCAATGTAGCATTAAAGAGCTTCGGAGATATGGTGTCACCTTGTCTCACTCCCTTTCCAATTTTTATGTGTGTTGTATTTTCAAACAGCCGAATCTTTGCACTTGCATTTTCATAGATGTTATTAATAATATTAATGTATGCATCTTCAATACCGCAGGATTTCAGAGCCGTGGTAACTGCTGATGGTTTCACCGAATCAAAGGCTTTTTCATAATCGATAAAAGCCATGCACAATGGAAGTTCATATTCCCTCGCTCTTTCAATTAGTTCTCTCAGTACGTGGATATGATCTATTGTGCTGTAGCCACTCCTGAATCCAGCTTGTTCTCTCGGTTGAGCCATGTCCAGTGTTACCTTCAAGCGGTGTGAAAGAACTTTAGTGAAGATTTTATAAACCACTGATAGGAGGCTGATAGGTCTGTAGTTCCTGAGATCCTCAATGTCACCTTTTTTATGTAGCAGGATCATTGTAGCATTGTTCCAATCCTCAGGAATCTTCCCTTCATTAAGGCATCAAGTGAAAATTTGGGCGAGTACTGTTTCGATTTCTCCACTTGCTTCTTGTATGATGTCTACAGTAGTTCCATCTTCTCCTGGAGCTTTTCCCTGCTTCATGTTCTTGATCGCATGTGCAACTTCTGCTGGGAGGACTAGAAAAACTCTGGTACTGGTACCTTCCATGTTCCAATCCTCAGGAATCTTCCCTTCATTAAGGCATCGAGTGAAAATTTGGGCGAGTACTGTTTCGATTTCTCCACTTGCTTCTTGTATGATGTCTACAGCAGTTCCATCTTCTCCTGGAGCTTTTCCCTGCTTCATGTTCTTGATTGCATGTGCAACTTCTGCTGGGAGGACTGGAAGAACTCTGGTACTGGTACCTTCCATGATGTCTGGAGTACATGCATCATCCCTTTCATATAACTTGGAGTAGAAATCTTTCACTCTTGTCAAAATTTCGTCTCTATTTCTTGTTACAGAACCATCTTCTTTTCTCAGTGCCATAATCTGTTTTTTTCCCTTACTGAGACATCCCTTTGCTATCCTTAGGCTTTGGTTGTTTTCAATTGCTTTCCTCACTAGTTCACAGTTGAATTTCCTTACGTCTTCAGTGATACTTTTTCGTACTGTCTTGCATAGCTCTATGTATTCCACTTTGGAAGTCACATCTTCTTTAGTTGTCCTCATCTCTCTTCTTTTTGCATCAACATTTTGGTTTTTCCTGATAATTTGTTCACATGCAAGTTGTTCTTAGACCCAGCTAATTTTGTTGCTGTTTCCATAAGAGCCTTGGTTACGTTTCTGTTAACTTCAGAAATATCCACTTCTTTCAATGTTAGGCCTTCTAAAGCAGAGAATCTGTTCTTCAGTTCCAACTTGAAGGTATCATGGTGTTTTTTAAGGTTGGTTATGTCAATACATTTTGTTTGTCTTATGAGCTTGCCACGTTCGAGTTTAGTGTTGAGGTGCATCTTACATCTCACCAATCTATGGGCACTACCTGTTTTGAACTTGTTTAGCACACTGCAGTCTTCTATGACAAATTTTTTGTTACACATAATAAAATCAATTTCACTTGTCGTCCCATTTGGATGTCTCCACGTCCATTTCCTGTGCGGCTTTTTCTTGAAAAAGGAGTTCAAGATGAAAAACCCTTCTGCCTCTGCAAACTCAACGAGAGTATTTCCACGCTGGTTTCTGTTGCCGTGACCAAATTTACCTACTGAAGTTTCATTCTGTTGCAGTTGCCCTATTTTTGCATTGAAATCTCCCATAATTATCTTCAAGTGCTGCTTACCTTTATTATTTAGATGGCGAATTTCCTCATAAAATTCTTCAATTTCTTCTTCAGGATGACTTGTGGTGGGTGCATAAATTTGAATAATCTGAGCCTGGTATCTTCTTGAGAGTTGGATAACGAGTCGTGCAGCTCTGTCAGAGGAACTTTCAACTTCTACAACTTTATCCTTCAGTTTCTTGTTTATTATAAATCCAACACCACTAGTTCGGCCAGTATCTGTCCCACGATAGTAGAAGAGATGTCCACTTTTCAGTTCAATGAGATCTTCTCCTTTTCTCCTTACCTCACTTAGCCTCACGATGTCCCACTTGATCCTTTGTAGTTCCTCTTCCAATTCAAGAAGTCTTGAATCAGAAGATAGGGAGCGTCCATTATGCGTAGCCAAGGTCAGCATCAGATGGCAGCCTAGTCCGGTCCTCCGGGGATTCTTAGCACCCTCTGCCTTCATGTCGCACTGGCCGCTGCCTTGGCCAGGTAGATTCCAGCTGCCGGAGAATGAGGGCCAAGATTTAAGTTGTGGAGTCATTTTGGAGGTGTTTGGCCATAACTCACCATGCAGGCCAAACGGGTTGGTGAGTGTGGGATAGCATTTCCTCTATTCCCGATGGTATAGTTATACCGCTATTGGCGGTCGTCAGAGCCCCTTTAGTGGGAACAGGATGCACCACGAGAAGGTGGGGTTGACATTTGTCAAGGAGAGGCTGTGATGTTACGCATCACCTGACCTTACATATATATATATAATGCTTATAGTTTTAATCAGTTCTGAGCAATGTTGCACTAAGGAAATATTTTGGATGAGTTGTAAAAATGTCTCGATATGTAATGTTTCATCAATATCTATTGTACCTAAAATGAGTGATTTTTATACTATGCAATTGAGTGGGTCAGAAACAAAAGGGGTGTAAGTGACAAAAAGTACTATTTGAGAAAATGAGATATGAAGTTGTAGTTTACAAAATTATAGGGTTAATATAAAAGAGAAACTGCCAATGCACTTAGTATTTTAGAACTTTTTATTTATCTGAGTTATGTGATAGAAGAATGTGGGGGATTGGTTTATTAAATTTATAAGGGCTTAAATTTATGCATACATTCACTTACATCCCTTTGCCTTCAAGAATTGCACTTGCACCCTTTCGACTCCATCCCTTTGGGCACAAAATGATATGGAATTGTAGAGTTTAAATCACTTTATTACAAAATCGAACACATAGTCTCTACGCAAAAACTGAAAGCAAAATAATGGAACGAATCAACTTTCAAGGAAATAGAAAACTACTAAACAGAGTCCAAATCAGTGAGATGTTGAACTTCAATGGGTCCTATTTCTTCATCTCCACCAGCTCTAGAAGGGTGACCTGCTTGTTTTTTCTTCATAGTACTGTGCTTGAGAGATTTATAGAACTCATGGTGCACTGGAGGTACGTAGTCCAGCAGCTTTTGAAGCTTTTTTGTACTTCACCAATTTAATCTGCACAGCCTCGTGATAAAGAGGACCAAGTTCAGCAGTAGTTGCTAAGGATGGACATCCTGTGTTACTTGGTTTTAGGTCCACTCTCTCAAAGTGTATATCTTCATTCTGAGTATTTTTATACTACAATGTGAATGGAGTCTTTTTTTCAAAATGCAGCCACTGCATTCCACAGATACCTTTGACATCCTTGTTAAAACAAATATTTTGAGACATGTTTTCTATGGATCAGAAATCCTCATTTCCCATTCAGGAGACCAAATTTTTGGTTTGCCTTTGCTACGACATTTACCTCATCATCAGGGACAAACACATATTGAGACGTTTTTTTTTTTTTTTTTTGCCTTCTTGATTAAACCAAAATCTTGGTAACATTCCATGTAGAAATGTTCAGATATCAAGAACTTCTGGTTTACTCTCTCTGTGTTTGTAGACCAGATGATGTAGATCCAATATTTGATCATATTTTGGTTTTTGTTTTGACCCTCTGCATTGTCACTGAAAGCAATCAGATGGCTGATGCTTGCTGGTAGTTGCTGAACATACAATAAAAGGCATGACTTTATTTCTTGTGATCCTCTGTAAACTTCTCCTTCATACCACATGAACATTGATGCCTGGTGAGTTTCAAGGTCATGTACTCCGAAATTATAGGTCCATAGTTGTCATAAGTAATGGATTGTAGTACAAGTAAGCACAGGAGTTGGAAGGTTTTTTTTTCTAAATTAAAGCATACTGCTCTGACAGTTTCAGGATTGTTTTTTGCTAGCTGCTTCGCTTCTTCTTTGGATGATTTTGCTTTTTCCACTTTACACAAGTGGGGTTCTTTTTCCACTTTACTCTTAGCAGCTCTCTATTTGTGGATTCTCACAGTTCTTTACTTTATTTTCAAGAATATCACAAGTCGTGCAAGTACCAGTGTGAGGCTCTTTAAATCTCAGATTGAATTTGGTGTTGAAAACATGTTGACAATAACTTTCCTTCAAAGGTTCTTGCTTTTTCTACACACCATACTTAGGGTACAGTGCATACATTTTATGTTATATTCAAATCAGGAGACAAGTACATAGTCTGAGGATTGTGATGCTTTGAGTAATGACTTGTTTACTTGGGAAAGAACTGAATATGTTGTTTAAGGAGCCTGATTTTTTAATCCGAAACCTTGTTGGCAGGTGTGTGTTTGCCTTGCTTGTCTGTAGATGTTTGTTTTGCTTGTCTGTAGAAGAGATTCCTATCTCATACCGCTTTTTCAAAACATTGTCATAGCACTTCTGGGTAATGCCAATGCAGAAAAAAACTTGCAAATTCGTTTACCTTTTAATTTGAGACAAACACCACTTTTTTTTTTAATTTTTTTTATTTAGAAACAGCATTTTGAGACTGCCTTTTTGGAGTGAATGTTTCTGTGCATGATATTAGGAAGGAGGTTTGCAGATCCCATGATCCTAGTTTCTGGTATGTATCAAAAAGGGCTTTTCATTTTTCCTCTGTGAAACTTGTCCATGAGTACTACAGTGGTGATTTTCAAGCGGGTGGACAGCCTTAGCATCCTATGTCATACCTGCCTTAAATAGTTCTACCCTGTGTTTCTTGTCTTTTTTGCTACGTTCTGCTTCCATTCACTCTCTTTCCTTACTCTCTTTTTTGTTTTCTTCAGTATCTTACAATCAGATTGAGCATCAGCCATCTCCATGTCTTTTATTTTAACACTGCACATGATTAAAAAAAACAACCCAACAAGTTACTATGGAGCATTAAAACCACAAAAAGCCACAAGACATAGAGAAGCCCATCAACACTTCTGCATATGGCCGACTAAAGCAAATCCATCCGGAAAACAAGGCCATACAATGAATGACCAAGCACTGATTGGCCCATAATTTGTTTCCCTGTTGCAATAACTGCTAATGATGAAACTGTTCTATGATTATTCTTGGCACTCTGCCAACCACGATTCTATCATCACTGTAGGCAGACAAAATTACAAGCTCAGGTTATCAGCTGATAAGAGGTCTCATTTAGAAGCAAACATATATAAGTGCACTAAAATAACTGATTGCTGTCTAGACACTATGGGTCTGAAAGATCTCGCATGTATATATGGTTTTAAGTTTTAAATAAAAGTTCATCTTTTAATCTGCAATTATCTCCATTGTTTGGTACCGTGTCTAGACAGCAATAAGTTATTTTAGTGTATTTATTTGGCACGAATAGCACAGACGTTTGGATACATATATAAGTGCACTTGCAACCCTTCCCTGCCAAACAAAATGGCAATTTGGTTTAGTGCTTTTCCTTTCTGTCAAGATATGGCAACACAGATCACCTGAGTCATTCATATCTCATTGACTTCAAACAGTTTGACACTTGATGTATCTTTTCCTGCACTTATCTTTATTTTTACAATTTTGCCACTTACACCTCTTTTGCTCCCAACCCCTAATTTTAACAATTTATAAGAGTTCTGAGGATACTTTTGGCTTTCAACTGAAACTGGTTGTGATGATGCGAACAGCCATCGAAAAAGGAAAAAGAAAGAGAGCGAGGGAGAAAACTATGTGTCCAGTGTGTAAGCCCCCAGCAGCGGGAGGTTGTTTATGTTTCTGCGGACACGTGCAAACGAGCGATGAACTGAAACATAGAAGCAATAAAAAAAGGGGAGTGGGTTTTCTTAGAAGGACACAGGCAGATGAATGTTACATGAGCATCTGAGTGGTTGCTCCTTTCTTTTTAACAAATGGAGGAAGCAGTATGCTGTAATTTTAAATGTTTTCTGTTTATGTGTTGTACTGTCTTTGTGTATTCATCTGGTTTTATTAAAAACCATTTTTTTGTAACTTCCTACATTTTTAATTGGAACAATGCTTATGTTAATTTGCACCGACCTGCAATGATGAGGAATGGCTGGTTATAACAAGTGCCAAATATGTTGGCCAACGCTACCACAGAATAATATGTGAGTGGAATCGAAGCCACCACATGTAGTCAAACATTATTGACATGCAATGTGATTCACCCCCCCCCATAACCAACAATAACAAATACAACAAAAAAATTTGGTACCAGTGGTTGGGATCAAGAAGGTGCAATTTTAACAAAGTAAAAAATAAAATAAAAATAGCAAGATCACAAAAAGAGACGGTATGAATTTGAATTCCCATATTTTTTGGACAAAGGCAAATGAGGAGATGACGGAGTTGGCCATCTGCAATGAAAGCTGTAACATAAGAAGCCAATCGAAGAGGATGGAGGATATGCGTAAAGCGGAATCCATTATGATATGACTGAAGTAGCAGATCTACACTGGAAGGTACCATAGTGATTATTGAAGAGTTGTGGAAGAGAAGCAATTCCAGTTCCATTGCCAGTTCAAGACATCACTACCAGTTCCAGAAGGCAGTGTTTGTGAAAATCTATCTGTTCTGCTTATAGTGAAAGTGTTGTGCCTGTAGTAAAAGTGTTGTGCCTACAGGGTGCAAATTGTGTGTATGGTGTGCCAAGAATTGGATATAAAATATATTTGGAGGTAAGAGAATAACAGTGAAATCAGTGCTAAAAAGAAAAAGAAAAAAAAAGCATCAGTCGAAGGAAAAAGAAAATAAACAGAAAGAAAGGTATTGTTTTCTGATATATGCTATATTAGGAAGTATTTATATACAGTGAGATAAGCATATTCAGTGGTATATTTTTTACCATATATGATATTAAGATTTTCTGCATTAATTAAAAGTGTAGGCTTAGTAGTAAAGTTAACAGTAAGAATTAATTATGGCTTCAAAGTACAGTGCATTGTCAAAAAAAAGATTTGCTAATTAAATGTAACGATAGGAATTTGGATAGTAAGAAAAAGTCTAAGAAGGAGTTAATTGAAATGTTAGTAGAATGTGATGATCAACAGAGTAGTGGGAAAGAAGAAGTGGTTATTGAAGAAGAAATACAGAGATACTCTAAAAATGAAGAAACAATGGGTAACAGGGAATTTCAGTTGCAACTTAAAAAGTTGGAATAGGAAGAAAAGAAAGCGAAGCAAGAATTTGAGTTAGAAAAGATTAGGTTAAACTTAGCTATGCAAAATTGAAATGCAGAGCAACAACCTAGTTTTGTTGTCGTGTGAGCAATCTGTTCATATAAATATGGAGATATAAGAAAGTTCACAGATGAGGATAACATGGATACATATTTAACAGAATTCGAGAAACATTGTAGTTTTGGGTGTGTAGTAATGGAATCAGCTTATACTACCTAGGCTAGGTTAAATTTAGAGCAGCAGGTGTGATTAATTTCATGAGTGCAGAGGATTTGAAAAGTTTTGATAAACTTAAGAAAAATTTGTTACGTGAGTACAGGGTGACAACGGAAAAATACAGGGTGATGTTTGGAAGTCTTTACAAGGGAAATAATCAAACATATCAACAGTGGGGAGTGAGAATGAGGGAACTTCTTGATAAATGGTTACATGGAGCAAAGGTAGATGGAGATTATGATAAGTTGGTAGAGGTAATTCTAATAGAACAGATGTATGATATGTTAAGTGAACCAGTGAAAGTGTATCTTAAAGATCATGTACCAAGTAATTTTGCAGAAGCTATGGAATTAGCACACAGGTATTTGGAAGCTAGGGAGAAACAAAATGTGCAGTCATATCATAAGTCTCAGCAGAGTTCTGGGGGCCGAATGTTCCAGAGAGAGAGAGAGAGAGAGCAAAGAAAACAGACACACCCAAGGATGCAGGACAGCATCAAGGGAAATTGTTTCAGTTTGTTCATCAGCGAAAAGGTCCAGAGATCAAGGGCAGAAGTTTTGTTTGTGGGAGGATTGGGCATAGGGCTCATGAATGCAGAGAGAAAGGTCAATGGAGTAAACAGAATTATGGGAAAGTAGTGAGATAGGAGACACTTTCAGGGAAGCAAGAGTGGTCATGCAAATAAACAAGGAGGAAGTGAGCATAGAGGAAGCTCACCTTCAATGTTGTGTTTTACTAAGTCAATAAGGTCTACAAAATAATCCATATTTGCACCATATATGGGTACAGCTAAGGTAAGTGGGGAAATAATGTCAACACTTAGAGACACAGGGTCAAGTGTTAGTTTGATAAGGGAAGCAATTGTGCCTAAAGGTACAAAAACTGGTAAGAGATAACTGTCTTTCCAGTTACAGGAGAAAAAAATGAGCTTGTTATGGCGAGTGTGTTGGTTGACATAAATGGACAAGTCAGATGTCATGAGTTTGCTATAGTGAAGAATGTACCCTGGGATATTATATTAGGGAATGATTGGGAAATTGAGAACACACGTGGAGACAGCGATATCAAGCTTTGTAATGATGTGGAGATGGAGGAAAGTAGTATTGGTGGCAACGAGGTTGTACAAAGAACTAGTGATACCTAAGAGCAAGAATGTGGGATACTGACACATAGTATGACTAAGAGTCAGGAAGAAAGTGAAGAAGATAATCATAATAACAGTGAACACGAAAATAATAATAACAGTGAAGAAAGTTTCATGAAAATTGAAGACAATATTGTTAGCACAGAAGAACAGAGTGATGAAATAGAAAATATCAATTAGGAATTACAGAATCAGGAAGAGATATAGGAGAGTGTTCAGAACATATTACAACATTTTACATCTTTCCACGTTTATAAGTAAGTCACGGAAAAATTCTCATTGGCCGCCACCGGGAATCGAACCCAGGGTCTTCCAGTTACGCGCCGGATGGCGGCCAATGGGAATTTTTCCGTGACTCACTTATAAACGTGGAAAGAGCGAAGACCTCTGTTTGATGTTCCTGGTCCACGTCAAATGTCTGTATTAATTTTACATCTGACAAATTTAAGAGATTGCAGAAACATGATAAAACATTAAATAATGTGTGGAAGAAGCTAAAAGAAAAATGTCAGAAGGAAGATCACATTCGTGCTGCAAAATGATTTGTTGAAAAGGGTGTATAAAAGGAAAAGAGGGCAGTGACATAGTACAATTAGTAGTACCACAGGTGTGCAGACAGAAAATTCTAGAGGTGGTCCATGATTTGCCGTTAGCGGGACATCTAGGAGTAAAGAAGACAGTGGATCGTATGTTAAAGAATTTTTACTAGCCAGGAGTGTATAGAGAACTGTCAAACTATGCAAATTCATGCTCATCATGTCAGTTTGTAAAGAAAAGGGGTGACCATACACCTAGTAAACTGCAACCATTACTAATTATAGACGAGCCATTCTCGAAGGTCAGTGTTGATCTTCTAGGTCCACTTAATGTCACAGAAAGTGGGAAGAAATATATTGTTGTTGTGACTGACCATGTAAGTAGGTATCCAGATGCTAGAGACAATAGAAGCAGAGGAAGTAGTTACAGCTCTTATTGATATTTTCTCACATGTAGGATTTCCGAGAGAAATTCTGTCAGACCAAGGAAAACAGTTCACATGTAAACTAACAATAGAGCTTTGGAAACATTTGGGAGTTAAACCTATATTTTCTAGTATGTATCATCCCCAGTGTAATGGACTGGTAGAAAAATTCGTAGGAACTTTGAAATCACTTCTAAAAAGAGTTTGTCAGGGAAATCCAGATGATTGGGACTTAATGTTACCTTACGTGTTATTTAGTTGTAGAAAAGTACCACAAGCGAGCACAGGTTTATCACCTTTTGAATTAATTTTTGGTCACAACGTTAGAGGTCCATTGGATCTTCTCAGAGAGAGAATTAACAACAGAGCTTTGGAAACATTTGGGAGTTAAACCTATATTTTCTAGTCCGTATCATCCCCAGTGTAATGGACTGGTAGAAAAATTTGTAGGAACTTTGAAATCACTTCTAAAAAGAGTTTGTCAGGGAAATCCAGATGATTGGGACTTAATGTTACCTTACGTATTATTTAGTTGTAGAAAAGTACCACAAGCCAGCACAGGTTTATCCCCTTTTGAATTAATTTTTGGTCACAACGTTAGAGGTCCATTGGATCTTCTCAGAGAGAGAATTGATCACACAGAAGGAGAGAAATCAGAAGTATTAGAATATATAAACAGAGTACACAAAAATTTGAATAGGGACACAACCCTTGCTCAGGAGAACTTAACACTAGCAAAGAAGAAACATGCTAAGTGGCATGATAAGAAGGCTACGTTGAGGGAGTTTGAGATAGATGAAGTTCTTGTACTTACACCTAACAAAAGGAGAGAGATGCAGGTAGAGTGGGAAGGTCCGTATAAGGTAGACCAAAAGAAAGCACAGAATACCTATGTTATTGACATTGGAGAAGATGAGCCATGTCATCTGACATACCATGTTAACATGTTAAAGAAATACCATCACAGACCTGATCATATCAGCAGTGCTTGTTATATGAGACAGGACATAGGAAAGTAAATTGTAGAGGGTTTACATTTTCTTCCGAGGGATGAATGTAAGGAAAATCAAGGAGAATTGAAGGTTTTGGAGAAACTTTCATTGGAACAACAAAAAGAGCTTACCACAGTGTTATAAAAATTTTGAGATATTTTTACTGAAAGACCAGGAAGAACTACTATAATTGAACATGACATGGAGTTAACAGATGACAAACCAATAAAATGCAAGCCATATAGAGTGAACATCGAGGAAAAGTGGATCATTGATGAAGAAATTGAAAAAATGTTGGAAATGGGAATTATTCAGGAGAGTAAAAGTCCATATGTTTCACCAGTAGTATTGACCGCCCCAAAATGTGGATTTATGAGAATTTGTACTGACTATAGGAAATTCAAATCAATTACTAAGAGAGATACATTTCCGACACCAAACACAGACAAACTAATTAATGGATTACACTTGTGCAACTATCTGACAAAATTGGATTTAACAAAAGGGTATTGGCAGGTAAATTTAGCAGAGAGAGCACAAGAACGAAGTGCATTTGTAACAACTGATCAATTATATGAGTTTAAAGTAATGCCGTTTGGATTAAAGAATAGCCCAGCAACTTTTCTAAGATTGATCTCAAAAGTTCTTAAGGGAATAGAAAATTTTGCAAAGTGCTATGTAGACAACGTAGTAATTTTTAGTGCTATGTGGGCAGATCACTTGAAACATATTCAGGAAGTTTTAGATAGAATCAAAACAGCACGTTTAATGATAAATGCAAAAAAGAGTGAATTTGCAAATGCAAGCATCAGTTATTTAGGAATTTTGTGTAGGATCGTTTGGGATTAAGTCAGAAACTGCTAGGGTGAGTACCATCAAATTGTGGCCCCGTCCACTATCAAAAAAGGATGTAAGAGCATTTTTGGGAGTAACGGGATACTACAGGAAGTTTATTCCAAATTATGCAGACATAGCAAGCCATTAAACAGACACTCTTAAAAAGAAAAGTCTGGATATAATTAATTGGACAGAATTATGTTAAAATCTTTTAATAATTTAAAATCACAGCTATGCAAAGAAACAGTTTTAAAATGTTTTGATAATAGTAAAGATACATTTGTACAGACAGATGCTAGTGATTTTTAAGAATAGGTGCTATACTCATCGAGATTCAGATGGAAAAGAGTATCCAGTAACCTACTTAAGCAGAAAGCTTAAAGACATGGAAAAACGATACTCAACCAATGAAAAGGAAACATTAGCAGTAGTGTGGGCTGTAGATAACTTCCAACCATACTTGAGTTCAAAACCATTTACTATAGTGAGCGACCATAACCCACGGGTATGGTTAGACCATTAAAAAGATAAAAACAAGAAACTCATGAGATGGGCACTTTATTTGCAAAAATATGATTTTAAAATTGAATACAAACCAGGGAATAAACATGGTAATGCTGATGGTTTGTCCAGGCAAAATTAAATATATGTATAATTAAGTTGAAATGGTGGAGACAGTTTAAATAATTTGTATATCAGTTAAGAATCTTTGTTATTTCATAAATAATGTATTATTTTTTCTTTCGTATTAGATCTCCACATATATTATGTATTAATAATGTCTAGGGATGTAAGGTCAGGTGATGCGTAACATCACAGCCTCTCCTTGACAAATGTCAACCCCGCCTTCTCGTGGTGCATCCTGTTCCCACTAAAGGGGCTCTGACGACCGCAAATAGCGGTATAACTATACCATCGGGATCAGAGGAAATGCTATCCCACACTCACCAACCCGCTTGGCCAGCGTGGTGAGTTATGGCCAAACACCTCCAAAATGACTCTACAACTTAAATCTTGGCCCTCAGTCTCCGGCAGCTGGAATGTACCTGGCCAAGGCAGCGGCCAGTGCGACATGAAGGCAGAGGGTGCTAAGAATCCCCGGAGGACCGGACTAGGCTGCCATTTGATGCTGACCTTGGCTACCTACAACGGACGCTCCCTATCTTCTGATTCAAGGCTTCTTGAATTGGAAGAGGAACTACAAAGGATCAAGTGGGACATCGTCGGGCTAAGTGAGGTAAGGAGAAAAGGAGAAGATCTCATTGAACTGAAAAGTGGACATCTCTTCTATTATCGTGGGACAGATACTGGCAGAACTAGCGGTGTTGGATTTATAATAAACAAGAAACTGAAGGATAAAGTGGTAGAAGTTGAAAGTTCCTCTGACAGAGCTGCACGACTCGTTATCCAACTATCAAGAAGATACCAGGCTCAGATTATTCAAACTTATGCACCCACCACAAGTCATCCTGAAGAAGAAATTGAAGAATTTTATGAGGAAATTCATCATCTAAATAATAAAGGTAAGCAGCACTTGAAGATAATTATGGGAGATTTCAATGCAAAAATAGGGCACCGGCAACAGAATGAAACTTCAGTAGGTAAATTCGGTCACGGCAACAGAAACCAGCGTGGAAATACTCTCGTTGAGTTTGCAGAGGCAGAAGGGTTTTTCATCTTGAATTCCTTTTTCAAGAAAAAGCCACACAGGAAATGGACATGGAGACATCCAATTGGGACGACAAGTGAAATTGATTTTATTATGTGTAACAAAAAATTCGTCATCGAAGACTGCAGTGTGCTAAACAAGTTCAACACAGGTAGTGACCATAGATTGGTGAGATGTAAAATGCACCTCAACACTAAACTGGAACGTGGCAAGCTCATAAGACAAACAAAATGTATTGACATAACCAACCTTAAAAAACACCATAATACTTTCAAGTTGGAACTGAAGAACAGATTCTCTGCTTTAGAAGGCCTAACATCGGAAGAAGTGGATATTTCGGAAGTTAACAGAAAAGTAACCAAAGCTCTTATGGAAACAGCAACAAAATTAGCTGGGTCTAAGAACAAGTTGCATGTAAACAAATTATCAGGAAAAACCAAAATGTTGATGCAAAAAAGAAGAGAGATGAGGACAACTAAAGAAGATGTGACTTCCAAAGTGGAATATATAGAGCTATGCAAGACAGCACGAAAAAGTATCACTGAAGACGTAAGGAAATTCAACTGTGAGCTAGTGAGGAAAGCAATTGAAAACAACCAAAGCCTAAAGATAGCAAAGGGACATCTCAGTAAGGAAAGAAAACAGATTATGGCTCTGAGAAAAGAAGATGGTTCTATAACAAGAAATAGAGGCGAAATTTTGACAAGAGTGAAAGATTTCTACTCCAAATTATATGAAAGGGATGATACATGTACTCCAGACATCATGAAAGGTACCAGAGTTCTTCCAGTCCTCCCAGCAGAAGTTGCTCATGCAATCAAGAACATGAAGCGGGGGAAAGCTCCAGGAGAAGATGGAATTACTATAGACATCATACAAGAAGCAAGTGGAGAAATTGAAACAGTACTCGCCCAAATTTTCACTCGATGCCTTAATGAAGGGAAGATTCCTGAGGATTGGAACAATGCTACAATGATCCTGCTACATAAAAAAGGTGACATTGAGGATCTCAGGAACTACAGACCTATCAGCCTCCTATCAGTGGTTTATAAAATCTTCACTAAAGTTCTTTCACACCGCTTGAAGGTAACACTGGACATGGCTCAACCGAGAGAACAAGCTGGATTCAGGAGTGGCTACAGCACAATAGATCATATCCATGTACTGAGAGAACTAATTGAAAGAGCGAGGGAATATGAACTTCCATTGTGCATGGCTTTTATCGATTATGAAAAAGCCTTTGATTCGGTGAAACCATCAGCAGTTACCACGGCTCTGAAATCCTGCGGTATTGAAGATGCATACATTAATATTATTAATAACATCTATGAAAATGCAAGTGCAAAGATTCGGCTGTTTGAAAATACAACACACATAAAAATTGGAAAGGGAGTGAGACAAGGTGACACCATATCTCCGAAGCTCTTTAATGCCACATTGGAAAATGTCTTTCAATCACTGAACTGGGAAAACAAAGGGATAAAGATTAATGGAGATTATCTAACCCACCTTCGTTTTGCTGATGACGTAGTCATTTTTGCGACTACCCCATCAGAGCTGCAGAGTATGATCCAGGAACTTGCTGACAAGAGTAAAGAAGTGGGATTAAAAATGAACTTTCAGAAGACAAAAGTGATGTTCAATGCTTTTACAAGAAATGAAGATTTATCGATTGATGGAGAAAAACTGGAGATAACAGATACGTATGTTTATCTTGGACAGCAGATATCAAGTGAGGGTCACATTGATGAAGAAATTAATCGGCGTACAAAACTTGCCTGGAGAGCTTTTGGAAGAAACAGCATAATTTTCAAGAGCAATATGCCATTATGTCTTAAAAGAAAAGTGTTTGATCAATGCATCCTTCCAGTGCTTACGTATGGTGCAGAGACGTGGACCTTAACTAAAAGAGACATACAAAGGCTGCAGACAACTCAAAGAAGCATGGAGAGGTGCATGCTTGGTATAACCAGGAGAGAGAAGAAGAGGAACTCGTGGATCCGAAAAATGACGAGAGTGGAAGACATCATGATCAGAGTTAAATCCCTGAAATGGCAATGGGCTGGACATACTGCCAGAAGGACAGACCATAGATGGACAGCCGAAATTTTAGATTGGATTCCAAGGGACAGGAAAAGACCCAGAAAAAGACCACATGGGAGATGGGTGGATGAAATTCGTAAATATGCGGGAGTGACATGGAGGAGACTGGCACAAGACAGACCGTTGTGGAGGAAACTTGGGGAGACCTTCGTCCAGCAGTGGATTGATAATGGTTGACAATGATGATGATGATGAATAATGTCTATATATGGATAGTATATGATGTATTGTGTATGTTAAGCGTAAATTTATAAATATTTACACAATAGTGAATTTGAATTCAAGCTTTCATAAAATGATGGACTGGCTCAAACTGATGTAAACTGATGCACAAATCTCACAACCTATATGAAACAGTTTTAATAAAACTGAACTCTTTGTGAAAACTGGTATTATTACATGAATGACATACAGTAGTGGCCAAAATTGTGGAAACCTTTTGGAAATAGTGTATTTTTGAGGTTTGATGGCTCATAACACCACTTTGTTTTGGAGTAATACCATAAAATTATATATCAATGGAAAGATAATTTCATCAAGAATGTAATGCAATAAATTTTATGAAGGGTTTTGTATTAGAACAGCAGTTATAAAGAAGAAAAGTGAAACACATAGAAAAAATGAGACAAAAATTCTCACCATGTTAGTTAATACTTAGTTGGGTAACCTTTAGCATTAATTACAGCCTCACAACGCCTTCTCATGGGGTGAACCAAGTTTTTTAGTTCTGCAGCTGTTATAATGTGAAACCAAGATTGAATTATTGCTTCTATTAATTGGGTTTTATTGCTGGGTTGCTTCTGACTAACAAGTTTCTTTAGTCGGCTCCATAGATTTTCGATGGGGTTAAGGTCTGGGCTATTCCCAGGCCATTCCAGCAGTGGAATATGATTATCTTGAAACTACTTTTTGCACACAGCAGCAACATGACATGGAGCTGAATCCTGTTGAAATATAAACGCTTCATTTGCCTTGGAAAAGATCACGTGCGGAAAGCTTCCGTTTGGGCTCAAGTATTTCATTAATGTATTTTTGGCCATTTATATTCCCATTAATGACACAAATTCTGCCCTCACCTTTTTATGTCATACAACCCCAGCTCATGACACTAACTGGGTGTTTCATGGTACATATAATGCAATCAGGATGCAAATCTTCTCCGATTCTCCTCCTTATGTATTTTATGCCATCACTACCAAACAGGGAGGTTTTGGTCTCATCACTCCAAATAACACTGTCCGATTGCTCCGCTGTCCAGTTAACATGGGTTTTAGCCCAGTTTAATCTTTTTAACCTTTTTCTGAAAAATGAAAATGGCTTTTTTCGTGGAATTCTAGCTTTCAGATCAAATTTCTGCAGTCTGCGCCGAACAGTCCTTACACCCAACTTCACATTGCATTGTTCCATTTTATCTTGTATACACCCAGATGATTTTCTTCTGTCACCTAGGCACAGTCTCTTAATTTTCTATCATCACTTGCTGTTGTGCATCTTTTCCTGCCTTTACCAGCCAGGTTTTGTTGTGACTGAGTCTCCTTATACCTATTAAGAAATTTAGAAATGACACCTTTGTTTAATTTTCCACCAATGTTTCTTCTAATTTGTTCATAACTCAAGCCTTGTTCACTTAATAGTACTATTTTACATCGCTTTCTGGGTGACCAGTCAACTCTTTGCGCAATTTCTTTAATTTTATTATGTTTTACAAGCTCACTAAATGAAAGAACACACACACACAAAAAAAAAAAAACCCAACCAACTTGATAGCAATCACATAACACACTGACAAATGTCCTCCTCTCAGCTCCAAGACATGACATCAATAGCTGAATCTACTGTGACCTGATTGGCTCATTGCCAAAACAAGATGACACCTGATTGGCTCTCTAAACACTCATGCTCATTGGCTACATTCACGTGAAGGAAAGCTACTTCATATCAACCTAAGCAAATTGTGCTCCATTTTTCTGGTTATGTGGCTATAACTTTTCACAGAATACAGATAATTGAACAAACTTTGTTGCATTACATTTTTGATGAAATTATCTTTTCATTGATATATAATTTTATGGTGTTACTCCAAAAACAAGTGGTGTTATAAGCCATCAAACCTCAAAAATACACTTTTTCCAAAAGGTTTCCACAACTTTGGCTACTACTATACAGGGTGTCCAAGAATTATTGGACACATTAGAAAATTATGTGCAAAAAAAACTATGAGCATTGTCTGTTTTTCTATGTCACGTATTACTAGCAGTTTCTATATTTTTGTTTTGCAGAATTGTTATTCCCAGAATCCGATAGATGGTGCTAGGTGTGGCCTGATGAGGAATGTATGAGAAATGCCCAATCAGTAGTCATGTCATTATATCTCATGTGATTCTATCATAGAGTTATTACTATTTCATAAACAAATAACATCGAATTCCAAGTACATAGAAATAGAAAACCTGAAAACATCATTAATATCATTCCTGAGAACTCTTACCACCCAGCATCTTACAAATTTGCAGCTTTCCGATCATATATTAATAGAGCGTTTACTCATACATCTAATGCCCAACTACTAAAAAATGAATTAAATTGGATAAAGAACACGCCAATATACTTCGGATATGATGTGAAGAAAATAAATAAGCTTATTAATAGATGCAACCCTAGAAATAAACTACAAAGGAGTACAGACTCAACAGGAAATAAAATTTTGTGGATCATTACCATATATACAGGAGATCACAACTATTATGAAGAAAACATGTAACAAATTTGACCTAGATTTTGGTGTACGAACGAGAAATGTAACGAAATATCTTAGTAACTATCACAGAAAGACCCCAATCTTACAAAAAGCGTGTGTCTACTCCATACCAATAATAAATAATCAAAATAAAATTGTCAACCAATATATAGGCAATACAAAAAGAAATGTTAAAACCAGATTGACTGAACACATGAAGAACTGGAGCAGAAGAGAGAATAAAACAGCACTTATTGATTTCTGTTTGGATAATCAATGTGTACCCTATTGGGAAGGAATTGCAATATTAAACCAGCAGAATAATATGAGAACAATACAAGTAGCAGGAGCAGTATTAATAAATAAGACCAAACCATTTAACTGCAATAATAACAGTCCATATGACCGTTCGTATGCTTGGAGGAACCTGACTGAAACTGAGAAGAAATTGAATAGGGAGAGGAGAGAGAGAGGAAAAGAAAAAGGAAGGGTGAGAATGGCATAGATGAAGATAAAGTTGATGCGACTTGACACTAGATGGCATTGACAATGGGTTACATGAGGAACATGCGCACTGTGGACACAAGACTTTCAGATAGCAGACTTTGACAGAGGGTGTGAAGTCTCCGTTGAAAATGCCAGGGTAGAGCCTAGGTGAAACGCGCGTCCGGCGATTGAGACTGTGGACGATATGGGGTGGTGTATATAATAATTTTAACTGGAATTTTTTAAAGCTTTTTAATTTTTTTATGAACCTGACCTAGCTTCAAGGGGGGGGGATTGGTGTCCATGTGTGTGTGTGTGTGTGTGTGTGTGTAGTGGTGGTGAAGAGGGACACTTTTCCTCCTAGGGACATAATTCCGTCTTTCAAAACTTTTGAAAACAGAAGTTAGACAGAGTAAAGGTTTCTTCCGTAATCGTAATTTTTTGTCTTCTTCTCACAATGATTCCTTCTGCCCAGCATTGTTGTAAATGCTACTGAAATATTTGTTTCCAAAAAGTACAGCCACCAAAAAACTTTGCCATATATTCATGCCCATTAAAGAAGCAGAGAACTACTGAAAATGTGCATGCCCAGTCACTTTGTGATTTTGATTAAGGTACTGTTTTAAATAGTTCAAATATATCTCCATTGTAACTTGATTATCATTATTTACTGATTGAAACTGAATATATTTACTTAAAGATTTGATTAATTAAAAAATAGCTACATTTTAGGTCTAATTCTACAATTGAAAGTTGTGAGACATGTCTTAAAACTATGATTTTTAAATATAGCTTGTGTGTTAACTCGTGAAAACTTATTTCTTAGAAAGCCATATATTCATACAGCATTGCACATGCCAATTGCTCTGCAAGTGGCAAAAGCAAAAAATATGCTGGTAGCAGTCAAGTCACCTGAAGACTGATGTAAAGAAAGAAGTGATGTATATACCCCATTTAGATTCTGGCAATTCATTCTAAAACTGGAACTACAGAGGGTGAGTTGAAAGTTTTGCAATATTTCAGGGTTCATACTCATTTTTAAGAATTAAAATTTAGCACTTTTTAAGCACCATTCAAAATTTTTTAAGGACTCCCGGAATTTTACGTATATCAGGGATCATAGCATACTTCTGGAAAATTTTAGGTAGGAATTTTAGAACTTTTTAGAAAAATTTTAGGAAAATTTTAGGAGTGTATTTCAATAAAAACTAGATGTATATTTGTATACATCTAGTAAAACAACTTTGTATACATTGTAAAGAGTTTGCTTCACACCCTTCAACCATATATACTGATAGACTGCACATGACATCAAAATTTCTGGCTCCAACATAAAATCACATGACATCAGTCAAAAAGATGGGTTACACCTGCTGTGCTTATGGTTGCTCTGAGCGATATGGTAAAGAAAGTTCTATGATTTTTCATGGGTAAGAAACGAATTAAATACCTAAGTCAATAAAGTTCAATTACTTAACCAGAAACTTGCAGCTATTGATATAAAAATATAGTAACTTAAGAAAAAAATAATGGAATGCATGTTCCAAATTCTTCGCAAATGTTCATCACATTATAAATCACAAAATGTAAACAACCCGATCATGCATGTATATAGCTCATAAGTAAACTTACCTGAAGAGTTTTCATTATATATGAGGCGCATTCACATAATACACCGAAAACACTGAAGTTCTGCAGCGTAAATTAGTAATCATAACAGCATTTTTACACGAAATTTGGAGTCTGATGATGACGTGCCCAATGTTTGAGCCATGGCGGCTTTGATGCAGCTATTGCCAATGCGCAGTCCATTAGTATATATGATCGAAGTTCACACCCAAATTTTTTGCATAACGTCTAATGTCTAAAGTTTAAGTATGATTTACTTCTAATGTTCAGTTCTTATCTTTTCACGTGTTATTATCATATTCAAGTATATTTACCACATTCAAGTTTCACTTTGAACATTAATATGCTGCTGAACCAGAAGCAATTCACGATTTTCACAGTAAAGTTTTCAGTTTCACATTAAATTATAATATCCTAAAAAGGTAATTGAAAACCAAGAACTATGTACAATTGTTCACTGAATTACTTTTTTCATATTATTGTTTTAACCTTTTCCTGATAAGCCTATCTTTTTCTGCTTCCACCACAACTAATTTACTTTCAGTTTTCTTTATTTCAGCTGAACCTTGTATGATCAAGTTAGAGGCAACTACTATTTCAACAGTATTTTGTTTTTCTACAGCTTTTCTCATTTTTTCTGTTCCCTCTTGAATTACTGCTAGGGAGGCTTCTTTATCTTTTTTAAGCCTATTTATTTCTGCATCATTTTCTTTTATTTTGTCATCAAACTCAGCTTTTCTTTTTTTCTCTAGCTGCTTTTCCTTATTTTCCCTCTTTCTGCTTCCTTTCTTTTACCTTTTTTGATTCTTCTTCCTTCAGCTTATCAACATAATCTTTATAAAATTTATGTGAATCACGAACACTATTTAACAAATTTCTTGTTATGGGAACTTTACTTACACATCCATAGTGTTTAATGGCCCCTTTAACTATTCTTAATGATGTTATAGTTGAGTCTTTTAAGTTAGCCTTGTCCTTCCTTAACAGAGCAGTGTTAACCAAAAATCCCCTTTCTGCATCAGCATTACCATAAGGTAAAACTAAAATTGACTTGATGAGTTTAGCAAGATTTAAGTATTTTTCTTTTCCGCTAGAGTCTTTAATACTAAATATATTACGCCAGTAATGACCAATCCGCACTGGAATATGCCCTTCCTCTGAAAATTTCACTAGTTCATCTAGAGTTGGCTTATCGCAATTTAAAAGTTTCCACTCTTCTCTTACTCTATCAATTTGTTCCTCAGAAAGATGCAAAACACTTGAAATTTTGGTTATTTCCGAAAGTCCTTCAGTGACTGAAAGTTGAGTTGACTCTTTCTTTGGTTCTTTTACCTTTAAAACTTCTATGTCTCTTAGCTTTTGATTGCAGAATGGCAAATTTGACTTTAAATATTTTGTGGTTGCAATTAGTGATGATCTTACATCTAAGAGAAATAATTTCTGCCTGGTCTCCTGAACATTCCTGAGGAGATTTTTTGTCTTCATACCAACTTCTAACTCCCCTAGTTTTTTCCATGAATTTTTGTTTTCAAAATCTACATTCTTTAGGTCTTCTCCAAATTTCCCTGCAATAACATCATCTTGGATAAACTGAGCCATAACATTCCTCATTAAAGTATTTAAATCAGAATATAACTGGTGTATTTTTGGTTCTTCACTCTGATAACATAATGAAAACTTTTCAAAATTATGGTGTGAAAATGAAATTAATGCTAAATAGCAAGGAGTTAGCTCATTTTTCAGGAAACAGTGAATTCTTTTATACCTTGCCGAATTGCGTAGTTGTTTTTCAAATAATTTTTGAGATGGTAAGAAGTTTAAAAGATATTCTGTAATATTTAGCCATTGATCCAAGAGCCTCTGGGCTACAGGACCAACGGTTAACCATCTGTTGCTGACATGACGCAAAAGAAATTTGGCTGTGACCAATGTTATATCCTCGACAGATTTATAATCCTCTCGTCTTGCAGCACTACTCTTTAAAAAGTAATGCATATCAGTAGCAAATTCGTCAAAATCTATATTTAAGCTTGTCAAAAAAATTTTAAATGCATTACTAACAACATGCATGTTGCAAAAACCTAGTTCCAAAGATTTCTGGCCTGTTTCTTGTTTTACAACTTCATTGAATTTGCGTAAAAAGCACTTATTTACATTTGGGCTGTCCATGGATACACAAATAATTCTGTTCAACGAAATATTGAAGGATGATAACACATCAAGAATTTCTTTTAGCAAAATATCTGCTGTTGCATGACCCAGAAAAATGCTTGTTAGGTATCGGCAAGAAACTGAATTTATTTCTGAAGACCAGTACCTGAGATACACATCCAACTGCCGTTTCACTTGTGTATTTGTAGTTTCATCAAATGCTATAGTAACCTTTCCTGGGCTACTAGATGCAATGTCTTTTTTCAAATCCTCTTCAAAATATTTTGACAATCCATGTGATATCACATAAGCAACTTTTTTCTTTAAGTTGCATTTTGGCTGCAATAGCAGAATCAGGAAACATTTCTTTGAAAAGTTCAACTGTTTCAGTGCATGAAACAAAAGACATTGTCCTTAGCAACTTTCATGGCCCATAATGCTTCGGCTTTAGCCAACTGTAAATCATGACTCAGTACTTCACTAATATTTGTTTTGGGCTGAAGATCCCGTCCTCCAAAGGCTTTCACAGGATGGACTTATTTTGAAATTTACTTTGAAATTTCTGCAAATGTTTTTTTCCTTTATGATGCGCTTTTACTTGTGAAAAGCCACTATTACAAATATTGAAAATTTCTGAACACAATATACACTTGGCAGAAAATATTGTTTCAGTTGCAGAACACCATTCTTTCAACTTCACTCCGTCCAATTCTTTGGCGAGCCACGCATCTTGAAATTTCGTTTTGGATTTAGGCATCTTAAACACTTGTATTTACTAACCAGAAAATGAAAGGGAAGTACAAAAACACTTTCCAATATTGCAAAACCAGACAACTTCCCGAAGTTTGGCTGTGAGGATGTCAGAAGATAGAAAAAAAAAAAAAAAAAAAAGCAGGTCACCACTAGAGAACTGAACCTGCACACAGCACAAAGAACACCATAAAAGACGCAAAACCAGAAACTATCATATGCATCTCATGCAAGTTCAGTCAAAGTGAGTCGGAGCCGAGATATATTGTGCATCGAAGGTCGCTGTCGCCGACGCACGATCGAAGGTCAATGATCACGTGCTCTACTGCCTGCCACGATAACACTCAGCTACCATCCCATCGTCATTACCGGAGGTTACGGAAGGAGACCACATGTTTCCTCTTTGCTTCCACCCACCTGCGGTTTACAATAACAAAACATCAGCAGAAAGAGGAGGTTCCACAAGGCATGTACAAAAATAAAGTATGATCTTCTGCGTGCCACGGAGTTCGTCTGGAAAGCGCAAACCAGGGGTGAAAATGACCTCTCCCCTTTTCCCTTAGATCTCTTGTTACTCTCGAAAACTGTCTGAAGGCACAAAAGTGGAGCGCCCGCCCTGAAGCAAGTGCATCTCGATGGCATCATTTTCCCTCCCTTCAAGCAGCACAGCATATAGACTGTGTTTCTACAATAACAGGTCTTTTTACCTTACCGTAATGGTAAATTTATTGGCGCTAATAACGGTTGTATTTTTAATAAATAAGCTTACGAAAATTTTAGGAAGAATAGCAAATTTTAGGTATAATTTTAGGAATTTAAGGAGGGTCACAAAATATTAGGAATTTTAGGAATTTTAGGAGGAATGCGATCCCTGCGTATATACATATAATAATTGTCCTTTCAGTGTGCGTGTATGAAAAAATATATATATATACAAAATTACACTGAAAGGACAATTTATTATACTAGTACATACCCACATAATGATGTGCAAGTCCACCTTTTGCTTTCACAACAGCAGTAAACCACCAGTTCCAATGTTGTGGCATGGAATCTACAATTGTTGGAAATGTTCTGGCAATAATTTGGCCAATGATTCCAGGATAGCAGACAGTAAAGTGATGAAAGTTGCCAGTGGTGGGTTTTAGGTTCTAATGCATTGCTCAGCCAGAACCAGCTATATGCTAACAGGCTCCATCCTTTTTAATACTACATATACCGTCAGATTCACCCAAATCTGCATAAAAACTCAGCTACCCTTGTAAAATCAAGTTCTACTGTCATTTAACTTCTTCATAAAGACAGGTATCCTCTTGCTTCTCCAGAAGTTTATGTGCCATTCCAATATTGTCTGTATATTGGAACATGCTTTACTTATAAACAGCTCTTATCAAAATGTCAACAAAAGAATTGGACACAAAACTGATATCCCATTGTCTAAAGACAATACAGCTATTGTCTGTGGAATCATACCGGAAAAACTTGATGTATGCAACTATAGTATTAATCATGTAAACAATGACATAGAAAAATATTCTTTTAGATGTAGAAATAATATTCTAATAATCATTTTGTTATTTTATCACGTTAAATGTCAGACTTTTAACTTCATCCCTATTTTGAAATAGAAAAATTTTAGACATTTTTCAGGTCCATGTGTTTTTCAGAAATTTTTCCTTCAGTCTCACCTAACTAATGAATTTTTTTCTAGCAGTTTTCCCAAGACTGTTTGACCTTATAAACAAAGAAATGTCTCTAGCAGACTCTACTTTCTCTGCAAGAATATCAGCAGATGCTTGAGTCTCAGCAATATTTAACTGCAAACACACCTTTTTATGTTTTAGATAATCAACTTCTTCAATTAAATTCCTCCTTTTTGGATACTTTCATTTTTCTGCTTGGCTCGCTGATCTTCTAAATGCTGCATATACTTCATTCGAGCAGAAGATGCTGCAGTTCTCATTTCCTTAGTTATCTTAATACCAGAAATGTCACCATAAGACTTAATATGGGCATAAATAAGTCACTGTGAAATATATGATGCTTCTTTTAGGTTTTCAGCTTCTATCAATTTATTGATGGAAAATCTTTCCACTGAGGCTTGCCCATGAGAAAGGATCATCATTATCTTGACTACGTGCCATAATTTGATATACTTGCTGTCTCTCATGAAATGCAAACTTAAGAAAGCATCAAGAAACAGTTCTTTTGGTTCAAAATTCAGGAATTCCAATGATGATTGTTTTACAACATTTTCCAGAAAGTCCTTGAACTGTACTAACACCTCATCCCAATCTTTAACTAGAATTTGCTTTTTTTGAGCCAAATATAACACTGCTCTTTTCATTTGATTGTAACACTTGCCTCCATTACTGGCCATTTGTCTGGGATCAATACATGCAGCATTGTGAATTAAAGAACAATTCACAGGGCACTTGATCATAAGGTCTTCCAACATTTTTAGAACAAGTGACTGACACTCATGTTTTAAAGTGAGTGCATCTTTTTCTGTTACTTCTTTTTTACAAAGCTTTTCCTTCAACAGTTTGTCACCTATAAACCTAATGCTGACTTTGCTTACTGGTGCATAATAACTTTTATTTAAAAAAACAAACTTACAAAGGTTTTCAACAGTAGAAATTCTATTCAAGTGCTCAGTTGTCAAAACATTATAAAACTAAGACACTGGTTTACAAGTTTTAGAACATCAGCCGCAAAAAAGAAAAAAGCAAAAGAGTGGTTTATCACTTTGGTACAGTTTCAGAAAAGTTCCAAAAATTTTGCAACAGACAAAATTTTTTTTTTTTTAGCTTATTTTTAGTGGCTTGAGCTACTGTATCAAAAGATGTACATGTTACTTTAGAAAATATCTCCCTTTCCACATTTTTAACATATATCACTATGTCATTTAAAATTTCAACTGCCCTTTCAGCAGCTGGAGTATTCTCTAACCAACGGCAATTTCAAAACTTCACAGGCATTTTTTTCAAATAAAATGATTTTAAGAAGTCTTCTCTTCGTGCAGGTGAATTCTTAAAAAGCCAATGTAAAGCCATTAAAAGTGATGAAATGTTCCAATCAGTGACTGTTGCCCCTTTTCTAAAGGCATTGTTCAATATATGAAACACACAGCTCGCTATGGATACACATTCCAAATTGTATTCCTTGCTTAGATCCTTCCATAAAAAGTCATAGAATTTCCAATTCACGAATGGCCCATTCATAGATATCTGTAGTAGCTTGAACAAATCTAATTTTTCAACTGCTGTATAAGAATGCAGTTAAAATGTCATCAGCTGTTGAATGTCAAATAAAAACAGATGCTAAGTACTGTGTTCAAACTTTATTTTCAGGATGCCAAAATCTCACATGAATATCCAGTTGCTTTCGTTAGTTAGTGGTGTTGAGTGTTTCATCAAAAAGTAATATATAATGACTAATGTTATCAAAACATTTAAGTAACAGCTCCTTGAAATATGGTGCCAGACCAAAGTGGCAAAGGTATGCACACTTTCTTTCTCCACAAGAGAACTGTTTGGCAATAGCACTATTTGGAAACATACTGGAGAACAGTTTACCAGTGCCTTCGCAAGATTTATACGAGTAATGGCTGTGGATGCATTTATCATTGCATTTCAGCATCTAGCACGTGTTTCCTTGTGGTGAAGGGAATCACAGTAGATATATCACCTGACTTGGAAGTCGATGAAGTCCCTGCAATTGAAGTCAGTGGTAAGCTTGAAGGCTTGTAGAATTCATCTAACAGACATACAGATTTCCATTTAGCTTCACTGAGAGAGCAATGTTTTTTTCCCTGGAAAACAAAATAAAATTATTACAGCAAAAAGAAAAAGAAATAGAGCCAAATATAGAAACATTAAAAATGAATAGGTTACAGAAAAATTCATAAGTGCACAAACAGTGGATTTAAACCAAAATCTAATTAACACACATATCTAAACCCTCCAACATCAAAGTTCATTTGAAAAACCTGCTCGTGGCTTTTGTATTATGCTGGCCAGGACCGCATATACAGACCCATGCTCTGTCAAATTACCAGGTAAGAAAAACTGGGCAGAAATGGATAACCAATGCCACAAATGGCAATAATAAATGTGATGAAAGAACATTTTCCTGACATCGAAGAGTATGTGAACAGTTTGGAGAATTTGTACGAGCAATTCATTTCCTAACAAATGGAACCTAAAGAAACGTGTACAGATCCTGTTATTACTGAGGTTTTAGTTAAAATTGATGACTGCTAGAAAAATATTGAATCGACAAGTAGAATTGCAAAGTTACGGGTAAATCTTTTGAAAACTATTGATCTAATTCTTCAGTTTATACTTGCTGAAAGGTCAGGGAACTTGAAAATGCACTTGAGTGCTACCACCAAAATGCTTCCATATTTCCATGTTGCAGGACACTTGTCATATGCAAAGTCAGCCCATTTATATGTTCAGCAAATGATGAAGATAGGTTCAAATCTGTCAGAGAAAAAGCTTGTTTACTAATAAAGGATACTTCACTGTGAGAAGGATTGTAAAGTTTTGGTCTGGTACCTAGACGGACATGTGTATAAGGCAGTATCTTATGCGTGCTATGAAAGCAATTAGAGATCCTACACATGGAAGAGATATAACAGGCAGCACACTATTGAAATGGGCCTTGGGAAATCTTTTTTCTTGAAAATTCACGAATCTACGGTGAATTCTTGGGAACTTCAATAACATTTACTGAACAACACACTGACCTATGTGAGTCATGAAAACTAAGAGATCAGCCCGACATTGAAAATTTCACTTTGTGGCTTAAGCAGCACAACCGGTTCACAAAACTGTCTGGAGAACTCATGTGTTTGTCATCCGGTTTGGTGTCTGATGAATCTGTAAATTGTGACCAAGTTTATCAGGTAATAGTTGCTGCAATAGAGGAAATGAAAGGAAAATTTTTGGAGAGCTGAAACTTCACAGAAAAGACATAATCAGAACACAAGCAAAGCACAAATCTGTGAAACTTTGTTCGAAAGAGGTTAGTGTAAATCTCCAACAGCTGATTAACTGAATCGTGCGTGTGTGTGTGTGTGTGTGTGTACTGAACAGCTGTTTAACTGAATCTTGTGTGTGTACCTGTTCATTTGTGCTTACAAGTTATGGAAAAAAACAACAGCCATTGTTTCTGATGGATATACCCTGAGTATTCTACAATAAAACCAGAAAACAAAATAGAAGAGCAGAAAAAAAAAAAACCTTCATGTGACATCACTTTTGAAGAAAACACAAGTATGACAGCAAAAGAGGATTCTATAATAGGAACAAGAAAAGATTAGCAATTTCAGCAGCATCAGAACTAGAAAAAATTATTTACCAATTTTTGTTTCTGAAAAAGATGCTGATGTAGAATACTAAGGGCAGGGTTTGAAAAACTAAACAGTTTCTCTAAGTTGTTGTCAGGGGCTCAGACACAGATCTACTAGTGTTGTGTTAGTTGCTCTCGCTCCTGAAAATAAATCTATTTATTTCTGTAAATAAAAATGTAGTAAAAGCTTTTCAAAAGTTTTTTACAGAATAGAAAGTTTGATTGAGCAGTACAGCGAAATTAGAAAACTTCTGCTGTTTGCTCACGCAATAAGTGATTGTGACATGACATCATGCTTTAATGAATTGGGAAAAGTCAAAGCCATTGAAATGATAAAAGCATCATCTGAGTCTGAGAGCCAAACTAGGATCTTTACTCAAGAAGGAATTCTTCAAGAAGAACTGTTTGTCAATGGAGAAAAATCCATCCTTTCATTGTATGGTATGAGCAATACTAGAATTTGAACAAAGCTCGTTACTTTTGATTCAAGACCTTAACAAGAAAGTCAGCTTTGAAATCAAATTTTAACCTGGTGAAATTTCCTTCAACATCAAAAGCATCTCATCAACATCTTCTGAGGGTTTATTTACAAGAACTAGGGGAGGTTAGGACAAACTTCTGGCAAGTGATTAGTGATGAAAGTTAGAATACCTGGAATTAAACAGAGGAAAGAAGAAAGTGGAGGTCTATTCCTATCCCAAATACCTTTTGCCCTGGATAAACTTCTATGCATCATGTCCTGTAGCTGTAAATCAGCATGTGGGAAATATTGTGGATGTTGAAAATCTGAATTAAATTGCACTGCAATGGCCTATCATGCTACAACTCATCTGGTTTTAGTGAAGAAAGTGATACCCTTTTTGGTGAGTAAGTATGAATAGATTGTAAATTGAAACTGCAAATATTGATTATGCCTGGACAATGGAAGTGGTACTGCCCCCTATGTCCACATGGAGCAATATTTTCTGAAGAGTCATGGGTGCAAACATGTTGATATATATCATCATCATCACCATTGTCAACCATTATTAATCCACTGCTGGACGAAGGTCTCCCCAAGTTTCTTCCACAACGGTCTGTCTTGTGCCAGTCTCCTCCATGTCACTCCAGCATACTTTCAAATTTCATCCACCCATCTCCCATGTGGTCTTCTTCTGGGTCTTTTCCTGTCCCTTGGAATCCAATCTAAAATTTCGGCTGTCCATCGATGGTCTGTCCTTCTGGCAGTATGCCCAGCCCATTGCCATTTCAGGGCTTTAACTCTGATCATGATGTCTTCCACTCTTGTCATTTTTCGGATCCACGAGTTCCTCTTCTTATCTCTCCTGGTTAACCCAAGCATGCACCTCTCCATGGCTCTTTGAGTTGTCTGCAGCCTTTGTATGTCTCTTTTAGTTAAGGTCCACGTCTCTGCACCATACGTAAGGACTGGAAGGATGCATTGATCAAACACTTTTCTTTTAAGACATAATGGCATATTGCTCTTGAAAATTATGCTGTTTCTTCCAAAAGCTCTCAAGGCAAGTTTTGTACGCCGATTAATTTCTTCAATGTGACCCTCACTTGATATCTGCTGTCCAAGATAAACGTACGTGTCTGTTATCTCCAGCTTTTCTCCATCAATCGATAAATCTTCATTTCTTGTAAAAGCACTGAACATTCCTTTTGTCTTCTGAAAGTTCATTTTTAATCCCACTTCTTTACTCTTGTCAGCAAGTTCTTGGATCATACTCTGCAGCTCTGATGGGGTAGTTGCAAAAATGATTATGTCATCAGCAAAACGAAGGTGGGTAGATAATCTCCATTAATCTTTATCCCTTTGTTTTCCCAGTTCAGTGATTGAAAGACATTTTCCAATGTGGCGTTAAAGAGCTTCGGAGATATAGTGTCACCTTGTCTCACTCCCTTTCCAATTTTTATGTGTGATATATTTTCAAACAGCCGAATCTTTGCACTTGCATTTTCATAGATGTTATCAATAATATTAATGTATGCATCTTCAATACCGCAGGATTTCAGAGCCATTGTAACTGCTGATGGTTTCACCGAATCAAAGGCTTTTTCATAATCGATAAAAGCCATGCACAATGGAAGTTCATATTCCCTCGCTCTTTCAATTAGTTCTCTCAGTACGTGGATATGATCTATAGTGCTGTAGCCACTCCTGAATCCAGCTTGTTCTCTCGGTTGAGCCATGTCCAGTGTTAAATTCAAACGGTGTGAAAGAACTTTAGTGAAGATTTTATAAACCACTGATAGGAGGCTGATAGGTCTGTAGTTCCTGAAATCCTCAATGTCACCTTTTTTATGTAGCAGGATCATTGTAGCGTTGTTCCAATCCTCAGGAATCTTCCCTTCATTAAGGCATCGAGTGAAAATTGGGGCGAGTACTGTTTCGATTTCTCCACTTGCTTCTTGTATGATGTCTACAGTAATTCCATCTTCTCCTGGAGCTTTTCCCCGTTTCATGTTCTTGATTGCATGTGCAACTTCTGCTGGAAAGACCAGAAGAACTCTGGTATTGGTACCTTTCACGATGTCTGGAGTACATGCATCATCCCTTTCATATAATTTGGAGTAGAAATCTTTCACTCTTGTCAAAATTTCGTCTCTATTTCTTGTTACAGAACCATCTTCTTTTATCAGGGCCATGATCTGTTTTCTTCCCTTGCTGAGATGTCCCTTTGCTATCTTTAGGCTTTGGTTGCTTTCCTCACTAGTTCACAGTTGAATTTCCTTACGTCTTCAGTGATACTTTTTCGTACTGTCTTGCATAGCTCTATATATTCCACTTTGGAAGTCACATCTCCTTTAGTTGTCCTCATCTCTCTTCTTTTTTGCATCAAAATTTTGGTTTTTCCTGATAATTTGTTCACATGCAACTTGTTCTTAGACCCAGCTAATTTTGTTGCTGTTTCCATAAGAGCTTTGGTTACTTTTCTGTTAACTTCAGAAATATCCACTTCTTCCGATGTTAGGCCTTCTAAAGCAGAGAATCTGTTCTTCAGTTCCAACATGAAGGTATTATGGTGTTTTTTAAGGTTGGTTATGCCAATACATTATGTTTGTCTTATGAGCTTGCCACGTTCGAGTTTAGTGTTGAGGTGCATCTTACATCTCACTAATCTATGGTCACTACCTGTGTTGAACTTGTTTAGCACACTGCAGTCTTCTATGACGATTTTTTTGTTACACATAATAAAATCAATTTCACTTGTCGTCCCATTTGGGTGTCTCCATGTCCATTTCCTGTGTGGCTTTGTCTTGAAAAACGCGTTCATGATGAAAAACCCTTCTGCCTCTGCAAACTCTACGAGCGTATTTCCAGGCTTGTTTCTATTGCCGTGACTAAATTTACCTACTGAAGTTTCATTCTGTTGCTGTTGCCCTATTTTTGCATTGAAATCTCCCATAATTATTTTCAAGTGCTGCTTACCTTTATTATTTAGATGACGAATTTCCTCATAAAATTCTTCAATTTCTTCTTCAGGATGACTTGTGGTGGGTGCATAAGTTTGAATAATCTGAGCCTGGTATCTTCTCGAGAGTTGGATAACGAGTCTTGCAGCTCTGTCAGAGGAACTTTTAATTTCTACAACTTTATCCTTCAGTTTCTTGTTTATTATAAATCCAACACCACTAGTTCTGCCAGTATCTGTCCCACAATAGTAGAAGAGATGTCCACTTTTCAGTTCAATGAGATCTTCTCCTTTTCTCCTTACCTCACTCAGCCCGACGATGTCCCACTTGATCCTTTGTAGTTCCTCTTCCAATTCAAGAAGCCTTGAATCAGAAGATAGGGAGCGTCCATTATACGTAGCCAAGGTCAGCATCAGATGGCAGCCTAGTCCGGTCCTCTGAGGATTCTTAGCACCCTCTGCCTTCATGTCGCACTGGCCGCTGCCTTGGCCAGGTACATTCCAGCTGCCGGAGACTGAGGGCCAAGATTTAAGTTGTAGAGTCATTTTTGAGGGGTTTGGCCATAACTCACCATGCTGGCCAAGCGGGTTGGTGAGTGTGCGATAGCATTTCCTTTAATCCTGATGGTATAGTTATACCGCTATTGGCGGTCGTCAGAGCCCTTTTAGTGGGAACAGGATGCACCACGAGAAGGCGGGGTTGACATTTGTCAAGGAGAGGCTGTGATGTTACGCATCACCTGACCTTACATCCTGATATCATCATCATCATTGTCAACCATTATCAATTTTAAAACTTTGAAAATTGAATATAAAAAGTATTGTTTTTTTAAATTGTTTTTTTTTTATGTATTTATTAAAATTAAGCAATATATATATTAGCTATTAAAATTAAGACAAAATTGCAATTTTTTAGTGCTTAATTTGGGGATTAAAATTAAAAAAAATTACATCGTTATGACCATTGGTTATGGAGATACAAGTCAGTTTCTTAAAGTCTGCAAATGTGAAGTTCCCCAGCAAAAACACAAGTGTTGGGAAACTGCTGGCCACCAGCTGGCAGTGATGGGTCACTGCTGGCCGAAATCTGCCGCTCATGGCCCGGCAGCGGTCCGTTGGTGGCAGCCATTGATGGCCCTGCAACATCGCCGTGAACTATGGGCCTCCAAGCAAGTGCTACTAGTGGCCCGTAGCTGGCAACCCATGAAACCCCAACACCAGGTGAAAGCAATGGAAATGGCATGCGTAGAAGCAACACGTGCTGTGTCTCTCATGGTACCAGTTAGTTGAAGAAGACGCTATCGCCATCATGTTATTTTAATGGATGTTAAGAAAAAAAAAAAAAGCATAAGTAGAGAGGCGAATTAATTTCCTAATGAAATGCCACGTCAACAAAGATATCAGATTAAGCCATGAAATACTAGATTACGGCCATAAAATACACCCACTCCATTCCCATGAACAACAAGAAATAATTTCAGTGTAATCTTTTGTTTTAACATTCACTAAACTGCTTGAAACAAAAGTCCTGGAAAAACATTCAAAAAGCATTATGTTGAAAAAAAAAAAAAATCAACGCTATGTGGATATAATGTACTCATCCATGGGTTGAATACACATGACTGGAGGAATTCACATCTAAAAATAAGGGGAAGTAAAATAAAATATCTTTCCTCTTTAAAACAAATGTAGCTTTGGACAGCGGAAAGAAAAGATATAACGTAAAAGTTGTAACAGAATGTGACATGAACAGGTAAATATATTAATTCAACAATCGCCTTTCAAGACAACAAGGACAGTTCGAAATTTTGGAAAGTGCCTTTAAGGAGTTACATTCATTGAAAAAGTGAAGTTCCATTAAGGTAAAAAAACAAAAACAATCATATCTTAAAAAATTAAATTTATGAATTATATGAAACTGACATTTATGAAAAATACTTTGCAATATTGTAAAATTAAATAGAGAACCATTCGTTTCACATTCTGCAGAAAAGAGGGTCAGGTTCAAGCCTTGCTTGGGCGTGCCAAATCAGTCCCGTTGGTAGAGGTCCCGCTTCCCACAGAGACAGTCCTTGGTTCGTTTCCAACCAGATCCAAACGGGCGTTTTTCCAGACCTCAAACAGAAGTAATCGTTCTTTCCACGTTTATAAGTCAATCACAGAAAAATTCTCATCGGCCACCACCGGGAATCAAACCTAGGGTTTTCCAGTTATGCGCCAGACATGCTACCACTGCACCACAGCGGCCTAGAATTTCTCCAGGCTCACGTACGACAAACTGCCAAACCACATGCATACCTGCCAACATTGGCAAGAGCCTTGTCAGTAGTAACTAGTATTATTACGCAGCATACACAGATGCAGGAGAGTGGGAACATCGCAGGAGGAGAGAGGGTGATTGTGGGAGAAATCTTTGCTCCATCTGACTTCTGGTTTTGGAATTTTTTCCCGTATTTTCAAGCAGAAATAAAACTACTTATGCAGTAAAATGTTATTTTACAATAATAATGGACAGAAGTAACATTGCGAGAGAAAAGAAATTACGATTACGCAAAAATCTGAACTCCATGATCTTCGGCTTTAGAAAGTTTCGTACAGATGGAATTCCGTCCTCTGAACACCCTCCCCTGTCATCACCAACCCTCCCCTCTAATTTCTGTTCACTTGGGTGCCTATCGCGGGAATAACCCAAAATAATAATGAAAATGGCGGAATTCCTCGAATTCGCGGAAGAATGCCTGAAGATCACGGGGAAGTTTTCGCGGCATCTAACTTACGTTTTTGTAAATTTTTGCCTAGTTTCAAACTGAAACACAAACATTTATACAATAAAATGATATTTAACAAGAATACTGGACATAAAGGCAACATCAAGAGAAAAAAAAAATATGATTATGGCAAAAAAAAATTCTCCGTTTAACTACCATTTTCGAAAGTTTTGAAACGTGAAATACCGTCCTTAGACGGAACCCCCTCCCCCCTACAAATTCTCTTCAGTTTTGCATCGATCTTAAGAATACTTTAAATGATGATAAAAAAAAAAAAGCGAAATTCCATGAATCTGCTTAAGAATCTTGTGTATATATATAAAATAATAGAAAAAAAAATTTGTTTCAATAAAAATTTGTACAATCCGTAGTTTCAGCAGTGAGTTCCATAGTTCTGTAGTCAGACAACAAAATCCGTAGAAACTACGGACATTCCATAGTAGTTGGCGAGCATGCACATGGCATGTTATGTGCTTCTTGGAGCTCCGCACAATGCTGGGGATTCACCAAAGATGGTAAGCAGCAACTGAACAAATAACTAGGAGGCAAATGAATAATTAATATACACACAGTTGACAGTTTTCCAGACATGTTGAAGAAATTTCCCCAGTGCAGTGCTATAATTCAGAAGTTTCACAAGGAGAAAAACAGTAGTTGTAGCTTTGGAAAACTGCTGTTATCTTTTATTTATTATTATTATTTTTTATGGCTACTACTGGAGAATTGGCGGACAGGATTCGGCAAGCAATCAGTTACAGCACGTGATTGCCGGCTGCCACTGCTGGGAAACTAGCAGACCACATTAGGCTAGCCATCATTTATGGCACGTGCTTGCAGGGCCACTGAACGGCCACTTGTGGCAGCTACTGCCTGTGATGGATAACTGATAGCCCTGTTGTGGCATATGACAACTGATGGGGGTGGTAACTGTTGGCCAGCTGCTGGCCTGAACTGCTGGCCCTTCTGTTGGCCGCCTGGACATTTTATTAACAGTTCGGCAGTGGTAAAATAGTGCTAGGCCAGAAATATACTTCTTATAGAGGTCTAACAACTGGCCAAAATTAAGCTTTCCCCCACTTATTCCCGACGTCAAACCATTATTTCCTGGGCTAAGTTCACCTATTAAAAGCAGTCAAGCAACCTTACACATCTTTTGCCCCCAGGACTCTTTCTGAGCCTAGCAAGACAAAACCTAAAAAAAAAACCTTGCAAATCATCTTTGGGAATATATATATATATCGGCTAAATCAGAGTCAGTGCACCATTTTAAGCACCGCAGAAGTAGAAATAAAGCCATACGAGACGGGGCTCTTAACCCGAAAAATTATGGTACTTGTAATGTTAAAAACAAATGAAAAAATAATTTTTAATTCCTTTGCATAATGCAGACAATTTGTCACTACATTTTAATGCCAAAGAAGCAGAATCGGGTTTTTGCCAAAAAACCAGTTGTAAGCTGTCTCAACAACAGGCTTGGATGAGGATGTTTGCTCCATTGTACTTAATGGTGCAAAATGCATGGCTAACTAATTGAGAAAAACTGCAATGCACATTTTTTAAGAAATCAAAAATGATATGAAATAATGAAAAAAGTGCATTAATGCAGTCATTTTCAAAAAAAGTTTTACGGAAAATTTCAAAATTTACGTATTTGTGAGGTAACAGCAAAAATTTAAAAATTAAAAAAAATGTGATATACATCTTTTAAGAAAACAAAAATGATATAAAATAAACAAAAAAAACCCCCACACGCTAATAGTCTTTTTTTTTAAAGTTATATGGAAAATCGAAGTAACGAATTTTGCCGGTATGCTGCATTCCTGTCAGAGCTAAGCTCTGCAGGCAATCATTGCATCCCCGTCGCCCCACACTGCATGGCTACCTGTACAGCAGATACGCAAATTCTCTGTATTTTTTTTAAATGGTTCTATTAGTTTAATTTTTTGTTCATATTATATTATTTTTTAACAATGTATGTCACAATTTATTAAAATTTCTTTGCCCTTAAATTTTGCCGCATTCTTTTGTTAGGTCAAATTTATTGCCAGAGAGAGGAGTTAGGAAACCATGCCCCAAATACATTTTTAATTTCATAAAACTGGCAGCTTTTGTTTAATTTCATCATGTTTGATATCGATGTGGGCTTAAAAATTCCACAGATATAAAATCCGCTTGAATTTTTTTTTAACAATAACTACATTCTGAGAGAACATTTCGAACTGGGAATAATAAAGACAGGTGCTCCAATGCAGAACTCCGCCGGCCTGAGAAGTTGATTCCTTGCACCCAGCGGACGTGTCCGAGCGTACACAAAGGGGACCAGGTGGACTGAGAGGACAAAGAATAAAGGACAGCTGGTTTATGGAATGGCTGAATGGTGAAGTAGAAGACACTTGTGTACCCTAAAGTTAATTCCTACAGATTAACTTTAGGGTACACACTGCAGATTAACTTTAGGGGTCAGTGGGGTCAGCCAAGAAACACGTTGTACGAAATGAAATTGCCTGTTGATGAGGGGTTCAGTTACTTGCTATTTCTGGTCGAGTGCATAGCTGTTGTGTTATAAATTTAATGTGAATGTTCAAAAATGTCTGAAAATTATGATATTGTGGAAACTGCGAAAGGAAAACTGGCTTTAAATTTATGACAGATACCACTACCAATGTCACAGGACAAATGGGACTACCACTAATTGGTTGTGTTTGAAAGATAAAAAGAATAAGTGCCATGGGAAAGTTAAGACTAAAGATGGTATAGTCATAAGTAGCACACGTGTGTACCTGACGAAGCTAATAACGATGTGGCTAAGTTAATTACGAATTGTCGCAAGGGAGCAAGAGAAGAAATACTGACTCCTGTTAACGAAATATATAGAGATGAAATGAAAAAGGCTTATGACTGTGGGTACGAACTGTTCACCGAGATTCCGTCATATGATAACGTGAAGTCAGGACTGCATAAAATGAGAAAGAAATCCCTTGGAATTCAGCAGAACCCTTCCTGCAGCGCTGATATTGTTTTACCCAAAGATTTACTTTCTTTACCAGGTGGATCTAGCTTCCTAAAAATCGATGATGGCATTGATTATCGTATCCTAGTGTTCGCAGGAACTCAAGCTAAAGAAATGTTGAATTCCGGGAAAATATTTTTTGTGGATGGCACTTTAAGTAGTTGTTCAAAACAGTTTCAACAACTGTATACTGTTCATGTTGACTACGGAAGTACTAATGAAGCAACTAATGTTCTCCCTGTGATATATGCACTACTACCTGATAAAAGAACGAGTACTTATAAACGATTATTCAGATTACTTAAACACTGGGCAGGAGATTGGAATCCGGAGATAATAAAACTGGATTTCGAAGCAGCAACTCTTTAAAAAATGTTTTCGCATCGATCAAAATATCTGGATGTAGTTTTCACTTTAATCAGTGTTTGTGGCACAAAGTTTAACAACTTGAATTAGTAACAGGGTACAAAAAGAATGAAGGCATTCGAATTCACATAAAAATGTGCACTGCCCTTGCTTGTTTACCAGAAAAGGAAATTAATAACTGCTGGGTCTATATTATGGAAAATTCTCCACAAAGTCAAAAGCTTTCAGAATTTAATGATTATTTTGAGGAGCAATGGTTAGACAACCCCCAAATCCCAGTGCAACTTTGGAACGTCCATGGTCAAAGACACAGAACCAATAACCCGATTGAAGGTTGGTATTCTAAATTAAATCAGAGAATGGGAATAAAAAAACCCAAATATATGTGTTCTTATAAATAAATTAAAGGAAGAAGCACAGCATACAGAATTTGCCCTGAAACGATTGGAAACGGGCAAACCTCTTCGCAAACGACAAAATAATTACATTCAGAGCAGAAAATGGAAAAAAATTGCAAAAAATTTTGAACAAGACAGAGATATAGGAAAGTGTTTATGATCGTTGGGTTATTGGTTCTGTGTCTTTGACCATTCAAAAACTTTAATGAAGTCTGCATTTCGCGATAGGGTAGCAGTTTAGATTGAAATTTGTACTATTTTTCAGCAGTATTTATTTGTAGTATTTTTGGCAGTATGTATCTGTTGTATTTTTGAGCAAAAATTAATAAAACCCTTTTGAAATAAATAATAAATTCCCCTTTTAAATACACCTATTTTGCAGTTCATTTGAAGGCATGAATGCCAGATAGCCAGTCCTAAGTCTGGGAATAAAGTGTGAAGGGACGGTGATATTTTTAGCAAAATAATAAAAGTAATAGTATTTTTGAGCAAAAATAATAAAAAATTTCATTCTAAACCCCTTTTGAAAGAATTAATAAATTCACCTTTTAAACACACATATTTTGCAGTTTATTTGAAGGCAAGATAACCAGTCTTAAGTCTGGGTATAAAGTGTGAAGGGAAACATTTAGCATTTACGTCCAACATTTAGCGGACAAGTTATTGGATAACCTAGTGTTCGCTCAGTACACACTAGAATTGAAGAATGTACACACAGGACACGATTTTCGACTGTATGCTCAGGACACATCCGCTCAGTCCACGACACCTGAGAAGTTGCCACTTGAGGAATGATCTGATAAGTGGAAAGGGGTCAACACAGGGAGAGATAAACAAGCCCAGCTGCAGTTCAGTTTACGAGCGGCGCAAACTCTTCAGCGTTTGAAACAATGCAAAACGATAAACCTAAAACATGTGGTAAAGCTGCAGACAAATGTTCCCACAAACACGTGTAACTGAAAAGTTTATTCATAACTTGAATCGGCACTTCATTTGAAATGGATTAAGTTAAATAAAAAGTTTTAATGCTGGGTTCAAAATCACCAGAAAAAAAAAATCTGGAAGAATCACCAAATCTGTAAAATTAACATTTTACCCATAAAATAAGTCGCATTTCCGTAAATTTTACAGATAAATACTAAAACCTGGCAGGTATGAGTTTTTTTTAGCATTATCGTAATTTTACCTGAAAATTCATAAAAAATACAAACAACCTATAACACCACACACTTTCCATATATTTTACAGAAAAACCATAAAAGTTGGAACACGATTTAAATCAGGGACGCACCTAGTGGGGTTCAACGGGTGCAAATCATCCAGGCACCAGATTCCGAGGGCGGCAGAACGCCTTAATAAAATTTTATGGTTGATAAATTAATATCAGTGACGTGGGAGGTTAGAAAAACGTTTTACTGTGAGAAATTGAATGCTATTGATACGTGGCATGTTTATTTTTTAGTACAAATAATTCAGTATACACAGTAAAACCTCCATTAACGGCAACCTCCAAGCAACTGCAAGCTTTGGTCGGTACAGAACAGCTACTCATTAGCAATAATCTCCAAATAACGGGTCAACAGACACCCCAGTCTGTCCTGAACGAGGTCTAACACACTTTGCCTGTAGCATTTTACGCAGTTGCTTCCGTACTTTGGCTGGAAGAATGAAAAGGGGACAAAGAATATTGCTATACACGCATTCTGGCGGGTACAGTTGAATGATTAATCAAAAATAAACGTGCGGTGGTAATTACCTAAGGCGAGCTCCGTATCCAATGTATATTTCACCCCCACCCCAGGGCATTAGGTGAGTGTGAGATGGTGTCTTAAATGCTGCCCGTTGGGGGAGATGTCGATTGGTTTTGTCTCAGTGGGTTTTATTATTCCTGATTTTCGCTTGCGGCGGACAACTCTGCAGTTACACTTCACTGTCTGTAACATTTTTCTGTTATAGTAACAACGCTAATCTCCTTTCAAATGCCTGTTCAAGACCAAGCATCAGGCACTGCCTTCCTAAAATCCTCTACAACATGACTGATTGATTGTGAAAGCTTTCCTAGGGCATCCAATTCTAGTGAGCAATATGGAAAGATAACGAGAAACGATCGTGCATTTAAACTACAAGTCATACTCGCTATTCCTTTTTCTGTTTAAAAAAATCAGCTGTAAGCAATCAGTTGAGTTGTTTATTACGTAGAACAATTCTGATTATTAATTTGCACGGCATATTTCACTACCTCTCTTATTTGCTCATCTGTTGTTCATGAGTCTAGTTCTCCCTTCCAATCCCTTTCCATTCTTTCTGCTAATTTCATGCTACTGCTAATTATGCATCTTAGTTATGTTTAATAATTACTGTTCAGTTATGACCATCGTTAAATTAGAAATTAAATATCTCATCCTACTTTAACTGCTTGCTACCTCTTCTAACTTTCTATTCGACTATTAAGATCTAATATTCTATTTGACTATTAAGATCTAACTTTCTATTTGCCTATTAAGATCTAACCTTTTATTTGACTATTAGAAAAAACAACAACTTGAAATTAAAATTTTTTTTTTCGCAACTTCGAGGGAAATTAAAGTGGCAAAATCAGCTTTTACCTTTACTTCTATCTGCGTCCCTCCTTCGAGTGCCTGTCACCACTTTAGCGGAGTTGAATAAACATGAAGTTCTTTAGTTGTCACAGTTCGTAATTTATATGGTCTTTACACATTGGATCCACTAGTCTCCCTTTGCTCTTTCGGATGTTTGTACTAAGTCCTCCTCGTCCTACGAGACATGCTATGGATAGGTCCTTGAAACAGGGTTCTCTCTCTGTGATTTAAGGGTCCCAGAATGTCCTCGTCCTATTCGGGTACTTTACTTTACATAACGAATTTCCCGACTGCAGTTAACTTGAAAAACTTAATGCTTGTCAGGGATAAGACTCCCTCTCGGGACCTGACTAAGAACTTACAGTAAATGCTTCATTAAAAAAATTGTGAGAGAAGTCCAGATGACCTGCTCCTTCGAAAAAACTTTGTTAAAGCTTGAAGATTTCAGGTTGTCATTCCCAATCTCATTTTGCTTATGCCAAATTGTCCAATGTCTAAGTCTTCCTTTCTTTACCCCTGCTCAACAATTTGTGGGCACCCGTGAACATTAATTAATAATCCTGTACACTTCCTCTGGTTCCCAGGGTGGTTACCCATTATTTACCTAATTTTCATTCGTTAGAGGGGGTCGAGACTTCCGCTCTGATTCGCACATTTCTAACAGTTGTTTTACTGTTTTGAATCTGGAAAATGTCGTTCTTGAACTAAGTTCAGTTTTTCGTAGGCTAACAGTTGCGTTTGCATTCTGATCCCCGCATCACTAGAGTTGTGAAGCACATCTGTCTCTCTCTAATTCCTTATTGACTTTCAGGATTTGCTTAACCCAACTATTTGATGAATTGTTTTATATTTCTATGGACTGCATCTCTTTTTCTTCCCATTTCGTTAAAGCTGGCTTCATGTACACATAAGCGTAACATCTGCAATATTCAGGATGAATTTTCAAAATTAGTTAAAAACATATTTTTCTGCAATTTAAATTCGTGAGTTATTGCACTTTCATGAAAATGAATGAAAAACGAAAGAGAAAGTTTTTGACATTAGCAAAAAAGGTGAAAGCTATTGAAGAGAGTGAAGAAGTAATAAATGTTCGCCGCTTAGCAAAACATTATGGTTGTGTAAGGTCGTAAATCAATGATTTACTGAAGAAGAAAAATTAGTGCAAAGGTTTCAGGGGATCAAAGCGAAGATGCAGTTAATGAGATAGATACTCAAAATGGCAACTGTGAACTGAAAGCCTACAAAGAAGAACAGAAAATTTAAATGTCATTCAGACAGTGATTTACAAACGAAGTTAACAGAGGTAATTGTATCTGTTGAGAAAGTAATTATCAGAAAGAGAAATCAAAACAGTTATTGATAACAAATTTCTTAAAATAAATCCTCACTGATACAAAAAAAAAAAAATGCAAGTTGAAAAAACTTACTTTTTACAAAAGATAACTTTGGGTAATAAATAATTTCATACATTAACTACCTAGTTACATATATTTACATATCACAGTAACATTAATATATGATCATTATTTCATTCAGAATTTGGAAAAAGCACTGCAACCATTCTCTATGTTCTTCAGTTTTGTACACTTACTCTGCTTTTACAGTATAAAAGCAGCAGTATCAACTTAGGCCTAACCACTGAAAATCAGCATTGTTCGAGAAATACAAATATATGCTTTCTTTTCTGAATTACCTTACCGTTGGCAAATTTTAAAGAAAGAGTTTCCAGCGTTGACCGCAAAACCGTGCACTGAAGCAAGGTGAGAATATAGGATCGATGCAATAAGGATAAAGAGGACTGAGGTAAAAATTCAGATGTAACCTACAATACATTCATCATCATCATCATTGTCAACCATTATCAATCCACTGCTGGACGAAGGTCTCCCCAAGTTTCCTCCACAACGGTCTGTCTTGTGCCAGTCTCCTCCATGTCAACCCTGCATACATTATTTAGTGCTTTAATGAATTTTTTAGAGACAGTGATGCACAAAATTTAATCAGCCTTTCTTTTAAAAAAAGAATAAAAACAAAAACAAAAAAAATATGAAAAAGAATAAAAACAAAAACAAAAAAAATATGGAAGTTTCTTTCTTCCAGAAAGATTTGGTACACTCTTTCTTCAAAAATTAATGTTAGCAGCGCATTAACGCAAAAATTTGTTGTAGTTATACCAATCCTATAATAGTAATGTTAAAACGAATAAATGACTGTTTAAAAGAATGTAGAACACGGTAGGGGTTTCAAAGGCATATTATATATATCACTAAGCTGTTCTCTGAGATTCAGAGGTTAGCTCCAAAAAGAAATACAAACTTCCAGATATTTTTACTTATTGTTGTCGTATCAAACTTCGCAATTTACAGCGATCTTGACATACAACTCGTGCTTCACTGATATCCATCACACGCCGTACACAAGATCTTTTATACTTCATACACAATCTTTTTCTCATGCAGACACTCCTGAATCTGATCCACCCATGTCTTCCTTGGCCTTCCTCTGCCTTTCCTTCCTGCCACTTGGGCTGAAAATATTTTCTTAGTAAACATTTCATCACTCATTCTTTCAACATGAACAAACCACCGAAGCATATTGGTCTTGCTAAACAACATTTTGCTAACAACATTTTGCTAACAACATTTTGCTTTACATCACACAACTGCAATACATCTTCATTCCTCACACAAACAGATCGTGTCTTGCCACAAACCCCACGTAAGTAACGCATTTCTCCAGCACACAAACGACTACTATGTTTCTTCTGCAGTACCCAGGTTTCACTGCCATACATCAGAGTAGGAACAGTTACTGTTTTATACACAGCCATGCGGGACTCTCTAGAGAACCCATCATTCCTGTGAAAACCTCCCAGAGCAGCTATGACTTTTAAAGAATTCACTCTCCTACTGATTTCACCATCCAACTTGTTCTCTCTGTCAAACATGCTTCCTAAATACACAAACTCACTCACCTGGTCAATCACAGTGCCATTTATACTTACAGTACATTCAGTGCTAGTTCCTCTCTCAAACACCATAACTTTGGTTTTTCCCTTATTTATACTCAGTTTGAATTTCGTGCAAACTTCGTGCATTCGAGTTAACATACTCTGCAACTCACTTTTGCACTCTGCCAACAGGACAGTGTCATCAGCATATAGCAATCTGCACACACGGATATCACCAAGACATAAACCACTATTATCTATTTTGGCCTCACGCATGCATGCATCCATAAATATATTAAACAGCCATGGTGACATTACACAACCTTGTCTAACTCCTGCACCAATGGAAAACCATTTTGATAAAACACCATTCACTCGTACACAAGCTCTACTACCAGCATACATGGCTTTTACACTATTAAGTAGATTCCCAGTAACACCATATTCATTCAATACCTTCCACAAAAGTGCCTTTTCACTCGGTTGTAAGCTTTCTCTAAATCTATGAAGGCAGTAAAAACTTTCTTCCCAACAGCCAGATACTTTTCAATCATCGTGCGTAATGCAAAAATCTGGTTAGTGCAGCCTTTACCAGGCATAAAACCACTCTGAACATCCCACACTTTTTCTGATGTAAGACCCCGTATTTTTTCAATAACAACCTTACCAAACACTTTCCCTGGCACACTCAGTAGGCTAATACCACGATAGTTCTTGCATTCAGTCTGATCACCTTTTCCCTTATACAAGGGAACAATGATAGCATCCTTCCAACCCCGAGGGACCATTCCTAACTCCCAGCACAACTGGCAAATTTCAGTTAACCAGTCAATTATAGTCACCACCATATTTCAACATGCAGTTATGCCATCAACTCCCGGAGCCTTGCCATTCTGAAGAGATTTTAGAGCTTTACACACTTCTCTTGAGATCCCTCCTGTGCTTCCATCCCTCATTGTGACATCATCTGTCTGTCTCAGAATCATCTTTGCTTTCCTGATCTAATAACTCACAGAAGTATTCACCCCATCTGTCACTTAACTCATTGGGCTCCCATATCATTTCCCCAATCTCATTCTTCACACAACTTACAACTTTGTTTCCCCTATTTTTCCTGAGTCTCATGTACTTCCAGAAGGACTTTCTATCTTTCCAAAAAGCCAGTTCATGCCTTTCCACTTTCTCTTTCCTATCTTTTGCCTTACTGTGGCGAACCAGCTTAGCAGCTTCACGCTTCTTACAGCGATATTCATCCACAGAGACTCTACCTTGCAACATCCCCAAATAGGCTTCCTTCTTTTTCTTTACTGCCTCATCAATCTCACTATTCCACCAAGCATCACCTCTATTGTTACCCACTATTGTGGTGCCACAGACCTCTTTAGCAGCAGTAACAACACAGTTCTTAAAACATTCCCACTTCTTTTCTACATCCCTCTCACCAGACTTCCGATGCTTCAGTCGTTCTCTGAGTAAGTCAGAATACCGCTGATGATCTTCAAGGAGCCTATCAACCTTTATTCTTTCTATCGTAGGTCTCTTCCAATTCCTTTTCCTCCAACCAACATTAAGTTTCACTCGTGACACTACCAAGTAATGATCAGAACCAACATCCGCACCTCTCATCACACGGGTGTCAAGCACTAAGTGTTTCAAACGCTGATCGTAAACAACAAAATCTATCACACTCTTTTGACCAAGAGTACGATTTTCCCAAGTATATGTGTGGATATACTTGTGGTTGCAAAATGTATTAGATACACACAAATCATTCTCAATGCAGAGTTCAATTAATCTTTCACCATTATCATTCACACAAGGATCATTAAACTTACCCAGAACATTGTCAGAAATTGCATTCTGCATACCTACTCTAGCATTGAAATCCCCTGCTATTATAACTTTTTCTTTAGCACCAAACTGGCTCAAAACAGCTTTTAGCTCATTTCAGAAATCTTCTTTCTTATCAGAAGGTTCCGAGTCACAAGGAGCATACACTGCAACAATTACAATTCTCTGAAGTTTCACTTTCAAACGAATCCAGAGAATTCTCTCACTTATGCAACTATAATGAATCAAGTTGTTCTTCATCTTTTCACTTAAAATCACACCTACACCAGCCTGTCCTCTCATATTATCCTATACTCCTGACCACACACTCACCGTGCCATTCACTTCTTCTACCCCAATTTCCTTCTTCTTGGTTTGACTTACACACAGCACATCCAGTCTATACTTATTCATCTCCTCAATCACCTCACTCTTCTTGCCATTTATACCTCTAGTATTCCATACACCAATCTTACATTCATTCAGCCGAGATCTCTTTCTCATACACCGTTTAGAAAGTCCAGGTCGATTCCGTGATGGACCGTATGAGCAGGCACTACCTTTAATGAGCAGGCACTACCTTTAAGCTTCTAATCTTTAGCCTTTTCTGCAGGACACTCACCCAGCATGGTCGATCAGATCATACACCAGACGAAGTCTAAACTCGCATCCCGTGGTACCATATGCCCCACCCAAGAACTACAATACGTCGGCTCATGCCAGTACGTACCAGGCTTCACATATTTCTTAAAAAATTCCCTAAAAAAACTTGGTTTCGGCCTAGGGATTACCGCACCTAGGACAATAGCATCTTGTCTCGCATCAACAAAAAATGCCGGCGTGGACCTGGAAGATGCGGGAGTATACACTATACCCCTCTTGTACCCGGACGGAACAAACAAGAACTATGTGGGCATGGCCAAGAGGTCTCTGAGACTAAGACTCTAGGAACATCAAAGAGATGTCAAAAGAGGACTTCTCACTACGGCACTAGCGCGTGAAGTCGCCAACAACTCTGCAACACCTCTGTGGGGACAAATAAAGAAAATAGCACGATACACAACCGCCAGAGCCACCCTCCTCACAGAAACTATAGAAATCCTATCCAGTCATGAGATAGGATTTCTATAGTTTCTGCTTAACGAGGAAACGTCAATGGACCTCCCACATGTATGGCGCACGCTCATTAATAAGCGCGCCCCTAATCACACATCTAGAATATGACGCGCACGTTCTATAATATCTATAGCAAACTTCTATTTTTGAATTCATAACTGGAACTCTGTTTTTTGTTTGTTTTTGCTTTTGCATTGGAATACTTCTGCCTGAAGAAGCCACCTGTGGTGGTGAAAGCTAGCGTGTTTGTACTAGTGTTTCTAACATTACACCAATAAAACGGATTTCAGTGTTTTTAGTATTACTGGTGTATGTCTACCCAATACTTCCGTTAGAGACTTTTCAATTTTTAAGTGACCTTTACCCAGCAAAAACCCAAGTGTTGGAAAACTGCTGGCCACCAGCTGGCAGTGATGGGTCACTGCTGGCTGAAATCTGTCACTCACGGTACGGTAGTGATCTGTTGGTGGCAGCCTTCGATGGCCCTGCAGCATCGCGGTGAACTATGGGTCTCCAAGCAAGTGCTACTAGTGGCCCGTAGCTAGCAACTGAAGCAACCCCAACAGGAGGTAGAAGCAGCGAAACTGTGCATGCACTGAAGTAGCAAGTGCACAGTCTTTAGTGGTACCAGTTAGTTGAAGACACCACCCTTGCCATCGCGTTGCTTTAGTGGATGTTGAAAAAAGCCATATGTAGAGAAACGGATTAGTTTCCTGATGAAATGCCGCATCAACGAAGATTAACGGAAGAAAAATATATAAAAAAGATTTAAAGATTTTGGAAGAAAAATATATAAATAATTATAATGAACTGTAAGAAATAGTCAATTACTCCCATGTATTTATAGAAACTCATTTCGTAAAAAATTCCTGCACTAACAGACAAAGAATCGAGAATACAGACAGCCATGAAATACACCCACTCCATTCCCACGAATAACAAGAAATAATTTCTGTGTAATCTTTCGTTTTAACATACACTAAACTGCTTGAAACAGAAGTCCCCAAAAAACATTAAAAAAATCGTTATGTTGGAAAAAAAAAAAGAATTATATGCGTACAAAATTTATTAATTATCTGAAAAAAAAAAAAAAAAGCAACACTGTGTGGGTATAATGTACTGCTCCATGGGTTGAATACACAAGACTGGAGGAATTCACTTCTAAAAATAACGAGAAGTAAAATAAAATATCTTTCCTCTTTAAAACAAATGTAGCTTCGGACAGCAGAAAGGAAAGATATAACGTTAAAAATGTAACAGAATGTGACATGAATGGGTAAATATATTAATTAAACAATCGCCTTTGAAGACCACAAGGATAGCACAAAACTTTGGATAGCATAGTGCTGGGCCACTGCTGGCTTGAGTGCTGGCCCGGCAACACTGTTTTTGCTGCGTATTCTTCAGTGACACTGACAAGAAGATATAAAAATAAAATAATGTATAGACTTCCAAATAAAATAAAATATTTAGGTTGGTACACTCGTTGAAAATGAGTGAAGTTCCCTTAAGTTAAATAAAAACAATCATTACGTTGAAAAGTGCCAAACCAGTGTAGTAGCTATTGCACCAGCTTCCAAAGCACTCCTTGGTTTGTTTTCAGACAGATACAAATGGGCTTTTTTAGGCACTGTTGAAAAATTTCCCAAGTGCCGTGCCATACTGTAGAAGTTTCGTAGGGGGAGGGAGGAGGAGTTGTGCCTTTGGCAAGCTGCGGTTAACCCCCCCCCTTTTTTTTATGTTTACTATTGGGAAATTGGCGGACAAGATTCTGCAAGCCATCACTTATGTCACGTGATTGCCGGCTGCAACTGCCAGGAAACTAGCAGACCACATTAGACTAGACATCATTTATGGCACGTGCTTGCAGGGTGCTTAAGGGCCGCTTCTGGCAGCCACTGCCAGTGATGGATAACTGATGGCCCTGTTCTGCATATGACAATTGATGAGGTGCCAACTGTTGGCCAGTTGCTGGCCTGAAATGCTGGCCCATGTGGTGGCCGCCGGGACATTTTATTGATGGTTGGGTAGTGGCAACATAGTGCTGGGACACTGCTGGCTTGAGTGCTGGCCCAGCAACACTGTTTTTGCTGGGTATTCTTTAGTGACACTGAGAAGAGATATAAAAATACAATAATGTATAGACTTAAAAATAAAATTGTCAGGTACGGCACAAAAAGAATATGATATATTTGCTTCAGTTTTGTGTGACTAAATTGAAATTCTTCGGACTTATGTTAAGCATCACATGAACACATAAAATACTTTAGAATACATATATTTACCACCCAGCAAAAACAGTCTTGTTGGATCAGCACTGGCACAGATGTTACCGTTGCATAAACTGTCAATAAAATGTCCCGGCGGCCACCAGTTGTCATATGCCAGAACAAGGCCATCAGTTATCCATCACAGCTGTGGCTGCCACAAGCAGCCCTTAAGTAGCCCTGCAAGTACATGTCATAAATTATAGCTAGCCTAATGTGGTCCGTCCGTCAGTGTCCCGGCAGTGGCAGCCGGCAATCATGTGACGTAACTGATGGCTTGCCGAATGTTGTCCGTCAATTCCCAGTAGTAGTAAGAAAAAAAAATAGATAATCACAGTTCACCAAAGGCGGGCGCGCACACGCACACACACACACACACACACACACAACTGCTTTTCTTTTTTCCAACGAAACTCATACCCCAGCAAAAGTACAAGTGTTGGGAAACTGCTGGCTGAAATCTGTCGCACACAGCATGGTAGCAGTCCGTTGGTGGCAGCACCATCATTTGGCAGCCATTGATGGCCCTGCAGCACCGCCGTGAATTGTGGGCCACCATGCAAGTGCCACTAGTGGCACGTAGCTGGCAACCAATGCAACCCCAACATGAGGTGGAAGCAACAGGACTGCGCATGGGCAGAAGCTACATGTGCTGTGTCTCTCGTGGTGCCAGTTAGTTGAAGACGTTACTGCCATCATGTTATTTTAGTGGATGTTAAGAAAAAAAGCCATATGTAGAGAGGCGAATTAATTTCCTAATGAAGTACCACATCGACGTTGGAAGAAAAATATATAAATAATTATTAATGAACTCTAAGAAATAGTCAATTACTCTCGTATATTTAGAAAAACTCATTTCGTAGCAAAATTCCTGCACTAACACACAAAGAATCGAGAATACAGACAGCCATGAAATACACTCACTCCATTTCCATGAATAACAAGAAATAATTTCTGCGTAATCTTTTATTTTAACATGCACTAAACCGCTTCGAACAAAAAGTCCTGGAAAAACATTAAAAAAATGTTATGTTGGAAAAAAAATAAGAATTACACGCACACAAAATTTATCAGTTATTTGAAAAAAAAAAAAATCAATGCTGTGTGGATATAATGTACTCATCCATGAGTTGAATACACAAAACTGGAAGAATTCGCTGCTAAAACTAACGAGAAGTATAATAAAATATCTTTCCTCTTTAAAACAAATGTAGCTTCGGACCGCAGAAAGGAAAGATACAACGTTAAAAATGTAACAGAATGAGACATGAGTGGGTAAATATATTAATTAAACAATTGCCTTTGAAGACCACAAGGACAGTACAAAACTTTGGAAAGAGCCTTTAAGTTGATAAAAAAATATATAAACGTTTACCACAATCAAAGGTTTATTATACATCGACTATAGTTTCGCAGATCTTTTGGCTCAGCTTCATCAGGACAAATGAAGCGTAAACATTCAAATCATTGTGACATCATCAGAGTTCTGACAGTCATGATTTTTGGCGAGTTGTTTCTATGTGCTTGAAAGAAATGGAGTTGACGTCATGTCGTTGACAAACCGTGAAGAGTTCCGGTATATGTGAAAAGCTTCTAATACATTAAGCTTGATAGTTGAATCAGGTTTATCAATGAGTGTAGCTTTTCCAAACAGAAATTATGGGTGTTTCAGTTCACAGTTCCATCTTGTGTTATTTCACATGGAAATTTAAAGCCCCGCGGGTCTGTCCTATATATGAAAGTTTACATTCACAAGCTATCCGATAAATTCTCCAGGAATTTATGTCTTCAACGTAATCTTTTGATCCGAGAAAAATTTATCTTGTTTATGGGTTTGAAAATAACTTTGAAATTAAAACTCTTGAGAATTTTTGAAATTCGAAGCAAATCTGAGGAGCAAATGGGATAACTGCCCAATTCTGTCGTATTGGATGGTCTACCGGCATGTGTGAGCAGACAAGCTTTGGTTTCCTAAATTTTGGGGCAGCTTTATCTATAACACAATGTGTATATCCTATGTGAACTGCAATTAGTTTAAGAAAATCAAGCTCTTTCTGCAAGGAATTCTCAGCTGAGCATATATGTATTGCACATTATACGTATGTGTAGAAGGCAGAGATTTTTTGTTTCCATGGGTGATTTAATTTTGCATGTGGGGATAAGGAAACAGCGAATGGTTTTTGATAAACTGTTGTGCTAAAAGATCCTTCAGAGCGTGACACAAGGATGTCAAGGAATGGTAAATTTTATATCTGTGAAATGCAACTTACGAACATCCCATAACATCAAGAAAGCCATATGTAATGCTTTGTTTGCACTATTAAGAGCCATTATTAAAGATACAAGAAAAAATATTGCAAACGTTGAGGTCGAACCTAATGACCTATATCTTTTACTGGCTAAAATGTTACCAGATTTTTCTGACCTGGACGGCAAAACTTGGCCTAGGAGTTGCAATATGTCGTTTACTCATAAAATGACATTAGAACGAAAATTTGAAAAACTATCGAATAACAACAACAATAAAGAAAATTCTGCTGTGCAAACTCAGGATGCTTTTACGGATAATGAAGTAATATCTAACCTTTCTTGTTTTAAGGTGAGTGAAATTCCCAAAAGGATTTTATGTTAAAATTTGAATTTTGTGATTTCGAAAAAGGTACCTGCATCCAATATTGTTGCATCAGTTGAGGAGTCCCTGATAAAAAGCAATTTAAACATTGATCAAAAAGAAACAATTAGACATTGTGTCAGCCAGATGATAACATCAAAGTCTTTTCCACCATTTAAACCCAATCTCAAAAAGGAAGGATATAATGTTTTAAAAGAATTACAGTCAAATTGTGATACATGTATTATTTTTACTACAGCAGATAAAGGAGGACAAGTTGTAATTCTGGATAAAAAACATTATGAGACAGAAGTCGAAAAACTTATTTCTGAAGAACCCTATAACAGAAATAAAAAATTATCCATCGGAGAAACAATTAAAAGTTCAAAAATTGATATCAAGTTGTGTGACTCTTGACCAAAGTTCAAAAAGTCATCTAAAGCCCTCATGTGCCTGTTGTCCACGTTTCTATGCACTTCTGAAGATACATAAGATTGGTATCCCTTTCTGTCCCATAGTCAGCAATATCGGCTCAGCTACACACAAGTTGTCTAGTTTCTATCTTCAAGACTATCTGCCTTAATGACTTCTTCGAACAAAACAGCTGTAAAAAATTCCATGGAGTTTGTTAATCGACTAAAACGACATCTGTACAAGGATCAATTCATGTTATCCTTCGATGTGAAATCCATGTTCACAAGCATGCCACTGAATGGAGCCCTCGAATCATTGAAAGCGAGTCTCGCTGAACATTATTTCAGCCAACCGGAAGTAAAAGATATTTTGAGACTAGTGGAAATTTGTACCAGACAAAACAGTTTCCTTTTTCGTCGAAGGTTTTTCCAACAGACGGAAGGCCTTGCAATGGGTAGCCACCTGTCACCTATTTTGTGCGAAGTCTATAAGCGTCACTTTGAGGACAAACACTTTCAGCTCGTTACATTTGACCTATGGATTCGATATGTAGATGCTACTTTTGCTCTCTGGAAAGGCATGAATTCAGAAATATCTAAATTAGTTGAACTCATCAATTCAATGGATCCTCATATACAGTTCACATATGAGACTGAAAATAATGCTGCTTACCATTCCTTGACGTCCTTGTGTCACGCTCTGAAGGATCCTTTAGCACAACAGTTTATCGAAAACCATTCGCTGTTTACTTACCCCCACATGCAAAATCAAATCGCCCATGGAAACAAAAAATCTCTGCCTTCTACACATGCGTATATCGTGCAATACATATATGTTCAGCTGAGGATTCCTTGCAGAAAGAGCTTGATTTTCTTAAATGAATTGCAGTACACATAGGATATACACATTGCGTTATAGATAAAGCTGTCCAAAAATTTAGGAAACCGAAGCCTGTCAGCTCACTCATGCAGGTAGACCACCCAATACGACAGAATTGGGCGGTTATCCCATTTGCTCCACAGATTTGCGTCGGAATTTCAAAAATTCTCAAGAGTTTTAATTTCAAAGTTATTTTCAAACCCATAAACAAGATAAATTTTTTTCGGATCAAAAGATTACGTCGAAGAATTAAATTCCTGGAGAATTTATCGGGTAGCTTGTGAATGTGGACTTTCTTATATAGGACAGACCCGCAGGGCTTTAAAGTTTCGTGTGAAAGAACACAAGACCTACAAACGGAACTGTGAACTGAAGAAGTCGTCTATAGCCCAGCATTGTCACGAAAACAACCATAAATTTCATTTTGGAAATGCTACGCTCATTGATAAACCTGATTCAACTATCAAGCTTAATGTATTAGAAGCTTTTCACATATACCGGAACTCTTCATGGTTTGTCAACGACATGACGTCGACTCCATTTCTTGGAAATGGAGTCGACGTCATGGAAACAATGCCAAAATTCGTGACCGTCAGAACTCTGATGATGTCACAATGATTTGAATGTTTACGTCTATTCGTCCTGATGAAGCCAAGCCAAAAGCTCTGCGAAACTATAGTCGATATATAGTGGCAAACGTTGATATTTTTATTTTATCTCAACACCACAAGTTTGTAGTCATAAATTATATGTAAGCCTTTAAGTTGGTACACTTGTTGGAAATGAGTGAAGTTTGCTTAAGGTAAATAAAACAATCATTACGTTGAAAAATTAATGTATAAATTATATGAAACTGACATTTATGAAAAATATCTCGCAATATTCAATATTGTAAAATTAAAATGAGAACCGTTAGTTTCACATCGCACTGGAAAGGGGTTCAGCTTCAAGCAAAGACTTGTGCATGGCAAATCAGTGTAGTTGGCAGATCACTTGCTTCGCACACAAACTGTCCTTGGTTCGTTTCCAGTCAGATCCAAACTGGTGGTTTGCAGGACCTGTTGAGAAAATGTTCACATCGCGGTGCCGTCATGCAGTAGTTTCATAAGGGAAAAAAAAGTAGTTGTGGCTTGGGGAAACTGTGGTTATCTTTTTTTCTCTTTTTTTTTTTTATGGCTACTAATAGGAAATTGGCGGACAAGATTCGGCAAGCCATTAGTTATGTCATGTGACTGCCGGCTGCTACTGCCGGGATACTAGCAGACCACATTAGGCTAGCCATAATTTATGGCACATGCTTCCAGGGCTGCTGAAGGGCCACTTGTTGCAGCCAATGACTATGATGGATAACTGATGGCCCTGTTCTGGCATATGACAACTGATGGGGTGCCAATGGTTGGCCAGCTACTGGCCCATGTGGTGGCCGCAGGGACATTTTATTGACGGTTGGGTGGAGGCAACATACTGCTGTCTTGAGTGCTGGCCCAGCAACACTGTTTTTGTTGGGTACATGATGTTACTGCACTGAGGAAATTTCCTCAATAGGTCCGGCAAATCACCTGATGGATCTGGCTGGCATTGAACCAAGGACTGCTGGTGTGCAAAGCAGATGACACTGTTCAACAAATTATTATTATTTTTTTTACAAAAACGAAGTTAGCCTTCCTTTATAGATTTTTGGCTGCTCAACACGAAAATCACAGTTAAAATACTCTCCCAGCTTAAATTTCTGAGTAAATCGACCATTTGTGTTTCACATATATATCAATGGGATGTTATAATAGTGATGCTCATAAGTCAGCTCGGCAAACGTTAAATTGTGGTCCGGGTGAGTTAAGGTTAACAATCTCTCTTGGTTAACAGTTTTTGATGTTTATTTGTTTGTCATTACAGTTGAGAAAAAAATGGATCTCACTGATATGGGAGTCTCCAACACGAGTGGTCACTGTTGATGGATTACTGTTCAACAAATTTTAACAATTTTTTTTTTTTTTTACAAAAACAATGATGATGAATAGAATCAGTTGATATACAAGCTCATCCATCCACCAGTGATGCAGATCCTATATATGTGCTACCATCTTCCTCCAGTGAACCACACAGAATCACACAATGTGAACTTAGTGATCTCATTAGGGATTTGGAGCTGCCGAAGTGTAAAGCTGAACTGCTAGCATCACGATTGCAATAGTGGAACCTTCTGCCAGTACAGCAAGAGTGTCTTTTTTGTGATCGTCAGAAACAACTGGAAGGCTATTTTAGCAGTGAAGATGAAATAACATTCTACAAAAATGTTGAAGGTGTGATGCAGGAACTAAACATTCTGTACAAACCAAACAAGTGGAGACTCTTTATAGATGCATCCAAAACAAGCTTTAAGGCTGTACTACTACATAATAGTAACAAAAGGCCTATCCCTATTGCAGTAGGCCGGAGCGTAAATGTTCTTTTTTCGAATTTTGATATGCCCTAGTGCAGAAAAGTTGTATATTGCTACGTAAACCATGTGCAAAAAATTTAGTGAAATTCAAATAATATCTTATGGTTCCATTTAACCTCAAAAATTTTGATATTTGGGCAAAATCGTCACATTTTCATGTCCGTTGTGAGAAAAGAACAGTGTTTGTTACATACTTTCCCGAGTGCGCAAAAACTATCTGTTGGCACCTAAAAGATGTGCACAATTTTTCAGGTAAAGCAACTAATATCTTATGGTTCAAATTTAAAGCAACAATACTCCACGTTTAAGGGAAATTGCAATACTTTGACACCTAGTGTTCAATATGGGATTTGTTTCCTAGTTGTGTTAGTGTGTGCACTCTGCACTGAAAGCACAACATATTGTGTAAATGTGCAGTAGTGTACACTGCACATGATGCAGCTCTTCACGTTTTTCATTATTCAGAAAAATCCCAGAACTCATCATGAGGAGGTGGCTGCACAGCGAGTTACACCCGTGCCCAACCCAACCACCCATCCATTAGGGCAAATCAATTTTCTCTTCTCCTTTTTTAATCTTCAATTTCCTGTTCTTTATTAATTCTTACCCAGAAATCTGATTTACTTTCGAAGCCTGGCATTATTTGCTGTGCTTCCAACCATACTCTAATAAATCAATCCCTTTGTTCTTCTTCGCAAACAGCAGCAGATGCTTCTGTCGTCAACTTAACGCATTGCTCCACTTCCTGATAGTGACAAGGGAAGTTTTGCACGCCCAATCGCTTAACAATGTCCTTACAGTCACTGTTGCACAGGTTCATTATTTCATCATCGGTTAAATGAGCAGTCAATGGAGGCTCCCTTAAGATGCATGACTGCCAGTCAGTAAGGTCAAAATAATCCTCCCCTGGAAGTTCAACTGAGGAATTTCAAATACAGGACAGGGATTGCATTGCAGTTTTGTACCCTTGCTCTGAGGATCTTACTGGAAGTAAATATAATGTAAGTAAATGTGTTAAGATCCCTTGCAATTTTTTTTTCTGATGTTTCCTCTCGTCTGTGATTGTAGCCAGAAGTTTTGATTCTGGACAGGCAAAATAGCCATTCCTTTGGATTACGTGGTCCAGAACACTCTTCAAATCCTGGGTGAGATATCTGGATGTATGAATGGCCTTCCACAGATTCCGTGCTCCATAATGGATATGAGGGTGTGATCTTATAAGTGAACCACATGAGCGCATAAACCTCACAACGAATTCTGCCAGAATTTTAAGTGAATCCGAAGGCTGCGAAATGCTAATATAAAGGAGCAAAATACGATTACCCGTTGTTTGCTCATTTTTCTGGTGCTTATGTGCCAGGCCTGATGACCACATGCGCATTGTCACAGAGTGGCTAATGTTCCACAGGTATATCTGAGATGTGTTAAGATCCTTTGCAATTTTTTCATCACGTTCACAAACCTGCTTCAAATTTCAAAACCGGTAGATTGTTGCAGCTCTCGAACTGTTTGCTGATTTCCCCCTGAAAATGTTTTTGTGCCACTCGTTTGGCAATCCAAATGTTGAATCAAGTGACAGAGTGTCAGCTCATTTCCGTGCAACTGGCATATGCTCCACTGAAGAGGTTTTTGGCAGGCTAGCTCTAGAATGCGAATTGCACCTCCTTTACACCCAGCATTAACGACGGTTTCGTCGCAGCCCATCACCAACAGTTTGCTTAGGTCGATATTCTTGGCATGCAAGAAATCCAGCAGACATTTGGCTATGTCCTTTGCGGTGGAAGATGTAGGAGTGATATGCCAAAGATATTTACTTCCAGGTTCTTCCAGCATAGTCATGTGTTCTTCAGTAATAGTCACGGACGAGAGGAAACATCAGAGAACTTGGATTCCTCAGGATACTTAGAGAGCAAGGGCACAAAACTACGATGCAATCTGTGTATTTGAAATTCTTCAGTTCAACTTCCAGCGGAAGGATTATTTTGACCTAATTGATTGGCAATCATGCATCTTAAGCGAACCGCTGTTGACTGCTCATTTAACTGACGATGAAATAATGAACCTGTGCAACAGTGACTGTAAGGACATTGTTAAGTGATTGGACATACAAAACTTTCCTTGTCACTATCAGGGAGTGGAGCAATGCATTAAGTTGACGACAGAAGCATCTGCTGCTGTTTGTGAAGAAGAACAAAGGGATTTATTTATTAGAGTATGGTTGGAAGCACGGCAAATAATGCCAGCCTTCGAAAGTAAATCAGATTTCCGGGTAAGAATTAATAAAGAACAGAAAATTGAAGATTAAAAAAGGAGAAGAGAAAATTGATTTGCCCTAATGGATGGGTGGTTGAGTTAGGCACGGGTGGAACTCGCTGTGCAGCCACCTCCTCATGATGAGTTCTGGGATTTTTCTGAAACATGAAAAATGTGAAGAGCTGCACCGTGTGCAGTGTGCACTACTGCACAACACTAGGTGTCAAAGTATTGCAATTTTCCTTAAACATGGAGTATTGTTGCATTAAATTGGAACCATAAGATATTAGTTGCTTTGCCTGAAAAATTGTGCACATCTTTTAGGTACCAACAGATAGTTTTTTCGCACTAGGGAAAGTATGTAACAAACACTGTTCTTTTCTCACAATGGACATGAAAATGTGACGATTTTGCCCAAATATCAAAATTTTGAAGGTAAAATGGAACCGTAAGATATTATTTGAATTTCGCTAAATTTTTTTGTACATGGTTTACGTAGCAATATACAACTTTTCCGCACTAGGGCATATCGAAATATTTTTTTTACGCTCTGCCCTAATATGCAGCATTAGCTAAAGAAAATTATACCATGTTGAAACGTGTTCTAAGCATCATCAGCTACAATAAACATGAATGGCTGATATATGCGGATATCAAAGTTATTGCAATTTTGCTTGGCTTGGAAGGAGGGTACACAAAGTACTGTTGCTATATCTGTGAGTGGGATAGCCGCGCAAGAGATTTACATTACAGACAGAATGAATGGCCTCGACGAACAGCTATGTTGCCTGGCACAAAAATTGTTGCATACTCTGGTGAAGGCTAGCAAAATTGTTCTGCCAACATATCACATAAAACTGGGGCTCATAAAGGCATTTGTAAAGGTTGTGAACAAGAATGAATCTGCATTTCAATACTTGTGCCAAAAGTTTCCACAAATAAGTACTGAGAAGATCAAGTGGGGAATATTCATTGAACCACACATACGTCAGTTTTTGGGAGACCAACAGTTTGAGTGTATTCTTATCCTGATGAGCAACATGCTTGGCAATGTTTTTGGGATGTTGCAACATTGTTCTTGGGAAACAAGAGGGTTGACAATTACATGGACCTTGTGGAAGAACAATTACATGCTTATGAAAAACTTGGCAGCAACATGACACTCAAGATGCACTTCCTACATTCACATATCGATGTCTTTCCCGAGAACTGTGGTGCTTTCAGTTATGAGCATGGGGGAGGGGGATTCCATTAGGGCATTTCTGCAATGGAACAACAATACAATGGAAAGTGGAATGCTGCAATGTTAGCAGATTTTTGCTGGATGCTCCAGAGAGATGCCCAGACGTTCCCCACAAGTGGCAGGCAAAACAGCAATGTGTATAAAGTAGGTGAATTCATTAAATTTTATTCCTAGTATTTGGACATTCCATTGAAATATATGTAATATATACAAAATATAAATGGTCAAATTAATCCGGAACCATAGCTAAAAGAGGATTTTTACTGTTATTTTCGTGTTCAGCGCCCAAAAAATCTATAAAGAAAAACCACTTCCATTCTTGTAAAAATTTCATTGTTGAACAGTGTGATCTAAGCACTACACTAGTTTGCCATGCATGACTGTCCACTTGGAGGTGAGCCTCTCTGCTGTGTGATGAAAAACTAAGGGCTCTCTTTTTAATTTTGCAAGTCAGTTTTCGTAAATGTATGTTTCATATAATTCATGAATTTATTTTGTTAAAGTAACGATTTTTTTATTTACTTTAAGGGAACTTCACTCACTTTCAACAAGTGTATCAACTTAAAGATGTTTTCCAAAGTTTTGTGCTGTCCTTGCGGTTTTGAAAGGCGATTGTTTAATTAATACATTTACACATTCATGTCACATTCTGTTACATTTTTAACGTTGTATCTTTTTTTTTCAAGGTTCAAAGCTACATTTGTTCTAAATAGGAATGATATTTTATTTTACTTCCGGTTATTTTTAGCAGCGAATTCCTCCAATCTTGTGTATTCAACACATGGATAAGTACATTATATTCACATAGCATTGCTTTTTTTTTTTCAAATACTAGATAATTTTTTAACGAAAATATCTATTTTGTACTCGTATAATTCTCATTTTTCCCCAACACAATGATTTTTTAATGTTTTTCCGGGACTTCTGTTTGAAGTTGTTTAGTGCATGAAGATTATTCAGAAACTGTTTCTTGTTATTCATGGGAATGGAGTGAGTGTGTTTCATAGCTGTTTGTATTCTTGATTCTTCGCATGTCAGTGCAGAAATTTTGCTACAAAATGAGTTTCTATAAATACCTGAGATTAATTGACTATTTCTTACAGTTCATTAATTATTTATCTAAGTTTCCTCTGATGGTAATCTTTGTTAATGCGGCATTTCATCAGGAAACTAATCTGTTTCTCTACATATGGCTTTTTTTTTTTTTAACATCCACTAAAGCAACATGATGGCGAGGGCGGCGTCTTCAACTAACTGGTACTACGAAAGACTGTGCATGCATTACTTCAGTGCATGCACAGTCTTTCTATACAGTCTTTTCTGTGCATGAGCTGAAGTAACGCATGCACAGTCTCGCTGCTTCTATCTCCTGTTGGGGTTGCTTAGGTTGCCAGCTACGGGCCACTAGTGGCACTTGCTTGGAGGCCCATAGTTCACGGCGATGCTGCAGGGCCATCAATGGCTGCCAACTGATGGCGCTGCCACCAACAGATCACTACGGTGCCATGAGTGACAGATTTCAGCCAGCAGTGACCCATCACTGCCAGCTGGTGGCCAGCAGTTTTCCAACACTTGTGTTTTTGCTGGGCAATGACTCATTAATACATTTTCCAAAAAATTACAATTCAGTAGCTTTAAGAATATTTTTGATGATGCCTGTATGGTTACAGGCAGGTGGGGAGGGTGGCATGTGTCCCATGTTGAGTTAAACAAAATTTTTTTGGGTTTTTTTTGGGTTTTTACACTTCCTAAAAATATGCAACTTTCGTTTTCTTACTGTCAAGCTTGAAATCCAAGAAGGTCTTTAAAATACCAATGTACCCTTTTCATTCTACAGAATTGATAGCAATTATAAGGTGCACAAAACCTTCATTTCAAATTGTTACTATCTGTAACAAATGGTGTATGGGAAAGATCGTTTTCCAAACTTAAAATGATGAAAAGTTACTTCTGATTAAATATGAAACAAGAACGACTTTCAAATGTAAGTATCATTAGTACTGAAAACAAGATTCTTACAGACTTAAACAACTCGGGCATTGTTAAAAAGTTTGTAACAAAAAAAAAAGAAGCAACAAAAGTGAGTTTTAGCTGACATTACGCATGTTTGCATGCTTTCTTGAAGCTTCAGTATTTAGCTTACAGGAAAAAATATTTTTATTTAGTACGAAAACCAGTTATTTCGAATTCTGCTTTTAGTTTTATACAACTTATTTGTATATGTACCCATATGAGAGATTTTTTGGTTGGAGTAGTTAAAGAGACGCCCGTCATGTTCAATGTCATATATTGTGACGTACTACAGAGGTAAAGGACATATCAAGACGACAAATCTGCAGCGATATATTCCTCCCTCTGTATAGCTTAGTTGTGAGAGCAACTTACCCCAGAGTGAGGGGGCGCAGATTTGCATTGGCTTTGGAACGTAAAAATGGATGTACTGGCTGTTGGGTTCTTTGAAAAATGTGTGATGGTTGTTCCACACATTGTCTAGAATTAATAAAAAATTTGTTCTTTGCTTCAAAAAGAAAGAAAGAAAATTAAGAGGGAGATGATGTGACATACTACAGAAGAAAAGCACATGTCAAGACGACAAATCTGCAGCGATACATTCTGTCCATGTAGCTTAGTTGGGAGAGCAACTTACTCCAGAGTGAGGGGGAACGTAAAAATGGATGTACTGGCTGTTGGGTTCTTTGAAAAATGTGTGATGGTTGTTCCACACATTGTCTAGAATTAATAAAAAATTTGTTCTTTGCTTCAAAAAGAAAGAAAGAAAATTAAGAGGGAGATGATGTGACATACTACAGAAGAAAAGCACGTGTCAAGACGACAAATCTGCAGCGATACATTCTGTCCATGTAGCTTAGTTGGGAGAGCGACTTACTGCAGAGTGAGGGGGCGTGGATTCAATCCCTATCATGGACAAATTTAGGTTTTCACAATACATATATACGAAAACTCTTAATTTACGGAAAATTGAAAATAATGTTCGTAAAGGTATTTATTTCATTATTGCACGTAAAAATAAATAAATATTTAAAAATATTCTCGTACCTGGGGCGGCAAATCTGGGCTTGCACCTGGGCGGCAAATGCCCTTGATGCACCCAGGATTTCAATTCACACCCCGTCATCTTAGAAAATTGCCTTTATTTACTTTGGATCAATTGAAACTTTTATTTTTAACTTCACATTGTTTGATTATATTGTAAAATTTATTTTTAAGTATTAATAAAAAAAATGTCGAACACTTACCTCTCATGTGAACTTTAAGCCCAGTTTCACTCAAACTACTGATGTCAAATACTTAACTGCATAGTAGACACTTTGCTTTATGCCTATCTGTATCCGTTGTCAACCATGCCCTGTACGGCTCGTTTTCCAGCCATAACTTATTAAACACACATTTTCCTATAATACCTGCAATGCACACAACACATACAAAGAAAATTAAAAGTAGTTCTGATAATCCGTAATAATAAAATGGTCAATGATAAAAGGAAATCAAAATCACTCATCATTAATGGAGCCTCCACTAAGAACAAAGACGGCATCACCATAGAAGCACGTTTTTTTATGTTGTAATATCAACACCCCAGATCGTGAGAAATTTCCCATCATTCCACACTGTGCGCTCCTGCAAAGTGACATGACATACGCGTGATAAACAATGAAGAAGCACCACATTTATAAGTTGGAGGAAGTTTACTTGGCCATGAAGATCGCGAATCAGATGTTCCGAGTTCTGAAAGTAAAGTTAAGGCCTCTTTAAGGACTTGGTGAAATATTTAGTACTTTTAAGGGTACTTAAAAAATAAAAAAATATATATTTAGCACTTTTAAGCACTTTTTTTTACCCGTGCGAACCCTGTATTTGCACAAACACATGTGCTGCGGCAGGTATGTCTTGTGTTTAAACAAGTTCAAGTCCCGCGCTGCAGTCAGTCGAAAGGGACAAAGTGGTAGTCATTGCTGTGAACAGCATTGCATGTCATTGTTCTGTCTGTGGTTGGGACGCCTAAAAGATGAACAGTCACAACCGGCTAATTAGGGAACTTTTGCTTTACGAATTTGAACTCAGTCATAACACTGCTCAAGCAACACGAAACATTTGTCATGCAAAAGGGGAAGGTCCCTTGGACCACAGCACCACAACCAGATGGTTCAAGAAATTTCACTCAGGTGACAGAAACCTCGACAACCATCCAAGGTTTTTTTTTTTTTTTTTTTGATTGGAGGTTTAACGACCACCATGAGCAACTCAATGGGCTATAAGCAGTCGCCCGTCCCTAATTTAGGGTCACTGGTTCCAGGGAAGGGAGAGAGCCAGTGCCGTAAGAAAAACACAACATCCATGCCTCCCCGGGATTCGAACCCGGACCCCTTTCGGACGAATGATCAGAGGCCAACGCCTTAGACCACTGCGCCACCGGGGCAGCCCATCCAAGGTTAAGTTGGCTGTAAACCGTCAATTCGGAGGCCGCGCCCCAGGCCGTAGAACAAATCCGACAACCAGCACTCGGAGATTATCAGACGAGCCGAACATATCACAGACCACCGTGGTTCATCACCTTCAGGACCTCGGCAGGGTCTACAGGAGCTGCCGCATTGTAACTCACGAATTGAAGCCAGCTGAAGCAAACCGCCAAGTGGACGTGTGCACAAAATTCCTGGAAAACCTGTGCGATATACGTTTCATCAAGATAATTGTTACGTGCGATGAAAAGTGGGTCTATTTCTGTAATTCTAACACACAACAGCAGTAGATGAGCTCGGACCAGCTTTCAGAACCAGTAGCCAAACGTCGGTGTTTCGAACACAAGGTGGTGCTCTGCGTCTGGTGGAATTTCTAGGGGATAATCCATTATGAATTTGTTCCAGATGGTCAGACCATCAACACCAACCTCTACTCTGAACAGCTGGAGCAAATGTATGCCATTTTGGAGGAGAAGTACCGGGCACTGGTGAATAGAAAGCACACTATCCTGCAGCAGAACAACACTTGGCCTCATAGTGGGTGAATGACCTGGGTAAAAACTCTAGGAACTTGAAGGCATTGAACTGATAATACACCCACCATATAGTCCGGACCTTGCCCGTTTAATTATTACTTGTTCTTGTCCATGGCCCCCTTCCTTTGCAGGTGGCACTTCAACATCCAGGAGGAGATAGCAGTTGGAGTGAAGGAGTTCTTTGCCTTGAAAGACAAGAACTGATACCACCGTGGAATTGAGGAACTGGCAGACAGATGGCTAAAGATAGTGCCACACGATGGCCGATACTTTGAATGCTAGTCAGTATTCATCGTAAAAATATGTATGAAAACATAATAAAGTGATCCAAATATTGCAAAACTTTCGACTCCCCATCTGTACTTTTGATGATTTTTGTAAGAGCGATATGAGAAGCAGATTTCCACCACCCCTATGGCACAGTGGTCTAAGCACTGGCTTATGATCATTCATACGAGAAGGGTCAGGGTTTGAATCCCAGTGAGGCATGGGTGTTGTGTTTGTCTCACAGCACTTTCCACTCCCTGGAACTGGCAGCCTTAAATCTTGCATCTGAATGAGGCAAGATACTCTCATTTAGTATACAAAGAGCTGTCTACCAGGCTGGTTACTTCTGGGCCCAAATGATGGCTGCAAAATCATAGCTTCCATTGCCAAGTGATTGGGGGTGGAAGATGAAGGTGGATGGGATATATCTTGGACAACTCTACCAGAGGCTATGCAAGCTTGCAGAAACCTTACACGATGTGGCTGCAAGAAAGAATGCACACGACAGTGCAAGTGCAGGAAGGCTGCCCTACAGTGTACCGCACTTTGTACTTGTAACACTCTGTGTACTGACTGAAAGAAAGTGTGGGAGATATTACCTATAATGCGTTGGAGGAATAGTATCAATATTAATCAATAATTGTTTATGGTTTTGTTTTTTCTTCCCTTGAATAAATCAATAAAAGTATATACACAGTCGAGTCACATTATTGTGACCACCAGCTAATATTCAGAGTAACCACCGTACGCAGAGCGGACAGAAGCTAGGCAGGCTAGGAGTGACTCAATAAGGTGCTGGAAGGTGTTCACAGGTATGTGGAGCTCTTCTGACTGCAGTGCATCTGACAGCTACTGGAAGGTGCATGGTGGAGAATTCATAGAGCAAACAACATGATCAAGGTGGTCCCACAGATGCTTAATTGGGTTTAAGTCTGGGAAATTAGGGGACCAGAGAAATACATTGAAGTCTTCATCGTGCTCTTCCAACCACTCTGGGACATTTCTAGCTGTGTGACACATCGCATTGCCGAGCTGGAAGATCCCATTCACCCCAGGGAAGACAATCAGCATGTATTGGTGTACGTGGTCTGCAAGGATGGATTCATAACGAATTCGGTCCATAGTGCCTTCCACAGGTATGAGTGGACCCAGAGAATACCACGAAAACATTCTCCAGACCTTAGCGCTGCCCACACCAACTTGTGTTCTTCCAACAATGGTTGAAGAGTGTTTGTTCTCCGATGTTTCTCGCCTTATACGTGAACGTTCATCCATTCGATGAAGCAGAAAACGCGACTCATCGGAGAAGGCAATCCTTTGCCAATCAGCGAAGGTCCAATTCCGATACTGCCATGCAAATGTAAGCCTTTTCTGCCAATGCACCTTCATTAGCATAGGTGCAGTGACCATCCGTCTGCATTGGAGCCTCATACGCAGCAGAGTTTGCTGAACTGTCATTTTAGACACACTTCCAGTAGCCCCCTGGTTCATTCACATGCCAGTGAGTTGCCCCTCTGTAGCATGTCGATCAGCCTTCACACACTTTCGAAGACAACGTTCACCTCTCACACCAATGGCACGTGATGCTCTGCAGTTTCCACATCACTTATTCACAATGTTGCCATTTCTCCAATCACGATACACTTTAACCATAGCAGCATGCGAACAGTTCACAAACTGTACTGTTTCAGAAATACTTCCACCCTTGGCCCAAAAGCCGATAATCATCCCTTTTTGGAAAGCTGATAAATCGCTTCTTTTATACATGACAGCCACGAGTGAGTGATATGTTTTCAGAATGCCCACAGCACAGCTTATATACCCTCCAAGCTAGCTCATGACATGTGCCTTCATTCATTGGCTATGTGCTGTTGACATAAAAAGTAGGAGGTGGTCACAATAATGTGACTTGACTGTGTATTTTCCTGTGAATTAGGAAAAAAACATTTACTGTTATCTACTATCATGCTTAAGTTTTACTTCTAAAGTGTACAACAGGCATCTCATGATCCCAGGTAATTGATTGAACATGAATATCTACGAAAATTAGGAAACCCGAATGACAACTAGTTGCTATTTTTAAAGAGGGCTACTAATTTTGTTACAGGAAGAATCTGGGATAGCTTCAAAACCAAAAATGTTCATTAGAGTGTGGTGTAAAAGCGCGCCAAAATTGATGCTGCCATCATCAAAGGCACGTTGGTTTTACCTATTTGTCGTACTACTACAGATCATCATGCCTTTGTTCTCATGCCTGATGTGCCTGCTTTGAAATGCTTCTAAGCACATGTAAGCATATCAGCTTGGCACTAGCTTATTCCCTCCTGTTTTCCCTCTTGGGTCAGCTCCACTCTTAAGTATATACAAGGCCAACATACAGGACATGTGATGTGGATGTGATGTAGACATATGTTTGTGCTTCCAGTTGTCAATGAATGTGTGCAAATAAAAAGGTAACACAACCAGGACATGTACTATTAAGAACACTGTGTTTCATACCCAAAAAACACCAGAAGAATTGTGATTTTCTTTTCATTCACAACAAAGCCACAAGAAGTTGTACAGGGAACGAAGACAAAGAGTCAATTGTATTAGATGATTTCTCTTTCTAATTCAAGTGTCGTACAAGAGGTACCGGATAACGCTGGACTGCTGCTGATCAGAAAGAAAACGTGCGTGCGAGAGAGAGAGAGAGAGAGAGAGAGAGAGAGAGAGAGAGAGAGAGAGAGAGAGAGAGAGAGTTTTGACTAGATAATATACCTTTAATAAGAAAATAAAGACTGCTGGAGTTCCAATCTAATCAACATTATAATAATATTAGCCCGTCACCATATGCTAGAATAAGAAAATAAAGACTGCTGGAGTGAAAAATAAATGATGATGATTTTCTGAGAATGGGAAAACAATGAAATAATGTATTTTGTTTGGCAAAAACTAAGAAAAACGTGAACAAGAGATAGTCTATATTTTGAGGTTACTCACCTTTATTCCCTAAATCTTTTAGGAGGTTTTCGTCTCTACACATTTCCAACACGTATTTTTCTTATTTACATCGTGGTTCAAGGCCACAAAAAAAAAAAAAAAGAAAAAAACGCTTCTTTTTCAACTCACGCAAACTTCATTCCCTTCCCTTCTTTTCCCTATGAACAAATTTGGATTCAAAATAATCTACCACAAATATACACAATTGAACTCTCTAAAACACTTTAATCTAATTAAAACTTCAATCAATAAAAATCTATATTACACACTTCCTAAAACGTCAAAGTTAAAAAACTGTAACCCATAATTATTTACAATTGCATATCAGTGCTCAATTTAAAACAAACCTAAATACCTGACACAACCACTATACTCAACAATTACGGACCTCTCTCACCTCAGAAATAAGCATAATATCCAAGCACTTTCAGCCGCTGCCCAGGCCATTCTCAAGGAGCGGGCGCAACAGATGTACCATCCGTCACCACTCACAAAACGTAGCGAATGTTCCAGTGCTCGCGCAGCATCGTCTCATTCCCATTCTCCATCGTTCAGGCGCAGTGGCGCCATCTATCAGATGACCCAATGGCGCCACTGTGCCTGAACAACGAAGAACGAGAATGAAACGATGCCGCGCAAGCACTGGAACATTTGCTACGTTTCGTGGGTGGTGACGGATGGTACATCTGTTGCCACCCACCAATGTTTTTTTTATTTAACCACGATGTGAATAAGAAAAATATGTGTTGGAAATGTGTAGAGACGAAAACCTCCTAAAAGATTTAGGGAATAAAGGTGAGTAACCGCAAAATATAAATTATGTCTAAATAGCATGTGAATAATTAAGCAGCTAGATGACATTTGCAATGCTGTATGAATATATGATGAACAAGAAAGATAGCTCATGGCACTATCATGAATAACAAATGGTACCTTAGAAAAAATATTGATTACAAGCAAAATGTGGGACTTAAAGTAAGACCCAAGTTGCTTGTACAAGCTGAGAAACAGCTCATTGAATATTTGTTTAATAAATTGACCTTAAGAAAAACTCATAACTGAATGTTTTTTATGCACAGCTTATAAGGCAGCAAAAGAAAATCAATCAAATCCACATGAGCTGAATTTTTCACTCAACTAATGTATGTATCAACATCATGAACTATGTTTATGACGAATGGAAACAAATGTATGTATCAACATCATGAACCACATTTATGATGAAATGGAAAAAAAATCATCAGACTGAAAAGTAGAACTTCATTGATGGTTGAGTCCATCAAGCTGGTAAAATCTGAACTTAACTGCATACATTTACATTTTTATCATTGACATCAAAATGACCTCTGTTGTAAATTTGCTTTTGACCCTAACTGAACTTGAAAGTGTTTCATCTTAAAATGCAACATAATTTTCAGCTTTTTGCTCATTTGTCTTCACTCGCATGACAGAACATTACTTAAAAACGTTTTTAATTTATGCTGCATGTGCAAGTACTGCTGTTCTGACGTGTAATAAAGGTGGAGTTATTGAAATACAATAACGAAGAAAATTTTTCTTTCTTCAATCAATCAATCTCACTCACACTGATTCCACATATGGTCATAATTTTGTTAGATGTAATTGGATGATGAATGAACTCATGGCTGATTGGATAAAATTTAAGTGATACAAATGCCCAAATGCATTATTTAGAAAACAGGTTCTGTTCATAAGAGATGCCATGAGGACATCTCAGCAGTGAAAAAAAAAATGAAGTAAAGACAGCTAATACTGATTGAGTAAATCATACCAAAATGTATTGATATCTAAGCTTCAGGTCATAAACACTGTACATAAACCTTTCACAGATTTTTTTCTTTGTGTAAGGGCAGTCAAAAAGTTCATTTGATAAAATAATATAGACTGGTTAGTACCAGGATATCATCCACCAACCAAAATAAGGCTAACAATAATAAAATCTTTAGTATGTTTCCTTGGATATGGGATTAAACCTGTCAGCAAGGCCTCTTAACAAACTATTTGCATTATTAAAGTATAACAGAAACACTGACTGCATTTCAAACCCTATGGATGGCAAAAATGCAATATGTTGAGGAAGAAAAATGCAGATGAAACAAATACAGAAAAGCATGCAGATAGTGACAAATATAATAATGTTTAAATGAAAGTAAGAAGCATTTCATACTGGCATACTTTTACTTCAACCAAAATACTGATGTTATTCATACTCTTGCAAGAGTGTGGGTTCCTAAAGGAACGAAATAAAGGTGAAACCAATGGAGAAAAGTCTGGAAATTATTGTATTTGCTAAGACATTCTGTAAAACAAAATAAATGTACTGTGCATACATACTTTTTTTTTTTACTCATCTGGGACAGAAGCGTTTTCTTACAATGTCTATAAATCTTTTAATGAATAAGACAAACAGTGTCAAAGAAAACCCAGGGGAAACCATACTGATCTATGTACTTAAAATATGAATACATAAAACAAATTCAAATAACTAACAGCAGCAAAGAATGGACAATCAATGTCTACAATAAAACACGTAATGTCCTAAAAAGAAGAAGAAAATAAACCAACTTAGAATAAGGTTTTGTTAGAGATTTATATTTTAATGATGCAAGAGTCAGCAAATGCTAAAGAGCGCCATCCACAAACACAATTGGGGCAGCCTAAATTCACATACTGTACACAAATGTGAGATTAAAAAAAGTGCTGAAATAAACTGCACTAGAAGGTTATGGACCTCTTGAAAATCATTAGAAAAGCATTTAATAATTCTGAGAAACATTAAAAATACATTTTTCTTGTGTCTGATTTAGAAATTTTGAAACAATTTGGTAGAAAAAACAAGTATTTTTGAAATCACTCTCTGTTGGTCAAATGACTGAAGTGGTCAATACAGGCATCCTGAAAGTAATGCCTCGTCCCTCATAAGATTTTTATTTGTAGTAGCAAAAATGTGAAACTTGGTGGCAAAATCATCATCATCATCATCGTCAACCATTATCAATCCACTGCTGGACGAAGGTCTCCCCAAGTTTCCTCCACAACGGTCTGTCTTGTGCCAGTCTCCTCCATGTCACCCCTGCATACTTTCGAATTTCATCCACCCATCTCCCATGTGGTCTTCTTCTGGGTCTTTTCCTGTCCCTTGAAATCCAATCTAAAATTTCGGCTGTCCATCTATGGTCTGTCCTTCTGGCAGTATGTCCAGCCCATTGCCATTTCAGGGATTTAACTCTGATCATGATGTCTTCCACTCTTGTCATTTTTCGGATCCACGAGTTCCTCTTCTTATCTCTCCTGGTTACACCAAGTATGCACCTCTCCATGCTTCTTTGAGTTGTCTGCAGCCTTTGTATGTCTCTTTTAGTTAAGGTCCACGTCTCTGCACCATACGTAAGCACTGGAAGGATGCATTGATCAAACACTTTTCTTTTAAGACATAATGGCATATTGCTCTTGAAAATTATGCTGTTTCTTCCAAAAGCTCTCCAGGCAAGTTTTGTACGCCGATTAATTTCTTCAATGTGACCCTCACTTGATATCTGCTGTCCAAGATAAACGTACGTGTCTGTTATCTCCAGCTTTTCTCCATCAATCGATAAATCTTCATTTCTTGTAAAAGCATTGAACATCACTTTTGTCTTCTGAAAGTTCATTTTTAATCCCACTTCTTTACTCTTGTCAGCAAGTTCCTGGATCATACTCTGCAGCTCTGATGGGGTAGTTGCAAAAATGACTACGTCATCAGCAAAACAAAGGTGGGTTAGATAATCTCCATTAATCTTTATCTCCTTGTTTTCCCAGCTCAGCGACTGAAAAACACCCTCCAATGTGGCATTAAAGAGCTTCGGAGATATGGTGTCACCTTGTCTCACTCCCTTTCCAATTTTTACGTGTGTTGTATTTTCAAACAGCCTAATCTTTGCACTTGCATTTTCATAGATGTTATTAATAATATTAATGTATGCATCTTCAATACCGCAGGTTTTCAGAGCCATTGTAACTGCTGATGGTTTCACCGAATCAAAGGCTTTTTCATAATCGATAAAAGCCATGCACAATGGAAGTTCATATTCCCTCGCTCTTTCAATTAGTTCTCTCAGCACGTGGATATGATCTATTGTGCTGTAGCCACTCCTGAATCCAGCTTGTTCTCTCGGTTGAGCCATGTCCAGTGTTACCTTCAAGCGGTGTGAAAGAACTTTAGTGAAGATTTTATAAACTACTGATAGGAGGCCGATAGGTCTGTAGTTTCCGAGATCCTCAATGTCACCTTTCTTATGTAGCAGAATCATTGTAGCGGTGTTCCAATCCTCAGGAATCTTTCCTTCATTAAGGCATCGAGTGAAAATTTGGGCGAGTACTGTTTCGATTTCTCCACTTGCTTCTTGTATGATGTCTACAGTAATTCCATCTTCTCCTGGAGCTTTTCCTCGCTTCATGTTCTTGATTGCATGTGCAACTTCTGCTGGAAGGACTGGAGGAACTCTGGTACTGGTATCTTTCATGATGTCTGGAGTGCATATATCATCCCTTTCATATAATTTGGAGTAGAAATCTTTCACTCTTGTCAAAATTTCGCCTCTATTTCTTGTTACAGAACCATCTTCTTTTCTCAGTGCCATAATCTGTTTTCTTCCCTTACTGAGATGTCCTTTTGCTATCTTTAGGCTTTGGTTGTTTTCAATTGCTTTCCTCACTAGTTCACAGTTGAATTTCCTTAAGTCTTCAGTGATACTTTTTCTTACTGTCTTGCATAGCTCTATATATTCCACTTTGGAAGTCACATCTTCTTTAGTTGTCCTCATCTCTCTTCTTTTTTGCCTCAACATTTTGGTTTTTCCTGATAATTTGTTCACATGCAACTTGTTCTTAGACTCAGCTAATTTTGTTGCTGTTTCCATAAGAGCTTTGGTTACTTTGCTGTTAACTTCAGAGATGTCCACTTCTTCCGATGTTAGGCCTTCTAAAGCAGAGAACCTGTTCTTCAGTTCTAACTTGAAGGTATTATGGTGTTTTTTAAGGTTGGTTATGTCAATACATTTTGTTTGTCTTATGAGCTTGCCACGTTCAAGTTTAGTGTTGAGGTGCATCTTACATCTCACCAATCTATGGTCACTACCTGTGTTGAACTTGTTTAGCACACTGCAGTCTTCTATGACGAAATTTTTGTTACACATAATAAAATCAATTTCACTTGTCGTCCCATTTGGATGTCTCCATGTCCATTTCCTGTGTGGCTTTTTCTTGAAGAAGGAGTTCAAGATGAAAAACCCTTCTGCCTCTGCAAACTCAACGAGAGTATTTCCACGCTGGTTTCTGTTGCCATGACCGAATTTACCTACTGAAGTTTCATTCTGTTGCCGTTGCCCTATTTTTGCATTGAAATCTCCCATAATTATTTTCAAGTGCTACTTACCTTTATTATTTAGATGACAAATTTCCTCATAAAATTCTTCAATTTCTTCTTCAGGATGACTTGTGGTGGGTGCATAAGTTTGAATAATCTGAGCCTGGTATCTTTTCGAGAGTTGGATAACAAGTCGTGCAGCTCTGTCAGAGGAACTTTCAACTTCTACAACTTTATCCTTCAGTTTCTTGTTTATTATAAATCCAACACCACTAGTTCTGCCAGTATCTGTCCCACGATAGTAGAAGAGATGTCCACTTTTCAGTTCGATGAGATCTTCTCCTTTTCTCCTTACCTCACTTAGCCCCACGATGTCCCACTTGATCCTTTGTAGTTCCTCTTCCAATTCAAGAAGCCTTGAATCAGAAGATAGGGAGCGTCCATTGTAAGTGGCCAAGGTCAGCATCAGATGGCAGCCTAGTCCGATCCTCTGGGGATTCTTAGCACCCTCTGCCTTCATGTCGCACTGGCCGATGCCTTGGCCAGGTACATTCCAGCTGCCGGAGACTGAGGGCCAAGATTTAAGTTGTGGAATCATTTTGGAGGGGTTTGGCCATAACTCACCACGCTGGCCAAGCGGGTTGGTGAGTGTGGGATAGAATTTCCTCTAATCCCGATGGTATAGTTATACCGCTATGGGCGGTCGTCAGAGCCCCTTTAGTGGGAACAGGATGCACCACGAGAAGGCGGGGTTGACATTTGTCAAGGAGAGGCTGTGATGTTACGCATCACCTGACCTTACATCCCCGGTGGCAAAATACTTGGACATATATTGTTAATAATGCTAGCATATTGAAAGTATTGTCCACCACTTTCTATACATTCCTGCCATCTTTGAACTCATTGGGAAAATCCATTTTGGAAAAATTCCTGAGGCTGTTGTTTTACCCAGGAGTCACAGCCAGTTTAATGTCCATCACATCATCGAAACATTCCCCACGAAGGATGTTTTTCAAAGGGGAAAAACAAGAAAAAGTCTGAGACAGCCAAATCAGGACTGTAGGAGGGTTGGGGCATCACTGTCCACCCCATTTTGGCATTAGCCTGTGAAGTCTCCATTGAGGTGTAGGGATGTGAATTATCATGGTGTAAAACAACATTATGAAGTGGAATGTCATGTTTTTTCTCCTAATAGCTTCCTTTAGCTTCTTCAATGTCTGCAGTCTGCACATAGTGAGCACTGTTTATTGTTGCACCCCGTGCAAGGAAATCAGTCAAAATAACACCATGTTTGTCCCAGAAGATTATCACCATCACTTTCCCCGTGGAACGAGTTGTCCTTACCTTTTTCTGTTGAGGTGAAGATGTGCGGTGCCATTCCATTGACTCAAGTTTTGTTTCTGGGACATGAAAGAACACCCAGGTTTTATCCTCCACCACAAAAACACCTCACCCTTCTTCTCATAACAGTCCAAGAGGTCCCTTGTTCTCGGGTTAGGTTTCTTGAGATCCACTTTGAACAAATTTTTCTGTAGGCCAGATCTCTAATTAATGTTTAGCATTATGACCACAATGAATTGCATCACACAACTCCTGGATGGTGACACGATGATCAGCTGTCATGAGGTCTTTCACTCGTTGGCTGTTGGCATCTGTCACTGAAGTTGCAGTCTTCTACTCCGTTGCTTGTTTGACACTGAACTTTCTCCCTCTCGAAACCTCTTCATCCACCTTTGGATATTACTGATATCGATTGTGGCCCCTCCATACACTGCCAGGAGTCTTCTGTGGATTTCTAGAGCCTCACATCCCTCTTTTTCCAGGAATTCAATTATGGCTCGCTGCTTTTTTCTGTCATTCACAATCTTTATTTTTGATTCTGAAAAAATTTGTTCCCACATTGGTAACATATCATAGTACATGTCAGTGCGGTTTTATTAAAATCACTTCAAAATGTCAAAAGTTATTAAGGAGGAGGCATTAGGATGTCCTTTGTTCTTCTGCTTAATACCTAGCAAAGTTTGTTTATTATTAATTTCACTAACCTGAGTTTCAAAAAAGCCTGTATAATGAGTTATTAGTACCAGGATTGGTCAGGTACAAAAACAAAAATTCAAGAAAATAAGAGAGCTATTGCACACAAAGCTCTACATAGATTTATTGACAAATTTAGCAACTTAACTAAACCATGCCTGTGAGTCGACATTGAAGGCATTGGGATCCATGTTTTAGTTTTCATATCATAACATTCTACAGTGTTCAAAGTTTTCAAGCCATCTCTGCCACCAACAACATACAGCTTGCTATTGATCACTGCAGCTCCAAATTGAAGGCGCCGTCCATTCATATTTCCAAAATTTGTCCATGTATTTGTTCTTAGATCATATTTCTCGATGAAAGTTGAACCTGTAAAAAAAAAAAAAGTATCTTGAAGAAATCATGAGTCAAGAGGACTGAGGAGTAAAAACAAACAAACAAAAAATCTTATTACATATGTACCAGCGGCGTATATTTGACGCTAGCTGCAAAGCCCAGAGAATGCAAAAAAAAAAACAAAAAAAAAACTGAATAAAATATACACAAATAAAAGTCCATTATCAAAGGTATTAAAATATGTCGATGCTTTTGCTGCGAAAACAAACGCGTGAGGATTCACTTCATTGACTCAGTCTGGCGAGCGAAAACCAACGGCATAACAAAACAGCTCTTCCAGTCTTCGCAGTTCTGATGCAAACCTTCTGTACAATCGCCTGCTAGCATTTCCATGACAACATGAATCAGCTGGTAGAGGGGATTGGCTCATTGCTTTGGGAAACGGTTCGCTGCGAAAAACGGAGACAGACTATCTCAGTCACTCGCATACTCCTGCCCATAATAGTGTTTCGCGAGAGTTGTTTCAGTTTTTGTGAAGTGTCAATGAATTAAAATCAGGGATATTATATCTTAAATTGTGGCTTTGTTGGATTCGAACTATTTTGATAAATTTTGTGAAAGCTTCCCAGAACATCTACTGTCAGAACTTTAAGAACTCCATGCTTCAAATTTTGATACAGCTTGACTAAAAAAATGAACTGAAAGTGTTTTATGCCCTTGATGAACACAAAAACAAATCAGTAAGAGACATTATAAAAGTTGAATGAATTGGACATAATGTTTAGTGAGGTGCACAAATTAGGTTGGTTGGTTGGTTGATTTTTATGGCGCAAGGGCCATGGTTGGCCAAAGAGCGCCAGAAACAAGACAAACAAATAGTATTAAAAATGTGGTAAAAAGCTTAAAATATGACTGATCACGTAAAACTGAAAAATGAGAACGATGAAAGGGCTAAAAAAGATAATGGAACAAACAGTATTAAAAACATGATACAATGATTAAAATCTAGCTGATTCAGTAAAACTGAAAAATGAGGATGATGATAAGGCTAAAATCTAGATACGTTTAAAATAGTCAATTTCTTTAAAAAATGAAAACACGGCAACAGAGTCACAGTGGTCATTGAGGAGCCGCTGCAATGTAGCGGCGTCCTCGGTCAACAAAAATGAGAATGAAAGAAATGAAAACGTACATCACGAAAACGAACACAGGTACACAGAAGATGAGTGACAGTGAGTCAGCAGTTGCATGTCTCACACAGCGGCGCAGTGTCGCCACACAGCAAAAAGCGGTGAGTGAAACGACAATGCCCAATGCGGAGATGCGCAAGCACCACTTCCTCCCTACGGTTCCGACGATATGAGGATTTCCAGACTTCAAGATTAGGTTTAATACGATGCAGTTTATTTTCCACCTGTTGGTCCCACAGACCTTGCCACATTCGCTTAATATGGTCGCGTACCAGAAAGCGGAAATCCCGGTGAAACAGTGGCAAGGGTGTGACGACCAAAGAGGAAGCAGATCTAGCAGCCGCATCAGCACACTCGTTACCCGAGATTCCAACATGCCCAGGAATCCAGCAAAACTGAACTTGAAAACCGACCCCGAGCAAACGACGAAGTAACTGTCTCACATTCACGCGAAAAGGATGGTCACGGCAATCTGCAGATGACAAAGACTGCAAGACACTCAAGGAATCCGTATAGACCATAGCACGATGATGAGAACTCGACTGAACATGGAGAAGAGCGAGATACACAGCATGCATCTCTGCTGAAAACACCGTGGCCTCAGCTGGGATCCGCGCTACTGAAACGTCATCTACACAGACAGCCGCGGATCCAACGACTCCATGCATATTGGAGCCATCAGTAAAAATAGGAGAGTAATCAGAATTTAGGTCACAGTGCTCAGCGAAGAGCTGCTGGTACACTGACGCAGGGGTTGAGGATTTATCGAAAGATGTAAAGGTGGTATCAACCATGACACCAAGTGGGTGCCATGGCGGATCCCCAAAGCCCCTGGTCTCTCCAACAAGTGACAAGTCGAGCCCTACATCACGGGCTACGGCCGCCATACGAAGACCGAAGGTTGAAATGCACGAGGGCCGGTTCCCGAATAAACGAGCATGCTGGGGATGAAAAACTGCATCGTATAAAGGATGTCCTGGAAGAGATCTAAGTTTCAGGTAGGATTGAATAGACAGCTGCAGACGGCGTAATTCAAGCGATGGTTCGTTCGCTTCAGCGTAAAGGCTGGGAATCGGAGATGTTTGAAATGCTCCCGAACAAAGACGCAGTGCTTGATGGTGAATAGTGTCCAAAGGCCGGAGGACGGAACGACGAGCAGAGCCATACACGATACAACCATAATCCAGTTTCGACCAGATTAAGGAATGGTAAATACGAATCAAAGACATCCTGTCTGCGCCCCACGAGACTCTCGAAAGGATCTTAAGAATGATAGAGTCCACAGACAGGAAATCTTGAGCCGCCGAACGTGCACACGGAACGTAAGCGCACGGTCGACGGTCAGACCAAGGAACTTGGTCTCCGGCAAAACTGGTATGGCTGCACGGTCTAAAAACAGCTCTGGGTCAGGATGGAGGCCACGCCTCCAGCAGAAATGGACACACGCTGTCTTGTCGGGAGAAAGAACGAAACCATTGCTATTCGCCGTTTTAAAGATCTGATTAATTGCAGACTGCAACTGCCTTTCAATAAAATGCATGCTTGATGACGAGCAGAAAATGTGCACGTCATCAACATAGACAGTAGCCGAAACCGTAGGAGGAAGATTTGTGAGGAGACAATTAATGCGAAGGATGAACAATGTGACAGATAAAATGCAACCTTGAGGAACACCTTGTTCTTGATGGAATGTTGCCGTACCAAGGCGCACCTGGAACACCCGATTGCGAAGAAAATTTAAAATAAATGTCGGAAGATTTCCTCGCAATCCGCATGCGTGGAGGTCACGGATAATACCATGCCGCCACGCTAGATCATAAGCTTTTTCGATATAAAAAAATACAGAAACCAGGTGCTGCCTACGCAAGGACGCTTCGCGCACAGATGTCTCAAGGTGCAGGAGACGATCGTGAGGTGAACGATGATGGCGAAAGCCACTTTGTGATGGTGAAAGTACTTGATGAAATTCTAAAAAATGAACTAACCGGGAATTAACCATGCGTTCAAGAACTTTACACAGACAGCTAGTGAGAGCAATTGGACGATAACTAAAGGGAGACTTGGGATCCTTGCCAGGTTTGGGAAAAGGCAGAACAACTGCTTTTCGCCAAGACTCCGGGAAACTGTGCTCCGACCAAATACGATTGTAAAGGATTAAGAGATTCTCGAGAGACGACTGCAAGAGATGACACAGCATGTCATAATGGATGCCATCGGGACTGACCGATGTAGCGCCGGACCGATGCAGAGCCACCCTGAGTTCAACCATGCTGAAGGTGGAGTTATATCCAGTGTCGAGAAAAGGCGCAAAGGAGATTCTCTGGCGTTCCACAGTGGATTTAATCCTCAGAAAGGAGGACGGATACGCCAGGTCACTCGACACGGAGGCAAACACCTCACCCAAACAATCAGCAATCTCCCGACTCCAGCATATGTGCAGCCGTTACTCTCGAGAATGGAGATCTGGTGAGAGCTGTAGTTACCCCGGATCTTACGAATCTTGTCCCACACACTTTTCGAACTGGCACGTGAAGTGAGAGATGAAACATACTGGATCCAAGACTCCCTCTTGCTACGTCGACGCACCAACCGAGCATAGGATTTTGCTCGTTTGAATGTAACAAGATTAGCATCGGTTGGATAACGCTGAAACGTAGACCAGGCCTTATGTTGAGCTCTCCTAGCAGCTGCGCATTCAGGGTTCCACCAAGGCTTCGGACTTCTGGAGAGTGTCGTAGATGTTTTTGGTATAGAAAGATCAGCTGCCTGAAGAATACAATTTGTTACTTCAAGAACCGCTGCGTCAATTGACTCTTGGGTCACCATTGCAGAAAATATCAAAGCTGACGGTGTGAAGACCTCCCATCTCGCACGCTCCATCCTCCAACGAGGAGGGCGGGAGGCAGAAGATGGCATGTTCGCATGATGCGAGAGGACAATTGGAAAGTGGTCGCTCCCGTGGAGGTCGTTACACACCGCCCACGACCAGTCAGCAATAATTGATGGTGATCCCAAGGTCAAATCGATCGCACTGAAGGATCGTGTCGGTTCATGGAAGTACGTGTCAGCACCGGTGTTAAAAAGGCACAAAGAGGCCGAGGACAGAGGAGACTCTATGCAACGACCTCTCGTGCTGATGCTGACACTACCCCACAAATGATGATGGGCATTGAAGTCACCTAGTAGAAGAAAGGGTGAAGGCAGCTGATCAACCAATCTCTCCAGTACCGAGACGCTCACGTTCTTGTCCGGCGGCAGATAGACACTGCAGACAGTAAGAGGTACAGGCATAGAAATACGAACCGCCACGGCCTGCACAGTTGTGGAAACCGCGACGGAAGATACCGGAACCCTGTGAGGGACGAGAATAGCGACTCCCCCACAGGCTATATTTCCAGACGAGTTATCTGTCCGAAATGCACTGTAGCCTCGAACTGAAAGCAGGTCTGATGGTTTAAGCTTCGTCTCCTGTAGACAAAGGCACACCGGAGAGTAAAATGAAAGCAGATGTTTCACTTCATCAAAGTTCGTCCGAAAACCTCGACAGTTCCACTGAATGATTGAAGCCATGGTTATAAGTGAAATGAAAATGAAAATGATCAAACGAAGTCCGGCTCCATCGCCTCTGCTGGGGGTTCCCCCAGATCTGGAGGCGTGGGACCAGGGGCTAAGATGGGAGCATGTTTTGTCCCAAGTGTCTTACCGGGAGGCGCACGATGTTGAGTCGTTTCCTGAGATTTTGGAGGAGAAGAAATGCTTTTCTTATCCTGGGCTTTGGTCTTTTTGTTAGAAGAAGTGGCCTGAGTTCTCTTGTTGGTGGTGGGATGAGTCTGCTTCGGCGAAGTGGTGGGTGGCGCTTTCAGACCCCTAGCTCGAGACTGGAGTGCCTCCAGTCCGGCTGCGATGATGTCGTTTACATTGTATGGACATTTAGGGGGGATCTGAATGTCGGTCTGAATGGCAACCGTAGATTTGGCAACCACCACTGAAGCGTATGATCGCCGATCAGATGTAACAGGAACCACTTTTCTTCTGGCCTCAGGATAGGAAATATTTTCTACCGTTTTGATCCTTTGGATTTCCTTCTCCTCCTACCACTTGGGACAATCTTTGGCTGATGCCGCGTGTGAACCCTTACAGTTCACACAAAACTCGGCCTCGGCCACACATTCCTGCAAAAGATGTTCTGTGGCACCACAGCGTGCACACCTAGGATTGCTCCTGCACGACTGCTGAGAATGGCCATAAGACTAGCACCTAAAACATCTCAAAGGGTTAGGGATGTACGGGCGTACCTCGAGGTGGAGATACCCTGCCTTGATGGATGTAGGCAGGGAAGGGCAGTTGAAAGTCAAGATAATATTCCAGGATGGGACAAACTGCCCATTCCTCCTGAAAGAAATGCATCGCACACCCGTAACATGTTGGCTCCTCAGTTCTTCGAGAAGTTCATCCTCAGTGCAATCAATAAGATCCCGAGAGGAGACAACACCTCGAGATGAATTCAGGTACCCATGAGGTGTTATTTTTACAGGAGTCTCAAGCAGCATGGTGGTGTTAATAAGTGTGGTACTGTAGGCCACAGTGGACATCTCTACAAGAAGATCTCCAGATTGGAGCTTCTTTACGCTCTTAGGAGAGCTTGCGATGGATTGAAGAGCTTTATTGATCCAAAATGGACTTTTGGCACTCAAAGGCTTTGAAGGGTCCAATGAGTGCACAAAAAAGAAACGAGCATTAGAAGAATCCGGAACATGTTTTTTTGCGGAAGGGGATGAGCCTTCCTCCATACCTCTTTTGGTTGTTGGTTCGTGGGAAACAGAATTGAGAGCCATGAAAAAATTTATGAGTTCGTCCGCCGACTTTCCCACCCACAATCGAGCCCAACGAGGAAGAGCAGGAGGTCCGCAAGCCCAATTGGACGCAGGACACGGCTCTAGGGATAGCAAGCGGATATAGCAAGTTGATAGGGCAGACATACGCTCAGCGTGCACCCAGACTTTCCCATGCCTGGGGAACAGCCCTTTGGCATGCCCACCCTATCCCCAGACTCACCCTGTCGTGCAAAACGACAAGCCGTTAGAGGTCTGGGCTCCACTCGGCCACAGACCTCATTGACTAGGAGTGGGTTAGTTCCCAGCCGCCCGTTTAGGGTGAAGCAGGGGGCAAAGAGGAGTGTTGGCAACTGGCGACAACAACACCCAGGCCACCAGAAACCTCAGCCTCCAGCATCCCCTTTTCCACCTTACGAGTCACCGCACACGGCAAACGTGCAGGCAGGTCTAGCTAACCAGCTCGGAAAAACAAAGAAAGGAACATGAAATGGAGAAGACAGGAAAGAAAACGAGAAACTAAAATCCAGAGCTGGCGCATAATCACAACCTCAGCAACCTACAACTGAGACGGGAGCGTGTCAAGTGAAAAAACAAAAAACATAAAAAAGTGAAAATTCACATCTAGTACATGTCGGCTCGGGCCGTGGGGACGCCATCCCCCATCAGCTGGATGAACAGCTGTCCCTTCGGTAATGTAATCGTTCAAGTCGAAATGACAAAATGATCCATCACAAGGTCAGCTCGGGCCGTGGGTGCGCCGCTCTCCGAATAACTGGAAAACCAGTTATCCCTCTGCGGGGAGCACAAATTAGCAGACCTCATATTAAACTTTCCGTCAACAACTGCAACTGCCGAAAGTTTTTCAGCATTAAAAAGAATCAAGATATATCTTAGAGCCACACAAGGACATGCAGATTTGAAAAACTTGGCTGTTTGTCAATAGAGAAAAACATTCTTTTTAAATATGAAAAAGTACTCAGAAGAAACATTTTATGAAAATATAACACTCAAGTTCACACAAAAGGAAAGAAGAATGAAGTTCATGTACAAATAAAGTATTCAGAAGAAGAATGCAGTTCATGTACAAATAAGTGTTTAAATCCTAATCTTCATAATTATTTGGTATCATGTTAAGCAATGTCATGTACCTAAAATTTAGAAAAAAAAAATTACTTCTATTACTCAACAATTAAAAATTAAACTTCGCAATTTAAAAAAAAAACAGTACTGGGGGGAGGGGGAGATAGCCCAGGTCTCGGACCCAAGATACGCCACTGATATGTACCCAATAAAAAGGATTCTGAGATCTCTTCAGGAAGAACAATGGACTTCCTAAGAACCTAACTGAAACTTTTTCAATCATCACTACTATATATCACTAACAATCCACATAGTGTGTAGGCTTAAACTGCTTAAAGTATTTGTGTTTGTGCATGTGTTGCCAGAAGCAGCAGATGTCTAGTCATCTGCTGCTTTTGGCAACTCTCTCTCTCTTGGCAACTAAAAATAAAACATTGTATTATATGCTCATTCAATTGAACAGCATGTTCCAATTAAGTTTTCGTTTCATATTAAATTTCTGTATTGCTCTCCCATCTGCTGACTACACAAGAATCCCCAATAAGGCCCTACATTACCAAAAGCCATGCTGCGTCAGCACTGTATGCTATAAGTATCACTGCATACAATCAAAGTAATAAAACAATTGACCCAAAAGTACTGCTGTCTCAGAAATGCTCTAACCCAGTCATCTGGCAATTATAATTTGGCATTTGTCAAACTCGCTGAAGTCCACTGTATTCCCCATTTGAAGAGTAGTGTTACAATAGGGAAAAAAATAAGCGGCATCGCATCGCAAACTGCGATGCAAACTACAATTCAAAGTTTAAAAATGAAATTTCCATTAAAATGTTCAATCCGTAGAGCAAATAGTTGTTTGTCGAAAATACTATTTTGCTTATGCGTGAAAAAATAAATAAAATTAATGTATTCATAACTGTACGGATACTTTGTTTTCTTTCAGCTGGAAAAAGCTTCCTCGTGTAACTTTAGCTGTGCAGTGTCCGACCACAGGGCGTCTATGATTGGTTCCACGCTCCCGCCTGTCTACGCCACGAGTCATTTAAGGACAGATGCTCTGATCGCCATTTTTATTTTGGTTTCGGTTTGGCTGCCACTTAATTTTAGGGGGATGTGAGTTTTGTTGTTTTACACTTTGTTATTTGAAATCATGGTAACCAAAGTGAAAATATCAACCATGAAAAGGTGGATGGAGGAATTAGATCTGAAAGGTAGTTGGTTACGCTATGATGTTGACGCCAATACATCCAGTCTGCCTATTGCAAACTTTGTCAAAAGAATGTTGACAGCATAAAAAATTTTCAAAATTTCAATTCTTCTTTTACTGATGGAGTTTCTTAATTCATTACACTGGACAACAATTTTGAATGAAGTCCATGCTTAAAAGATAAAAGCAGAAAATTCTGAATGAATTCCATGTGCTGAACACTAATATGAGCATAAAAAAGCTGAATTGGCTACAGTTTATTTGTAATGGATATGTATTTCCTTGCATATTAGAGATATAGGTATACATAAACATATTAAATTCATTGTATTATAATATTAAAATAAATATAATAAAATATAATCAATTTATTTTATTAATTCGAGATTGTATTGATTAATTTTATTGATTTTTTTAATTAATTTCTTCATTTTATTAATTTATTTTATTTATTTAATTTGAGAATATACAGTATGTACAGGAATTTATTCATGTCAATTGAGACACTCGAATTCGACTCGACTTTCGTTTGCATTCCAGAGGGGCATCTCTGAAGAGCGTCCAACAGTAGTCCGCTACCATAGAGGTGGACCACTTCCCCTGGTATTGTTGCTCAATCACAGCTACATCTTGTGGAAACGCTCACCATGCTCATCACTGACCTTTCCACAGTTATCCGGGAAAAATCCAAATGGAAATCAAGAAAGTGGATCTTTAAGGACATTCTGCAGCCAAATTTATGAAACAGAGCCAGCATGTTCTTAAGCAGAACCTTGTAATTTTTTGCCCTGACATTCCCCAGGAAGTTTGTTGACACTTGACAAAATGCATCCCACACTTGTTTTTCATCACACTGAACAAGTTTCTCAAACTTCGGGTTTCTGAAGAGCTGTCTAATCTGAGGACCCACAAAAACTCCCTCTTTAATTTTGGCTTTGCCGAGTCAATGTAATTTTTCATGCAGATACTTGAACGCTAGTTTATTCTCGTTCATGGCTTTAACCAAGTTTTTAACAAGACCAAGTTTGATGTGTAGAGTAGGTAGGATTATTTTATGCGGGTCTATCAGAGGTGGGTTCTGCACATTCATTTCTCCGAGGTTCAAACATGTCCTTGGATGGCAGTCTCTCTGTATGTAGTGCAAATCTGTAGCTCAGCTGTCCCACTGACAAAAAATGCAGCAATGCTTGGCACATCCCTGAAGGTAGTGTCAGCAGAGACACTACCTTCAGGTCAGCACAGATATTCCAGCCATATGATTTGTAATGAATCCTCTCCAACAGCTGCTTTATATTGTCATAGTTCTCCTTCATGTGGACCACATGTCTAAGAGGAATGGATGGAAGCTGATTCCTGTTATACAGCAAAACCACCTTCAGACTCAATTTTGACGAGTCAATAAATAGCCGCCATTCCCATGGATCATGTGATATTCCGAGTTCTTGCAGCAGGCCATCAACATTCCAGCAGAACACAAGCCTTTCTTTTTTTTGAAAAAAAAAGTTCGAATTGCTGATGACGAATAAAAAATGAAGTCACTAGAACATTTTGTTCCAGAAGATTCCATTGTCGGAGTCTCGACGCCAGTATCTCCACTTTTATTTTAGATAGATCCAAATCGTGAACAAGGTCATTAAGTTCCTCTAATGTGATTCTGTATGGCGCAGATGTTTCACCATCACATGTACATTCGTCATCCTTACTTTCATGAACCTCTGAAGTTGAGGGTTTGGGATACACATCGTGTTCCTCGTCCTCGTCTGAATTGATGACAAAATCTATTGGAGGCTTGAGAATGGGAAGTTCTTCGAAATGTGGTACAGGTAGCACAACAGAAGCTATGTTAGGGTAGTCTATAGTCCACTTCTTTTTCTTCGTTACACCTCCACAAACAGATGGCACCATACAAAAATAACAGTCATTTGCGTGATTGGTAGGCTTTCTCCAAAATCATCAGAACAGCAAAGGGCATCGCCTTTCTTTTGCCATTAAGCCACTGTGAAAGATTCGTTGCACACATGCAGCAACATATGTGTGGAGCCCAGTCTTTATCTTGGTTGCCTACCTTGCTGCCGAAATGCAGATGATAAGCTTTTTAACAACCTTAGTGATGGCCTTTTTCTGTGCAGCAAATATAACTTTCCCACAAATATAACAAATTATTTGCAGTATTAACACACACACGTGGCAATGCTACTGCTGATTTTGCAGTGCAAGGTTCACTTGTACAGGCTAGTTCTTCGAAGTAAATGGTAGAGCATGCTCCCTGATGAAGTGAAAGAAACTGACTCAGGGCGCACCGTCCCACCTATAAAAACTAACGATTGCATCACCGGCGTCATAAACAGGAAATCACTGTCACTCTAAACATAGCACAGGATGATGCAATACTTCTTGGTTTGGGGTAGACCAAGGAATGATGAAATATGAGGCAAAATTTTTTAACCTTGTATTATAATAATAAATAATAAATTATATTTATAACTTATATTAATAATAAATAAATAAGATATTAATATTTTAATAAATATAATTAATAAATTATAATAATTAGTAATAATAATAAATTTATTTATTACTTAATATTACAAATCATAATAAGATTCTTTACCTCATTATTCAGTGCATTACACTACTGGAGAGCACTGCAATATCTCCGAAACGACAGCCAATAAAAATTTTTCAATTGTTCAGCATGTTAAATTGATAGAGGATTGCACACTTTCAGAAAGGATTGCACAATTTCAGCAATATACAGCTTAATTCCACCCAAATAAAAGCTCTTCAAAAAGGATTAAAATATGTCTACCCAGTATCTAAATTCAACGGGTACAAGATCATTCCGGAAGTCGAAAATGTTATCAAGTAACTAACTCAGCCCGTTCAAGAAGAAACAAGATATAAAGTGGCAAAAGTCATAATTTCATCTGCTAAACGTAAACATTGCTCTACTTCAAAATGCAATCGAGAAGAAGAAAAACAACTATGACTGCTTCAACAAGACCTGAGACTTGCTATAATCACAGCAGACAAAACTACTCAGGTTATTATACTTAATAAAACTGATTATGATGCAAAAATGATTCAAGCTATAGCAAAAATTTTGCATGCAATTATTCCTACTGATCCTACTGCAACTACAATTACTGCATTAAGTAGGTTAAAAAGTCAACATTCTCTTCCTTCTGTCATCTCAGATAACATGAACCCACCTCCAGGACCTAGAGTCTCAGAACTCTTTGGGAAATTAAAACTGCATAAAGAAGGACATCCTGTCCAACCACTGGTGTCTAATTATGCCAGTCCAATTAGGACATTAGAAGATACTTTAGCCAAATTGCTCTCACCTTTAACCAAACATTCTACATTCTCAGTTTTCAGTTCATGTCAAGCCCAAGCCAGAATCAAAGAATTTTCTTCTAAAGCTGCTACTTTCATGCTGGCTTCATTGGATGTCATTTCACTTTTTCCAAATGTTCCAGTACAGACTGTACATATTATTATTGAATCAAAACTGGAATCACAAGCTGCTTTCTCTACATCTGAGATTAAAGCTATTATTTCTGCCTTAAGCTTGATACAGAACCATTCTTATTCTTCAATGGAATTATATATTGTCAACTTGAAGGTGCATCAATGAACTCCCCTCTCTCACCTCTCCTGGCAGAAATTCTCTTACAGGAATTGAAGAATCATGTACTTGAATCTTTTCCAACTACCCCTGGACTTTATTTACGCTACATGGATGACGTTTTTTGGCCTTCCACTAAAGACGAGTTAATCAAGTTCACAGACTGCTTATCATCTCAATATGCATTTATTAAGTTGTCCATTGAATTTGAAAATAATTATACCTTACCATTTCTAGATTTTTATTTAAAGTGAAACACTTATACACAAACTTTTCAATATTCAGAGTACCAAAATCCCACTTTTTCTACCATCATGATTCCATCTCAATCAGCTCATCCATCTAACCAAAACCTCACTTCCATCCAATTCCAAGCATGACGTGCATTTAGCCATTCATCGACAGTAACATTACAGAATCAAGAAATTGCCAAAATAAAAATGTCTGCATCTCATCATGGCTACTCTAATGACATCATTGATTCTGTCATAAAGACAATCTATCGCACGTCAGATACTACTTTAATAAGATATCGTAGACCAATTAAATAAGTGGGATCGCTACAATACATTCCCAACATTATTAATATTGTGAAAATCCTCCAAATACGTGGCGTCACTAAATAAATAAATACATCGATCTTTCCACGTTCCAGAAACACATAGCAACCGAAATATTTTTTTTTTTGCTGCGGCTGAAAACAATTTTTCGGCTGCTATGTTTTTCTGGAACGTGGAAAGAGCAATGTATTTATTTATTTTAATTATTAATATCCTCAAAAATGTTTGCCATGATAATATAAGATTTGGTATATGAACACGTAATATACTATCAACAATAAAAAAATTATAAAGACGTTGTTCCTTTAGAACAGTGCTTTTCAATCTTTTCACAGATTGTACCACTTTTAGGACATGGCAATATTTGAGTACCACCAGTGGCTTAGCAAGGTGTCAAAAACTTGATGACCAAAAAAATGAAAAAATAAAAAACAGGAAAAAGAGTGATAAAGTACGCCCATTTACCACACTTTTAATGGGAATCTTGTGCCTGTTGCCTGTTTCTCTGACATTAATCTTTGCACTTGTGGCTGGAGAGTGCTTACTGATAGAATTAAGTCAGATTCCAGCCGAAAACAATTCCTTTCCTTTAGTTTTTATACACGTCAATGAAAAAAACAAATGGCAATAACTGTATGACAGCTTTTTCTCCCACTTCCAGGTACAGTTTTGTAACTTGGCTCATGAACTTGGTCAGTGTTTTTTCATTAAAAAGTTCCTTCAAATTGCAGTCTAATGTCAATTCCAGAAGTGCTTCTTGGTCTTGAGAGGAAAGGTCAAAGTTCACAACACTGTCCATAATGAAGGGCGATGTAACTCAACAAATCCCAATATCACATCTTCTTGACATGAATGGAAAATACAACACAAACTCGGTATGCAATTTTCCCAAGTGATTTTTGATGGCAGTTTCAATATCTTCAGTTTCAACAACAGAATTTAGTTCAATGAAGTCTGACACATTGGGAAATGATGCAATATTTCCTTTCTTTACTTGGCTTAGTCACAGGGAGATTTTTTTGCAGAATGCACAAAATTTGTCTTCCATGATAAACATGTTATTACTGTGGCCCGGCAGCGACCAATTAAGTTCATTTAGCTTTATAAATATGTCAGCCAAATAGCCAATGCAGGACACCCAGAAAACATTTTCAAACTTTTCTGCTAGGAGTGATGAAACATTCGTCAGGAACAGTTGCGTTTCATCTCGCAGCTCGAATAATCTTGATAATGCTTCATCTCTCGACAACAAACATACTTCTGTATGAAAGAGGAGAGTGCTGTGCTCAGAATCCAAATCCTTGCATAATTGTCGGAATAAACATCCATTCAATGGCCGGCTTTTGATGAAATTTATTAATTTTGTAGCATCCTCCAAAATCTCATGTAACAATGGTCTCATTCATTTAGAAGCAAGTGCACATCTATGCAAGATGCAATGATTTGAAACGATTGAATTGTTTTTTGTCTTAACTCATGCTATCATGCCTGAAGCTCTTCCTGTAATAGCTGCTGCATCATAGGAACAAATTGCTACACACTAAGTCCATAATATTCCATGTTTACTGAAAAAATTAGCGATTATTGTAAATATTTCTTTCCCAGTCGTTCTGCCAGTTAGTGGCGGGCAAAATAATACGTATTCCAGTATATCGTCCGAATCAGGAACACACACAAAGACAATTAATTGCGCTTCACCAGCAATGTCAGTGCTTTCGTCCAATTGAAATGCAAATTTTTCTCCTGCTGAGATCTTTTCCACCACTTGTTGAGTAATGTCTGTAGCCATATCTTGTATTGCTCTTTGGACGGTGTTGTGAGAATATGGAATATTACAAATAGCATTAGCCATTTTTTCATCAAAGGGAATTGAAGCAATTGCAATGGCAGAGCGAACCACGACTTCTTCAACGATTGTGTGAGGCTTATTTCATTTAGCTGCTATCAAGGACAATTCATAAGATGCTTCCAGACAGTTTTTCAAGATGGTTGTAGACTTCACGAAAGCAGCACAGCATTTTATAAATTAGTCTCTCTTCTTCACAAAAAATGCTACTGGCATTTTGGTGTGCTCTTTATGTTTTGTTGTTAAATGTCTCTGGAGCAAAGAAGGCTTTACGGAATGCTTGGTTAGTACTTCATTGCAGATAACACAAACAGGAAGCTGCTGACCGTTTTCTTCCGCAAAATTAAATTTAAACTTCAAATAATCTTCACTGTATTTTCAATTTGGTGCCGGTTTTAATTTCTTTGGTGGTAGTTCCTTTGCTGAATCACTTTCCCTTAGCACTGACAAATGCATGACGAACTGATCCATATTTATTAATATGCACCATTTCCTAGGTTTCACACCGTCACACACAGCAGTAACAAAATATAACTGGAAAGGAGAAAAACGACAAGCCAGACGGTGAGGAGAAACCTGGCCACATGTTGTAATTGGTGAAGCGTTGGCGGGTAGGGGTGGAGCCGACGTGTCAGCCCAGAATAGACACTCTGACCTTGAAGTTTCATGCCCTTTCTTATATGTTCTGTGGCTATTTTGAGTGCAACAGGGCATGAAACTTCCAGGTCAGAGTGTCTATTCTGGGCTGACACGTCGGCTCCACCCCTACCCGCCAACGCTTCACCAATTACAACATGTGGCCAGGTTTCTCCTCACCGTCTGGCTTGTCGTTTTTCTCCTTTCCAGTTATATTTTGTTACTACTGTGTGTGACGGTGTGAAACCTAGGAAATGGTGCATATTAATAAATATGGATCAGTGATGAGTCATGGGTTGTAAGCCTTTCAGCTCCTTCACGGAAGTCCACGGCAAGCCTTTTCAATTCAATGAATAATGCATGATGACCATGCATTTGACTGCGTTTCACATTCAAATCGCTGAGAAAAGTGTAATGGTATTATCTTGTCTAGGACGATGTCGCATACCATCTGCCGGGTGCCGAAGTACCACCAGTGATACGCGTACCACTGGTTGAAAAGCACTGCTTTAGACAATTGATATGGAGTTTACATCATTCCATTGAAAACAGTGGACACTCAGGATGAAGATCGAATTTATGTTGGATCTGCATTTTGCTCCTTAAAAACTTGTTTAAAAGAATATCAATATAACATAAAAACAGCCTCATCAAAGACTTCCTTATCATGTTTATCACACAAGGGATCTCTAACTATGTTGGGAGAAAGGCAACATTCTCTCTACACCCTACTCTAAAGCATCAATTCTCCTAATGGAAAGCCCATTTATTCACAAATATGGAGAAGTTGTAATGATGATACTCCTTGCCACATCCTTTTGCCTTGGAAAATGGTACTTAATACAATTTAACACCTAGAGACTTATACCAATTTTTCCTTCATATAATATTTTTAGTTTACTTTTAGTGTTACAAATTACAAGCTGTACTGATCTTTGAGCTCCTATTTCATTGCATATTGCTCTGCCAGCAGTTACCGTTGAAGCCCTATGCACTACCTAGAAAGCCCTTCAGACTTTGAAACATGGTGCTGGATTGGTCTGTTTCCTGTCATAATGGACTGATTTATGGTTCTGTCGTCGCTTTCAACCACACACAGCAAAAAAAATTATCTGGGTGTTAAACCATTTCACTTGAGCTGAAATCCAAACAGAACCCGCAAATTAATTAAACCTTTTAATTATCAGCCTGATTAGCTGCATCCATTAGATAAAAAAAAAAAAAAAAGCCTAAACAGCACGTTACTCAAAATCTGACTAAAAATCTATATTTTAACATTTATGAATCATGTATGATTTTTAGTCAAAAATGATATCAAGGGATGCCAAGTCAATCTTTGCCCAGTACAAGGCAGCAAATACCATTTTATATGCATGAGAATTTCTGTGATAGACGTAGAAACTTGCAAAAAAATCCACATTGCATACAAGATTTCTACACATTGACAAAAAATAAATTCCAGGACTTCCAGAAGTTTTTCAGGAGTTCATCAAAAACTTCAAGGAGCTAAACTTTCTGTTGGAATCGTAGTGCTTTGTTTTATACAGTCAACTCTGCTTATAGTGAACCTCTGCGCACTAGCATATTTCATTCGCTATGTCCGAGGTGCACTAAAAACCGAAGTGTCTTCCCTTAACCTGAATTGAGTGGAATGGTGAGCAAGAAAATAAAATATATACACATGTATCTAAAAAATAATATTTTTATGTACGTAGTGTATATTCATTAAATTAAGTAAATAAAATTAATTTTACATTACCTTAATTAACATGAAAATAGTCTTATGTGCCGCTGCTTGCTGCAAACAGTTTTAATAAATATTTTCTCTATGTCCTTTTCTATGGTCTGTGCTTTTGCTACACTCGATTCTACATTTTCCATACATTCTAGGAACTTTAGCACAGTCCTGGAACCACCTTTTACAGCCTCAACAATAGCTTCATCCGATGGGATTTAATTCGTTATAACTTCACAGTCAGCATCGATAAAATCTTCAGCTTCAGTAGAATTCGCATCGATATGCTAAAGCAGGTCCTTCAGAGGCACATCCTCCTCCTTTTCGAATGCGACACGTCCAGTAGCCAAACCAGAACTCCAGAAACAGTTCTGTATAGTGATAGTTGACACACTCCTCCAAGCTTTGTTTTCAAAACGTACAGCATTCAGAACATTTATTGATGTGTTCTGCTTTGTTTCCAAGGCTTGGATTAAATGAAGTGTTACTTCCCTTCTGTAATAGGTTTTAAAGCTGCAAATCACACCTTGATCCATGGATTGGAGTACTGACGTGGTGTTGGCATGCAGGAACGCCAGCTTGATGTTGCTGAGGTTTTTAAACCTAGCTTTGTCCTTCAATGCACTTAAGGAGTAGTAGGCCTATAATATTGTTCTCAACACATTCTTTCAAGTTTTTACAAGAAGGTATATATCTAAATTCCAAGAAACTGGGACTGTGGATGACAAGCCACGTGCTATTGACGAGGAAACCTTAACAATGGTCTTGGCATGCTTTGCAAAGAGTCCACAACATAGCACACTACGTCTCACAGCAGAATGTGGTATCAGCCAGTCAGCCATTGTGGGGATTCTTCAAACCACTCACTGGCATCCGTTCAAGATCCAGACACAGCAGCAACTATCAGAGGATGACCCTGGTAGACGTGTCAAGTTCTTCACCTAGGTTTTAGACCAACATCAACGGGATCCTTCAACCACACAGGGCATTTTGTTCAGTGAAGAGGCCAATTTCTACATCAGTGGTGAGGTTAACCCATTAGAACCACAGGTACTGGAGTTACAGGAACCCTCACTGGATGGAACCATTTCATGTCTTTAGAAATGTGAAGGTTATGGTGTGATGTGGAATATGGGGCACCCACATAATCGGACCCATTTTCATTGACAATAATCTGACTGCTCAGCACTACCTGAAAATGCTACAGGAAACAGTGTTCCCTTCCTTTCGGAATGAAGATGGCAGTTTCCCCTGTTATTTCCAACACGATAGGGCTCCACCACACTATGGAGCAATTGTTCGTCGGTGGCTCGATGTTCAATTCTCTGGTCATTGAATTGGCCAGAGTCGTCCTGTGGAATGGCCACCCAGATCCTCTGACCTCACGCCACTTGACTTTTATCTGTGGGGCCATCTGAAACACCTGGTGTATGCTGAGAAAATCAGGGACAAACACCACCTTCAGCAACACATCCTGAAGGCCTGTAATTGCATTTCTCCTGATATTCTCATGAGGGTGCACAACAACTGGATTAAGTGTCTTCAGCTCTGTGTTCAGCAACAGGAACAACACACTGAGCACATCAAATAGCTGCATGTCACAGGGTACACTTTGGAGGTTGTTATTTCAACTTTCTCTGTTGATAACTTGTGAGCCGCAACACACATGTCAAATCTGATTATGGCAATCAATTTCTGAGAAAATTCTTATCTTTTTTTATATGCAACATGACTCGCTTACCATTTGAAAAATTTGACTTTGGTCCAATATGGCGGCCATGTCCCGGAAATAGCCTAAAAGTTATACCCTATCACCAATTGCTGGGGTATTCAGATATTTCATCCCCTCCCCCTTTTTTGATACACAGGGGTGTCCTGCGACTTTTGAAACACCCTGTACATATATGTTCATAACACAGATATAAAACAATGGCATGCACAAAACTCATCACTTATACCCTAATTATCCCCAACCACCTGTCTAGTTGTCCCGGAGTTTTCAATTCAAAGAAGCTTTAAAAGAATTTACTCCATATGTGCTAAGTACCGGGTGTTTCACTGGGTAGTGACAAAATAAAGAGACAATAAAGTTAACTTACTTTATTGGAAGATGAAAAAAGTATACCCGGTATATCCTGCAGTGATATCAGAAGCCGATACTCTTTCTCCAGTAAACTTTTGGAATGGGACTCTTTGCTTTAACAGTTTTACTCACTTCTGCTGTCTTTTCAGGAGGTTTTAATATATTTATCAATACATATTACCTTTCTTGCGGTATCAACTAAAGAGTAATTAGCCCTGATCACACATACACAGCTGACCTTTTAACCTCTGTAAAACTTAAAAGGGTCCATAATCACGTTTTTCAATATTAGTATCAATATCTTCTTCAGCAATAATCTGTGTGAAACTTAAAAAACTAACCTACCAATACCAATTCAAAAATTATTTTGGGCAAATATAATTTTCCACTTGCCAGGTAAAGTACTAGCTCATTGCATTCCTGCCCAATTCGAGGCACATTTAAGAAACCCAGGAAACTGAATGACAAATATTCACATGTTTTATTTCATAAAAAAAAAAAAAAAAAAAAAAAAAAAAAATATCTAAACATGCTGAATAGCACTGGCAAAACTATGGTATTTACAAACTTTGTACCTTTAAAGCCATCCATTCCACCAATCATGAATAGATCTCCAACAGTCGATTTTCTTGGCCTTGTACGAGGTGATTGAAGCATTAAGCGCCTTTCTGGTAAAAGATGATATTTCATGGCTTCCATAATTAAATCCTGACAAACACGATCTTCACGAAACAAGGGATTAGTTTCTATATGATCTGTAATAAACTGAGAGAGAAAGCAATGCATTGGCATGAGATGTGAATCAGAATATGATAGAAGGAATGAAAGGGGGAGAAAAAACTCAATGTTATGATTTGAAAAATCATTAGTCCTATTATATTCATGAAACAAGTGACACCAAAACTAAATCCTGATGTTAAGAATAAGTTTGTGGTTATCTGAAAGCAAATCAAACAAACTGCACAGCAAATGAAGGGAAAACATTTGGGATAAAAACTGAGTAATATTACAGAAAAGAAATAACTCTTAAACACAGTTAATGATCCATTGCTCTTAGAGGACGAAGACAGAACTACTAACAGCAATGAAAAATTATTTTCATGTACAGAGTAGGTACATGCCTTATATAATTACCAGTAACTGAGTTTTACTTGGCAAAACATGTAGCAATTGCTGTGTTAATAAAAGAAAATACACTGCTTTGCCCTTTCTTGTTCATTTCTTCTAGTATAGCATTAAATATCAGGTTGTAAAGAAAGTTTCTGGAAAAAATCGTATGTGGTGTGTGTAATGCAAGACACTGTGGGCCTGCGCCAACATAAACATCCCAGAGTGCTGTGCACGAAAGAATAGATTCTAAGGACAGAACATATGCTACTGTGGTGAACATTAGTTGCATGTGGCGATGATATGAAGGTGATATTGAAGGAAGGTGTGCATGCAATATTGCTCTATGAATATTTGAATGGCATGAATGTCACAGAAGTACTTGGAAACTTGCAAAACACATTTGGTGATGATATTATTGGACATAGTACCTGCGATGACTGTTACAGGAAATTCAACACTGGTGTACAGGAATCTGTCTAATGCACCCAGAAGTGGCAAACACAGAAAGGTTGAAGATGATACACTGCAACACGTGCTATTGACCAAGCCTGATGCAACGCTATTGGAACTGGCAGAGGAACTGAAGACCTCCCATACGGCCATCAACACCCAACTTCGGAAGTTGGGATATTTGTGGTACAAATGGATACCCCATGCTCTGTCTCACCAGAATTGGATGCAACGTTACTCCATTGTTGTTGTTCTGCGTGAAAGAGATAAACGGGAGGGCTTTTTGCATCGGTTGGTCACAGATGACAAAAAATGGGTCACGTACATGAATGTTACACAACAAGGTACATGAACCAAACAGGGAGAACCCCCCAGAAGGTCACTAAGCTACCTCTTCATGGACAGAAGGTGATGCTGAGTTGATGGTGGGGTTGTCGCGATGTGATTCACTATGAACTCTTATGGAGGAACAATACCATCACAGCGGATGCTTACATCCAACAGTTGGACCATCTCCATGCGGCACTGCACGAAAAGCTCCCAACATTAAATAATTAATTGCCATGGATTTGTTTTTCACCAAGATAAAGCCAACCCACTTGTCACTTTACGGACCCAGTAAAAATTGTATGAGCTGGAACGGGAAATATTGTCAAACACCACCTTATTCCACGGACCTTGCACCATCTGACTTTCATCTTCTCGCTGAGAAAATCTTTGCTAATGACGATGGTGTGAAACATTACATGGATGACTTCTTCAACTCTTATTTGCTAGACTTCTATTGCAACAGGATATTTCAACTCGTAGATTGGTGGAACAAGGTCATCAGTTACAGTGGGGACTACCTGAACGACTAGGTTAAGTGTTTTGTACGATACTTTTTAAGGTCGAAATACATGCTTCTCTATTTCTGGATACTTTCTTTATAACCTGATATATTACTCCTTTCATGAGACTTTTTGCTATGATTGTGTATTCAGATGAACAAAACCAATATCTTGAAAATAATTAAAAGTTGAAGAAATTCAGTTATAAATGATAAAAGGCCAAAAGGCCATGGTGATCCCTTAACGTATGCAGATATCATGTCTGTCAACTAAATTTGTCAGGTAATTTTCAAAGACAGCATTTCCACACATTGAATATCTGAGCTGCACTGAAATGTCAGATGATGTTATGCATTTGAAATGCTGCATGCAATTCTATACATATACCTAGACCTAGCCATGTCATCTGTTCATGGTTATCTCCTAAGAATTTACTTAAGGTTTTCCATAATTTGTTTTATTCCTATTAAACTTTATACAGAGGGCCAATTTCCTCATGTGCTAAGAGCTAACGGTAAGATGTATAACTTGTGACTTATCCACAATGGGATTTTTTTCTTTCTCTCACAATGATGAAATCAGCTATTTGTATTTCTGTTTTGTTCATAAAGATGCTTTGACGTCTGTAAGTTTTCTGTTTTACACGTTATGTAAAGTGGGCACAGTCTGCGACGGTGCATTAAATTATTCAATTAATATACAATTCAGTTAAAAGTCCTAAAAATGTTACTTACGGAAGTGAGAGTTCAGTCCCACAATGGTAGTTTATTGAGAGCCTCTTGGTCAAAAGTTGTATCCTGCTTCTATACGGTCAGTTGTTAGGGTTAATTCCAGAGCCTTTTGGTCAAAAGTTGTATCCTACTTCGATGATGTCCAGTCGTTAGGGTTAACTCGGTTCTGGCTCTGTTGACTTCATGTTGAGTGGGCAAAGGTTTTCAGATAGCATTTAGAAATTCTTGAATTAAGAGTTACTATTTACATTCCACTTGAAGCTCTACGTCGTATTTGGCCATTAAGGATATTTTGTCAATGTTGTATTCTCGTAGAATTGCTGAAGAAATCTTCAAGTTAGGTCAGGTTCGTAAAAGATAAAAAGCCTTTAAAAAATCCAGTTAAAATCACTATATACATTATATACACCACCTCATACCGTCGACTGTCCCAATCGCCAGACGTGATTTTCGCCTAGGCTCCTCCCTGGCATTTTCAACGGAGACTTCTCACACTCTGTCAAAGTCCGCTATCTGAAAGTCTCGTGTCCACAGTGTGCATGTTCCTCTCGTAACCCATCGTCAATGCCATCTGGTGTCCAGTCGCATCAACCTTATCTTCATCTATGCTATTCTCCCTTTCCCTTTTTCTCTTCTTCTCCTTCCTCTCCCTATTTAATTTCTTCTCAGTTTCAATCAGGTTCCTCCAAGCATATGAAAGGTCGTATGGACTGTTATTATTACTGTTAAATGGTTTGGTCTTATTTATTAATACTGCTTCTGCTATTTGTATTGTTCTCATATTACTCTGCTGATTTAATATTGCAATTCCTTCCCAACAGAGTACACATTGATTATCCGAACAAAAATCAATAAATGCTGTTTTCTTTTCCTTTTTGCTCCAGTTCTTCATGTGCTCAGTCAATCTGGTTTTAATATTTCTTTTTGTACTGCCTATGTTCGGTATCGGTTGACAATTTTATTTTTGGTATAGAGTAGACACTTTCTTTTTGCAAGATTGGGGTCTTTCTGTGATAGTTACAAAGAGATTTCGTTATATCTCTCTTTTGTACACCAAAATCTAGATCAATTTTTTTACATGTTTTCTTCATAATAGTTGTGATCTTCTGTATATATGGTAATGATCCACAAAATTTTATCTCCTGCTGAACCTGTGTATTCCTTTGTTGTTTATTTCTAGGGTTGCATCTATAAATAAGATTATTAATTTTCTTCATGTCATATCTGAAGTTTATTGCTGTGTTCCTTAACTAATTTAATTCACTTTTTAGTAGTTGGGCATTAGATGTACGAGTAAACGCTCTATCAACATATGACCGAAAAGCTGCATATTTGTAAGATGCTGGATGGTAAGACTTCTATAAGGTATGCTACTAATGATGTTGTCAGGTTTTCTATATACTTGGAATTCAAGGTTATTTTGCTTATGGGATAGTAATATGTCTAAGTACGGTAAGACTCCATCCTGTTCATGCTCCACGGTAACATTAATTGTTTCGTAATAGTTATTATATTCATAAATGTACATTTGTAGCTGGTTATCATCATGCTGTTATACCATAAGGATGTCATCCACGTACCTGCAAAACATCAATGGTTGCGGTATATCAATTTTCAGTTTCATGGATTTTTTCGATGTTCTGTAAAATCACCTCTGCCAGTAAACCCGAAATTGGCAATCCCATCGGTGCTCCCGATAATTGTCTATATATTGTACCTTCATAACTGAAATAACTGTTTTGATTAACAAAAAGAAGTGCTCTTCTTATGTCATCAATTTGCTGTGTTGGTATTTTATTTTCACACAACCTTTCAACAATGAGGTCAATTGCATCCAGAGTAGGGATACTCGGGAAGAGGGATATTACATCTAGGCTTTTCAGTCTTATTTTCTTATTCCAATTGATTTCATTATCCCATATTAATTTAATTGCATCTGTAGAGCTGTTCACTGTATATTCATATTGTTTGTAGATAGGAATTGATTAAAGTATTATATTCGACATATATAGCAAGGCATCCAGCACCAAATGATATTATTTTTATGACAAAAAAAATTAAGAACAATTTATTAAAAACAATTTATTGTGCAATTTCTGCACACAACAAAGTAGCACTGCAATATAGACAAAATGGTAAATTTGGAGAATGTCCATACCTCCAGATTTCAGTACCCAGTAACACTAGCTCTGTATTAAAGAACATCTTGACACCTAAAAAGGCATACTTGCAATGACATTACTGATGAGTGTATGGGGCAGCTCGTCCCATATTACATGCAACATGTTACAGAGGTCTGCCAGTGTACTGGGGTGTAGAATAACAGCGTTCCAAATGTTTTCAATAGGATTAAGGTCAGGATACCTCAGAGGCAGCTGTAATGATTCAGTCCCATGATTTTGCAGCTCCTGAAGCATTATCATCAGGAAAAAGGAATGCATGTCCAATAGCAGCATGAAACAGTGTCACAATGGACACAATGATCTCATTTCAGTACACTGAGGCACTCATGTTGCCTTGACAAACATACAAGGAAGGAAGTATGCAGTACATATATTAAAACACACTCCTGCCCAGACCAGAACTGACTGCTACTGGTAAGGGTGGACAGACTGCACATACACTGAAAGAAAAAATCTCAACACCACGAAAAAATAGTTGTAGGGGAATGAAATAGCGGCAATACATTTGTATAGGCAACATATTTAATCAATTAAGGTTTCAAGATCACAGCTTATTGTAAGCGCGAGAAGAGCCATTTTAAATGTAAAATGCTGGTACATTAATAGCCGGTGTAACCGCCAGAATGTTGATTGCAAGCACGCAAACGTTCATGCATTGTGTCGTACAGGTGCTGGATGTCAGTTCGTGGGATGGAGTTTCATGCCTGTTGAACTTGGTCGGCAATACAGGGATGGTTAATGCTGATTGGGGGTGACGCTGGAGTTGTCGTCCAATACGTGCTTAATTGGTGAAAGATCTGGTGATCTAGCAGGCCACGGCAACATGTCGACACTCTGTAGAGCATGTTGGGTTACAACAGCGGTATGCGGGCGAGCGTTATCCTGTTGGAAAACACCCCCTGGAATGCTGTTCATGAATGGCAGCACAGCAGGTTGAATCACCAGACCGACGTACAACTGTGCCGTCAGGGTGCGTGGGATAACCACGAGAGTGCTCCTGCTGTCATAGGAAATTGCTCCCCAGACCATAACTCCAGGTGTAGGTCCAGTGTGTCTTGGCCACAGACAGGTTGGTTGCAGGCGCTCACCTGGCCTCCTTCTAACCAACACACGGCCATCACTGGCACCCAGGCAGAACCGGCTTTCATCAGAAAACACAACAGATCTCCACTCCGTCCTCCAATGAGCTCTAGCTTGACACCACTGACGTCGCAAACGGCAGTGGTTTGGAAGTAAGTGGAATGCACGCTACAGGGTGTCTGGCTCGGAGCTGTCCTTCAAGTAACTGATTTGTAACAGTTCGTTGTGTCACTGTGGTGGCAACTGCAGCTCGAATTGGTGCCGCTGACACGGCACGATGCGCCACGGCCATACGCCGTACATGGCGGTCTTCCCTCTCAGTAGTGCCACGTGGCCGGCCGGAAATCGGTCCTCTTGAGGCAGTAACTTCCCTTGACCACCACTGCCAACAATCATGCACAGTGGCTACATTCCTGCCAAGTCGTTCTGCAATATTGCATAAAGAAAATCCACCTTCTCGTAGCCCTATCACACGACCTCGTTCAAACTCCGTGAGCTGTTGATAATGGCTTCTTCGTCTTTTTAAAGGCATTCTTGACTAACATCAACACCCTACGTCGAATCTCAATGATAACTAACGCTCACGAACGTTACAGCGCGTATTTACAGCAAACCTGCTTTGCATGTTCCGAGGGCGCTACTAGCGCCACACGTATGCGCCAAGCGCGAAATTTGCATAGACGTCATCTTACAGATGTACTCTCACCGCCTACTAACTGTCGTTTATCTAACACAACCCCTTCTTGGTGTTGTTTTTTTTTTCTCCGTCAGTGTAGTATGGTTGCATTCGTGTGCTACATCTTCTCCACACATGTCATCGTTGAGTATCAGGATAAAGAGCGAAACGAAATTTGTCTGTGAAAAGTACATGGTGCCACTCTGTATTCCATGACATGTACTGTTTGACCTAGTAGATCTTTGATGACGGTGAGCTGATGTCAATGCTATACACATGGTTCATACGCCTTTTCAATCACAAAATTCCAGAACTTTTAGATTTTTTTCCAGGATGTACAATCCAAACACTCTTAACTGAAAATATAGTGAAACCATAGGTCTGGTCAGCCTGTAACCTACAACAAACAACTTCCTACATGCTTGGGCAAACTTAATACAGAATACAGAATGTTAAAAATGTGCGGTCTTAGTGAGCGATGGGTTGCTTCCTTGGGGCGCTCCGTGGTAACAATGGCACACACAACAGCAACTAGGGCCTCTGTGAATCTTGGAGAGGTCCCACCTAGTTCTGTGTGACATTGGCGAAAAGACCCCAACTAAGTGGGTTTTGTTCCAGAATCCTTAGGTTGAATGACCAACAGGAACCCTCAGCTGTGGGCTAATCCCCCACACTGATGTACTTACCTGATTAAAAAGACACAAAGAAATAAAAAAACATGACTCAGGTGTGGAATACAGTGGACCTACCACACTTGAGAAGGATGGTCCACCACACAATAGACCTGAAATTTCTAAAAGGCGCATGAGAAAGAGATCACGGTTAAGTGAGTGTAAGATCGGTGTATGGAATACTAGAGGTATAAATTGCAAGATGAATGAGGTGATTGAGGATATGAATAAGTATAGACTGGATGTGCTGTGTGTAAGTGAAACCAAAAAGAAGGAAATTGGGGTAGAAGAAGTGAATGGCACAGTGAGTGTGTGGTCTGGAGTATTGGATAATGTGAGAGGACAGGCTGGTGTAGGTGTGATTTTAAGTGAAAAGATGAACAACTTGATTCACTATAGTTGCATAAGTGAGATAATTCTATAGATTCGCTTGAAAGTGAAACTTCAGAGAATCGTAATTGTTGTAGTGCATGCTTCTTGTGACTCGGAACCTTCTGATAAGAAGGAAGATTTCTGGAATGGGCTAAAAGCTGTTTTGAGCCAGTTTGGTGCTAAAGAAAAAGTTATAATAGCAGGGGATTTCAATGCTAGAGTAGGTGTGCAGAATGCAATTTCTGACAATGTTCTGGGTAAGTTTAATGATCCTTGTGTGAATGATAATGGTGAAAGATTAATTGAACTCTGCAATGAGAATGGTTTGTGTGTATCTAATACATTTTTCAACCACAAGTATATCCACACATATACTTGGGAAAATCATACTCTTGGTCAAAAGAGTGTGATAGATTTTGTTGTCTACGATCAGCATCTGAAACACTTAGTTGTTGACACCCGTGTGATCAGAGGTGCAGATGTTGGTTCTGATCATTACTTGGTAGTGTCACGAGTGAAACTTAATGTTGGTTGGAGGAAAAAGAATCGGAAGAGGCCCAGGATAGAAAGAATAAAGGTTGATAGGCTCCTTGAAGATCAACAGCGTTATTCCGATGTACTCAGAGAATGACTGAAGGAGCTGAAGGCTTGTGAGAGGGATGTAGAAAAGAAATGGGAATGTTTCAAGAACTGTGTTGCCACTGCTGTTGAAGAGGTCTGTAGCACCACAGTAGTGGGTAACAATAGAGGTGATGCTTGGTGGAATAGTGAGATTGAAGAGGCAGTAAAGAGAAAGAAGGAAGCCTATTTGGGGATGTTGCAAGGTAGAGTCTCTGTGGATGAATATCGCTCAAAGAAGCGTGAAGCTGCTAAGCTGGTTCGCCAGAGTAAGGCAAAAGATAGGAAGGAGAAAGTGGAAAGGCATGAAATGGCTTTTTGGAAAGATAGGAAGTCTTCCTGGTAGTACACGAGACTCAGGAAAAATAGGGGAAACAAAGTTGTAAGTTGTGTGAAGAATGAGGTCGGGGAAATGATATGGGAGCCCAATGAGTTAAGTGAAAGATGGGGTGAATATTTCTGTGAGTTATTAGATCAGGAAAGCAAAGATGATTCTGAGACAGATACAGATGATGTCACAGTGAGGGATGGAATCACAGGAGGGATCTCAAGAGAAGAAGTGTGTAAAGCTCTAAAATCTCTTCAGAATGGTATGGCTCTGGGAGTTGATGGCATAACTGCTGAGATGTTGAAATATGGTGGTGACTCTGTAATTGACTGGTTAACTGAAATTTTCCAGTTGTGCTGGGAGTTAGGAATGGTCTCTCGGGATTGGAAGGATGCTATTATTGTTCCCTTGTATAAGGGAAAAGGTGATCAGACTGAATGCAAGAACTATCGTGGTATTAGCCTACTAAGTGTGCCAGGGAAAGAGTTTGGTAAGGTTGTTATTGAAAAAGTATCTTACATCAGAGAAAATGTGGGATGTTCAGAGTGGTTTTATGCCTGGTAAAGGATGTACTAACCAGATTTTTGCATTACGCACAATGATTGAAAAGTATCTGGCTGTTGGTAAGAAAGTTTTTGCTGCCTTCATAGATTTAGAGAAAGCTTATGACCAAGTAAATAGGACACTTTTGTGGAAGGTATTAAATGAATATGGTGTTAATGGGAATCTACTTAATAGTGTAAAAGCCATGCATGACGGTAGTAGAGCTTGTGTACGAGTGAATGGTGTTTTATCAAAATGATTTTCTATTGGTGAAGGAGTTAGACAAGGTTGTGTAATGTCACCATGGCTGTTTAATATATTTATGGATGCGTGCATGTGTGATGCCAAAATAGATGATAGTGGTTTATGTCTTGGTGATATCCGTGTGTGCAGATTGCTGTATGCTGATGACACTGTCCTGTTGGCAGAGAGCAAAATAAATTTGCAGATTATGTTGTCTCGGACGTACGAAGTTTGCATGAATTTCAAACTGAGTATAAATAAGGGGGAAACCAAAGTTATGGTGCTTGAGAGAGGAACTGGTAGTACTGAATGTAATGTAAGTGTAAACGGCACTGTGATTGACCAGGTGAGCGAGTTTGTCTATTTAGGAAGCATGTTTGACAGAGAGAACAAATTGGATGGTGAAATTAGTAGGCGAGTGAATTCTTCATTGAAAGTCATAGCTGCTCTGGGAGGTTTTCACAGGAATGATGGGTTCTCTAGAGAGTCCCACATGGCTGTGTGTGAAAGTGTAATTATTCCTACTCTGATGTATGGTAGTGAAACCTGGGTACTGCAGAAGAAACATAAAAGTCATTGTGGAATAACTTTTTTTACGGGTCTTTTAGAGGTTATTTTTAATGAAAGTTGGTTGTCAAATTTTCGAACTAAAGCCTAGTTCGTCATCAGGACTATGTCACTGGAGTAGTTGCTGCCACTCAATTGGAAGAGACCATCCGCAATTATCGTTAATTGTGGTACTTCTTCTTCTTGCTATTTCGATCCCTTCTTCTAGTTTTCTCTTTACTAAGTTTGACTGGTGGGCGATTATTTTCACTGAGTCCCAATTTATGGAGTGTCCACTTGCTTGTACATGTCTGTCTAGCCCTGTTTTGTTCCCAATGTTCCTAATAGCTGCTTGGTGTTCTTTCATTCGGACCTTAATACTTCTCCCTGTTTCTCCTATATAGCTGAGTCCGCAGTTACAGTCGATGCAGTAAATTACTCCTTCCTGCAATTGGATGTCCAATTCTTTCTGCTTTAAAGCTGGCAGGAATTTCTTTATTTTGTTATTAAGATCTGGAGCTAGCCTGATATTATATTTTGCTCCGATCCTTTTCAGTTTCTCGAAAAGTCCCTTGTGGTACGTAATTTTGCTGGTGAATTTGAAGTTGGTTTTTCCTGCTTCTTTTTTGGCACTTGTTTAAATATTTTCTCAACATATGGGGAGGGGTAATTGTTTTCTGCCAACATTTCCTTTAATTCTTCTTTGTGAAGATCTTTTTGAGAAGCTGAAGAGACCAGGATTTCAATTTTTTCCAAAAATTGTCTCGCTGTATTCGATTTAATATAATCAGGGTGATAATTTCAATTTTTGGAAAAAATTGAAATCCTGGTCTCTTCAGCTTCTCAAAAGATCTTCACAAAGAAGAATTAAAGGAAATGTTGGCAGAAAACAATTACCCCTCCCCATATGTTGAGAAAATATTTAAACAAGTGCCAAAAAAGAAGCAGGAAAAAACCAACTTCAAATTCACCAGCAAAATTACGTACCACAAGGGACTTTTCGAGAAACTGAAAAGGATCGGAGCAAAATATAATATCAGGCTAGCTCCAGATCTTAATAACAAAATAAAGAAATTCCTGCCAGCTTTAAAGCAGAAAGAATTGGACATCCAATTGCAGGAAGGAGTAATTTACTGCATCGACTGTAACTGCGGACTCAGCTATATAGGAGAAACAGGGAGAAGTATTAAGGTCCGAATGAAAGAACACCAAGCAGCTATTAGGAACATTGGGAACAAAACAGGGCTAGACAGACATGTACAAGCAAGTGGACACTCCATAAATTGGGACTCAGTGAAAATAATCGCCCACCAGTCAAACTTAGTAAAGAGAAAACTAGAAGAAGGGATCGAAATAGCAAGAAGAAGAAGTACCACAATTAACGATAATTGCGGATGGTCTCTTCCAATTGAGTGGCAGCAACTACTCCAGTGACATAGTCCTGATGACGAACTAGGCTTTAGTTCGAAAATTTGACAACCAACTTTCATTAAAAATAACCTCTAAAAGACCCGTAAAAAAAGTTATTCCACAATCACTATGAATAGAGGTGCCATAAATGCATTTACAACTAGGATAAAAGTCATTTGTGTGCTGGAGAAATGTGTTAGTCATTTGTGTGCTGGAGAAATGCGTTACTCATTTGTGTGCTGGAGAAATGCGTTTGTGGCAAGACACTGTCTGATTGAGTGAGGAATGAAGATGTGTTGCAGTTGTGTGATGTGAGTGATGAAATGCTTACTAAGAAAATCTCTTCAGCCCAAGTGGCAGGAAGGAAAGGCAAAGGAAGGCCAAGGAAGACATGAGTGTCTGAGTGTCTGCATGAGAAAAAGACATGAGTGCCAGGAGTGTCTGCATGAGAAAAAGATTACGAGTATGAAGTATAAAAGATTTTGTGTATGGCATGTAATGGATATCAGTGAAGCCAGAGTTGTATGTCACGATCGCTGTAAATGGAGAAGTTTGATACGACAACAGTACGTAAAAATATCTGGTAGTTGTATTTCTTTTTGGAGCTAACCTCTGAATCTCAGAGAACAGCTTAGTGATTTGTGTGTATGTATGTATGTAAAAATTATGTCTGCTGCAGCTAATTTGAAACTTAGAATCACAGATAAATACTAAAATATCAAAACTGTCACTGAAAATGTGACCAGGTTTAATATCTACTAAACTTTTATATACAGTATACTACACTGATTTTCAGAAAAATTTATTTTTCTACTTTGGCTTTAGTTCAATTATTGAAGCAAACTACAGAATTAAAAAAACAACAACATAAAACTCAAAAATACATAGATAGGTACATTACTGTTGAAATGCTTTCATATACCACACAATCAATACATAAAATACTATTTATATTAAATTATTTTGAAATAATGCTTACATTGGAAAAACTTAAGGGTAAGAAAAGGTGAAATATTTGCAACTTTTTCAAAGGACCAAATGGATTGTTATTTCTTAAACACATAATCATGAGAGCAAGTATTTGTGTTACATTTTATTTTGGGAAGGAATTTCCAACATAATATTAATGCTGTACCTATGTTTTAAATTAGTACTCACCAGCAAACCAAGTATGCACAAAAATTTCCAATGTGAAATGAAAGACAATAACGGGAAAACCTTACATCTGAGGGTTGTGTACAACTGCATTCATTAGTGATCAAGGCAATTTAACTGGGCATGATTAGAAAACTAATTATAAAAGATGCCAAGTGATTACTTAGCTCAGAAAATACTAACAAACAACTATATTTAAGTATCTTATATTAAAAAACAATCTGATTTCAGGGCAAACTTTTATATAAAGCATTCATTAGCAAATTTTTGTAAAGGTCAAAATAACCCACAATTTTTTTTAAATCAGCTACTTATAAAACATCAGCTACTTACTTCCACCAGTGGCTAAAAGGTATGTTACAAAAATTAACAATTGGAGCAAGAAACACTTCCCATAGCAGAAGGAAGGTATTAGAGACAAAAAGATTTTCAAATCGAACAGTTAAAAGAAGAGATATAGAAGGAAACATGATACAACTCTATGCCTTTTAGTGGAAGAATTTTGTATAACAGAAAAGTTGAAAACAGGCAAAAAGTATTCTTCATAGCAAAAGCTATGCTAAGGAAAAATAACTTTTCAAATACATCTCCCGAAAACAGAGATATTATAGCAAGAAAAGTTTTTGACCTTTACAACCCCTAGGGAGGAAACTGTACATTATTTGAAGAGGATCTTTTTATTGTAGCAAAAATCTTATTCACTCTCCATCCTTATTATAGCGAATGGCATACAGCAAAAAAAGAAATTTCTCAATAGGGGTTTTAGAGGCAGAGAGGCTGCAAATGGAAGTACACAAACACCACCTAGCGGCAGAATTGTGAACCACAAACCTCCTCAAATACGAACCTAAAATGTTCCATAAGGTAAATGATATCTGGTGTTAAAAGAATTTTTTTAAATTGTACATTTAGAAGTACAGATATTGAGGAAAATAGATTAAATATTTGTGCACTCTATTGGCAAAATTGTTCATTATTTTGGGAAGAAAATATACAAAAAGAGCTTTCATAGTTAGTAGCATCTGATCAAAAGAGAATATTTTTCAATTGGGTTTTTAGTCCTGCAGATTTGCTGTAAATGGAAACGTGAACTTATGCCCTCCAGTGGCACATTTGTGCATTAAGAAATATTTGAAATTATATGAGTAACATTTTGCACCGAAAATGTTCTCCAACAAAGAAAGAATTTTCAAATCACACTACTAGAAACAGAGATATGGACAAAAATAAGATATACGTGTATGCCCCCTGGTGGGAAAATTATGCAATATTTTAAGCAGGAGGTATTCTCAATAAGTTTTCCGAGGTGAACAGTATCAGTTTACACAAGAATTTTTTCAATCAAGTTTTATGCTCAGATTTTATTTCAAATACATCAGAAGCAAAAATAAACATGCCCTGGTGGCCAAACCATTCTTTCCCAAAAATGAGAAATTATATGCAAAGCATTTCCTCTCAAGAGCTGTATCCGATGCATGCAGGAAGAATTTTTCAAATCGGACTTTTAGAAGCGGAGATATTGGGAAAGTCACAATTTATCTTTACGCCCCCTAGCGAAAAATCTATGCATTAGAAAACGGGACTGTAACTGAAAGGTCTTTGATATAAATGCCATTGAAAGGAAACAGAATTTTTTCAATTGGATATTTAGAAGCAAATATATTAAATAAAATGCATTTTAAATTTGATACAATCTCCATTTGTGCCCTCTAGCGGAGAAGTTGTGCATCGGAAAAAAACCCGGAACGCATGGATCATCGTTCTCACAATTTAAACTTCCCAATGCAAAAAACATTTTTACAAATCAAACATAATTGCAGTGATATGGTCTCCCTAGCCGGATGGACAAAGTGATAACATAAGCATGATGTAAAAGATGCTAATAACGCAGCTTCAGTTCTCTTAACAGAAAAGAAACCCAACAGCCCTACCCCCACCCCCTCCCTGCATTTTGCAGGGGGTGGGAGGGAAATTTGCCAGACATAAGTTATGGCAGTAGAAAAATCCTCAACTACAAAACATCGCTCAAGCACAAAAAGGCAGGAATGGATAAAATTCCAAGACATGTATCAGAATTTTAGGACATTTCCAGGACTTTTCCAGGATGTGTGCGAACCATGTACATATCTCAGCGGCCTCCTTGCTTCGAGTCCATACTGGTGAGGGCAGTTTCGTACCATTTGAGTACATACTGTGACACCAGAAACAGCTCAAAGTGATTCCCAGAGTTGGCTACTGGCGATACTAGGCTTTTTCTGAGCACTTACTGTCAGGTAGCGATCTTGTCTCCTGATGGTTATCCTGGGCTGACTACTCCTGGGTTGATCTCCATGTCATAGAAGTCTTGTGTGTAGCAGACTTACTACACTTTGTATAACTCCTAAAGCAGCAGCTACATCAATCTGCTGTACACCTGCCTGTAACATTCCAACAGTCCTATTTCTGTTATCAATACTTAAATGTCATCTAGACATAATTTCAGGTTAGTCCCACACTGCAGGCAATACATTCAGCAAATTTCTAGACTAAGCGGTGAAACAACCCATTTTCCACTTCTCGCAGGGTACTTTTTATCGGAGCTCACACGCCACGTGCTGTATTGTAATTCTAATTTACATATGATGTAGCTACCCATGTTGATATCTGACCTCCAGTAGTCACTAAATTTGCATATCACCACATTTTCCTTTTGAAACCACAATATCCTTAACTTTTTGTGACCAGTACATATACACTGAATGATCACTGAATTATGACATCCTACATAATACCTCATAGGTCCTTCTTTCACCTTCAGTACAGCAGCTATCTGACATGGCATGAACTCAGTAAAATGCTAGAAGCAGTTGGGAGGCATGGCCAAACCAAGCTATGTGTAATGCAGCCTTCAATGCAGGCATGGAGGTGATTGGTATATCCAGAAATCCGATATGCCATTTCATAGTGTCTCACAAGTGCCCTACAAGATTGATATCAGGGGAGTTCGGAGGCCAGTCGACATGCTGAAAGTCTGAACTGTGTTTCTCAAACCATTCCTGCACAACATTGGACCTGTGGCTCGGTACACTGTCATCTTGGAAGACACTATCACCAGTCGGGGAAAAGTGCAACACCTGCTGGGTGCAGAGGATCAGCAAGCAATTCACTATAGTGGGCACCAGTCATATGTTGTTCCACATGCACCAGGGGCCCAAGTTCCTGCCAGGTAAACATGCTCCATGCCATACAACAGCCTCCACTGGCTTGCACTGTGGAGACCATGCAGGATGGATCAAGTGCCTCATGTTGTCTGGGCCAGATACGTACACAACCATCCACAAAGTGGAGTAAAAAATGTGACTACTCTGACCAGCACACTTTTTACCAGTCATCCAACATCCAACTTGCATCATCTTTGCACCAGGCAAGTCTTTTACACCGATGAACTGTGGTTAGGAGAGGATATCATCAGGGCTGTCTGTTGTTATAGCCCATATGTGCAAGCATGAAACACATGGTCATGTCAGATACTGTTCCAGGTTGACCTCTGTTGTATTGTATATATATGCTGCATCTGTTTGCCCATACGAGTTGTCAGACCTGGCGCTCACCTCTCACATCAACCTTTCGCCATCCTACACAGTTTTGCCTCCGACTCATTGTCTAACCATTTACATGCCAGTCCTGATACACTTTAACTACTGCAGCTTGCAAACAACCCACCAGTTTGGCCATTTAGGAAATCAAGGCACCTGCTCACGAATAGGTCTGCAGCTGCGAAGACCCGTATTCAAGAGCGTACGAAGAACTGTGTGTTTGGACACATTGGGCTCTTCACCACAATTAAAATTATGGGTAATATCAGCCACAATAGCACTCCTGTTGTTGCAGACAAGACGAGATAACTATATATATATATGAGCAAACTGTAATATAAATAATGGATTTGATTTTTACAAATAGCACATATTATGTATTGAAACAGAGTGTTATTTGCATTCGGTAATTTGTTATGAAACTCAAGTTTATTGGCACACCTCTCAACGGGGACCTAACAGAAACAAAATTTCCATTTTCAGAAACTGTGTATCAATTTCACTTAAGTAAATCCCTTCTGCTGCAGTGGTTATATACAATAAAACCTTTCTTAGTGACCACCCCTCATTATAACAGCTGAGTTTTTTCTGTGGAACCGATTTCAAAACCCATAGCGCTAATGCTAACCTTCCCCCTACTAAAAGACCACTCAACTTCTCTTAAAGACCATCTTTGCATAAGGTCCACTGCACAAAAACTGCGTTGTCTGGATTATGATCGCCGCTGAAAATTTTCTCTATACCATGGAACCATGAACCGATAAATTAAATCATAGTGAGAAGAATTGGCAGGAAAACACATAACACACAAAATATTAAAAGAATTCTTGAAATCGGCATCGCACGCGTAAGTTACGTTGAAAACTTATGAGTGGGACGTTTCGGTAGCGACTTCTACCTTCATCAGCCATGGAATGATACACGTGGTAAAAGCGTCAGTTGTTGCCAGATTTCAAAATTGCTTTCCAAATAATAGGGATGTTAAAAGGTGCATCAGTATTGCAGGTGTTAGGGGTAAGGTAGATTTCAATGCTTTCGCGGTATCTGAGCGCATGCCGATTGCTGAACAGGGCGATTCGCTCAACATTGTGCCAATCGGGAGTCGCGGACGTATCGTTGGTGGATAAAATTGAAAGGGAGGTGGAAGGGCTACCTTTCTTAACATCAGCGATAAGCTCCATCAAACACTGGTTTATGCTGCGGTAAGTGCTACCAATATAGTGGGTAACGCCTGTGGAAGTGTTGATAGGGATAGAGTAGACACCTTGTAAATCTAGGGGTTTATTGAGATCTCTGTCCTTAAGGATGAGTTTGAGAAGATGTGGAGGTGGTTTGACTGCAATCCTGTAGCCAAAAGACTTTAAAATAGAGCAAACTTTATGGGTGAAGGACAGGCTAAAGGACAAAGTGCCAACAAACGAATGTGCATTAGTATGATAAACATAGAAAACGAGCGAAAACACACAGTCACATATGGTAAAAGGTTCGTTTAATGGTGGCTTTCGGTCATCCTACGACCTTGATCACCCGCGATCTACTGGATAGGCTGGTTGCCAGAACTACAATTTGAAGTTGGGGTGTTACGGCAACAGTAAGTAAAAATTATCTGGTAGTTTGTATTTCTTTGTGGAGCTAACCTCTGAATATCAGAGAACAGTTTAGTGATATTTATGTATGCATGTGTTGGAAATGTTGCCAGATTTTAGAAGAGATATCCAATGGAGCGGTCACTTTAAATAGTCAGGAAATTTCTTCCTGCATGGAAGTGAGGGTGAAAGAATTCTCGGTTATAACACACAATTCTAATGGCTTACGTGGCAAAGCATAGAAACACAGAGCAACGTTAAGTCCCCACACTTCCTACAAAGGCTGAAAAAATGGAGTGACAGTTAAAACTCATCTTTACTTCACTCCTCTTTTTGGGCAGACAAAGGACACTTAAGAGGGATGACTGTCTGGAAGGGGGGGGGGATTAAGAAGCTAATCTGTGAGCTAAAAGAAAACTTAGAAAAAATGGTGCTGAAAGAAAAGTCTGATAAACTTAAGCAGATGACATTACATTCCTTTTTCAACTGAATTTTTTTAGATTACCACTATAGGTACCTTCCAAATGTGTAACTGTACTACATATACTGTAGTATTTTTTAATTATTTATACACATATATACATACTGTACTGTAAATAAACTGGAATGCATCATGTTTGGAATGATTCAGAGTACATAATTTATAAAAGTTATGCAGTAGTTTACAAAGGTTTAATCTCAAAACTGTTCATTGGATATGCCATTAAAACCTTCCCCTGTTTAGCAACCACCCCTTTGATATAACCGGTTTTTAGAAGAACCAGCAGTGGTCGTTTTAAAGAGGTTTCACTGTATACATATAAAACAGGTTTTCTGGGGTAGGGTAATTTGACAAATTAAATTCTTATTTATAACAACTACAGTAAAATTCAGTTATAATGAATACTAAGGTGAAATTTATGACAATCAGAGTATTGTTTTCTAATAGGAATTGGGAAACGGTACCGGGCCACTTTGTGTAGTTTGTAAACATGCACAAGACTGTCCAGTTTAATCCAGAAAATCTGTTTTAGTTTTTGAGAAAATTGGGACGGTATTGTTTTTAGCAGAGTTTTCGTGTTTTTTGGCAGCACAACTGCTTCCAAAAGCTGACTTAAATCAGAACTCACCGCACAATCATAAATGCATGAAACAGAAAGTCTTACTAAGAATATCACATGCATCTAAATTAAAGATTAAACTGATAGACTTCTCAAAAAAAAAAAAAAAAAAAAAAAAAGAAAAAAAAGAGGAATACAATAAACAAACTGACATAATTTGTGTGACTTTGCACCTAAGGCAATTCAGAAGCTATATTCAGCTGGTACGCACTGGTATGGCAGTTCCAGTTGTTAAAATATTTAAATATCTTGATACCTGTTGTTCAATAGTATAAAAATAACTACAATTTGCAGTAGAATTAATTAATAATATAAATTCAAATACAAACTCAAAATATTGTGTTCTCAATTAAGCTCCATTGTTGCTATTTGTAAACTGCTGGTTAGCAGTAAGTCCCACATTTTTTTTTTTCTCTCAACACAATCACCGAGTTATTATTCAATAGAAACAGCCAGGTTAAACTAAAGATCTCACCAACAATTTCTAAAAATAAATGACTATTTGGAAATTATTACTAGCAGAATAATTTGAGAATGATTTAAGCTATAACTTATAACTAGGGCCCGGACTTTGATGACTTTTGCATTTTTTGCATTTTTAGGGCTTTTACCTCTGTAATGCATTTTTCAGCGTTTTTAGGACATTTCGCAGCCTTTTCCAGAATTCTTTTGGCATTTTGAAAGAATTTTTGCAATTTAGAGCATTTTTTGTCACTTTTCTGCATTTTCTTTCTTTTTTATGTACAAATTAAGAAGATGGTAGTGAATAACACGCTAAGTTATATATACAAGTTTTAAGGCAAATATATTTCAGCCATTACTATGGCCTTCATCAGTGTGACTACAATTGGTTTCGTTGCCAGATTGGAAGGGGTAAGTTTTTTAATAGTAACTCCGTGGGTGACATGATGCAATGAGGAATTTCCAGATGTATCGAATGAAAATGGGGAGCTCAGAGTTGCAATTTTGGAAAATAAAATTTCCAAACTTTCCTAAACCTCAGAGCATACCGATTTTGGAAGAGAGCCAACTTTTTTGTATCGGACCAAAGTGAATAGCAGAAGTGTCAGCCATGGTGACACTTTGGTCCGATACAAAAAAGTTGGCTACCTTCCAAAATCGGTATGCTCTGAGGTTTAGGGAAAGTTTGGAAATTTTATTTTCCAAAAATTGCAACTCTGAGCTTCCTATTTTCGTTCCATACATCTGGAAATCCCTCATTGTATCACGTCACCCGGAGTTACCATTAAAAAAATTACCTTTCCAATCTGACAACGAAACCAATCGTAGTCGCACTGATGAAGGACATAGTAATGGCTGAAATATATTTGCCTCAAAACTTGTATATGTAACTTAGTGTGTTCTACACTACCATCTTCTTAATTTGCTTGTTAGTTGCGTGCATTGCCTACCACTCTTTTATTTTATGTACACTCCAGAAACGGCTGATACAGCCCTTCAATCAAACGGCTGTGGCATTTCTTCACCCCTTGAGACTTTGGGAAGGTCATGTGTAGTTGATTGTGCTGATAAGACTCCGAAGCTGCGTGTCCTCCTCAAAAGAAAACAGATGTCTGACTGCCTCAAAAGAGCCACTGGCTTTGGACACGCCCCCAACAACCCCCAAGTCGCAAAGATGGGAGAGAGAGAAATATAACCGATCGGCGCTTGGATGTGACTGATTCGGCCTGTGTACCTTAGGAGGTCTTTTGTCCCTGAAGCAACGCCGGCACCCCTCCCCACACATACTCAACCTTCTCCCTCAGGAAGTGAAAAGATTTCCCCCAAGAAACAGGTAGCTCAAATTATAGAAGCATTACTTGGGATTAGGTGTCACTCTCCACAGGGACATCTGAGAGTAATCCTCATTTTGTTGGGTCTTCAGAAGGGAAGGAAACGGAATAGAAATATTTGTGCTTAAGATTTTTGGACACTGTTCATGAAAGGGTGAGATTGGATGTTTTTCCATTGCCTCCCAATCTTCTGGTACCAGGCAGAACCTGTTCTGAGTGGTTGAGGGGTTACACTTAAAGCATCTGGAATTGTATGGAAACTTAGTACATACTCCAGTCATTATTTCCAGTCTGAAAAGAAAAGTAGCAGTTTATTTACAAAGATGCCTAAATGCAAACCTTCTCAATCTTGCTATTTATGCAAGTTTGTTTCGGAGTTCGGAGAAAATGTTTTTTCTACTGATGGAGTAATTCTATTTTGCAAACTATGTGAAACTAAAGTTGCAGCACAAAAGCAATTTACCGTTGTGCAGCATATTGGATAAGAAAAGCCTATTCGAGCTGTTGAACTTGCAATAGGGTGTCCACAGAATTATCAAACCTGATTTCCCTGACCAAATATATAAGAAATCCCTGACCTTACACAAATAGGTTTGGTATTATGCACATTGGTATACAATGTTACTTATTACTGTTTCACACGTTGTATTGTTTCATTAACTAAACTAGTTTCAACTCTTCATTTTGCGAGTCATCCTCAGTAGAGTACGATGTTTGTGTTTCCAAAGAGGTCGTTGTATCACTGGGTCACTGATCATTCTCATTATCTGTTGTGTCCTTGTTGCACATCGTATTATGGTCGTGGGTTTGTTTGGACATCATCATCTTTTTATTTTCTTCTCACGTTCCACCAAGAAGGTCGTAAAATTTCCATGCATATGGCAGGTCCCCCTCCATGCATATGCATGAAAATTCTTGGTGGAACGTGAGAAGAAAATAAAAAAGATGATGATGTCCAAACAAACCCACGACCATAATACGTATGCGCAACAAGGACACAGCAGATAATGAGAATGATCAGTGACCCAGTGATACAACGACCTCTTTGGAAACGCAAGCATCGTACGCTACTGAGGATGACTCGCAAAATGAAGAGTTGAAACTAGTTTAGTTAATGAAACAATACAATGTGTGAAACAGTAATAAGTAACATTGTATACCAATATGCATAATACCATGCAATTCGCCACGTATTGATGTAGAGCATTTATTGAATATTTGACTCACAAACCACATACAAATAGGTTTATTTGAGTTTTTCAATATATGTGCCATGATAATAAATAAAATTGAATTGGATAATTGAGAAACTTATATTATTTAAAAGTGTTTCCGTTTGACGTATAAAGTTTCCCAAATAACTGATTCATTCAATTATTATTTTATTTATTTATTTTTTTTTTTATCGGCCTCCACCTTCCTCATAGCCGTCCAACTCACACCTTTTTAATTTTAAGTTTACTCTTTTTTTCATGGTTTTACATTTATTGAAGAAACACTCAAACAACCCATAGACAATATTCAGAACAGTTACTATAAAAATATTACAGTAGAAACACAGTCACTGTTTCTATATTACACACCACTTTTCTTCTTTTCCCAATCTGAAATCTTCGCTTGCAATGCTGCTTCTTCCAACTCTAGTTCCTTCCATACTCTTTGTCTTTTTACCTTCAATTCCTTTATTTCATGATCAATTTTTCTTTTTTCCTACAGTTTTCTTTCTTCTTCGTTTTGAAGAACACTTTTCTCCCTCAAGATAATCCTGGTATCTTCGTCTGGAGGCTCTTACAGAAAGAAGAAGCCTTCTATTGATGGCAATGTGTTCTACTCCTCCCACATTTTTAATGGCATCAAAAACTGTTCTTTGACAAATCATGGATTCTTCCAGGAGATTTCCCACAAGAAGAGACTTATTGACAGAAAATCCACCTTCCACTGAAGCATTTCCATGAGACATAATGAGACAAATTTTTATTACATCCCAAAGTTCACCGAATTGCTTTTGGTTGTCAAGTAGAGCACTGTAAACTTTGTCTAATCCAATGGAATCATCATGACTGTCTAACAATTCATCAAACTGAGACTTTAAAGCAGATTGAGCTTCTACACACAATGAAGTGTACTGTTTATTAGCTATTTCAGCACAGTCATCTGAAATCCTGTTTGCACTAAGTAAAACTTTGAGCACAATTTCCACTCTCTTCTTGCCTAGACTCAGCTGCTGCACTATAATATTTGGGTCCAAACAAGATACCCCATGGACAAACTTAAATTTTAGTGGGTTTTTCTCACGAAGTTTTTCAATCATACTGGTCACAAGTTTCCTAAATTCAAGCTTAAACTCTAATTTCTCCCTTTCTGAGCACTTCACTTCTTTTAATAGCCTTTTAGCACTAAACCCAATATCAACTTTCTCAATTGAGTGAAGATTTTCACTTTTTGATACATCTAAAGTTAACAGTTTTGAGACACTATCAGCTTCACTTAATTTGTCAGACTTCAAGCTTCGTGCCATTAAATTTTTTCATCAGATCCAGCAAATCAGTGTGTAAAAAGGGTTCTGGAACCTTCTAAAAAAAGATTCACACTCTGAAGCTATAGTCCTAAATGCAGCCAATTTGCATTTTAACAGTGGACTTTCCATGAATTCTGCAAGAAACATGTGCTGTTTGCTGGAAACCGATGATTCTTGAACATATTTCTTGATATGATCATAGACAAGCAATGCCCTAGTCAAACAATTAACATTTTCCAACCAACTTACAGTACAAAATTTCAAAGGGAAATCTTTACATCCAGTAATCACAGTATAATTTGCACGGCGAGCAGGACTATCTTTTAAAAGGTAGTACAAGTTACGCAGAAAGTGATGTATATCCCACTTCACTGCTTCAAGTTCAGTTTTCATAGCTCCATTGACCACGTGAAGACCACATACTCCAATGTCAACTAATAATTTACCATCTGGATTTTCAGTTCTAAGTTTATCTTTCAGCTTTTGAAGAAAGCTGAGATTAACGTTAGGTCCATCCATTGACACTTGTAGCATGTTATCCAAGGGAAGAGGTGCATCTTTTATGAATTTCTCTAAAAGGTCATTAGCTGTGGCCCATCCTAAAAACACACTACTTAAGTATCTAGTGGAAACGTTTTGCAGATTGACATCCCAATAACGAACAAACTGATCCATTTGCCCACGCTGGGCAATTTTGTTTAGTGATAACAAAACAAAATTGCTCATCAAAACAAATTACAAAGTCAGTGCACTGCTTCAGATCATCCATTAAACATTCTTTGAAATGTGGTGCCAATGCATGGTTTATCTCATAAGATGCTTTGCTTTTGCCTAAAGTAAATTTTGAAGCTATTGCACTGTCAGGAAACATTAACTGAAATGTTTTGTTAATCTGTGTACAAGAGTTCAGAGACATTCGCTTGGACAACACTTCCACATGGCCCATATTATTTCCGACTTTGTTACATCATCTTTCACTACATAAGCATTAAGGTCACTGGGCTTCACATCATCTTTTACAACATAAGTATTTGTGTCATTAGACTTAATATTTTCTAGAAGTACTGATTCTACATTTCCTGAGCTTGTTGATGGCAAGAGTTCGTTATTACAAAGAGAGTTCTTTTTCACAGAGGAAGTGAAAGAACCAAGACTAGGCTGAGACAATTCAGTACGGATGTTTTTCAAATGATTAGGGCCATTTCCGTGGCTGGAGACTGCCCAACGCCCCATGTTGTTAAGCTTAAAAGGTTTAGAGCACACTTTACAAAATGCTGATTCATTGTCGCCGTTCACAGCAGCTATCCAACCAGAAAACTCAGGATTTAATTGTTCATCCAACCATTATTCATTAAACACACAACGCTTTGACATTGCTGCAGTCTTAATTGCCTTTTAACAAGGTATAACTTATATCACAAATTTTTTTCTACTCCTTTGACCTAAAACAAAAAGAGAAATGTTAACATGTAGCACAACTTACAATAATAGGTAGGAAATACAAGGTTATGTAAGTAGGAAGGGGAAGTTAGTGACTGTTTCAGCAAAAAAAGTTGCACGCATCTAATCGTTTACTTATAGAAAGCTGTTCATCGACACCATTCAAGAAGTCACGATTTTATAAAGAGTTGTGTGAAGTTTTCGTTTCTGTGAATATCTACTGGAAAAGTTAAATCATCCTAAATTTCACCAGTTTTTGGAAAAACACTCCGGTCATGTCATGCCGGACGAGTCTACTCTACGAAAAAACTACATACGTGAGTGTTACACCGAAACAATGGGCAAAATTAGGGACAGTGCAAAAGGGAAAGAAATGTTTGTGTCTATTGATGAAATGAATGATGCTCAGGGTCATCCTGTTGCCAATGTCATAATAGGGACACTTGAGCCAGATTGCCCTGGCAAAATATTTTTGCTGAATACAGAGATCATAGAGAAAGTGAATCACTCAGCGATCTGTTAATTATTTGACAAATCCTTATTTCTTTTATGGACTGGTGGTATACAACATGACGATATCCTTCTGTTTTTGACTGATGCTGCCCCATATATGGTTAAAGCAGGAAAAACAATTAAAGGATTTTATCCCAAGTTGGTGCATGTCACTTGCCTTGCCCATGCTTTACATCGCACTGCCGAAGAAATCTGTACAAATTATCCTAATATTTATCTACTTGTATCCAATGTCAAAATTTTTTTCATAAAAGCACCATATCGCATACAATGTTTCAAATCTCAAGCTCCTAGCCTAGCCTTACCACCACAACTAGTAATAACACGTTGGGGGACATGGCTGAATGCATGCATATATTATAGTGACAATTTCCAGCCTGTGAAGTCTATAGTAAATGGTTTTCAAACTGGTGATGCTGCTTCAATTCAAATTACCCAACACATGTTTTTGGAAGATAAAACAGAAGAAAATCTAGCATACATTAAATCAAACTTTGGCATCTGGCCTCAACGACGATTATGTGTTTAGAAAAACAGGGTATGGAATTCATCGATGCACTCAGTTATGTTGAAAACGCAAGCCAAGTTCTTAAAGGAGCCAAAGGCAAGGTTGGATGATCTATCTTTGCCAAATTAAACAATGTTCTGGAAAAGGCCAACGACGATTATGTGTTTAGAAAAACAGGGTATGGAATTCATCGATGCACTCAGTTATGTTGAAAACGCAAGCCAAGTTCTTAAAGGAGCCAAAGGCAAGGTTGGATGATCTATCTTTGCCAAATTAAACAATGTTCTGGAAAAAAATGTTGGATTCCAGACTTTGAAGAAAATCTCACATATATTAACTGGAGAAACACACAGTTTTGAAATAGAAGAGTAAGTGAAGCTGTTTTTTTTTCAAGTATGCCCCTGTCACATCCGCTGATGTCGAGAAAAGCTTCTCGAGGTATGAAAACCTACTTACAGATACTAGACATTCATTTACCTTCGAAATCATTAAGATGCACCTTATAATTCAGTGCAATTATGATGCACTTACATGAAGAAAGACTTTCAGTGTACAAGCAAATAAAATTCATATGGAATTGGTATGTACCATTCTTTCTTTTTCTTATGCAGTTACTAGTTATTTTTCTTTATGATTAATATTTATTTTAAAGAAAAGAAATATAATTTATCAATTATTTTAAGACAATACAACAATTTTTGGCAAAATTTACTGTAGGAACTGTTCTAGCTAGGTAGGTTTCCTTTAAAAAAAATTTAAGGGCATTCTTTTTCATTTTATGGGCATTTTTTGCAATTTTTAAATGCATTTATAAGGAATTTTTCGGTCATCAAAGTCCAGGCCCTACTTATAACAATTGGTAAGTGGTTTTGTAATATACACTGAGTTAGCTTTGCATGCCAGTCCTAAACATTTTACATATTCGAGCGATAAAGTACCATGTGCGACTACTATGAATTGTGCACACCTATCCTCTGTACGTAATCACTAAATGTTTGCCAGCAATGGGGAAACATGCTGACATAAGCCAATTTTAAATTTCATTGTGGCCAGATAGTTGGGGTTCGGAGGAAAGATGGCAGTATTTTGAAAACAGCCGTACTTGTTAGCTGCTCCCATACTACAGCATCAAGAGTGTACCAGGACTGGATTAACCATGTACAGACATTCTGCAGAAGGGCTCACATTGGGTGGCCATGCACAGTTGATCCTAGAGATGAGCATCAGGTGTCGCAACTGGTATCTCAGGAATGATGTGCAACAGTCACCCAGCTCACCTACCAGTGCAACAGGGATGCAGTTGGACCTATCTCTATATGCACCATGCACTGTACCTTGCTTCGCCTGCTGTTCCGCAGCCTGAGACCAACGAGGATACCATTGATGATGTCCAGTGATCGCAAACAATGCCCCACACGAGCCAAGGAACATCAGCAATGAACCCATGACAGATGGAAGAAGGTTGTATGGTGTGATGAGTCCCATTTCCTGCTGCACCATGCTGACGGTCAGGTTTGCATATGGCATAAACAGCATGAAGACCTATCTCCTGGTTTGCACAATTGGGGTTAAACAGGCCAGTGGAGGTGGTGTTCTGGTCTGGGGAGCTTTCTCCAGGCAAGCCCTAGGTCTGTTGGTTATCATCCCACAAACACTGAATGGTGGATTCTACAGGGACCTGTTTAGCCAACCATCTCCATCCATATCTGTAGGAGGTTATGTAGACCACAGTGCCATCCTTCAACATGGCAATGCACCATGTCATCGGGCTGGGATAACTGCTGAGTGGTAGGACAAACACTACAACAAATTTGCCATATTGCCTTGGCCCCAAAACTCCCTTGACTGTAACCCAATTGAACATTTGTAGGATATGCTAGAATGGGGCGTGAGAACTGCTGATCCTCCTCCGCGGAATGTGGGTGAACTGACGGTGCTGCTGCAGTGGACATGGGTCATCCTCCATGTGTAACTACGCATGGAGGTTGTTTGACACCTTGTAGACTCTGTTCCTAGGTATCTGAGTGCTGTGACTGCACAGAAAGGTGGACATTATTAGGTAGGTGTTCCTAAGTCAAAGCTACCTCAGTGCATATAGTTTAGTTTGTTTAGATAATAAATGGAAAATTTTCTGTATGCACATTCCTTACACATGCATGCCTACCTGCCTGCCTGTTTTTTTTTTTTTTTTTTTTTTTTTTAATTTATATATGTACCGGTTATAATTACTTAGAGGCGTGCTGTCTCCGTACGATATCATCAAACCAACATCTCTGACTGTACAATAAAAAACTTTATTTACAATAAAAGACATGATTTTAAAATATTTAAAAAAAAAATGGCAAGATCTTTCGGGGATACAATAGCACCCGTCCTCAGGCCACCCAACAGTGCCACAAAGCATAGGGAAGTGCCGCAATATATAACCAGTCTCCCCGGGAGACCCACAATACATTTGTTCAAAACCGCAGGTGATGCCAATTGAGAAAAACAGCAGAACAAAAGTAATATGTACAAATAATATAATCGATTAATTAAGGTCCTCTTCTTCAGTTTTTTGAATGGGAGAAGTAATTATTTTTCTCCATTGTCTAGGAACAAAAACAGGTAAGTCCAAGTTACAACAGGTATTACCATAAGAGATTATATACAGACTCTCGGTAAAAAAGACGGTTTGTTTGTTTACATTGGAGGAGAGTACTATTGTATTAGGCCAATCGGGAGAGTAACACTCCCTGGCGAACAGCTGTAGTAAATGAAGTAGAAATGCAGTCAGTTCGAAGTGCATATTTATGTTCAGACAATCTAATGTTCAGACTTCTAAGGGTAGAACCTATGTAGTATTTGATATCTTCGTTAGGAGCCGAGGGAAGCAATGGGATACGATATATTCCTGCTTTATTCAAAGTGGCAACTTGATCTCTGTCGTTACGTATGGTAGAAAAAATGTTTTTGGTGCAAATTCCAAATTTAATATTATATTTATTACATATCTTCCGCAATATAGAAACTACGGGAGGGATGAAATCAACTTTACCAACGTATATAGGGGGAACGACTTCCCTTGACAACGTCGTAAATCTTAGTCTTTCAAATTTCTGTAGAAGTTCCCGAAAGAAGCAGGCGGGATATCCAAATGATATGGCCATGTTCTGTATAAGAGCTAGTTCGTCCTGACGTATCTTACGGGTAGAGGAATGAGTAAATGCTCGTTTAATTAAAAAACGTAAGGCTGAAGCTTTGTGTTCCGGGGGTGCGAAGAGATAAAAGGTATAAGACAAGGTGTGAAGGTCGGTTTTCTATAGACGGATAATTTGATAAGGTTAGAAGTCAAGTCACGAGTTAATAAAATGTCCAGAAAGGGTAATATACCATTTTGTTCAAGTTCCATTGTGAAGGTGATAGTAGGATATTGGTTGGACAGACATGTGGTAAATTCGTTCAGAAATACCATGGAGTGAGGCCAGAAGACCAACATATCATCCACGTATCTTAAGAGGAGTGCCGGTTGATTCGTGAATTGGCTCAGAACTTTATCTTCCAATGACTGCAGTAAAATTTCGGCCAGAACAGGGGAGAGAGGAGACCCCATTGGTGCCCCCTCCATTTGTTGGTAGAATTTGCTATCAAATTTGAAATAAGAACGTTTTGCAACCAATTTCAAAGCAGAAATGATTGCATCAACCTCCAAAGGGGAAATTGAGTTGTCAGCAAGCAATTTCCCTTCAATAATCGAGTGGACTACTTCAAGTGGAACATTTGGAAACAGAGACACTACATCAAGAGAAGCCATAACAAATGAGTTTCCCTTGGGATCAAAAGATTTTATTCGCGTTAATGCCTGAGCAGAACTATTAATGGAAACTGAAGAATTTGCTATAAGTGGTTTTAAGTAAGTTGCTAAAGCTCTCTCCAATGTACGGGTGGGGCTAGCATACCCCGAAATCAACAGTCTGAGGGAGTGGTCAGGTTTGTGGGTTTTGATTTTCCCGAACAACTCAGGGACTCTAGTACCTACAGGAGGCTTCATTTTAGTAGAAATGGACTTAGGCAAGAGACCCCGGTTCCTGAGTTTACCTAACTCAGCTACAGTCGCATTTGTCGGGTCAGAGCGAAGTATCCGATGTGGAATCAGAGCTATTGCTTGGTACATCTTATTGTAGTAATCTTTGCGATCTAATAAAATAATTTGCTGGGACTTGTCAGCGCTAATGATTGAGAGATCCGGGTTTCGAGAAAGTTGTAACAATTGGTTGCGTTCATATTTTAGAAATGAAGAAGTTTTATCAGAATTTGAAAGGAGTCAGCTAAGGCATAACGAGTGATATCTTGTTCCTTCTCTGGCAAGGCCCCAATGACATTCTCTATCTGAGGTAAAGATTGAAATGGTCGAAAAGTTAAAACTGGATAGCTGAACTTGAAACCACGATTGAGGGCCGAACGTTGAATATCAGATAACACTATGGAGCTATAGTTGATGAAAGAATCAGGTAAATCACGATTAGTGGTTCTGTAGCTGAAGTTCTTAGGTTGGAACAAGTGAGGGCGTGTAGAAACCAGATTGCATAATTTACGAGTGTGTCCTTGATTCATGGTGTTTATTAAAGTCTGTATAGTGGTAAAGAAAACCAACAAAGTCTTACCTAATAAAATAGGATGGGAAAGTCTGGATAGTTGAGTATAAGCATTGTAGGATTTAAGGTTTAACAAGTCCAGGTAACTTCTTTTCTCCTTATTTCTTTGGTTAGTCGTTTTTGTTGAGCATTAACAATTACGTGTGCATCCTGTTGAGATATGGCAAAGGTTCGTATTCGCAGGAACTTGGGCACCACACCGAGTGAAGGGCAGTTGAGTAGAAAACTAAGGTGAGTCTCACAGTTTTCTACTCAACTGCCGTTCACTCGGTGTGGTGCCCAAGTTCCTGCGAATACGAACCTTTGCCATATCTCAACAGGATGCACACGTAATTGTTAATGCTCAACAAAAACGACTAACCAAAGAAATAAGGAGAAAAAGAAGTTACCTGGACTTGTTAAACCTTAAATCCTACAATGCTTATACTCAACTATCCAGACTTTCCCATCCTATTTTATTAGGTAAGACTTTGTTGGTTTTCTTTACCACTATACAGACTTTAATAAACACCATGAATCAAGGACACACTCGTAAATTATGCAATCTGGTTTCTACACGCCCTCACTTGTTCCAACCTAAGAACTTCAGCTACAGAACCACTAATCGTGATTTACCTGATTCTTTCATCAACTATAGCTCCATAGTGTTATCTGATATTCAACGTTCGGCCCTCAATCGTGGTTTCAAGTTCAGCTATCCAGTTTTAACTTTTCGACCATTTCAATCTTTACCTCAGATAGAGAATGTCATTGGGGCCTTGCCAGAGAAGGAACAAGATATCACTCGTTATGCCTTAGCTGACTCCCTTTCAAATTCTGATAAAACTTCTTCATTTCTAAAATATGAACGCAACCAATTGTTACAACTTTCTCGAAACCCGGATCTCTCAATCATTAGCGCTGACAAGTCCCAGCAAATTATTTTATTAGATCGCAAAGATTACTACAATAAGATGTACCAAGCAATAGCTCTGATTCCACATCGGATACTTCGCTCTGACCCGACAAATGCGACTGTAGCTGAGTTAGGTAAACTCAGGAACCGGGGTCTCTTGCCTAAGTCCATTTCTACTAAAATGAAGCCTCCTGTAGGTACTAGAGTCCCTGAGTTGTTCGGGAAAATCAAAACCCACAAACCTGACCACTCCCTCAGACTGTTGATTTCGGGGTATGCTAGCCCCACCCGTACATTGGAGAGAGCTTTAGCAACTTACTTAAAACCACTTATAGCAAATTCTTCAGTTTCCATTAATAGTTCTACTCAGGCATTAACGCGAATAAAATCTTTTGATCCCAAGGGAAACTCATTTGTTATGGCTTCTCTTGATGTAGTGTCTCTGTTTCCAAATGTTCCACTTGAAGTAGTCCACTCGATATTGAAGGGAAATTGCTTGCTGACAACTCAATTTCCCTTTGGAGGTTGATGCAATCATTTCTGCTTTGAAATTGGTTGCAAAACGTTCTTATTTCAAATTTGATAGCAAATTCTACCAACAAATGGAGGGGGCACCAATGGGGTCTCCTCTCTCCCTGTTCTGGCCGAAATTTTACTGCAGTCATTGGAAGATAAAGTTCTGAGCCAATTCACGAATCAACCGGCACTCCTCTTAAGATACGTGGATGATATGTTGGTCTTCTGGCCTCACTCCATGGTACTTCTGAACGAATTTACCACATGTCTGTCCAACCAATATCCTACTATCACCTTCACAATGGAACTTGAACAAAATGGTATATTACCCTTTCTGGACATTTTATTAACTCGTGACTTGACTTCTAACCTTATCAAATTATCCGTCTATAGAAAACCGACCTTCACACCTTGTCTTATACCTTTTATCTCTTCGCACCCCCGGAACACAAAGCTTCAGCCTTACGTTTTTTAATTAAACGAGCATTTACTCATTCCTCTACCCGTAAGATACGTCAGGACGAACTAGCTCTTATACAGAACATGGCCATATCATTTGGATATCCCGCCTGCTTCTTTCGGGAACTTCTACAGAAATTTGAAAGACTAAGATTTACGACGTTGTCAAGGGAAGTCGTTCCCCTATATACGTTGGTAAAGTTGATTTCATCCCTCCTGTAGTTTCTATATTGCGGAAGATATGTAATAAATATAATATTAAATTTGGAATTTGCACCAAAAACATTTTTTCTACCATACGTAACGACAGAGATCAAGTTGCCACTTTGAATAAAGCAGGAATATATCGTATCCCATTGCTTCCTCGGCTCCTAACGAAGATATCAAATACTACATAGGTTCTACCCTTAGAAGTCTGAACATTAGATTGTCTGAACATAAATATGCACTTCGAACTGACTGCATTTCTACTTCATTTACTACAGCTGTTTGCCAGGGAGGTTACTCTCCCGATTGGCCTAATACAATAGTACTCTCCTCCAATGTAAACAAACAAACCGTCTTTTTTACCGAGAGTCTATATATAATCTCTTATGGTAATACCTGTTGTAACTTGGACTTACCTGTTTTTGTTCCTAGACAATGGAGAAAAATAATTACTTCTCCCATTCAAAAACTGAAGAAGAGGACCTTAATTAATCGATTATATTATTTGTACATATTACTTTTGTTCTGCTGTTTTTCTCAATTGGCATCACCTGCGGTTTTGAACAAATGTATTGTGGGTCTCCCGGGGGAGACTGGTTATATATTGCGGCACTTCCCTATGCTTTGTGGCACTGTTGGGTGGCCTGAGGACGGGTGCTATTGTATCCCCGAAAGATCTTGCCATTTTTTTAAATATTTTAAAATCATGTCTTTTATTGTAAATAAAGTTTTTTATTGTACAGTCAGAGATGTTGGTTTGATGATATCGTACGGAGACAGCACGCCTCTAAGTAATTATCTCCTATACGTACGAATTTTTAACAAGTATTATATGTACCGGTTGTTAAATATTTTGAATATCAGCACTGAATACAATCCTCAAATTAGCTGTTATTTGAAAATTGAATTGTGTGTGTTTGGTACACCATTTTTTTTTCTACAAATAAATTGGAAATATATCTTAGTTTGTTTTCAGGGACAACATACCTATGTGATGCCGAATGCCTAATTATTTATAACAGTGCAAAGAAATCTATAATTCTTGTGTTCGGTTTTCTTTTGAAGACTTATTGAAAATTGTCTTCCATAGGAGTGTTTTTTTTAATTTTTTTTTTCAATACTCATTGGTCAATGTTATTGTTAAACAGTGAACTGATACGAGTAGAAACTTAGTTTGTGGCAAGTGAAATGAATTGGACTAGATTGATGGAATTTAATAATAATAAAATTTCTTAAATTATTTATTATTAAAAATAGTATAATATAAAAAACATGCTTCACGGAAGCATTCAATCCACAATGGACCTGCAAGAGATATTCATGTGCATAAAATAACAAAAGGTAAACATTTTACAAACACTTCCCAATGGTACATTTAAATGGCTAACTGTATTTTTGAAAGTATGGTCAAGTGAGCAACCTGAATTACAATGTAAAATCAACTTTAAAAATATTTTTACCACAGGCAATCAATATACTAGGGGGGTCAGCTACTTACTTGATTAATTCGTTAAAATTTCAGTGAAAGCTGAAAATTGTGTAAGAATTAATGACTCTTATTACTTTCAGTATTATATATATTTAACGGGAATTATTGAGGATAAATTTATTGAGGTACATTATCTCTCAACTTTTATTGAGGATAAATTTATTAAGTACATTACTCACGAGAATTAAAGAACACAAAGCAGCAATAAGGAACATCTCAAATAAAACAGGATTAGACAGGCATGTACAACAAACTGGCCACAAAATGGACTGGGACTCCTTAAAAGTGATCAAACATCAATCCCACGCAATTATCCGAAAATTAGAAGAATCCCTGGAAATTTACAAGACACAAGGGTGGCAACATCAATGACCATGCTGGATGGAAAATCCATCATGCTTGGTCGCCAGACCTGTGGAAGTAGTAAGACGCATGAACTCTTGACGATAATTTAGTGTATAGATCGAAAATTTTGGAGATAATGTACCTTAATAAATTTATCCTCAATAATTCCCGTTAAATATTTATAATACTGAATTGTGTAAGTTCTGCAATGCTTAAATTCGGCACACACATTAGCGTTCAAATTACCCAGTGGTTCAACGGCCATTGGCCAGTAAAACTTCAGCCAGACCACTGAACTGCTGATTTTACTGGCCCGGATAGCCAGTAAATAAATATAAATATATATTTATATATATATATATATATATAAATATAAATTCTATTAAGAAGAGACTGAAGCAAAAAATTTTTTTAACTCATTCCAAGTACAACATAGAAAAGGTTATGTATTGACCGGTGTGAGTAAAAAGAGAAACAAAGAAAAAACAACTGAATGCAGAAAGTGTCGTGAATACTGAGCCTTGGCTTTATCAAGGAGCAGCAAAAACTCTGCATTTTCTCACTTCCACAAAGACCTATTTGGAAATGGGTTTCTGCAAAGTCATGGATGCAAGTAATAAGCCCACCAAAAAAATTTTTATATATGTCATGACCTCCGCAGAGTTGTATGACCAAGCTTTAGTTAACAATTTAGCTTGCAACCATAACCTTCCTGGCCCGACCCATGCTCTTCATCTGTTACTATTAAACAGAAAGAAGATGATTATAGAAAACTCAAGTTGTAAGAGTGACATAATGAACCAGAAATAATGTTCAGTAATAATAAATTGCCTAGTTCGCCTGAGAGAGAATTTAAACCTGAATAGCAATACAAAAGTATTACAAGTTCTTAACATTGCAATAAAAAAGGAAATATTATTTTTTTTTATTTTAAAGCACAGATTCTTGAAAGAAAACTAGATTATAAAAAACCCCTACTCCACTACTTCTGACAACACAAAAATGAGAATAAAATAAAGACAATAATAAACTAAAGAAATTCTTTGTGAAGGTTATGTGACATAAACAATTAGTTGCAATATGTACAAAGTATTTCAGAAGTGCTTTAAGTGCATAATTAAGTAGTTATTAAGACCTTAACTGCATTGAAAATACAGCGCAGACAACAAGAACAATGAAACGGCCGGCTGCTTGGCCTTAGTTCCCTAAAAAACGCTCAAAAAATACCAAGAAAAGAAAGAGTTAAAATACGCAAAAAAGTTAATAGACTTGCTAGTGCCTAAATGCTTAAAGCAAAAAAAAAAGAAAAAAAGTTCAGGAAGTTCAAATATTGAACCTGGAAAACCTGAAACCCAAAGACAAAGAAGAGAGCTTACCTCTTATGCAACTTAACTTCTTCCACTCATGAGAAAACATGGCCGACCTTTCAACCCAAACTTCCAAACACCCCTGCCACTCCCTAGTCGCTGGGGGGCAGTGTGGGTGGGGCTGAAGGCCTCCACACTCTGAAAAATCCTACTCGTGGAGATTTTAACTAGAGAAAAAAATAATTAAGATTGTGGACCTGTATGATCAGAAGGAGCCGAATAAACACTCCAGAATACATGAGAAATACCAAGAAATACACCAGTAGTGTATTTAATAATCTTTGCATGTATTTAATCACCTTAGTGAGCTTCTGTAGACTATTCAGAATCCTATTAATTTTAATGTTAGTTTTACTATTTTTAGTATAGCTATTCTAGTGAGTGAATAACTAGTTTTCTTTTATTTTTATTTTCTTTTATAAACAGATTTTTAAGTTTTTTTTTGTGATTTTATCTATATTATTTAATTTTTTATTTTTAATAGGACCTTCTTATCCATAGCACTAAGGTTCCTTTTTGTAGTTAATATCATCCTCTAGCCAACTTCCAAAAGGCTTTGATTGGTCAGAATCATATTATTAACTGTGTAGAAAATTAAAGCAGATCTGTCAACCTTACTCTATTATTCAGAATAATTTTTCTTAAAGTTCTTTTAATGAAAGAAGTAGGAATTTTGTTCTCTAGGAAACTGTCTAATAGTATATTAATGTGGTAATTGAAGTCCAAATTGTTGCTGCAAATTCTTGAAATTCTAAGCACCTGAGAAATTAGTACATTCTCAATTACTTTGGTGGATATGTTATTATTCCAGTGTAGATATTTAATTACTTTGAAAGGAAAATTAACTCTTTTATCAAAGAGGCTAATAGATGGGTTACCTCTGTTAAGTTTAATGCTTAAGTCTAGGAACTCAAGTTCCTGATTACTGTGGTTGGTTTTACATAAGTTAAGAGAGCTAGGATAGATATTATCAAAATCACTCTCCATAACTTCTGAATTATTTATACACAGCAGATCGTCAATATATCTAAATGTGTAAAGGTAGTTATCGGAGCAAGTGGAGTGGTTTTCAATGAATTTATATTCCTTAAAGAACAGGAATAGATTTGCAATATTCTTGGATGTTGACGTTCCCATAGGGATACCGTTTACTTGCTTATAGAGAGTATTATTATATAAGATATGGTTATTTTTTATGCAGCAATTGAGATATGAGTTCCAGGCTCCTACATTAACAAATTGGTTAAGTTTAAATTCTGCATACAGCTCTTTAAAGGTAGTGATTATATCTGATAGAGGCAGATTAGTATATAGGTTCTCAAAGTCATAACTATTAATATCAAAGGGATTTACTTCCAGTATAGTGGAAATTACTTCTGCATTATTATTAATTATCCAAAAATCTCTGTACTTCAAATTAGTACTGTTACTAATGTGTTTCAAAACCTTCAAGATTTCTTCAAAAGCCAGATCAATTTTCTTTTATGACTCCTGACTCCACTAGCTATGAATCTGAACTTCACTGGATCTTTATGAAACTTAACAGTTGCAAAAAGAAATGGAAATTCAGGCTCATATCTCCTTATTTGTGGAATTTTAAGTTTCTTGAAGAATGCCTTAAAACGATTTTCTAACTGCTTGGTAGAATAACTTACGGGCTCGTAGGTTACTCTATTATTGAGTTCCATAGTTAATAATTCAAAATAGAACTTCTTACAGATAATTGCAAAATTATTGCTAGCTTTATCCGTAGTGGTAAAAATAAATAGGTCTTGTAGTTTGGAGAGTGACCTTTTAGCATCTCCAGAGAAAAAAAGATTTCTATCAAAACAAAAGTCAAGACCTGCCAACTCATTGGTGAAGCTATTGATTATATTATATTTCCATTCTGCGAAGGCCTCAATAGGCTGATTGTAAGTTAAACTGGTTTTTCTAATGTATGTTAAGACCTTAGGGTCAATAGTTAAAAAGTACAAACTTAATTCTTCGAGTTCCTTACCTGTAGTTACTACATGTTCTTGTGATGAACATAAAGAAACAGTTCACTATGATAAGAATTACAAGCATATTATCACTGGAAACTTGAGTTTTGTTGAAAATGACAAGCTTAGGAATTTATTAGAGTATGGTTCTAAATTTAGACCTTCCTTCCAAATCTCCAAACAGAGGATTCTTGAGAGCTTCACTCAAGATGTTAGTAGGTACATTATAAAAACCAGTTTAACTTACAATCAGCCTATTGAGGTCTTCCCAGAATGGAAATATAATATAATCAATAGCTTCACCAATGAGTTGGCAGGTCTTGACTTTTGTTTTGATAGAAATCTTTTTTTCTCTGGAGATGCTAAAAGGTCACTCTCCAAACTACAAGACCTATTTATTTTTACCACTACGGATAAAGCTAGCAATAATTTTGCAATTATCTGTAAGGAGTTCTATTTTGAATTGTTAACTATGGAACTCAATAATAGAGTAACCTACGAGCCCGTAAGTTATTCTACCAAGCAGTTAGAAAATTGTTTTAAGGCATTCTTCAAGAAACTTAAAATTCCACAAATAAGGAGATATGAGCCTGAATTTCCATTTCTTTTTGCAAGTGTTAAGTTTCATAAAGATCCAGTGAAGTTCAGATTCATTAGCTAGTGGAGTCAGGAGTCATAAAAAGAAAATTGATCTGGCTTTTAAAGAAATCTTGAAGAAGGTTTTGAAACACATTAGTAACAGTACTAATTTGAAGTACAGAGATTTTTGGATAATTAATAATAATGCAGAAGTAATTTCCACTATACTCGAAGTAAATCCCTTAGATATTAATAGTTATGACTTTGAGAACCTATATACTAATCTGCCTCTATCAGATATAATCACTACCTTTAAAGAGCTGTATGCAGAATTTAAACTTAACCAATTTGTTAATGTAGGAGCCTGGAACTCTTATCTCAATTGCTGCATAAAAAATAACCATATCTTATATAATAATACTCTCTATAAGCAAGTAAATGGTATCCCTATGGGAACGTCAACATCCACGAGTATTGCAAATCTATTCCTGTTCTTTAAGGAATATAAATTCATTAAAAATCACTCCACTTGCTCCGATAACTACCTTTACACATTTAGATATATTGACGATCTGCTGTGTATAAATATTTCAGAAGTTATAGAGAGTGATTTTGATAATATCTATCCTAGCTCTCTTAACTTATGTAAAACCAACCACAATAATCAGGAACTTGAGTTCCTAGACTTAAGCATTAAACTTAACAGAGGTAACCCATCTATTAGCCTCTTTGATAAAAGAGTTAATTTTCCTTTCAAAGTAATTAAATATCTACACTGGAATAATAACATATCCACCAAAGTAATTGAGAATGTACTAATTTCTCAGGTGCTTAGAATTTCAAGAATTTGCAGCAATAATTTGGACTTCAATTACCACATTAATATACTATTAGACAGTTTTCTAGAGAACAAAATTCCTACTTCTTTCATTAAAAGAACTTTAAGAAAAATTATTCTGAATAATAGAGTAAGGTTGACAGATCTGCTTTAATTTTCTACACAGTTAATAATATGATTCTGACCAATGAAAGCCTTTTGGAAGTTGGCTAGAGGATGATATTAACTACAAAAAGGAACCTTAGTGCTATGGATAAGAAGGTCCTATTAAAAATAAAAAATTAAATAATATAGATAAAATCACAAAAAAAAACTTAAAAATCTGTTTATAAAAGAAAATAAAAATAAAAGAAAACTTTCAATTTACTTCCGATATTGGAGGTTATATTATTTAACGTGCATTAATGCATTTGCATTTTTGAACTTCACTTTTAGTTGGTTAAGTTCGATGAACACTTACCGCACGTGGGGCTTGGCTTTCAATTCCTATTTCCGTTATGTGGATGCCGCACGGGGGTTTTTCATTTGGCCACGGGTCCGCTTCTTTTTTTTTCCCATTGGAATTTATTTTGTCTCATCACCAAATGAGTTTTTCCTTTGCTGCATCCTCATTTACTTCAATATTTATTCATACCCGAGTACTTTCAGTAAAATTCCTTTACCGTCTTCGAGGGGACGTTTTGCTCCGACTAGCACGGACCGTGTCAGCTGGGCAATTCGGTGGTTCTCGCGGGCTGCTTCTGTCGTCGGCTATCGCTTCTTCTTGGGCGTTGTGGCGCCATCTCTTGTTGGTCAGTGATCTCACTTTTCGAACTTTTTCATTTTTTTGCTCAATTTTAATTAAATTTTTCCAGCTGTTTCTCAAATTATTAGGGTCATTGTGGTTGCAAACTTTTGTCCTATTTTTTTCAATCATTACCGACTCTGCTATTCTGAGGTGTTTTTCGGATTTACAGCTTTTGATGATTTTTATATTTTCGAATTTAGGATATTTTTGGTTATCCAGACAGTATTGGATAAGTGCTGTTTTTTCTTCTTTTTTCTGCCAGTTTTTTACGTGTTGTTTTAATCTGTGTTTAAGCTTATTTTTGGTACTTCCTATATAAGCCATTGGAGGATTTTCAGTAATAGGAATTGAGTAAATACCTGCTTTTTCTAACATTTTTATTTTTTCATTTTTTATTACTATATTTTTGATGGTATTTACTTTTCCTCCAATTTGAATGTTATGTTTTTTACAAATGTTATTAATTTCATAGTAGTACCTTTTACGTAAGGAAAACCATTTAAATATTTGACATCTTTTTTATTTACTACAGCATTATTTTTTATTTTCTTTATTACTTCAGTGTCCCATTTTTTTATTAAATGGTTAGGATAACCAAAGCTGCCTGCAATTTTTTTTTATGAATTTGATTTCTTCATTGATGAACTGACTATTTTCAGAATGCGTATATGCTCTTTTAATTAAGGTTTTTATACTATTGCATTTTTGAGGATAAGGATGTGCTGAATTGTACGGGATTAGGACCGGAACGAATGAACTTTTCCGATAAACCCTGTATAATAACTTATCTGTGGATTTGATAACCTGTACATCCAAAAAGGCTAATGCATTATTTTTTTCTATTTCAACAGTGAGTTCTATATATTAATTCAACATTTGTCGAAAACATTACGTGGTTTCAGAAATTATTAACTATATGTCAACAAAATAGTTTCCATATCATCTACTGTTTCGCACGTTACTAGAAATTCGAGCACGGGAAAAACGTCCATATAATAAGAAAATTTTTATTTCAACTTGTCACTAATATTCCTTTTTTCTTTTTGATGTTCTTTATAATAGTTTAGAATTTTATTATGAAGATTACAAATTTATATGAAAAAATGTTTTAATATGTGCAGTCAAATGCATCATAAGTTGTCAAAGTCCTCCAATACGTAGAGACAATATGTATTAAAAGATTAATATTATTCCAGTTTTTTAAGTCATGATTTACGAAATGAATACAATAGAAAAGAACTTTCGAACCTTTTGATTATGATGCGTTGAATCAGTAATAAGCCATCTTGTTATCGAAGAAGGCATGATTTTCCTTTCCTGTGGTATCAGCTTCCAAGTTGAACTTCGATCTTATAATTTCTTATTATAGATGATGGTTGCATGTTTTATTTTCCGTGGCTCGATATCCCAAACTAGTTTCAATTCCTTCTTTTTGGAATCATCTTCAGTGGGTATTATGATCTTCTCATACATGTTGTGTTTCGGCCACTTACATCGATTCTACTGGCAGCGTCCGACTTTTCACGGCAGTTGTACTCTTGCGCATGCTATTTTTGGTATTAATGCACGTTCTTCGTCGTGTTTTGATATAACCGGATGACATGAATTCCGACTCCAAATTAATTGGTGTTGCCATTCGTTTGTTGAAAATAATTAATAAGGTCTTTTATTATATTTTTTATCGTTAATTTCTTTTTCGATAAAATATTTCCAAGCGTACGGTAGATTCATTGGATCATTATTATTACAATTTATTTCTTTAGTTTTTTCAATCATTATCGCTTCTGAGGTTAATATTTGATTTTTAGTTTTATGTGAGGTTATTAATTTTGCATCATACCAAACAGGATAAGCTTCATTTTCAATACAATGATTTATTAATGATGTTTTGTTTTCTTTTTTATTCCAGTTCGATATATGTTCTTTTAATCTGGTCTTAAATCTTCTTTTTGTACTTCCTATGTATACTTTATTTCTTTCATTTCTTTCTATTTCTGTATAATATTTTGTTGGTATAGAATATACTCCGGCTTTATCAAGCATTGATCTTCTTTCATTTCCATTAGTTAATATAGTTTCGTTATCTATGACGGTTTCTGCCAATATCATTTTTTCTTTAATGCATTCCTTCTTTAAGATATCTGTTATTGGAGGAATGTAGGGAATTTTACCAGCAAATTTTATTTCATTTTTTTGTTTATTTTTATTTTCATTTAAAGATTTCTTTATATTTTCAAGTATATCATCTATGATCTTTTTCTTGTATCCAAATTTCATAGCAGTTCTTTTTATCCAGTTAATCTCAATCTTTTCTTTGTGTTTATTACAGGAATGGGTTAATGCTCTTCTTATGTAAAATTGAAGTGCTGCTCTTTTATATTTCCAAGGATGATTTGAATCAATTGGAATTATCGTTGGAGTATAAGTTGGTTTTCGATATACTTCGTATTCAATCATATTATTTCGCCTGAATAAAGAAATGTCTAAATAGTTTAGTTGTCTCTTAACTTCTTTTTCCATAGTAACTTGTATTGTAGGATAAAAACTATTGTATTTGTTTACAAATGTTTCAAGTTCTTTTTCAGATTGCTTCCAGAAGATAAGGATATCGTCAACGTATCTTACGTATAGTATTAGTTGTTTTTGATTGAATGAATCCAAAAGTTTATTTTCTATGTCTTGTAATATTATTTCAGCAAGAAGTCCCGAAATTGGTGATCCCATTGGTGCACCTTGTTTTTGTCGGTATATTTTTTTATTATATGTGAAGTAGTTATTATCAGCTATTAGTTTCAATGCCTGGATAATACTAATTCTTTGTGCTTCAGGTATTTTTTCATCTTTTAACTTCTGATTTAACAATTGAATTGCTTCATAAACAGGTGTATTTGGATATAGGGAAACAATATCTAGACTGATCATCAGAAAATCGGTTGTTTTTAGTTCTTTAACTTTTTTAATCACTTCAATGGAGTTGTTAATTGTATAAATATGTTGAAAGTAATACTGTTTTAAATGTTTAAATAGTTCTTTTTCAAGGAGAATTGTTGGAGACGTTGTTTTATTTACTATTGGTCTTAATGGTTCTTCTTTTTTATGCGTTTTGATTTTGCTGAATATGCTTGGAATAGACGCTCCAACGGGCGGAATGGCTTTATTTTTAATATTATCAGGTAAATGTCCATGGTTTTTTATATAAGCCATTTTTCTTAGAATTGTATCTGTTGGGTCAAGTGTAGTTTCTTCGATATCCAATTTTTCTATAGCCGTTTTCATTTTTATATCATAATCATCTTTGTCTAATATAATGATTTGTTTGGCTTTATCAGCGCTTACGCATTTAATTGCTGGGTTGTTCTTGAGGTTCATTAGCTCTTGTCTCTCATATTTTATAGCTGGTATTTGTTCTTCTTTTTCTTTGTTATTGATTGCTCTTAATATTTTAAATCTTGTAGGGTTTTGTCTTTTATTTGGTAGTTTCTTGATGACGTCTTCTATATATGGGATTATTATCTCGGCTTTCGGAATTTCTTGTTTATATGCATATCTCGTTCCTCTATTGAGTGCTTTAACTTGTAGATATGTCAATTCATTATTAGATTTGTTAATGAACAGTGGTTTGTCTTCTAATGTTGGTAGTTTTTCTTTTCCTTCTTTGTTATTATACTTTTCTCTTATGAGGTTTTCAATTTTATGAAAGTGTCTCCTTCTGTCTTTAAATTGTTGTCTTTCTATAATAGCAAATATTTTAATTAATGCTATTTTTATTTCTTCTTTATCTTTCTCTTGCATGCATTGATTATATAATCTGTAGTTTTTCTTACTCAATCTATCAATGTCTTTTCGTTTTTCTCTAATAGAGGCTCTTAATCTTTTAATTTCACAAGTTTGTAAAATGGTTTTATCTTTATAATTCATTGGTTTATTTCTAATTTGTAAAAATTTAGGTGTAATTCCATTGTTTTTACAAGTTGTCAAAAAGTTTAAATGTTCGACTTCTTTGCTCAACTGGATTCTATTCTTTTTAAAGTTCGTGATATTCATTTTGTTTAGTTCGTATATATTATGATTTCAGCCGCGAATTTCAGATTCTCTCCAATAAAATCAACATTATGAGCCTTTTAAATCTCCAGTTTCCATAAATTATATTAATTCAACATTTGTCGAAAACATTACGTGGTTTCAGAAATTATTAACTATATGTCAACAAAATAGTTTCCATATCATCTACTGTTTCGCACGTTACTAGAAATTCGAGCACGGGAAAAACGTCCATATAATAAGAAAATTTTTATTTCAACTTGTCACTAATATTCCTTTTTTTCTTTTTGATGTTCTTTATAATAGTTTAGAATTTTATTATGAAGATTACAAATTTATATGAAAAAATGTTTTAATATGTGCAGTCAAATGCATCATAAGTTGTCAAAGTCCTCCAATACGTAGAGACAATATGTATTAAAAGATTAATATTATTCCAGTTTTTTAAGTCATGATTTACGAAATGAATACAATAGAAAAGAACTTTCGAACCTTTTGATTATGATGCGTTGAATCAGTAATAAGCCATCTTGTTATCGAAGAAGGCATGATTTTCCTTTCCTGTGGTATCAGCTTCCAAGTTGAACTTCGATCTTATAATTTCTTATTATAGATGATGGTTGCATGTTTTATTTTCCGTGGCTCGATATCCCAAACTAGTTTCAATTCCTTCTTTTTGGAATCATCTTCAGTGGGTATTATGATCTTCTCATACATGTTGTGTTTCGGCCACTTACATCGATTCTACTGGCAGCGTCCGACTTTTCACGGCAGTTGTACTCTTGCGCATGCTATTTTTGGTATTAATGCACGTTCTTCGTCGTGTTTTGATATAACCGGATGACATGAATTCCGACTCCAAATTAATTGGTGTTGCCATTCGTTTGTTGAAAATAATTAATAAGGTCTTTTATTATATTTTTTATCGTTAATTTCTTTTTCGATAAAATATTTCCAAGCGTACGGTAGATTCATTGGATCATTATTATTACAATTTATTTCTTTAGTTTTTTCAATCATTATCGCTTCTGAGGTTAATATTTGATTTTTAGTTTTATGTGAGGTTATTAATTTTGCATCATACCAAACAGGATAAGCTTCATTTTCAATACAATGATTTATTAATGATGTTTTGTTTTCTTTTTTATTCCAGTTCGATATATGTTCTTTTAATCTGGTCTTAAATCTTCTTTTTGTACTTCCTATGTATACTTTATTTCTTTCATTTCTTTCTATTTCTGTATAATATTTTGTTGGTATAGAATATACTCCGGCTTTATCAAGCATTGATCTTCTTTCATTTCCATTAGTTAATATAGTTTCGTTATCTATGACGGTTTCTGCCAATATCATTTTTTCTTTAATGCATTCCTTCTTTAAGATATCTGTTATTGGAGGAATGTAGGGAATTTTACCAGCAAATTTTATTTCATTTTTTTGTTTATTTTTATTTTCATTTAAAGATTTCTTTATATTTTCAAGTATATCATCTATGATCTTTTTCTTGTATCCAAATTTCATAGCAGTTCTTTTTATCCAGTTAATCTCAATCTTTTCTTTGTGTTTATTACAGGAATGGGTTAATGCTCTTCTTATGTAAAATTGAAGTGCTGCTCTTTTATATTTCCAAGGATGATTTGAATCAATCGGAATTATCGTTGGAGTATAAGTTGGTTTTCGATATACTTCGTATTCAATCATATTATTTCGCCTGAATAAAGAAATGTCTAAATAGTTTAGTTGTCTCTTAACTTCTTTTTCCATAGTAACTTGTATTGTAGGATAAAAACTATTGTATTTGTTTACAAATGTTTCAAGTTCTTTTTCAGATTGCTTCCAGAAGATAAGGATATCGTCAACGTATCTTACGTATAGTATTAGTTGTTTTTGATTGAATGAATCCAAAAGTTTATTTTCTATGTCTTGTAATATTATTTCAGCAAGAAGTCCCGAAATTGGTGATCCCATTGGTGCACCTTGTTTTTGTCGGTATATTTTTTTATTATATGTGAAGTAGTTATTATCAGCTATTAGTTTCAATGCCTGGATAATACTAATTCTTTGTGCTTCAGGTATTTTTTTTTTTTTTTTCATCTTTTAACTTCTGATTTAACAATTGAATTGCTTCATAAACAGGTGTATTTGGATATAGGGAAACAATATCTAGACTGATCATCAGAAAATCGGTTGTTTTTAGTTCTTTAACTTTTTTAATCACTTCAATGGAGTTGTTAATTGTATAAATATGTTGAAAGTAATACTGTTTTAAATGTTTAAATAGTTCTTTTTCAAGGAGAATTGTTGGAGACGTTGTTTTATTTACTATTGGTCTTAATGGTTCTTCTTTTTTATGCGTTTTGATTTTGCTGAATATGCTTGGAATAGACGCTCCAACGGGCGGAATGGCTTTGTTTTTAATATTATCAGGTAAATGTCCATGGTTTTTTATATAAGCCATTTTTCTTAGAATTGTATCTGTTGGGTCAAGTGTAGTTTCTTCGATATCCAATTTTTCTATAGCCGTTTTCATTTTTATATCATAATCATCTTTGTCTAATATAATGATTTGTTTGGCTTTATCAGCGCTTACGCATTTAATTGCTGGGTTGTTCTTGAGGTTCATTAGCTCTTGTCTCTCATATTTTATAGCTGGTATTTGTTCTTCTTTTTCTTTGTTATTGATTGCTCTTAATATTTTAAATCTTGTAGGGTTTTGTCTTTTATTTGGTAGTTTCTTGATGACGTCTTCTATATATGGGATTATTATCTCGGCTTTCGGAATTTCTTGTTTATATGCATATCTCGTTCCTCTATTGAGTGCTTTAACTTGTAGATATGTCAATTCATTATTAGATTTGTTAATGAACAGTGGTTTGTCTTCTAATGTTGGTAGTTTTTTCTTTTCCTTCTTTGTTATTATACTTTTCTCTTATGAGGTTTTCAATTTTATGAAAGTGTCTCCTTCTGTCTTTAAATTGTTGTCTTTCTATAATAGCAAATATTTTAATTAATGCTATTTTTATTTCTTCTTTATCTTTCTCTTGCATGCATTGATTATATAATCTGTAGTTTTTCTTACTCAATCTATCAATGTCTTTTCGTTTTTCTCTAATAGAGGCTCTTAATCTTTTAATTTCACAAGTTTGTAAAATGGTTTTATCTTTATAATTCATTGGTTTATTTCTAATTTGTAAAAATTTAGGTGTAATTCCATTGTTTTTACAAGTTGTCAAAAAGTTTAAATGTTCGACTTCTTTGCTCAACTGGATTCTATTCTTTTTAAAGTTCGTGATATTCATTTTGTTTAGTTCGTATATATTATGATTTCAGCCGCGAATTTCAGATTCTCTCCAATAAAATCAACATTATGAGCCTTTTAAATCTCCAGTTTCCATAAATTATATTAATTCAACATTTGTCGAAAACATTACGTGGTTTCAGAAATTATTAACTATATGTCAACAAAATAGTTTCCATATCATCTACTGTTTCGCACGTTACTAGAAATTCGAGCACGGGAAAAACGTCCATATAATAAGAAAATTTTTATTTCAACTTGTCACTAATATTCCTTTTTTTCTTTTTGATGTTCTTTATAATAGTTTAGAATTTTATTATGAAGATTACAAATTTATATGAAAAAATGTTTTAATATGTGCAGTCAAATGCATCATAAGTTGTCAAAGTCCTCCAATACGTAGAGACAATATGTATTAAAAGATTAATATTATTCCAGTTTTTTAAGTCATGATTTACGAAATGAATACAATAGAAAAGAACTTTCGAACCTTTTGATTATGATGCGTTGAATCAGTAATAAGCCATCTTGTTATCGAAGAAGGCATGATTTTCCTTTCCTGTGGTATCAGCTTCCAAGTTGAACTTCGATCTTATAATTTCTTATTATAGATGATGGTTGCATGTTTTATTTTCCGTGGCTCGATATCCCAAACTAGTTTCAATTCCTTCTTTTTGGAATCATCTTCAGTGGGTATTATGATCTTCTCATACATGTTGTGTTTCGGCCACTTACATCGATTCTACTGGCAGCGTCCGACTTTTCACGGCAGTTGTACTCTTGCGCATGCTATTTTTGGTATTAATGCACGTTCTTCGTCGTGTTTTGATATAACCGGATGACATGAATTCCGACTCCAAATTAATTGGTGTTGCCATTCGTTTGTTGAAAATAATTAATAAGGTCTTTTATTATATTTTTTATCGTTAATTTCTTTTTCGATAAAATTATCAGTTGGGTCTTTCATATTAAATTCTTAGCGGATATAAGAAATCATAGCATCTTACCCGATGAAATCAAGCGCTCTTTTCCACCAATGGGAGCAGGCATACCACGTATCGTTGCAAAGATAAAAACGCACAAAGATGATGCTCCATTGAGACTGATAGTTTCAAAAAAAAACTCACCATTGATAACTTTAGAGAAAAACATTTATAAATTCCTAGCACCCTTTTTCATGAACAACAAGTTCACCATCAAGAACACATATGAATTTATAGAGAAAATCAAAAATGTAAAAACTGACCTAAAGGACTTAAATATGGCAAGCATGGACGTTAAAGCATTATATCCAAGCACTCCTGTTCCAGATGCTATTGAAATTATCATTAAGAAGTTGCAAAATCTTAAAATTTTAAATAACACACAAATTCATGAATTCAAAAAAGTTTTAGTATATTTATATGAAAATAATATTTTTACATACAAGAACAAAATATTCAAGCAAAATTCAGGAGGCCCAATGGGCTCACCATTATCAACTCTATATGCTGAGGTTGTGATGAACGAAATTGAAGAAAATGTCCTGCATCGTATGGAAGAAAAACCAGAAGTGTACTGTCGATACGTGGATGATATTTTCATTCTATCAAAACTGAACGAAGAAGAATTAAAAAAATTAACAAAATGTTACAGCGCTTTATATCCAACTATAGAACTCACTGTTGAAATAGAAAAAAATAATGCATTAGCCTTTTTGGATGTACAGGTTATCAAATCCACAGATAAGTTATTATACAGGGTTTATCGGAAAAGTTCATTCGTTCCGGTCCTAATCCCGTACAATTCAGCACATCCTTATCCTCAAAAATGCAATAGTATAAAAACCTTAATTAAAAGAGCATATACGCATTCTGAAAATAGTCAGTTCATCAATGAAGAAATCAAATTCATAAAAAAAATTGCAGGCAGCTTTGGTTATCCTAACCATTTAATAAAAAAATGGGACACTGAAGTAATAAAGAAAATAAAAAATAATGCTGTAGTAAATAAAAAAGATGTCAAATATTTAAATGGTTTTCCTTACGTAAAAGGTACTACCAATGAAATTAATAACATTTGTAAAAAACATAACATTCAAATTGGAGGAAAAGTAAATACCATCAAAAATATAGTAATAAAAAATGAAAAAATAAAAATGTTAGAAAAAGCAGGTATTTACTCAATTCCTATTACTGAAAATCCTCCAATGGCTTATATAGGAAGTACCAAAAATAAGCTTAAACACAGATTAAAACAACACGTAAAAAACTGGCAGAAAAAAGAAGAAAAAACAGCACTTATCCAATACTGTCTGGATAACCAAAAATATCCTAAATTCGAAAATATAAAAATCATCAAAAGCTGTAAATCCGAAAAACACCTCAGAATAGCAGAGTCGGTAATGATTGAAAAAAATAGGACAAAAGTTTGCAACCACAATGACCCTAATAATTTGAGAAACAGCTGGAAAAATTTAATTAAAATTGAGCAAAAAAATGAAAAAGTTCGAAAAGTGAGATCACTGACCAACAAGAGATGGCGCCACAACGCCCAAGAAGAAGCGATAGCCGACGACAGAAGCAGCCCGCGAGAACCACCGAATTGCCCAGCTGACACGGTCCGTGCTAGTCGGAGCAAAACGTCCCCTCGAAGACGGTAAAGGAATTTTACTGAAAGTACTCGGGTATGAATAAATATTGAAGTAAATGAGGATGCAGCAAAGGAAAAACTCATTTGGTGAAGAGACAAAATAAATTCCAATGGGAAAAAAAGAAGCGGACCCGTGGCCAAATGAAAAACCCCCGTGCGGCATCCACATAACGGAAATAGGAATTGAAAGCCAAGCCCCACGTGCGGTAAGTGTTCATCGAACTTAACCAACTAAAAGTGAAGTTCAAAAATGTAAAAGAAAACTAGTTATTCACTCACTAGAATAGCTATACTAAAAATAGTAAAACTAACATTAAAATTAATAGGATTCTGAATAGTCTACAGAAGCTCACTAAGGTGATTAAATACATGCAAAGATTATTAAATACACTACTGGTGTATTTCTTGGTATTTCTCATGTATTCTGGAGTGTTTATTCGGCTCCTTCTGATCATACAGGTCCACAATCTTAATTATTTTTTTCTCTAGTTAAAATCTCCACGAGTAGGATTTTTTCAGAGTGTGGAGGCCTTCAGCCCCACCCACACTGCCCCCCAGCGACTAGGGAGTGGCAGGGGTGTTTGGAAGTTTGGGTTGAAAGGTCGGCCATGTTTTCTCATGAGTGGAAGAAGTTAAGTTGCATAAGAGGTAAGCTCTCTTCTTTGTCTTTGGGTTTCAGGTTTTCCAGGTTCAATATTTGAACTTCCTGAACTTTTTTCTTTTTTTTTTGCTTTAAGCATTTAGGCACTAGCAAGTCTATTAACTTTTTTGCGTATTTTAACTCTTTCTTTTCTTGGTATTTTTGAGCGTTTTTTAGGGAACTAAGGCCAAGCAGCCGGCCGTTTCATTGTTCTTGTTGTCTGCGCTGTATTTTCAATGCAGTTAAGGTCTTAATAACTACTTAATTATGCACTTAAAGCACTTCTGAAATACTTTGTACATATTGCAACTAATTGTTTATGTCACATAACCTTCACAAAGAATTTCTTTAGTTTATTATTGTCTTTATTTTATTTTCGTTTTTGTGTTGTCAGAAGTAGTGGAGTAGGGGGTTTTTATAACCTAGTTTTCTTTCAAGAATCTGTGCTTTAAAATAAAAAAAATTAATATTTCCTTTTTTATTGCAATGTAAAAGAACTTGTAATACTTTTGTATTGCTATTCAGGTTTAAATTCTCTCTCAGGCGAACTAGGCAATTTGTTATCACTGAACATTATTTCTGGTTCATTATGTCACTCTTATAACTTGAGTTTTCTATAATCATCTTCTTTCTGTTTAATAGTAACAGATGAAGAGCATGGGTCAGGCCAGGAAGGTTATGGTTGCAAGCTAAATTGTTAACTAAAGCTTGGTCATACAACTCTGCGGAGGTCATGACATATATAAAAATTTTTTTTTGGTGGGCTTTTTACTTGCATCCATGACTTTGCAGAAACCCATTTCCAAATAGGTCTTTGTGGAAGTGACAAAATGCAGAGTTTTTTCTGGTCCTTGATAAAGCCAAGGCTCAGTATTCACGACACTTTCTGCATTCAGTTGTTTTTTCTTTGTTTCTCTTTTTACTCACACCGGTCAATACATAACCTTTTCTCGTTGTACTTGGAATGAGTTAAAAATTTTTTTTGCTTCAGTCTCTTCTTAATAGAATGTGAATTCTGAATTTTCATAACTGCTGCGTTGCGCGTTTTGATTTTCAGGTTATTTTGCAACTTTCGTTTTAAATTCTAAAGTTTTTCTTATGTTTTCGGCATTGCTCTGTAGTATATAAATATAAATATATGGTCAGGTGATGCGTAACATCACAGCCTCTCCTTGACAAATGTCAACCCCGCCTTCTCGTGGTGCATCCTGTTCCCACTAAAGGGGCTCTGACGACCGCCCATAGCGGTATAACTATACCATCGGGATCAGAGGAAATTCTATCCCACACTCACCAACCCGCTTGGCCAGCGTGGTGAGTTATGGCCAAACCCCTCCAAAATGATTCCACAACTTAAATCTTGGCCCTCAGTCTCCGGCAGCTGGAATGTACCTGGCCAAGGCAGCGGCCAGTGCGACATGAAGGCAGAGGGTGCTAAGAATCCCCGGAGGATGCAGGGGTGACATGGAGGAGACTGGCACAAGACAGACCGTTGTGGAGGAAACTTGGGGAGACCTTCGTCCAGCAGTGGATTGATAATGGTTGACAATGATGATGATGATGATGATATATTTATTTATATATATATAAATATAAATATGTATTTATTTATATATATATATATATATATATATATATATATATAAATATATATATAAATATATATATATATATCATCATCATCATTGTCAACCATTATCAATCCACTGCTGGACGAAGGTCTCCCCAAGTTTCCTCCACAACGGTCTGTCTTGTGCCAGTCTCCTCCATGTCACTCCCGCATACTTTCGAATTTCATCCACCCATCTTCCATGTGGTCTTCTTCTGGGTCTTTTCCTGTCCCTTGGAATCCAATCTAAAATTTCGGCTGTCCATCGATGGTCTGTTCTTCTGGCAGTATGTCCAGCCCATTGCCATTTCAGGGATTTAACTCTGATCATGATGTCTTCCACTCTTGTCATTTTTCGGATTCACGTGTTCCTCTTCTTATCTCTCCTGGTTACACGAAGCATGCACCTCTCCATACTTCTTTGAGTTGTCTGCAGCCTTTGTATGTCTCTTTTAGCTAAGGTCCACGTCTCTGCACCATACGTAAGCACTGGAAGGATGCATTGATCAAACACTTTTCTTTTAAGACATAATGGAATATTGCTCTTGAAAATTATGCTGTTTCTTCCAAAAGCTCTCCAGGCAAGTTTTGTACGCCAATTAATTTCTTCACCAATGTGACCCTCACTTGATATCTGCTGTCCAAGACAAACGTACGTGTCTGTTATCTCCAGCTTTTCTCCATCAATCGATAAATCTTTAATTTCTTGTAAAAGCACTGAACATCTCTTTTGTCTTCTGAAAGTTCATTTTTAATCCCACTTCTTTACTCTTGTCAGCAAGTTCCTGGATCATACTCTGTAGCTCTGATGGGGTAGTTGCAAAAATGACTATGTCATCAGCAAAACGAAGGTGGGTTAGATAATCTCCATTAATCTTTATCCCTTTGTTTTCCCAGTTCAGTGATTGAAAGACATTTTCCAATGTGGCATTAAAGAGCTTCGGAGATATGGTGTCACCTTGTCTCACTCCTTTTCCAATTTTTATGTGTGTTGTATTTTCAAACAGCCGAATCTTTGCACTTGCATTTTCATAGATGTTATTAATAATATTAACGTATGCATCTTCAATACCGCAGGATTTCAGAGCCATTGCAACTGCTGATGGTTTCACCGAATCAAAGGCTTTTTCATAATCGATAAAAGCCATGCACAATGGAAGTTCATATTCCCTCGCTCTTTCAATTAGTTCTCTCAGTACGTGGATATGATCTATTGTGCTGTAGCCACTCCTGAATCCAGCTTGTTCTCTCGGTTGAGCCATGTCCAGTGTCACCTTCAAGCGGTGTGAAAGAACTTTAGTGAAGATTTTATAAAATACTGATAGGAGGCTGATAGGTCTGTAGTTCCTGAGATCCTCAATGTCACCTTTTTTATGTAGCAAGATCATTGTAGCGTTGTTCCAATCCTCAGGAATTTTCCCTTCATTAAGGCATCGAGTGAAAATTTGGGCGAGTACTGTTTCGATTTCTCCACTTGCTTCTTGTATGATGTCTACAGTAATTCCATCTTCCCCTGGAGCTTTTCCCCGCTTCATGTTCTTGATTGCATGTGCAACTTCTGCTGGAAGGACTGGAAGAACTCTGGTACTGGTACCTTTCATGATGTCTGGAGTACATGTATCATCCCTTTCATATAATTTGGAGTAGAAATCTTTCACTCTTGTCAAAATTTCTGCCTCTATTTCTTGTTACAGAACCATCTTCTTTTCTCAGTGCCATAATCTGTTTTTTCCCCTTACTGAGATGTCCCTTTGCTATCTTTAGGCTTTGGTTGTTTTCAATTGCTTTCCTTACTAGTTCACAGTTGAATTTCCTTACGACTTCAGTGATACTTTTTCGTACTGTCTTGCATAGCTCTATATATTCCACTTTGGAAGTCACATCTTCTTTAGTTGTCCTCATCACTCTTCTTTTTTTGCATCAACATTTTGGTTTTTCCTGATAATTTGTTCACATGCAATTTGTTCTTAGACCCAGCTAATTTTGTTGCTGTTTCCATAAGAGCTTTGGTTACTTTTCTGTTAACTTCAGAAATATCCACTTCTTCCGATGTTAGGCCTTCTAAAGCAGAGAATCTGTTCTTCAGTTCCAATTTGAAGGTATTATGGTGTTTTTTAAGGTTGGTTATGTCAATACATTTTGTTTGTCTTATGAGCTTGCTACGTTCGAGTTTAGTGTTGAGGTGCATCTTACATCTCACCAATCTATGGTGAGAATCTGTTCTTCAGTTCCAATTTGAAGGTATTATGGTGTTTTTTAAGGTTGGTTATGTCAATACATTTTGTTTGTCTTATGAGCTTGCTACGTTTGAGTTTAGTGTTGAGGTGCATCTTACATGACGATTATGGGCAAAACACGTAACAATATTAACAAATAAAGGTAACTTGATCACGCTAGTTACGTTAAATGAAACTTTTATAAAAAGTTCGTAAGTTGGAAGCTTTCGACCTTATCTTAGGTCTTCATCTAGCCAATGGAGGACTAAGATTGTTGCCAGATTCTACATTTGAATTTTTCTTATTTTTGTTGCCAAAACTTAGAATTGATCTCCAGATCAACGGAATGTAGAGAGGAGATTCGGAGTTGCAAGTCATTGAGTTGAACATAATTTCTATGCTTTCACGGTAACGGAGGGCAAAACGATTGTTAAAAGAAGCAATTCGTTTTGCTTCGTTCCAGTGGGGAATTGCAGATGTGTCTTCCATTGTCAAAATAGACAAGGCAGTATTGGGATTGGCTTTCGAAACATCTTTTCTATGTTCTAAAATTCTATGGCTAATGCTCCTGTATGTGCTTCCAATGTATAAGTTATCCCCAGTAGAAGAAGAGATAGGAATGCAGTAAACTCCTGGGAGGTTCAGGCTTTCAACTTTGTCCCTATCCCTTTGTAGAAGTTTTAAGATGTTTGGGGTAGATTTAATGGCAAGATGGTAACCAAAACTTCTAAAAAGAATCTGTAACTTATAAGCATAGGAAGGATGGTAAGGAACAGAACCACAGAATTTCAGGTCTTCTTTCTTGTGAGGAAAGAGGCATTCGATTTTTGAATGGTTTTCATATTTCTTTATGAGGGAGTTGACTGTAACAGCAGGGAAACCATGAGAGATGAAGACCAAAGATAAGGTCGAAAGCTTCCAACTTACGAACTTTTTGTAAAAGTTTTTAGTTAACGTAACTAGCGTGATCAAGTTACCTTTCTTTGTTAATATTGTTACGTGTTTTGCCCATAATCGTCATGAGACTAATATGCTTCGGTGGTTTGGCCATGTTGAAAGAATGAGTGATGAAATGCTTACTAAGAAAATCTTTTCAGCCCAAGTGGCAGGAAGGAAAGGCAGAGGAAGGCCAAGGAATACATGGGTGTATCAGATTCAGGAGTGTCTGCTTTATGATTGTTTCCACACTACCAACACAGTTGTTTTGTTTTCAACAAAATTGTGTATAGGCAACAATCTGGTCTCCCCATGGGCTCACCTCTTTCCCCTCTGCTTGCTGAAATCTACATGCAACATATTGAAGTTTCCATCATTCCTCTATACCCTTTTCAACCTTCCCTATGGTTAAGATATGTAGACGACATTTTCATTAGCTGGCCACATTCCGAGTCTGAACTACAGATACTGATCAACTCCATTACGGAAAAATTTCCTTCCATTAAGCTCACTATATCTAAGGAAGTAAATCACAAAATTGATTTCCTGGATGTATCTATCTGCAGAAACGCTGATCTCTCCATTACTCGTTCCGTCTATCGAAAACCTTCTGCGGCCACTAACATCATTCCCTACAAATCTTGCACCCTGCATCTCTACAAACTTGCAGCATTGAAGTCCTACATCCACAGGGCTCATATCATTTGCAACAACCAACTCTCTCTTCAAGAAGAACTCTCCAAAATTTCTACAATAGCCCTCTCTCATGGTTTTCCTGCTGTTATAGTCAACTCCCTCATAAAGAAATATGAAAACCATTCGAAAATCGAATGCCTCCTTCCTCACAAGAAAGAAGACCTGAAATTCTGTGGTTCTGTTCCTTACCATCCTTCCTATGCTTATAAGTTACAGATTCTTTTTAGAAGTTTTGGTTACCATCTTGCCATTAAATCTACCCCAAACATCTTAAAACTTCTACAAAGGGATAGGGACAAAGTTGAAAGCCTGAACCTCCCAGGAGTTTACTGCATTCCTATCTCTTCTTCTACTGGGGATAACTTATACATTGGAAGCACATACAGGAGCATTAGCCATAGAATTTTAGAACATAGAAAAGATGTTTCGAAAGCCAATCCCAATACTGCCTTGTCTATTTTGACAATGGAAGACACATCTGCAGTTCCCCACTGGAACGAAGCAAAACGAATTGCTTCTTTTGACAATCGTTTTGCCCTCCGTTACCGTGAAAGCATAGAAATTATGTTCAACTCAATGACTTGCAACTCCGAATCTCCTCTCTACATTCCGTTGATCTGGAGATCAATTCTAAGTTTTGGCAACAAAAATAAGAAAAATTCAAATGTAGAATCTGGCAAACAATCTTAGTCCTCCATTGGCGTGATGAAGACCTAAGATAAGGTCGAAAGCTTCCAACTTACGAACTTTTTATAAAAGTTTCATTTAACGTAACTAGCGTGATCAAGTTACCTTTATTTGCATCTTACATCTCACCAATCTATGGTCACTGCCTGTATTGAACTTGTTTAGCACACTGCAGTCTTCTATGACGAATTTTTTGTTACACATAATAAAATCAATTTCACTTGTCGTCCCATTTGGATGTCTTCATGTCCATTTCCTGTGTGGCTTTTTCTTGAAAAAGGAGTTCAAGATAAAAAACCCTTCTGCCTCTGCAAACTCTACGAGAGTATTTCCAAGCTGGTTTCTGTTGCCGTGACCGAATTTACCTACTGAAGTTTCATTCTGTTGCCGTTGCCCTATTTTTGCATTGAAATCTCCCATAATTATCTTCAAGTGCTGCTTACCTTTATTATTTAGATCACGAATTTCCTCATAAAATTCTTCAATTTCTTCTTCAGCATGACTTGTGGTGGGTGCATAAGTTTGAATAATCTGAGCCTGGTATCTTCTCGAGAGTTGGATAACGAGTCGTGCAGCTCTGTCAGAGGAACTTTCAACTTCTACAACTTTATCCTTCAGTTTCTTGTTTATTATAAATCCAACACCAGTAGTTCTGCCAGTATCTGTCCCACGATAGTAGAAGAGATGTCCACTTTTCACTTCAATGAGATCTTCTCCTTTTCTCCTTACCTCAATATATATATATATATATAAATATATATTTATTTATCACAAGTTAAAAAATGAATTTCTATTTCTTTTACCTTGCTGTACGGTTTTCTTTTCAGGCTGCAAAATGGTGATAGGTTCACAAAATGCTATTGGATAACAGTTTTTTTGTTGTTGTTTTTTATCCCTCATGAGTTGTAAAGATTGGAAGAGACAACAAATACAAAAAAAATATTCTCAGTCCTTGTCTTGTAATGGCAACAGCCATTTTTTGTTACTTTTGTCCACATCATTCGTAATGAGAAGTAAGCAAAATAAATGTCCTGATCTTCCTTGGGTTCGCCCACCCTAGTGAATGCAGCAGATACTGATACCAGACACAACCCGACTTTTGTTTCTGCCCAAAGAAAACACTACCGGAGGAGGTCAATTAGATGAGTGAAAGTAATTTTTGCAAAAGAGCAGTTCACATGAAATAATGTTCAATAGGGGACTAAAACTAACTTCATGGAAAAGTAGTAGGGATGAGCAATAAGACTAAAATAAGGAAAAGGAAGCAAAACCCTAAACAATAAAAGATGTAAAAAAAGTCTGCTAATGTATGCAAATTTTTGTACCCTTGGAGTCTCCTTGTTCCCTTCTTACTTAAAAACAGACTGGATGCTCCTTACTCTGCTATATCACCAATCTGGCAGAATCTTATTCTCGAAACATTCTTTGTCCTGTGAGTTGCACTTTCAAATTAGATGTTTAAAAAAATATTAGAGGTAATTCCTTTGACATATATTATTTTCTACATATATCAGAAGCCATGGCTTAGACTAAGCACCACCACAGAGGTCTGATTATTCGTCTGGGATGAGTCCAGTTTCGAATCTCCATAAAGCATGGAGTTGCATTTGTCTTACGGCACTGGCTCTCTCCCTTCCCTGAAACCAGTGGCCCCAAATTGGGGATGGGCGACTGCTTATAGCCCATTGAGTTGCTCACAGTGGTCGTTAAACTCCCAATCAAAACAATCAGTGTGTGTGTGCTTTAGAGGTTGTGTATTTTGTGAGCTCCTGCCTGGTTGTCGATTTGCAGTAGTTTTCAGGCTTGCCCCTGTGTAATTTCCTGTTCTAAGTGTTCATGAAGATCCAGTGCATCATTTAGAATACTCCTGGTTCCTTGGTAAGCGATTTTTCTTTCATAGCTAATCCAATTTTGTTGTCGTTCAGCAACGTTTCTAACTCACTCAAATCTAACATGGCGGCTTCTAGTGTAAACAACACCAGCCAAGCCGAACCGGAAGAGCAGCGCCTCGCGTCGCTCAAGTCTCGGCAATCAGACGCCATGACGTCAGTGATGCTTGTGAGTAGTACATCAGTAGCAGCCGACGCTGTGCTTGATACCTCTTCTCCTGTGGAGTTTCCCGGATTAACCAAGGCTATGCAGCCTTCGCCATCATCTGGTCGGCGCATTGGCTCCATGACGCTGCATGACGTCAGCATGGAGATGAATCCAACGAGAGCAGGCAAGCAGGTGTCATCAGCCACTTCATTGACGTCTGTTGATCCTGTTCCTCCTTTGAATTATGCTGATACAGTTAATCCTCACCCAAAGCCTTCTAATCATTCGGCAGCATTGGCGCCAACTGTGTCTCTCCGTGATGGCAGTGTGACAGTCACTATAGCAGAAGACTAAGTCGTGGGTTGCAAACATCATACGCTGCTAAATAGAGGTATCTTATTCCATGCTCTACCTAACACTCCCATCCCTCAGCACATGGCAGCATTGGAGCTACTAGTGGATCCACTTATGATTGCTGGCGTATCGCGGTGTCCTAGAGGCATCACTGTCCTTTTTGCGACACAAACATCTGCTGATATAGTGCTGGCTAATGGCATTGATATTGGTAACTAACATCTCATACCTTCACCTTTGACCCAGAAGCCAACAACAGTTACCTTCTATCTAGTTCTGTTGCAGGTACCGGATGCAGCACTTCCCATGACCATTTCGTCAGTCTTCAAGACTGTGGGGAAGGTACAGCGCATTTTGGATGCTCTGAAGGACACGCATTATACCCATGTGGATGGACTGAAGTGACAAGTTTGCGTTGTTTTCCCAACGGATGCAGCAATTGACGAATGCCCTACGAAAGCCACAATGAAGCTTGGTGTCAGATGCTATGAGTTTGGCGTCTTCATAGGAAAATGGTGTAATTTGTGTCAGCTGGCTGGGCATACCTGCTGTCCCAGGTATGTAAAGAATAGCATGCCTGTTAATTTACCAGAAACATCTCAGTCCTCTGCTAACCATTTGAGTGAGACAGCTGCTGAAGAAGTTGAAGTGTTGCCGCAAACCCTGATCATGAGTGAAACACAGACTTCTGATGGGAATCCCCCAATCCAAGTTGATGAAGAGGTTACTCCAGCATGTCCTGTTTCTGATGGTTTGCCACCTTGGAGGGAAGTTGCACTGTGCCCAGATGATACTGTGAGCACGCAGAGGGGAGACTTGGAGGTATCCACAGTGAATGCGACTGAAATGATGGACACTACTGGTTCATCTGGTCCAGATGAGGACAAACAAGTGATCGACGCGATTGAAACTGGAGAGCCAATGGAACAGGCCAATACAGGTACCATCACTTAGAGGTCGGGATCTACTCTGGACTCCTCAAGTAAGAACAAGTCAAAACATACAAGGGTCAGAGGCTCCTGAGGTGTCCGGGGATGTGGCCAGCAATGATCAGTGTCCAGCGGCAACGCCTCAAAGATCAGGCAGATGTGTATCAGCTCTGCCAAATGTTACCGAGGACAGAACTGATCAAGATATTGTGGACTCATTAATTGACACTTGGCCAAACTCAGAGGAACCATTGCCTCTCGATATGGTGTAAAGCATGTTCTCACTACATAAATTCAAATCAGCTGTATTACTTGATCATGTAACTGATTTTCAGGTCAATATCGATGATAGTATTGTACAATTGGAAAATTGTTTAAAGTATTTACAAGGTGCAAGCAAAGAGTACCCCTCTTTCCAGATACATCTTAATATATTTTGTACCTAAGTTTCTCGATTGAGAAACGATCTTGTGACTCTCCACATGGCAAGCCCCATTAGCTTCTGCACTTTTAACTGTAGAGGCTTTTCCAGCCCCCCTTTTTTTTTTGATTGGAGGTTTAACGACCACCATGAGCAACTTAATGGGCTATAAGCAGTCGCCCGTCCCTAATTTAGGGCCACTGGTTCCAGGGAAGGGAGAGAGCCAGTGCCATGCCTCACCGGGATTCAAACCCGGACCCCTTTCGGACGAATGATCAGAGGCCATCGCTTAGACCACTGCGCCACCGGGGCGGCTTCCAGCCCCTTCAAAAACTTGTTAGTCTAGGAGGATATCAGTCCTTGTCTCCCAGATTTTCTCTTCTTCCAGGAGACTAAATGTTTGGCATCTACACCTTTTCATAAGTGGAGAAATTGACCATATCAGTTCCATCACTGTTTCAGTACACGTCCCCATTCTGGAGTGTCCATTGCAATCCATAATCGTTTTCAAGCATCGCTCTATAGTATAGTCGCGGTGACCCATGATCCGGGTCATTCCCTCTATGTAAAACTCTCTCTTGCTAGCTTGTTCATCCATCTTCTCAATATCTATGTTCCCTGTTCAGATCACTTGGCGTCAATCCCCACTGATGACCTTGTTGTGTTCGGTGGGAATTTTAACTGTACGCTGGATCCTGCCCTTGATCGGATTCATTCTACTGAATACTGTTCTCTCCTTGTTCACTCGCTATCAGACCTTGTTGATACCTTTCAACTTCTTGATATTGTTCGTACTTTGCATCCTACCATGAGGACATATTCATGGAGGGCCTCTTCTGCCACAGAGCAAGGCGAGGTTTGCCTTGATAGAGTCTATGTGTCTGTGGCATTTCGCCCGTTTTATCACTCTGCTAGGTATCACCCATTGGTCACATCAGATCATGATCTTTGCACAATCTCGATCATTCTTTCCAGGGATTTCAATCCATAGCTTCGTCTTTGGTCGCTCCCTGAGCCTTACCGATGATACCTAACACTAGCAAGTCACAGAGATTCTTGAGGAGGCAAATGAGTCCCTGCAAACAACAATTGATCCTGTCTTGCTGTGGATGACTACTAAGATATGATTCATCGCTTTCTCAAAGAGATTCTCTGCCTCCAAACGCCAACGCGATGCTCTGGAGATCGTACATCTTTGATCATCACTCTCGTGACTCTCACCGTCATCTCCCTTGTATTGTGCCATTACTGCAGACCTTAAAGATCTTCTTGGACAAGCAGCTCAAAACGCCTTAAGGAAGCTTCGTCTGGATGATCTGACCAATGAGATACAGGATCTGGTCGCGATTGCTGAGCAGCAGTGCCACCCCCGCAACTGCAGGTGGGAGCACAGGTAACAAGGAGCATACTGCAGCTTCCAGTTATAGTTTTTTGAAAAAATTTGAAAACACACAAAGACAAACAAACAAATAATCAACCCAAAGGTTCAGATTTTCTTTTAAGGTACATTTAGCTTTGCATAAATAAATGTCAAGTTTCACTTTCAAAGCATTGGATGTCCTACAAATTGAAGCTAATCGGCCCTTTGGCTCCAGGTTGTCATGCAATTGCTCTCCAATCGCCCTCTCTCTGAGCTGCTGAGGAAAAGTGCGAGACCACATGGGGATTCCCCATGGAGAGTGTGGGGAAACAGCCAGTCAGTCACCTAGGATTACGTACACGACAGGCGCCAATGTTTATTCACAGCAGCTGCGGATCTACCATGTATAAGAGGGTGATTTCTCCAAGTGATTTATTTTAGTTTTGTACAAAAAAAAATATTAATCTATTACTTAAAAAGTTAAAACTACAGAGTTCTAGGTACAGGCATTACTTTTTCAGACACACTTCCTGAATTCCTGCCCCCCCCCGTCCCCTCCCATCTACCACACACACCCGCGAAAAACGCATCCTCCCTGGCGCTTGAAATCCTGGGAGAATTACTGCACTTAGGGACACTAAAGTAAATCCTGCAGGGGGGCGGGGGTACGTTGTGCTATGTACACCACTGCTGAGCAGCATCTCTGTTCGCTGCAATCTCTCACGTATCTCACTCTTCCAGATGGTTTGGTCACTAATGATCCTCTCTTCATCGACCCAATAGTCCATGATCATTTCTACCAGCGGTTTAATCCATCCCCAGCACACCCCTCCTTACAAACCAGCCACCTGCACCGAATCATCTGCATTAATCACTTACATCACCAATTACACTCATGGAAGGCCGGACAGCATTGCAGTCATTGAATTAGCACTCCGCACCTGGACTGAATGGACTTCCAACGATGTTCTACCAATCCTTCACTGTTTTGCTTCTACCATTGCTACTTGCCTGTTTCAACAGTTTTCTTAGCGGATCTATGGTGCCAGCAACGTTTACAGTGGCTTATATCAGGCTTCTCCCTAAGAGTGGAGATCTGCTCAACATCGGCAATTGGTGGCCGATCAGTATCCTCAACACTGACTATAAGCTATATACGAAGATCTTAGCGTACCGTCTGAATCCCGTTCTACCGTCTCTCATCCATCCTGATCAGTTGTATGCAGTCCCTTCACGGTCAATCCACGACTCATTGCATGTAATCCAAAATCTGTTTCTTCTTGCGGAATGATGGGTTGAGCCGCTAGCGGTGTTTTCCCTCGATCAACGTCAGGCGTTTGACTGATATTTCGCATTCGTATCTGTCTCATGTCCTCATGGCATTTGGTTTTCCTCATACTTTTGTTGTGTCACTACTCAATTTGTATCACGGTTCTGTTTTTCATGTCCGCACTTCCACTTTGCTGACAGGTGCCATTCCGTGCTCCACAGGCATTCGTCAAGGATGGCCACTCTCGGGGCAACTTTTTAGTTTGATTTTTGAACCTCTCTTTATCCGTCTCAGGTCCACCCTCTCGCTGTCCCCTACTTCTCGACATCACGTTCACGTGGTTTCTGCGTATGCCAATGATCTTACTTTCTTTCTTCGCTACAAATCCGATTTTACTCAGGTTGAACTTGTCTACTCTGAATATGTGCAGGCCTCCGTGGTGGCGCTGAACCTGGCTAAGTGCTTGTGGTGTGGGGCGTGGAGATCAAGCTCCGACCACCCTTAGGGTGCGAAATGGTCTGCAACGGTTCAGCGCTTTCTCTGAGTTTTTCTTGGCTGTCATCCATGGCTCATGAACCCTTCTTGGTCCCTCATTCTCACCAGATTCCGACAATCTCTTGCTCCATGGCATTGCGCTCGGTCACACCTCTCGGTGTGGGGCTGAGCGCGAGTGTTTTCTTCTTATCTGTTACCTCTTTTTGAATATTAATGGACGTCCCAGGTGGCTCCTCTTTCTTTCTTTTAGCTGTGGCTTCTGCCCTGCATAACTTCATGTGGCACCAGCAGCATTGGGTCTCCGCCAGAGTCTTGTCCCTCCCGGTTTCATTTGGCGGTGTGAACCATCCGGATATTGCCGTGAGGTACAGGACAATGTGCCTTCTCTTTCTTTTCTTCCGTCAACTCTCTTTTCCTGTTAGCCCGGCTGTTCGAACTCTTGATGCCATTCTCGCACCTTTTAATCTGTGCCTCACATTTGCAACCCTCTTGTGCATGGATGCCTTATCTCTCGTTGCATCTCTTCTTCCTCCAGTGGCGAAGGAAGCCCTTCGCTTCTGGAGAGATCTTGCACCATCGTGTCGACCACTTACCAGTCTACAAGAACTATTATTGGAACCCTTATTCTATTCCACCCTCATTTGCCATCCCTCAGGGGACCCATTTGTTTTTCCCCGAGTGGGGTGTGGGGTGTGTGTGACGGTTCGGCAATTGGTCGCACCAGACTTTTCCTGGCTACTGCTCTTCAGGGTGGTTCCTCATTTTCCTCAATCTCAGGCCAATTTTGACTCCCTCCCTGTTTTACAGTCAGCTCTGTTTCGTCTCTTTCCGAACCTGGTGAGTACGCCTGGACTTATTTATCAGCATGCAGTGCCAGTTTCTTTTCCATTCTTCATTCCTTTGCATACAGGTACTGTTTTCCTCCATTCACTCAAGTCCAGTTCTAGCATTTTTTGCTCATTCACAATGAGTCTCCTTGACCTATTGTGCAGCTTCCATCAGCTTCTTGGCCAGTCGTCTGGAATGCCTCACACTGGCCGCTTAGCCTCCCGGTTGAGCGGGAGATGCAGTGGCATTTTCTGTATGGCCGTCTCCCTACACAAACTTGGTTGCATTGGTCCACTATTGTTTCGTCCTCTTTGTGTCCCTTTTGTGACGTCCCTGGAGATTTGCTCCACTCGTATAATACTTGTCAGGCTCTCGATCCACTTTTTTCTCGTCTTAGCAATTCTTTCACATGTGTGTTCAGAAGCCCATCAGCTTCATGATTTTAATTTTCTCATTTCTTCTGACCGTTTTTCTCTGCACAACCCATCCATTTGTTCTTTCCTGTTTGTTTTTTCGAAATTTGTCATTTATACTTTTTGGCTGTTGCTCCGGGACTTTACTCCTGTACCAACACTTTCCCAGGCTCGGGCCTCTCTTGAGACCCAGTTCAGGGACGCACTTGTCAATCGCCTGACCAGTGACCAGTCTTCTGCCACCCGTCAAGGGACACTGGCTTTGTTCAATGGAATCTGGTCCCCTGGAACTTCTTGGTTCTCAGGTTCCACGTGACTTTCACTCACCGTCTAAAGTGGTCTGTTTTCCTCCTTTTTTTTTCTTTTCTCCTTTTGCCATGTGGATGATGAGAAGAGTGTTTTATTTTCTATTATAATGTGATGTAGTGCGTGCGTGCGTGGGGGTGTGTTTTGTTTTTTGCAAAGTTGTATTCTTAACTTTCCCGTTTTCTATCTTGCCTGCGACTTCGGTGCAGTGTCTATGTTGTTGTGTTAGTACTAGCAACTGTCAAATTTCTCCTTTTGTTTGAGCGTCCTAAGAGGCATATTATGAGTTTTTTGTTGTTGTCAGTGTTGTTGTGTGGCACGCGAGGTGTGCGCTGAATTGTCCTGTACCATCCCTTCCATGGTTAACTCTTTGATGTGTTGAATTGTGTACCCAACTGCTAATTCTTTGGCACCACTTATCATCATTTGCATTATACGTGCACTGCTGGGTGGTCATAGTAGCAACAATTTGTGCTTCGATTCGACATGTGTTCCTGGTTCATGGTTTCTATTAACAATCAGTTAGCAGCCTTTTGCCTTTAATACTGTGTCAATTCTTCGTGGCATGGACTAACAAGATGCTGAGAGGTGGTTTGTAGAATCTGAGACCATGCTTGATGAATAGCACTTTCCAGGAGTGTGAGATTGCAGAGTTGTGGATCCAGCTGTCTGATGGCTCGTTCAACTTCACCCCACAAATTCTCAATGGGTTTGAGATCTGGAGATTGTGGGGGCCACCTAAGCACAGTAAACTCACCGGCATGTTCCTGAAACCAATCCTGAACAATACGAGCACTATGGCAGGACACATTATTTTGTTGAAAATAGCCATCGCCATTGGGATAAACCATCCACATGACAGAATGCACTTGGTCCGCAACAATGTTAGATATGATGTGCCAGTCAGACATTGATCAACACGAATTAAAGGGCCCAAAGCATGCCCCGAAAACATTCCCCAAACCATAATGTTGCCTCCACCAGCTTGAAGGGTTGTAGCAATGCATTTGGGGTCCATGCTTTCGTGCTGTTTCAGCAAAATTCTCATTCTGCCATCGGCATGGTGCAACTGAAAATGTGATTCATTGGACCACATAATTTGTTTTCAATTATCGACTGTCCAATCCTTGTGCGAACTGGAGATGTTTTCTCTTGTTAACTGCAAACAGTAAAGGTGTTCAAACAGGCCTTCGGCTGCCATATCCCATCTGATGCAAAGTACGGCGAACAGAGCATGCAGAGATCATTTGAGGGGATCCTTGATTAAGATGGTCTGTAATTTGCTGCACTGTTGCCTCTCTGTTGTCTGCTACCAGTCTGGACACTCTCCGTTCCGCCTGAGCAGTCATTAGTCGATGACGACCACACGTTGCACGTAGAGACCCAGTTTTTTGGCTGACAGCCCAGTCTTTAAACACCTTAACAACAGCTGCTCTGGAACATTTCACGAATGCGGCGGTTTTGGTGATATTCGCTCCATGGCTCCAAGCTCCTACAATCATCCCACGCTAAAAGTCTGTCAAATCGCATTTTTTACCCATCTCGTCACCCAAAAATCACTTCTACTACTGTCACAAGCACTAAGTTTTCCCTTTTTATACTAGCCTCACTCTCTGGCGGCAACAGCGTGCAGCCATAGCTCATTTGCTTAAAACTGTCAGGTGGTCATAATAAAGTGTCCACTCAGTGTATATGTTTTGCAGATGTATTACAGATGTTTATCCTTTGTAAATATGTGTGTTAAGTATGTAATGTTGTAACTAATGTTCCAGTTACTCACTTGCGATATGTTTATTTGTGCTATGTTATAAGACTCTCACTTGAAGTTTTTTTCTCAGTTTGTATGGTCTGCATAGTGGATGTGTACCCATTTTTCTCACACATCGTGTATGTTGCAAACTGTGCACTGAGATACTGAGATGTTTCATCATATTATCACCTTTTATTTTTTATTTTTTTGGAGTATTGGCATTGACGCTGTTCGTTGATAATCGTGTCGCATATTTTGTAGCAAAATTGTTTGTGACCGCTCTTTAGTTACTTTATTATATTTTTGTGAATGTGACATTTTTTTTTTAGTTTATGTCCTTAAAATCATGTCATGATGATCCATTGTGCTGTCGTTGCGGTGGCTCTTCCGATGTTCTTTGTCAGGAATGTCAGTTACATTACGTGGTCAACGAGCGTCTACAGCTCAAGATGGTTGTACTTTCGGTATGGGGTCTTCCTATCCTCGTCTCGATGAGGTTTTTTCCCTTGTAGGGCTTCAACAGTGTGTCAATTACCGAATAACATTTCTATGCAGTTGCAATGGATCATGGTGACCATGTTGTATTGGTGTCTTTTATTATGTTTTGCGAAGTGTTTATGAATTTCTAATGTTGCGTTATGAATGCCTAACATGGTGCTCACACTTTATCGAGTGTTTTTAGTTCGACATTTTACTATCCGAGTTTATTTAATGTCCTGTGCTGTCATTGATTAGTTTTTTCCCGTGTTCTTTCATGGGGGTTTTCTCGAAAAAGTTGACTACAGCTACTGTTAAATGCACATGTTCTAGTTTGTACTGCAGTGTTTTCTTTAGACTCCAGCATGAATTCAATTATCTGTGTTTTTTTATCATGTTGAGTACCACATGTATTAGTCATTTTGTTCCCATTGTGTAGCAGTTTCCGAATTTTGGGCATACAATGTAATTACTATGGTGTTTTGCCGTTTGCCTTTGTGAAGCAGTTTTGTTTTCTTTTTCTGTTATGGAATTGTAATGCCAGTTACTTGCACCTTTGGTGGTTTTCATTATCGTTTTGTACAGCAAACCATGTACACATAGTTTTGTGAACTCCGATTTTTTTTTCTTTTCTAACTTTGCATAAGTGATATGTGTTGGAACTGTTTAGTTAATTTTAATGTTTATATTTGCGTTTGTAGCGTACCTTTGTTAATGCAATAAACTAGGTGTAGAAAGTTTTTCCCTGCCTACAGTGTTTTACTCTCTCTGTGCATGCGTGCGTGCGTGTAAAGTTTTTTAATTTTTTTACGAACCAGTGGGCATTTTGGTGGACCAGTGGTTTGCAAATTCTAGTGGTCTGCTGGACTAGTAAAAGATTTGTTTCTAATTCTGATACTGCACATTCAGTTATTGGGTTGTCGGAAAAGTCATGACGTATTTTAGCCATGTTTTGCAAAGTTCATTTATTGATAGAAAGAACAAAGATCAATCAATGATATAATGCCCGTTTTGTTTGATGACCTTTTGCCATCTGTCAGTGAACTGCAGAATGCCTCGTTCATAGAAGGACCTGTCTTTCGTGGCGAAAAACTGTACTTACAGCCTCATCTGAATTGAACATTATACCACACAAGGACTGTTGAAGAGAGCGAAACAAGTGGAAGTGTGGCAAGACATCCCACCCAAGCTCCAATAATTTTTGGAGGGTGATCAAACTTGTGTGTGGTCCCGCGTTGTCGTGATGGAACACAACGCCTCTACGATGAACGAGCTCTGGGCTTTTCTGGATGATGGATTCGTTCAAACTGTCCAATTGCCAACAGTACACATTTGAATTGATTGTTTGGTTCCGTAGTAGAAGCTCGAAAAACACGACACCTTTAAAATCCCACCACACTGAGACCAGAACCTTCTGCTGATGAATGTTTGCTTTGGATATCTTTTGAGGCGAAGCAGACCAAGACCGTTAGCACAGCACATTGTTGTACACAATCCACTTTTCGTCACCAGTTATCAGTCGCTTCAAATAAGGATCGTTTTCCTCACGTTTAATGAGCATATCGCAGATGTTTATACGCACCATCAATTGAGCTTCTTTGAGTTCATGAGGAACCCACACATCGAGCTTGCTTACGTATCCCAGCTTCTTCAGGTGGTCGTGAACGCTTGAATGATGGATGTGCAATGTGTTTAAAATCTCTCGTGTCATGTAATGTGGGTTTGACTCGATCAATACTTTGATTTGGTCGTCATCAGCCTCGGTTGGCCTCCCGGACCGAGGAACATTGTTGAGGTCAAAATCACCAGCAAGGAATTTTTCGAACCACCGCTGGCACTGACGTTCTTTTAGAGCGTTATCACCGTACACTTTACGCAACTTTTCACAAGCTTGATGCTCGTTCTTCCATTTACGGAAGTAAAACAGTAAAATATGGCGAAAATGCACAGTTTGGTCTTCCATCTTCAACTTGATGTCAAATCTCCGCAAATCAACCAAATCGCTCACTGTTCCTTTTAGACTGCAGCTAGAAATGGCACCTGTTGAATGCCATAGCAATAACAGAGCTGCGCATGCCTCTAGTACTTCCAAAACTGCCCAACCGCCATCGGGTGCCAAAATACGTCATGGATTTTCCGACAACCCAATAAATGAATTAATTATGCTGAAGTTAACATTCAGTTATGAGCATTAATTATGCTGAAAAGATGGTGCTTAACAAACTGTTAAGAAACTGATATACATACTTTATTTAAGGGATTTATAACCTATTTACATGTATAAAGTATATACGCATATGCATATTGTATAAAAATTGCTAACATAAAGTAGTTAATATTCAATTGTTAATAACTTTATAATACCTATGTTCTTAGAGATCCATGAAATTCTGATGGTGCATTTCTTTTGTATTGCAACACTTCATAAAAACAATTTTTCATAATTTCCTTGTGTGTTTTAATGTTGCAAATGAAATCCTACACAGTCTCAAAAAAAGTGGGAGGTAAGCTTTTTCCATACAGCTTTAATAACAGATAGAAATAATTACACACCAGGCAGCATTGGAATTTTTAACTTAGTAAATACACTGCTGGACAATTGCTAAGGACGGATCATAAACGGCTATATAGCGCATAAAAAAGTAAGTGTGGTTGGATGCCAAGTGAAATAAAATAATGTCAGAATGCCAGGACATTACAAGAAAGACAATTCATTGTGCTCTGAAATCCAGAAGGCTTTGGAACGTGTTCAAGGGACAAACAGGCCATTTTGTGCAGAATACGTAAACGTGAAAAAAATGCAATTACCATCCGCAGGCGTTGCGGTGTAAGATGTCAATACGGGATATGGCCACCATGGAGGGCGATGCAAGATTCCACACGTCGTGTCATGCTTTGCACAACATTATCAAGCAGCTGTTGAGGTAATTTATCCCATTCCTCTGTCAGTGCACGGATGAGGGTGTCCTTGTTTATTGGAGGGCATTGGCGACCAGCAAGACTCCTTCCCAAAGCATCCCACACATTTTCAATGGGATTCAGATCTGGAGAACGTGCTGGCCATACGAGGCATTGAATATCCTCGCTCTCAAGACACTCCTGGACAGCGACTGTTCGATGATATGTTGCGTTGTCGTCCATGAAAATGAATCTATCACCGACAGCACCACGGAACACGTGAACATGAGGTAGCAGAACATCATTAATGTATCCTTGGCCAGTCATAGTCTCAGTTGGAAGCACATAGAGGGACGTACGGCCATTGATCCTGATGCCAGCCCATATCATGACACTACATGTCGGATATCGGTCCCTTTCCTGTATGTTTGCTGGACAATATGCAGTACCACTATCACGCCATATCAGTTGTCGTCGACAATCAGACGATAGACTGTATCTGCTCTCATCTGAGAAGAGGACAGCAGACCAGTCGTTATCAGTCCAATTGCGATGTTGATGGCATCATTGCAAACGGGCGGTACGGTGACATCTGGACAATGGGATGCACACAACAGGACGGCGGGCGTATAGTCCTCCTTCATGCAAACGTCTGGCAACAGTTTTTCGGGAGATCCGCTTGCCAGTAGCAGCCATAAACTGATTTGCTACCTCACTAGCTGTGCTGCGCCGGTGTCTTTTTGTTGATAGCACTATGTACCAATTTTCTGCAGGTGTCGTACTGCAAACACGACCTCCCCTGTGACGTTTGCTACACTCTCCATTTGTTTGAAATGATTTCCAAAGCCTTGAAACAACACTGTGGCTGACGTCGAACTCCCTGGCAACATCTGTTATTTTTCGCCCTTCTTCAATCTTGCCAATAATATGGCCACGCGTAAAATCATATAATTGATGTCGGGAAGACATACTGAAAATTGGAAGTTCGTCAATTGATTCTTTCCCTTTCAACTTTGCGTTTGAACAACAACAGTCAATACGCGTCAAATCCTTTATATCTCTTATCAGCGCTATGACGTCACGAACAAGTTCGGCAATCCAAAATTCGCATACGCACAACACATCTTACTGTATCCCACACTTATGCTAATTTCCACATTTTCCTGCCTTCCATTTTATGGTTGCTATCGTTGCTATTGTCATCCGTCCTTAGCAATTGTCCGGCAGTGTATATTCTTTGCAGAACTACTTCAGTGGCACTCCATTTACATTATCAGTATACCTCAATACCTGTCTGAACATTATTCATAGGTAACACTTTTTAAAAGTTTGTTAGCAAAACACCACAGTGCATGTAATCTACAAATCAATGATCAAGCACTTATGACTTATGCATTTGTGCATTTCTGAAAACTAGTAACCCAAAAGCACGCAAATTGGGAATCTACGGTGCAAATGGTTTTTATATTGTTTTGTTTTGTGATTTAATAACCATCATAAGCAAATTTAAGGTCCATGAGTAGTCACCCATCCCAAATTTAGGGCTACTGGTTCCAGAGAAGGAAGAGATCCAGTGCTGTAAGACAAATATATCACCCATGCCTAATCCAGGATGCTCAGGCCTATCTCAGATGATTAGTCAGAAACCTAAGATTCTGACCACTCAGCCACAGTTTACAGATCAATTGAAGATATAGATAGCAATGCTAATGCAGAGAATGTAATTATCTAATGGAGGCACCAGAAATTTTATGAAAAGTAGATCTTTTCACCTTCACAAGAAATGGGCTCTCTCTCTCTCTCTCTCTCTCTCTCTCTCACACACACACACACTCCAGCTTTAAAAATAACTAATATTTATTGGTAATTCATTTCTGTATTTTAAAGTTGTACCATCCCATTGTGCATCCGCAAAGCCATAAGAATATGAATTCCACAGCTGTTTCACAAAAAGGCAGCCACACAAAAATAAAAAGAGAAGAAAATATAACAACAGTGAAGACTATTATAGGAAAATGTTTACCTGAGGAGAAAGTAATGGCAGTTTAACTACAGCAAGCAGTTGTCCTAAATCTTTCTTTCTGTTTGGCAAATCAGAAGTTATCCACGACATTAATGACTGAAATATTACTTCTTCGTTGGGTACATTTATGTCATCACTTGCCAGAAGTTTCTTAACTTCTTCATGTGGAAGCAGTAGAAACTCTTGGTTTTGGATAACATCCATAAAATTGTCCTGTGAAATAAATGGATGAAAATATGGAGAAAATGGGGTTAATAGAATTGAAGTCCTGATTTAATTTTTTCACAATACCTCAACAATTTGTTTTTTTAATCTAAAATAAAGTAAAACATCAGAATAAAAGGAAATGCAACATATATTAAGAATAATACTGAACAAATAATTCTTACCTAATAATGTGTTCTACGATTTTAAACTTAGACCTTTACAGCAAATATAACACAATAACAATACATAAAATATATCAACCTTCTTTGAATAAAGCTCATGTTGAGAAATGGCTTCCTAGTTTCTTAATTCAATTACTAATCTAAAGCAACTATTATGGGAATTTTACTAGGAAATTTTTTCATTTAAAAACAAATTTTCGGAGAAAACTCTTCTCCTTCTTCAGGCTGTCTTGTTGTTGTCACTTATTCCTGTCACTATCACGGTTACGGTTAACCTTGACGGTTTAGGTTATTTTTCAACAAATCCTGCCAGATGTTAGGCAGGGAAAATCCTTTGCAGTCATTGATGATGGAATTTTGATTTTTCTCAATTTCTATTCCTTCTTTCAGCTTTCTTTTTGAAAATTGCTTTGGAAACTGATGACTTTAAGGGAATTCCAATCCATGCTGTGCCCAGTTTCTCTAACATGCCTATCTAATTCAGTCTTGTTGGAGCAATATTTTATAGCTGCTTTATGCTCAGCTATACGAGTTTCTAGTGTGCGACCTGTTTCACCTATGTAAGATAGTCCACAACTACAATTTACTTCATAGACTACTCCTTGCATTTTTAAAATATCTTCTTCTCTTTGAACTATTTTAGGGAAAATTTTTTTAACTTTGTTCTAAACTTGGAGCTAGCCTAATATTGTACTACTTAAGATTCGAGCAGCGCCACCTGCAATTCTATTAAATGTGTGCTGAGGCTTCTGGTTCAAATGTCGAGGAACTCTGAAAGTCATATTTCTTATAAAAATTTCTAACACTTTGTAACGCTGAAAAAGTCTATGCAAGTTACATGTTCCCTGTTGAATTCTTTACACTGCAATCTAAAGTTTATCAAGGGAATGCTTATATCCATATTGAACTTTGTTCAGAGATGAAGGCTATTCTTCACTGTTCCTCTTACCTTTGAAGGATACATACATACCTCACACACCTTCGAAGCTGACGTTCACCTTTCACATCAATAGCATGTGGTACTCCGCAGTTTCCACATTGCTTTTTCGCAATGGTGCCATTTCTCCAATCACAATACAATTTAACCACAGCAGCACACAAACAGTTCACAAACTGCGACGTTTCAGAAATACTGTCACCCTTGGTCCAAAAGCTGATAGTCATCCCTTTTTGCAAATCTGATAAATTGCTCCTTTTATCCATGACAGTAATGAGTGATATGTTTTCAGACTGCCTACAGCACACCTTATACACCCTCCAAACCAGCTCACATGTGCCTTCTTTCACTGGCAACACGCTGTTGACATCAAAAGTAGGAGGTGGTTACAATAATGTGACTCGACTGCGTATTTAGGGCAGGAATTTTCAACATAATATCGGTGCTCTAGCTATATTTCAAATTTGAAACACCAGCAAATAATGTATGTACAAAAAATTTCCAAAATGAAATGAAAGAGAATAACGGGAGACCTTTAATTCCAAGGGCTATCTGTGTAGCTGCATTCTTCAGTGATTAAGGCAATTTAACTGGGCCTGATTAGAAAACTAATGACAGCAGATGGAAAGTCATTAGTCAGCTCAGAAAATACTAAGGAACAACTAGACTTACGTTTTTGATATCAGAAAGGAATCTGATTTATGGCAAATTTTTACATAAAGTATTCATTAGCAAATTTCAGTAAAGGTCAAAATAAGCCACAAAAAAAAAAAAAAAAAAAAAAAGAGCTTTTAACCCATGATAGCAACGAGTGATATATATTAACTTATATTTATTTGAGAGCATATATTCATGATGAGCTACTTACTTTCACCAGTGGCAAAAAGTATGTAATGAAAATTAACAAAAGGTACACAAAAAGCTTCTCATAGCAGAAGGAAGGTATCAGAGTCAGAGATTTCCAAATTAAACAGTTAAAAGAATAGATATACACTGGTGTGCAAAAATTAAGGCGAAGAGGAGAAATTAGCATTACAGTGGAACGTGCAGAGCAGAACAGACTGAAAGACCACTCAGGAGATAGACTAGGGTCCAGTACGGTAGGGCATTCGCATATATACACATGACGTGGAGGGGGGAGGGGGTCAGAAGAGTATAAAGCACACAGGCGGTGTATGCTCAGCAATTCAGTGAAAGCTATTGCACAGTGTACATCGGTTTGAACGACGTCGAGTTGCTGCCACCGTGTGATATGGCAAACAGGCAATCCAGTAAACGACATCTGAATGACTTAACCCTAGGTCACGTCATTGGGAAGGTGAAAGAAGGTCAAAGTGTGTCTGGTGTGGCCGAGGAGTTTGGGATCGCTCACAGCATCGTTTCACGAGCTTGGAGAGCATTTCAAATGACAGGAGCAGCTGTCCGAGAGTTTAGCAGTGGTCGTCCACGAGCAAGCACGGCGGCGGATGACCGGTATATCGTCCTACAGGCAAGAAGAGACAGACAACAGACAGCGGAAGAAATCGCAAGGCACATGCAACAGATAACTGGACGTCCATTATCGCGTTTACCATGGCCAGGAGGCTGCACAAAGGTGGTCTATTTGCACGACGACCAGTACAGTGTGTGCCATTAACGCCTGCTCATCGGAGACGGCGTTTTCTGTGGTGCCAGGAACACAAGAACTGGACACATCAGCAATGGGGTTGAGTTCTCTTTACGGATGAGAGCTGATTTAGTCTGACGAGCGATTCTGGATGTATACATATCTGGAGAGAGCAGGGAACACGCAATCACACCTCCAACATCATCGAAAGGGACCGGTTTGGAGGTGGCGGAGTTCTTGTTTGGGGCGGTATCATGCTTGGTAGCCGTACTGATCTCTACATCTTCCAAGGAGGTTCAGTCACTGGTGTCCGCTATTGTACCGAGGTTCTCCTGCCTCACGTGCGTCTGTTTACAGGTGCTGTGGGTCCTGAGTTCCTCTTCATGGACGACAACACTATACCTCATCATACAGTGGCTGTCGCAGAGCTGTTGGAGAGTAAAGATATTCAATGCATGGATTGGCCCGCACCTAAATCCAATCGAACACGTGTGCGACGTTCTCGGGAGACACTTGGCAGCATGTCACCAGCCGCCAGCAACGATTCCGCAGCTGCGATTGGCGCTAAAAGAGGAATGATGCCTCAACAGCTCCTTGACAACCTTGTCCTCAGCATGGACAGACGTTGTAAATCCTGCAACGCAGTCAGGGGTGATCATATCCCCTACTAAAGACTGGATTTTTCTCGGCAGCCGCCTACCACATGGACGTTTGTGTCTTCTGTCCAGTTGTGCTCGAAGCTACCTTTTCAATAAAGTGCCTTTGTATCCTTTGGATTCCTTGTTTGGACGGTTTTGCTCACTTGTCCCATATTCTTACATCTTGGGGATCTTTTGGTATGATTTGAGTCGATATGGAGCACTTCTGCACAATGTTACATTTGAAAAAAACGTCTTGTCCTTAATTTTTGCACGCCAGTGTAGAAAGAAACATGATATAACTCTACCACCCAACGCCTTCTGGTGGAAGAATTTTGCATAATGGAAAAGTTGAAAATAGGCAAAAAATATTCTTCATGGCAAAAGCCATGCTAAGGAAAAAGAACTTTTCAAATTTGTCTCCCAGAAGCAGAGATAGCAAGAAAACGGTTTTGACTTTTATGCCCCCTAGGAGGGAAGTTGTGCATTATTTAGAGGATTTTCTTATTGTAGGAAAAATCTTATTCGCTCCCCATTTTTATCGTAGTGAATGGCATACAGTAAGAAAAATAAATTTTTAATAGGGTGTTTAGAAGTGGAGATATGGAAATACACAGACTCCACCTAGTGGCAGAATTATGAACTACAAACTTCCTTAAGTATAAACCTAAAGTGTTCCATAAAGTAAATGGCATCCGGCGTTAAAAGAATTTTTTAAATCTCACACATTTAGAAGCATAGATACTGAGAAAAACAGATTAAACATTTGTGCCCCCTAGCTGTGAAATCTCTCATTATTTTGGGAAGGAAATACACAAGGAGGTTTCATAGCTTGTAGTATCTGACCGAAAAAGAATTTTTTCAATTGGGTTTTTAGTCGTGCAGATATTGGAGTACACGGAAACGTTAACTTATGCCCTCTAGTGGCACACTTGTGCATACAGAAAAATTTGAAATTATATGAGAAACATTTCGCATTAAAAATGTTCTCTAACAAAGAAAAAAAGTTTAAAATCAGACTCTCAAGGAGCAGAGATATCGATAAAAATAAGATATGCATCTACGCACATGGTGGAAAAAATATGCACCATTTTAAGCAGGAGGTTTTCTCAAAAGGTTACACGAGGTGAGTGGTATCAGTTCATGAAAGAATTTTTTCAATTGAGTTTCCAGAAGCTCAGATTTTGTTGCAAATACATCAGAAACTGAAATAAACACTTACACCCTCTGGTGGCTGAACCATTCTTTACCAAAAATGAGAAATTATATACAGAACATTTCCGATCAGGAGCTCTGTCTGATGCAGAAAGAATTTTTCAAATCAGACTTTTAGAAGCAGAGGTATCAGGAAAACCGTGATTTACTTTTACGCCCCCTAGTGGAAAACATATGCATTACTTGAAAATGAGACTGTAACTAAAATAGTCTTCGATATAAATGGTATCGAAAGGAAAAATAATTTTTTCAATGAGATATTTCGAAGCAAATATATGAAATAAAATGTATTTTGAATTTGATAGGATCTGTATTTATGCCCTTTAGCGGCTAAGTTGTGCATCAGAAAAAACAACAGAATTAAAGGATCATCATTCTCAAATTTGAAGTTTCCCAATGCAAAAAGAATTTTACAAATCAAACTAATAGTCGTAGAGATATGGTGTCCTAGGCCCGAAAGACAAAGTGATAACACACCCACAATTTATTTATTTTTTTAAAACAAAAGACGAGCTGATAACGCAGCTTTACTACTGCTAACAGACAAGAAAACCAACAGCCACCTGCATTTTGCAGGGGTTGGGAGAGAAATTTGTCAGACTTAAGTTATATTAGTAGAAAAATCCTCAACTATAAAACATCACACAAGTACAAAAAGGCAGGAATGGGTAAAATTCCAGGACATGTAAACAGAATTTTATGACATTTCCAGAAGAACAACATGGAATTCCAGGACGTGTACGAACCATGTGTAAGTTATGAATGAAATCACTAATCCCACAATGGCCTTTGAAATATATTGCATATTGGCCTGCCTGGTGAAGGTGGACCTAGTGGATCTATTGGAAAGGTCAACATGTATCTCAGATTCCTGTAGTGGTGACAAAACCACTGTGAGTTCTCTAACCTGCACACAAAGCAGACGGGACAGCAGATGCACAACCACCTGCAACTCATACATCACACTCTGGATTTTACCAGTTGAGAGTTGGGATATATGGCATATTCTCTTGTGAATTGTTTTCTTTCTTCTTTCATTTAGTGTTTTTCTCACATATGTTTTATGAGTTATCTACTGCACATGTACAAATGTCTTATTATTCCTTGCAGATTATTTTGATTTATTTCTATCTTAAAGCTACATTTCAAATAATCAGGAGAACAGTAGATCTACATTGAACCCTTCAAATATTAGTGTCATGAATGAGTGTGCCTGTGTGGCACAGGTTTGTTGAGTTTTCACTTTTCTGCTACAAATTATGATGAAGAAAAGGAAATAATTAAAAATAGCAGACCCATGCTTCACTACAATCATAAAAAAAAAATGTAAATATATGTAATTAATGACTTCATGGCTTCCTCTTATTACTTTCAGTATTATAAATATTTAACGGGAATTATAGAGGATAAATTTATTAAGGTACATTACCTCTCAAATTTTTCGATCTATACACTAGATCATCTTCAGGAGTTCTTGCGTCTTACTACTTCCACAGGTCTGGCGACCAAGCCTGAATGATCAGACTTTGTGATCACCAGGCCTGATGATCGCCAGACCTGCTGATCACCAAGCCTGAATGATCAGGCTTGGTCACCAGACCTGCGGAAGTAGTAAGACGCAAGAACTCCTGAAGATGATCTAGTGTATAGATCGAAAAATTTGAGAGGTAATGTACCTTAATAAATTTATCCTCGATAATTCCCGTTAACTATTTATAATACTAAATATGTTGTCAGCCACTTTTAAAGATTCTTAGCATTTTGTGACTATCTGACTGTGAAAAGCAAACAGACTTGAATGTTGGCCATAAATTTTATTTTTTCAGAAGCAAACATTTGCACTAAAAATGGCATACACTATTTACACGGTTCCAGAGTCTTAAAACTACACCATAAAATATCTCTTGGATATGTCACTTCTATGCCGGATTTGATTTAATTTGGAAAAAAAGAAAAACTTTTTGTTTGAGCTCAGCATTTAAGAAAAACATGGAGAAACGCAATGAAACTAAAAAATAACTGGTATTTTATCAGAATCTAAAGTATTACAAAAAATGGAAACTACACACATGCGAGGAACCCTTGTGTAGAAGTAGAGGCTCGAAGATGGCGGTTATGCTGAAAGCACTCGCCATAACAACGAACCCCTTGTGAGACTTCTCCTGACCCGATGAGTATAACTCTTTCTACTAAAATCTTTTAATTAATAGTAAATTTTAAACGTTTGATTGTGCGAGTGAATGAATGTGGAACTGAAAATATATAACCTAACTGTTTTATTTCTGTAATTATTTTTTTTTTTATAACTAACCAAAGGTCCGTAACATAAGGGACCTCTCGGGCCGGGAGCACATGCCTCACAGAGCAACAACATGCAAAATACTTTGGCAATATCAGATAAAATACCTTAGATATTATGCATATTATAATCTAAAGGGATGTAATTTTCTGTCTGGACAAGCAAGATTTATTATTCACAGATCACTGTGAAACTGAAGATTCTGAGAATGAAAATAACCACTTTTCTATTAACGTATAGTTACAACATTGGCTTTCAGCACTATTTTCACTGAAAAAAAGTTCTTTCTACTATTGTTATACAGAATTTTGTTGCAAAGGTGCACTTCCATATCAGTGTGAAATATAAAAGAATAAAGTAATGTATCTTTTCCTTTCCCTACATTTTATTTATTTATCCATTTTCTGATTCTTTCAATGGAGAATGATCACTGCAGTTCTGGTGTTAAAAGTATGCAGTTGTGTTCTGTAATATTTTAGAGACAGTTTGGCACTAAAAATGTGAAGATCTGTGCTTTAAATGGAAAAGAAAATCTGTGAGAGAAACAAGATGAAAAAAAAAATCTTAGGGATGAAACTATCAGCTTTAGTGATTTATAAGCAAATAAAGAATGAAAAAAAAAGTAGCACAATAACAGAAAATCATTTTGATGGCATTTTGTCATTATGCATTACTTCATATACAGTCCTTCTCATAGTGTGATTCTGGTTACAGCATCAAAAAGGTCACACCTTGTCACTGTAAAAATATGTTTCCAGACATAAGAGATTTGCAGAGTATGTTGTCATTGCAGTTCTTGGGGCATGTTTTTTCTATGACAGTAAGCAATTCAAAAGCTATTGGAGTCATTAAATGCTCAGAGAAGGGCTTAGTATATCAAGATCCACACAAGCTGGAAAAATGAAATATATCTCCACTTCTGCAGTCCCCCCCTCTCTCTCTCTCACACACACACACACACACACACACACACACACACACACACACACACAACTTTGAGCAAAATCTCGCTGCCTTTGAAAGTTGAACTGACTTTTTTTTTTCAAGATAATAGCCAAACTGCCTCTAAATGCTTGAATCGCCAGTTTTACTGTTCAATACGTAACATCATCGCATCAGGTATCTTGAAAGTTACATCAGCCTGAAGTAGGAATTACACAGAGAGCATGATTGGACAGAAATCAGGAGATGCAGGTTCGACTCCCACTCTAAGGCACTGTAATTTTCAAGTTTCCTCATGTGATCTACTGCACAGTAAAACTGGTGATTCAGGTGTATCCGATTGATTGCTATAATCCTGACCTTGTTCTATATGATTAGGGAACAACGTTTCTTTCATTTCTCTCATTATGCATTTTTGTATCTATTTGCTTCAATAAATGTAATAATGAGTAAAATTATCAACATATTTTCCATTTTTTTCTGATGTACATTTCTTTTCAACTAAGCATCATAGTAGTACACTGGTCTTCAAAACCTAAGGGCGGACACTATTTCTAAAGGTTACAACTACAAAATCAGATGCAACAGCTTGTTGCATTTTGCGAAACTGGGACTTTCAGTAGAAAGCCGGTGCACATGCAAAATGTTGAATCATGCTCGCAATTGTGGAATCACTTAAACGGATAAAAGAGAAAAGGGCATGGGTAGGCAACATGTGTTTGAAGGAAAATCTGAACGTGAAGGCATAAAGATATGAACTTGTAACTTGGTTACGTCTCAAAGATATCAGCTAGATGACTTCACGTGGAGAAAAAATTACAGAAAAACTAGATGAAGGCCACCAAGTGAGTGATATTGCCAGGGCATTTGGAATCTCACATAGGGTGATATCCATTGCACAAGCTTTCTGGCCAGCATTTCAAAACAATGGAATGTATTCCAGATGCATGTTCGGAGGTTGCTCTTGCTCTACTATGATGCATGAAGACAGATTTTTAGTCATAACAGCAAAACGCAATTGCTACACCACGGCTGGTCAGCTTGCAAGGCACCTCCATTCCAGCACAGGTAGTGGATATCCCGATAAACTGTGGCAAGATGTCTGTGACATGTAGGGCAATATGCCCGAAGGCCTGTACGTCTGCGTCCCTCTATCCACAGCTCAACGTAGCACACGTTTTCAGTAGTGTTGTACCCACAGAAATTGGACATGCTACCAATGGCTCAATGTACTCTTCACAGGTGAGAGTCGTTTCAGGCTGTCATCGGATTCTGGACATCAGTTTGATCTGATGTGAAAGGGGTGCTGCGTACCAGTGTGAGAATGTGAAAGGGACAGATAGGGATGGTGCAGGGATCATGGTGTGGGGCGGCATCATGATTAATGGATGCACCGAGCTACAGGTGCTGGAAAATATCCCTGTGGTGGATGAACGATATTGCAACGAAGTTCTTCTACATCATGTTCGATTATTCCGTAGTGCTGTAGGTGAAGATTTTTTGTTCATGGATGACAATGCGACACCTCATGGTACGAGAGCAGTGCAGACACTTCCGGAGACCAAGAATATTCATCACATCAACTAACCAACATGCTCCACAGACATCAACCCCACTGAACATGTCTGGGATGCAATGGGGAGATGCATTGGTGCTCGAAACCCTCCCTCCAGAAAATAAGCAGGGCCTCATCTGTGCTCTGAGGAACAAGTGGACCAATTTTCCTCAGGATCTCCTGGATAACTTGGTGCTCAGCATGCCACGACACTGTGAGAGCTGCATCACAGTTCAGGGTGGACATATTCCATACTGAAATGTCTCTCCGCCTAGTCATCGGTAAGCACAATGCATCCATTCTCCAACTATGACCTTAGGAAATTTATAACTTTTGCATAAACACTGATTACAATGTAATTTGTTCATTGTTTATAAACAATATTTTTGTGACTTTTCATGTTTTCATATGCTGGCAAAACAATTATTTCCCCATTTGGCTGTGATCACATATTGTTTTTCCTATACAGGTAAAAATGTAGCCTGTCTTTAGGTTTTGAGCACCAGTGTATATTTGCATCTATCATGACATTTCAGTATATAGCAGGCAGACACTTCTTTTTTCTGGAGAAGGTGGGACCAAGATAGGCATATGCTTAATCAACATTTCAACACAGTTTCCATTTTCCTGATACTCAGTCTTTCCACTAGATGGATGTGCATTTGGATTTCTTATGGCATTTGTTTTCTAAATATAAATTCAAAATGTGGTGTTTACATTTTGTATAGCTAACCATGTTCAAAATTAAACAAATACAATCACCAACTGCCTTGTGGGAACTAGGCAAAAACTCCCAAGTGAATCAAAATTGTCAAGTGATATGGGCAGAAAATAACATTGGGTTTTCCTGGACAAGGCAGCCCAGCCTCATGGGTAGGGGCAAAATATTTGCCAGAATATGACTTTATAAGAACTCATATGCCACAGCATGGTAAATTAGAACCTTAGTAGAGTTAATCCACAAATATAATTTGATGTATGCTTCTTGAAATTACACAATGAGCAACATTCAGATTAATCGACTAATCAAACCTGCATTATAGTTGAGAGGCATATGTAATTCCGCTGGGTTTTGAATGAAGGGAAGTAATGAATACCGGGAATGAATTGCAAATGAAGCTTATAATCATGTATTACCAGGTGTTTTGTCTGAATTTGTGGCAGAGGGCCTGTGTTACATCATTAATCCAAGATGACCACCGCTACAGTTTATGAATCAGAATTTGATCTGCAACTCCTTTCAGAGTGATCCTATCAAATACTGTATTTTTAAAGACCATTTTTTACCATAAAAACTGAATAAAGAAGGTCCTTAAAATAATTTGATATCTCTAATGGTTTAGAAGTTATATCACTATTATTGTGTTTTCCGGCGTAACTTTTTGTTTGCAGTTCGTTTTTCATTATTTCTAACATTTTTTCCTTCTATTTCGTTACCGGTTCAGGTAATTGTCAGTATTCTGTGAAGAGAATTTGAAAATTATTTAAGAGCAGTTGAAGCATAAAAATTGATTCGCTCTTCCAGTAAAATCCATTTTTTCAAAATGTCCATACCTCCAGATATTGACAGTTACTTAAAAGTAGAACTTACACCATCAGCCAAAAAATGGGAACAGATAACAGACTTTTCCTGGTGTACCTTATGTCAACAAAGAAAGAAATCTCTCCTGGTTAATCCAAAATGTTATGAAAAGACTTTAGAGTGTATTAAGAAGAGCTGAGTGGAACAATAACAAATACTTAAACATAAGTCTTTGATTAGGTAGCTTAACACCTAAAAAACTGAAAAATGGGAAAACATCATGGCATTCGGAATGCTACAAGCAATGCACTTATAAGGCAAAGATGGATCGAAGCAAAAGATTGTATGAAGAGTAGTTATGTGAGTCAAAGCCATCTATCTCTAGACATGAAGAAGAGGAGGAAGTGGAACGAAACCTACAAAGATCAAAAATACCTATGTACGACAGAAATAAATGCTTCTTTTCCAATAAAAAGGGGGAGGGGGCGAGAAAAAATCAATTATATTTGACAGCAAGTGATTCAGCAGGCATCAGTTTGAAGAGCGCAGTAGAACTGTCTAACAATGAAACACTGAAGATTCATCTTAGGGATTGTACAGATGCTGGAGACCCTCATGCAAGGGAAACTGCATATCACAAGCTATGTTGGAACACACATGTAGTGAATGTCTTACAACGCAAGACTACACTAAGCGGAAAGATGCCGCCAAATTCACTGTCTTACAAAGCAACAAATGTTGAATTTGTATCTTCAATCAGTGATTTTCTCCTTTAAGGCAATGCAACAACAATGAGGGAAATTGAGAAGCTTTAAAGGAAAATTGCAGCTAACAATGATTTAGGAGAAGGACAGATGAAAACAAAACAAATCAAAAGTTTCATAGAAGAGCTTAGAAAGTATTGACATTATTTTTACAGTAGTAATCCCAAAAGGGTAAATGAACCACAGGTCTCACTGAAAGTAACAGCACTATCTCATGCAGAAGAATTTGAGGATATCAAGAGAAATCTGAGAACCCTTCTTGAAGCAGCTACGATTTTACGGAGAGCCATACTAACCTGTGAAAAATGGAAATTCACTGGAAGTTTTGAAGAAGCGAATTTGGCAGATGTTGTTCCAAAGGAAGTTGTTCTTTTTTTATAAGTGGTGTTGTCAATGACAGATGGATATTAAAAGTAATTCAGAAAAGCAACATACCACTGTAATGAACAGGGCTCTTAAATTGTCACAGATGCTTATCACTGAGTGGCCACTTTCAGTTTCAGTTTTAAGCAAATAAGCTATGGCTGAACGCTGTTGCCACCAGAGGGTGAGGCTAGTATAAAAAGGGAAAGCTTAGTGCTTTTGACAGTAGTAGTGATTTTTGGGTGAAGAGATGGGTAAAAAATACGATTTGACGGACTTTCAACGTGGGATGATTGTAGGAGCTCGGAGCCATGGAGCAAGTATCACCGAAACCGCCGCATTCGTGAAATGTTCCAGAACAGCTGTTGTTAAAGTGTTTAAAGACTGGACTGTCAGCCAAAAAACTGGGTCTCTACGTACAATATGTGGTCGTCATCGACTAGTGACTGCTCGGGCACAACGGAGAGTGTCCAGACTGTTAACAGACAACAAAAGGGGCAACAAGGCAGCAAATTACAGACCATCTTAATCAAGGAACCCCACAAATGATTTCTGCATGCACTGTTCGCCGTACACTGCATCGGATGGGATATGGCAGCCGAAGGACTGTTCGAACACCTTTGCTGTCTGCAGTTAACAAGAGAAAATGTCTCCAGTTCGCACAGTAGCACAAGGATTGGACAGTCAATAATTGGAAACAAATTATGTGGTCCGATAAATCACGTTTTCAGTTGCCCCATGCCGATGGCAGAGTGAGAATTTGGCGGAAACAGCACGAAAGCATGGACCCCAAATGCATTGCTACAACCCTTCAAGCTGGTGGAGGCAACGTTATGGTTTGGGGAATGTTTTTCTGGCATGATTTGGGCCCTTTAATTTGTGGTTATCAATGTCTGACTGGCACATCATATCTAAACATTATTGTGGACCAAGTGCATTCTGTCATGTGGATGGTTTATCCCAATGGCGATGGCTACTTTCAACAAGATAATGCGTCCTGCCATAGTGTTTGTATTGTGCAAGATTGGTTTCAGGAACATGCCGGTGAGTTTACTTTGCTTAGGTGGCCCCCACAATCTCCAGATCTCAACCCCATTGAGAATTTGTGGGATGAAGTTGAACAAGCCATCAGACAGCTGGATCCACAACCCTGCATATTCACACTCCTGGAAAGTGCTATTCACCAAGCATGGTCTCAGATTCCACAAACCACCTATCAACATCTCGTGGAGTCCATGTCATGAAGAATCGACGCACTATTAAAGGCAAAAAAATGGCGCAACAAAGTACTGAAGGGGTGGTCATAATAAAGTGGCCACTCAGTGTGTGTGAAATGCTACCACAACGATAAGCTTCCTATGCAAGTACTTCTACCACACGGCATACCAGCAAAATGTCCTTGCAACTGACAGTGGCCTCACAATACACACAGCTACAAGCAGCAAATTCATCATTCAATTTCTGCACAACACAGGAGCTTCTATAGATTATGCTAGAATCCTTCAGTTTAAGACACAGATAGCCACAGAAGTAATAAAATGCATGGATGAGTGTGGAGGATCTTATGTTCCCTTAGAGTTGGTCAGAGGCAGATTTGTATATTGTGCTGCTGACAACATTGACTTCCTCGAGGATACTTCGTATGGTAAAGGAATTCTGCAGGGTACAATTATGGTGGTCTATCAGGAGAAGGACGAGTCAGTTGTCCTAAGCCCAATTAAAATATCAGGAACATCATCACTTCGATCACTGTAGAAGATTCCTCAGCCCCCGTCTGAGGTCATGTTTTGCAACATTTTCAAAGACCACAGAATTTTGTAAGCAGTCAAATCACTGACACAACTTAGATGGTGCAATGATTTTACCTGCAAAAAAAGCAAGCTTATGAAGATACTGGAAGAGGAACAATGTACCAAGGTTTCTAACAACATGATGTCAGGAGGTACTCGGTGTGCCGGCGGTTAAATCTTGGTACACCCATACTACAGCAGCTTGCGAACAGTCTTGCTGTTTCTGAGATGCATCTACCCTTGGCGCGGTAACCAATGATCTTTTTTAACATCCATCAAATCACTACATCTACCCATTGTGCTCACGTTACACACTATAGCTCATCTGTCCTGGCCAGCTGCTTATATCTCTGTGTGGTTGACCTTGTCACATGCACTCTGTGACACGCCTGGGTGAGTACACAGTGATTCCAGGGATGGCCATATTATTCAACTGTGTAATCAGGGGAAATTTGGAAATCCACTCTTCTGCAATACTCTCCTGTTCTTGGTTACGTTTCTTACCTTTGTATTTCGGATCTATGAGGTTTGCTAGAAAATGTGGTGCAAGAATTGCTTGTTCAAACCTTTTTTAAAATCTAGCAGGATTTCTTCTTGTGGTAAATCCAGCTATATTTAAGCAGCAACTGAAATTGTGACTCTCTCTGAAGAGTGTACGGTGTGCTAGCAACAATGGATAACTGCTTTTCCAGATTCATAGCTTCACGATAAATGCCCATCTTATCCAAGATTTTTTAAATAGATTGATCAAATTCTTCAATATGCTCTTAAGATATTTCTCTGTATTTGTGATAATTGCCCACAAATGTTTTAACACAGCCAGAATGAAAGTTGCACCTTGTTTCGTTAGGTAGTTGTGGCATTAAGCCAGGCTTTTTTTTTTTTAACCATCCGTGTGGTTGATGTAGGCCTACGTTACGAAAATATTTTTGCACTGCCACAATCTGCTAAATAAAACAGTCTTCGGGAAAACATCTTTTTCTAACAAATTCAACAGATGTGCCGAGCATCCATGTGTCATGAGAGTTGGATATCTTTCATTTAAAATTTTCCACATTTTTATCATTTTGTTTTTGCTCTTAGTTACAACAGCAAAAACAGGTTTTCCAAATTTTTCTTCACACTCCTTTATGGCAGCCTCTAATTTAGAAGCACAATATTTTGCTGTTTTCTTTTCTGATCCAGTGTCATCAGCATACAGCAAAAAAACTCTGATCCGGTATGGACACTAATACACTATCTACCAACAAGTAATTGGACACCTGTGATAGCAAAGGAAAACTAAGTTTATTCACCTTCAATAGTTGGTGGAGCCTCCATGACCGGCAATTACAGCTGTGACCCACTGGGGCATACTCTCAACTAGGCGTTGTATGACAGCTAGCGGTATTTTCTTCCACTCGGCTTGGAGAAGACAGGTCAGTTCCTTCACCGATTTTGGATGGTGGGGGCACCCCTTAAGTAGACGCTCCAACTCGTCCCAGAGGTGCTCGATAGGGTTAAGGTTCGGGCTCTGCGCAGGCCAGTCCATTCGATTAAAACCATTGTCACCATACCAAGCCATGATGGACCTCGCAACATGACAGGTGGCATTGTCATCCTGAAAGTAACATGGGTCCACCCCGTAAAACTGCCACAACGTAGGAAGCGCATGGTCATCCAAAATGGTGCAGTAGGTCTCGGCGTTGAGTCTACCAAGAATTGCGACCAAGGGTCATGTGCCATACCAGAAGAAACACCCCCATAGCATAATTCCACCGCCGCCGAACTTCACAGTTGGCACAATACATTCCGGCAGGAGGCGTTTTCCAGGCAGACGCCAAACCCAGACCCTGCCACTCGAACGGTAGAGGGTGAACCTTGATTCGTTGCTCCAGAGAACCTGGTTCCACTGTTCAACGGTCCACTGTCGACGTTCTTTGCACCACGTTAGCCGAGCAGCGCTATTGGACTTGGTTATCAAAGGCTTATGGGCTGCAGCATGTCCATGATAACCGAGCAGATGAGCTTCCTTATGGATGGTATTCATCGAAAGAACACTCCCGGATGCCTGTTGAAACTCTTCATGGATGTGGTCCATCGATTTGGTGCAGTTCTTCCGAATTTCTCTGGCCAGCACCCGTCGGTCTCCAACTCCCAGTTCTGTGGGTCTGCCGGGTCGGGGCACATTCCGACAGTCACCTCTCTTCTTCCAATTGCCAATCACGTGGGCCACTGTTGATTTTGGGTACTTCAACTCGCTGGATATGTCACGTATGGATCGGCCATTTCTGTGATACCCGACGATTACACCTTTCTCGAAATCAGAGAGCTCCGAACTGCGTGGCATCTTGCATGCGACTGGTTGCGTTGTTGTTTCCCACACGATATTTAACGGCGGTGGCCGTGACATGCATCAGGACCACAGATATCGTTGATTGCAGGGGTGTCCAATTACTTGTTGGTAGATAGTCTAGCTTGGACTGGCTCATTCTTCACACTGCACCAACAATCTATGGTGAGAATCAAACCGCCTAATTTTATTTTTCTGAAAGCTGAGATTCGGTTTCTTTTGCAGTAGTATCAAACAGTTTTCCAACAATGGCTTTTGCTGAAGGTGGTTGATGTCTAGGTTTCAGTATTTCAGTCATAATTTTAAACTGATCCAATTCTGCTGTATTGAATGGTATGTTAGCAACATTAAAAAAAAAATAGCCACTGTTTGATTAAGAGATTCCTTTTGCCCTTTTATGCTTTTAAGACAGAATTTACTCATTGATTGCTGCTTCTTTGTTTTTTTCCAACAGTACTTGAAAAAGCCCGATAAAACCCAAAAAAGCCCAATAAAACCCATGTGAGCTGGGTTTTTTCAAACCTTGTTCCTAACTCCCAGCACAACCAGCAAATTTCAGTTAACCAGTCAATTACAGAGTCACCACTATATTTCAACATCTCAGCAGTTATGCCATCAACTCCTGGAGCCTTACCACTTTGAAGAGATTTTAGAACTTTACACACCTTTTCTCTTGAGATCTCTCCTGCGCTTCCATCCTTCACTGCGACATTGTCTGCTTCTGCCTCCAAATCACCTTTGCTTTCTTGATCTAATAACTCACAGAAGTATTCACCCCATCTTCCACTTAATTCATTGGACTCCCATATCATTTTCCCAACCCTATTCTTCACACAACTTACAACTTTGTTCCCCTATTTTTCCTGAATCTCATGTACTTCCAGAAATTCTATCTTTCCAAAAAGCCAATTCATGCCTTTCCACCTTTTCCTTCCTATCTTTTGCCTTACTCTCACGAACCAGCTTAGCTGCTTCACGCTTCTTACAGCGACATTCATAAACAGAAACTCTACTTTGCAACATCCCCAAATATTATCGCTATTTTCATTCACAATGAAGGAAATTTCATTTATGAACATATTTATTACATGGAAAATTAATTCATAATATAACAGCTGATTCACAACTGCCCTTAACTTCTGTTCAACATGCAAGAAATAAACCCTCGTCCAGAGTGCCTGTGTCTATCCGCTGAGTCCATCTACTAAAGCATGGCTGGTTAAATATAAGTTGATGTTAAAAGTATATTAATAACATTTAAGTTCTTACCCTTTATCTTGGTGCACCAAGTCCTTGGTTCGCTGGACCTTCAACGAATTATTGTTTTTACACCATCAGTTTCCGCCTTGTCAATATCTATATCGTGAGATATAGATATGGACAAGGATATCTATATCTGATGATATCGCCTTGAAGTGTGAATATAGATATATTAACAAGTTGATATCTATATCTATATAGATATTGTGTTGTTGATATCTATATTCATACTTCCTCAGCTATTTGCTATCAGCTTCATTGTTGCTACACATTTGTAGTTCTTTTGTCAGATATACACAATTCAGAAGATGTGCAGTAGCACAATTCAATCGGAATATCCAATGTAGAACGACTTTTGTTCCCTAACTTTTCATCAAACATTTAAAATATATGATAAGTTAAAAGAATTTTAAGATGAAATATAAAATAACGTTAAACCTCTTTCAACACCTCAGAAAACCTCAGAATACAAAAGATTCACAAACAGACCAACCTTTCTCCAAATGTTAAAAATCTCTGATGAGTTTAAAGAATTTTAAGATGAAAATATATGGTACCTTCCAACCTGTATCGACACCTCATATATGCATATATAAAACCAATAAAATTGTTTAGCATTTCTTTAGGAATGAATAAAAATTTTATTTTAGTCAAAGTGCTTACATCAAACCAATAATGTCAATCCCATATTTGTACTGATCTAATTTGTTTTATTGCAATTATTGCATTGATCTCAAGAATTCCCCAGATGACTTCCAAAAAGGCGGAATTCTGCCTTTTGGCAGAACTCTTTCACCCCTACTCTAAAGAATCAAAAAACACCAAGGTGCATGATGTTCATATCATATGACATATAGACAACAATGTGTGGTCTTCCTACAAAGAAAGTAGGGTAATTGTACGCTTATCATATAATATACTCTTGTGTTTACCAAAATAAGTATCAAACGAGAAATGAATCTGCCATAACACTTTATTAATAAAGTTAATTTTTAATGAACCATAAATCTTGAAAAAACACTACCACAATTATGTAAAAACACTTTCTACTCCATGCATAAGGTTTTAAAATATGCAGAAGCATACTTTTCCAAATTTTTACATTACTAAATCAAACTGTGAGAAAAACATTGATCACAGTTAAGTAGATCAAGCATACCAAAGTAAACTGAGTAAAACCACAAATGCAAATGAAGTACTTAACGTTCGTTCCAGAATTTCTTTCTAATAAAAAAAAAAAAAACAGAGAGACAGAGAAGTAAGAAAGATTCAATCCTCTTTCCTTTATGCTGAGATGTTCTATCAGAAGACATATTTATATAGTCAATATTCCTTATGTCCTGCCTTCAGTACTTCACAAAATCAAGCTGAAAATGGTGAGCAAAACAAGAAATTTTAATATATTGTCAGAGAACAAATACTCGTGGTTTAATATACTGTTTCACACGTTAATATTGGTTTTAATCGTCAAAAATCAAAGTTGTACTTCATCATTTCCAGAAATAATTTTTGATAAACATAAGTTTGATGTTATTATTTACTGTCCTTTGGTAATAGGCCTAACAGTTATGGTTCTCGATGTCATTGAGGTTAAGTGTTTCTTTTTAGCCAATGAACAGTTAATGGTTACCTTGATGAAATCCAGGAATGTGAAGCACAGCATCGTCTACTTAAAATGAAATCCAGGAATGTGAAGCACGGCATCGTCTTCTTGAAACAGTAAATTAAACCACGAGTATTTATACATACATACATATCACTAAGCTGTTCTCTGAGATTCAGAGGTTAGCTCCAAAAAGAAATACAAACTTCCCGATATTTTTACTTATCGTTGTCATATCAAACTTCGCCATTTACAGCGATCTTGACATACAACTCGTGCTTCACTGATATCCATTACACGCCTTACACAAGATCTTTTATACTTCATACTCATAATCTTTTTCTCATGCAGACACTCCTGAATCTGATCCACCCATGTCTTCCTTGGCCTTCCTCTGCCCTTCCTTCCTGCCACATGGGTTGAAAATATTTTCTTAGTAAGCATTTCATCACTCATTCTTTCAACATGGCCAAACCACCAAAGCATATTGGTCTCCACCTTGCTAACAACATTTTGCTTTACATCATACAACTGCAATACATCTTCATTCCTCACACAATCAGATCGTGTCTTGCCACAAACCCCACATAAGTAACACATTTCTCCAGCACACAAACAACTCCTATGCTTCTTCTGCAGTACCCAGGTTTTACTGCCATACATCAGAGTAGGAACAATTACTGTTTCATACACAGCCATGCGGGACTCTCTAGAGAACCCATCATTCCTGTGAAAACCTTCCAGAGCAGCTATGACTTTCAAAGAAGAATTCAATCGCCTACTGATTTCACCATCCAACTTGTTCTCTCTGTCAAACATGCTTCCTAAACACACAAACTCACTCACCTGGTCAATCACTGTGTCGTATATACTTACATTACATTCAGTGCTACCCATTCCTCTCTCAAACACCATAACTTTGGTTTCCCCTTATTTATACTCAGTTTGAAATTCATGCAAACTTCGTACATCCGAGACAACATAATCTGCAAATTTATTTTGCTCTCTGCCAACAGGACAGTGTCATCAGCATACAGCAATCTGCACACATGGATATCACCAAGACATAAACCACTATTATCTATTTTGGCCTCACGCATGCATGCGTCCATAAAAATATTAAACAGCCATGGTGACATTACACAACCTTGTCTAACTCCTGCACCAATGGAAAACCCTTTTGATAAAACACCATTCACTCGTACACAAGCTCTACTACCAGCATACATGGCTTTTACACTATTAAGTAGATTCCCAGTAACACCATATTCATTCAATACCTTCCACAAAAGTGCCCTATTCACTCGGTCGTAAGCTTTCTCTAAATATATGAAGGCAGTAAAAACTTTCTTCCCAACAGCCAGATACTTTTCAATCATCATGCGTAATGCAAAAATCTGGTTAGTGCAGCCTTTACCAGGCATAAAACCACTCTGAACATCCCACACTTTCAATGATGTAAGACCCCGTACTTTTTCAATAACAACCTTTCCAAACACTTTCTCTGGCACACTCAGTAGGCTAATACCACGATAATTCTTGCATTCATTCTGATCACCTTTTCCCTTATACAAAGGAACAATAATAGCATCCTTCCAATCCCAAGGGACCATTCCTAACTCCCAGCACAACTGGCAAATTTCAGTTAACCAGTCAATTATAGTCACCACCATACTTCAACATCTCTGCAGTTATGCCATCAACTCCTGGAGCCTTACCATTCTGAAGAGATTTTAGAGCTTTACACACTTCTTCTCTTGAGATCCCTCCTGTGCTTTCATCCCTCATTGTGACATCATCTGCATCTGTCTCAGAATCATTTTTGCTCTCCTGATCTAATAACTCACAGAAGTATTCACCCCATCTTTCACTTAACTCATTGGGCTCCCATATCATTTCCCCGATCTCATTCTTCACACAACTTACAACTCTGTTTCCCCTATTTTTCCTGAGTCTCATGTACTTCCAGAAGGACTTTCTATCTTTCCAAAAAGCCAGTTCATGCCTTTCCACTTTCTCCTTCCTATCTTTTGCCTTACTGTGGCAAACCAGCTTAGCAGCTTCACTCTTCTTACAGTGATATTCATCCACAGAGACGAGTATTTATACCCTGACAATATATTAAAACGTTATGATAACCACGTAATCCAACAACGCCATTGAGTCATTAATAACTACGGACTAAAACAAGAAATGTTACTAGTGGGTTTCTGCCAGATCATCAGATGTAACTTTATCATATATTCAGATTATTTTATAGGATGATGAGCTCTGAGAACTCAATGTTTTCAGAGCTCACCATTCTACAAAATAATCAGTAGTCACTGTCCTACATAAAAAAAGTCCAAGAACTCCCTGTTCTAAGACAACTTGTGAGTAAAATAGTCCACTGAAAACAGAAATTATTCTGAAGATTTCTTTTAAATATAAAATATCATATTTAGAGAAGGTTCAAAACCCAATGTCTTTACTTGTGTTCACAATCAAGGGTCATATCTGCATTCATACTCCAACATTCAAGAACTGTTATCTGAGGAGAAGTCATAAATAAGTCACCAACAGTTATTTAAAAAAATACTAAGTGAGATACGAACTTAAAAAACATTTATTATTACCTTGACATTTGCCATTATTTCTCAACATAATTTTTACCAATACTGAAACACTTATCCAATCACTTTATCAGTGCGTCAAAACCTGCAGCACCGAAATCTGAACCGCGTTCATACTTCACTTTCAACCTCTTTGCCATCTGCGAAACATTTGTCACCAAGGTGAGTTTTTAGTGGATCAAATAGGTGAAAATTGCTCGGGGCTAAGTCCGGGCTGTAAGGCGGATGCTCAAGAAATTTCCAGCTCAGTTCAAGTTTCTTCTGGGTTAATCAAGAAGTATGAGGTCGTTATGAACAGTACTCCTCTAGTCAGTAGGCCACCAGGTCGTTTTTTTAATTGCATCCCAAAGGATCAACAGAATTTCACAGTATGACACAACATCCACATTCTCGCCTTGTTTCTGGAAACAGGCAAACTGCACTCCTTGAGAATCCCAAAACACTGTAAGCGAAACCTCCCCTAATAATGGCACAATTCAGAATTTCTTGGTTTAAGGTGATGAGGGATGTTCCCATTTCATTGAAGCCTGCTTTGATTAGGGTAAGTGATGATGCACCCATGATTCGTCCCCAGTAATAATCCAGTGAAGCATGTCTTTTCTTTCACATGCATACCAAGAGAGATGTTGCAAGAACAAGCCCATGCAGTTAATTTTGTCTTCCTGGGTCAGGGCACCCCCTGTGTGCAAACTTTCCGCAAGTTCAAATGATCATGCATTATGCAGTAGGCTAAAACCATGAGAATATCCTATTGCAGTTGCTAAAATATCATGAATGATGAATATTCCACAAGTTCAAATGATCATGCATTATGCAGTAGGCTAAACCATGAGAATACCCTATTGCAGTTGCTACACTGTCTATTGTTACTTGCCTATCAGCTGAAATTATCTTCTCCACCCTCATTACAGTTGCTCCTGTAGCAATCTGAGCAGGGTGACCAAGTTGGTCTTCATCAGCAACCTTCGAGCGTTCTCGAGATAATTTATTGACCCCGTTGTGTACCGCTTTATACGACAAACATTTCTCCCCATAAGCAGGAAACATCTCCGTATGTATATCCTTTACAGAAAGCCCTTTTGCCCAGAGAAAACGCACAATAGCACGCAACATTTCAGTCATACACTCCTCGAGCAGGGTTGCTGTTATCTGAGCTGGGAATGCACATGTGATACCTAGCATCTGCTATGCTGAACTACAAGCAAGTTGGATTGTGCTGTCACTTAATGGCACCTTTAGAAACTAATAACTACCATTATACACGATTCATACTCTGTCGTGCAAAGTAAATTCAAGGACTTTTTAAAACATAAAGATCATATGTGTGTGCTGTTGGTCAGTCAGTAGGTAGGTATTTTAGCAAATTCAAACCATTAAACTTAGCTGGGACAGGCACAAATTCAATGACCTGCCTGTTTCCCCCTGTTGGTTTATTTTATTAACTTTGAACTGCCTCTCTGTTTTGGCATTTCTCAAAATTATTTTATTTTGTGGAATATTTTGAAAGGGTACATTGTTTTTGTATTCATCCTCCGGCAAGAATACGTCCCCAACCCCAGCCAATAGGAGCCCATCATGATTTGCGAATACATCATTCCACTTATTTTACTCCCATGGCTGATGTTTTACTCTCTAGCAATGCCATAGCCAAGGTACCAGGTGTCCATGCAGTCTGCTGAGTTGAATGCAACTTCTGCACTATTTGATTAGCTTGGTGTTTTTATTGGAACTACACAGAAATACCTTATACAACTTTTTTGCACAAACAATTATTTTACACATGCTCTTTCATATCATTACTTAAAAAACAAATTTTTCAAGTACTATTTATGGAGTCAAACCTTTTCAAGTATTTTCGAGGACTTGAAAATTATTATTATTATTATTATTTTTTATTGGAGGCTTAACGACCACCGTGAGCAACTCAATGGGATATAAGCAGTCGCCCGTCCCTAATTCAGGGTCACTGGTTCCAGGGAAGGGAGAGAGCCAGTGCCGTAAGACAAACACAACATCCGTGCCTCACCAGGATTCGAACCCGGACCCCTTACGGACGAATGATCAGAGGCCATCGCTTAGACCACTGCGCCACCGGGGCGGCCTTGAAAATTAACTCTCTTTTTTTTTTCAAGGACTTTTCAAGGTTTTCTAGGAGTGCATGAACTACATAATCAGCTATCCCATAATTGTTTGTGACTTATTTACTGACTTCCCCCTTGTATACTACACCTTGAAGAACACAAAGAGGCCAGAATCATGTGCTTCCAATAAAATTCAGAATGAAGAGTGGATTGTATCTTTCTTTCTTCCTTTTTTAGAACATAGATGTACAAAATAAAAATAAAACAAATAAACTCAGTTACCATTATGTAATTGTGAGCTCTCTGGTAAAGATCCAAACATCCCTGAGATTCAGAAAATAAACATATTCCAATGCAATTAGACGGATGAAGGCGGCACACTAAAAAATGGCAGCAGGCATTTATTACTTCAGAAAGTTGAAGCAAACTTGCTGTCGACAAGAGTGTTTCAACGGTTTCCTCGTGAAGTTCAATTTCACCTGGTTTACAGATATTCATTAAAAAAAAAAAGAATTAAGTGCATTCATTATATGTAAACAAACAGTGTATATCTAAATTGAAATATAAATTTACTAAAGTATTTTAATGGCTTGTTACATGAAAATGAGACTATACAGTGTACTTCCCTCGGAAGATAGGAAGCACTGAGAAAGTTAAGAGAAAGATGTCAAACAGGGAGAAATAGATATTGACAAAGTGATTTAAGATATCTAAGACTGGCCACATAAGCTGTTAAGAGAATATATCAAAATCAACTTAAAGGTTTTATTTATATACATTAGTGTTTCCCAAATAGTGTCCTGCAGAATTCTAGGATCCTATGAAGTGCAAGTAGGGGATGCACAAGAAAATTATACTGTAGTAGCATTTTAAGATTTCACCATTGTGATACATTTCAAGCAATTTTGAACTTTTAAGATATCCTTCATGACCATCAAGTATTTCATAATGAGATACATAACAAAAGTAAATCTGCCACTGCAAGGAAAGAACACAAAATGTTTTTAATTTGAAAGATAAAATTTCATCATTATCATGAAAGCTATTATTTTAGACATCAGCTGTAAGATAAAATAATATTTGAACTGTTTCTTAATTACTTAACTGCCATGTCCCAAAAAAAAAAAAAAAAACGCAGCCATAACAACACAGTAACAAAATGCCCACCTGAGACTGTCTCAGGCAAGACCCCTTTCGCATTTTCCTGACTGCCACTCCTGAGAGGATCTCAGGAAGGGAATGCTTTTCGTGTCCGACAGTAGATGGCAGCAAAAGTACTCACTGAAATAGGTGTTCTTGTCGACGTGAAAAGTACCACATTTTGAAAAGTAGTTTAGAAATGGCGTCAGCGCATGATGTGTCGATGTGTCTGTGCGAGGAAAATGTCCTCAAGATCAGGGTGCAATATTTCCGGTCTCGCCAACCATTGAAAAGTGAAAATTTGTCATTGGCAAGTAACACTTTTCTCATTGAATTACTGTAATTTCCTTGTTAACAGCTGCGGCTGTTATGGCGTTTATTTTTTTTTTATTTTTTTTCAAATATGCAGCACTACTGCTATGCTGAATTTGTTTTCTGCATTTACTTTTTTTTTTTCTCTGAAACTTTCACACAGATGATAAGTAAACCTTTTCAAAGCATTTTTTTTTCTCTTCCATAAACTGCTGGGTTCTCGGTGCTCTCCTATTGCTTGTTTGGAGGCTCTAAAGATCACTCTGCAGGCTTGTTTATCTGCCACTGCTATGAAGGGAACTGACTCACACAAACGAACCTTGACCAGCAGGAGGTGTGTGTGTGGTAATCCCATCAAGAGAGGAAGGCAGGCCAGCTGGAGGCCACAGCCCAAACACCTACCAACAGCAGAGGCAATTTCTTAAAGAAAGAAAAGCAAAAAATAAACCAGCTTCCCTCAGATTTATGACACCTGCAATTGAACTACTAGAACGAAATTCTAATATTCTAAACAGTGCGCCAAAACACAAAACACAGGGTCTTGAGGGCTGCATTTTGTAAAAAAAGTAAAAAGAAAAAAAATATATTATGCTTTTGTTATTGGTTTGTCGGTCCCTTGGTCTGTCTAAAAAAAGTAAAAAAAAATATATGTTGTAAAAAAAGTAAAAAAAAAAATATATTTTGAATAAAGCTCATATTGAGAAATGGCTTCCTAGTTTAATTGAATTAATAATCTAAAGCAACTTATGGGAATTTACTAGGAAATGTTTTCATTTATAGCAAATTTTCGGAGAAAACTCTTCTCCTTCTTCAGGCTCTCTAGTTGTTGTCACTTTTTGCTTGTCACTATCATGGTTACGGTTTACCTTGACGGTTACGGTTAACCTTGACGGTTTAGGTTATTTTTCACCAAATCCTGCCAGATGTTAGGCAGGGAAAATCCTTTGCAGTCATTGATGATGGAATTTTGTTTTTTCTCAATCTCTATTCCTTCTTTCAGTTTTCTTTTTGGAAATTGCTTTGGAAATTGATTACTTTAAGGGAATTCCAATCCATGCTGTGCCCAGTTTCTCTAACATGCCTATCTAATCCAGTCTTGTTGGAGCAATTTTTTATAGCTGCTTTATGCTCAGCTATACGAGTTTCTAGTCTGCGACCTGTTTCACCTATGTAAGATAGTCCACAACTACAATTTACTTCATAAACTACTCCTTGCATTTTTAAAATATCTTCTTCTCTTTGAACTATTTTAGGGAAAAAATTTTTAACTTTGTTCTCTAAACTTGGAGCTAGCCTAATATTGTATTTTTTACTAATTCTCTTTAAAGCCTCAAAACCTTTGTGATAAGAAATTTTTCTAGTGAATTTTACTTCTTGCTTTTGTGGGTTCTTCTTACCATTAAAATTCAGAAGCTTCTCAATTTCTTCTTTAGGATAGTTATTTTCTGCAAGTATGACTTTAAGCTCTTCTTTATGGGCTTCTTTTTTATCTGCAGTAGAAACTATTTTATTAATTTTTTCTAAAAACTGACTTGCTACATTTTTCTTAATAGAAACTGGATGATACGAATTGAAATCCAGTAGTCTTTTAGTATTCATTGGTTTTTTATACCAACTAGTGAGGAATTTTTCATCTTCATAATAGATAGTAATATCTAAGAAGTTTATTCTTCTTTCTTTTTGAAGTTCAATAGTGAACTTAAGGGAATCATCTAATTCATTGAATGAGTCTAGAATTCTTTCTGGAACAATTAGTAAAAAATACAATATTAGGCTAGCTCCAAGTTTAGAGAACAAAGTTAAAAATTTTTTCCCTAAAATAGTTCAAAGAGAAGAAGATATTTTAAAAATGCAAGGAGTAGTTTATGAAGTAAATTGTAGTTGTGGACTATCTTACATAGGTGAAACAGGTCGCAGACTAGAAACTCGTATAGCTGAGCATAAAGCAGCTATAAAAAATTGCTCCAACAAGACTGGATTAGATAGGCATGTTAGAGAAACTGGGCACAGCATGGATTGGAATTCCCTTAAAGTAATCAATTTCCAAAGCAATTTCCAAAAAAGAAAACTGAAAGAAGGAATAGAGATTGAGAAAAAACAAAATTCCATCATCAATGACTGCAAAGGATTTTCCCTGCCTAACATCTGGCAGGATTTGGTGAAAAATAACCTAAACCGTCAAGGTTAACCGTAACCGTCAAGGTAAACCGTAACCATGATAGTGACAAGCAAAAAGTGACAACAACTAGAGAGCCTGAAGAAGGAGAAGAGTTTTCTCCGAAAATTTGCTATAAATGAAAACATTTCCTAGTAAATTCCCATAAGTTGCTTTAGATTATTAAAAAAATATATATTATGCTTTTGTTATTGGTTTGTCGGTCCCTTGGTCTGTCTGTGGACACAATATCTCTGCCTCTATCAGTCCAATTTGAAAAATTATTTTTGCATTGGGAAGCTTGAAACACGCGAATGATGATCCTTCATTTTGTTTCTTTTTACGATGTACAATTTTATCGCTACAAGGCATAAGTGCAGCTGATATTGAATTCAAAACAAATTTTATTCTATAAATTTGCTTCTAAGCATCCGATTAAAAAAATTCTTTTACCTTTCGATTTCATTTATTTTATGTCGAAGAGTATTTTAGATATAGTTTTCCTTTTACTTTTATGCCCCCTAGTATAGATTTTCCACTAGGGAGCATAAAAGTAAAGTGTGTTTTTCCCGTTATCACTACTCCTAAAACTCCGATTTGAATTTTTTTCTTCAGCAAATACAGCTCCTAATGCAAAATATTTTGCATATAATTTCTAATTTTTGGTACAGGACGGTTTGGCCACCAGGGGCGTAAGTGTTAATTTTTGCTTCTGATGTATTTGCCACCAAATCTGAGCTTCTAAAATCTCGATTGAAAAAATTTGTTTGTGGACGGATGCCACTCACATTGATAAACCTTTTTGGGATATTTTCTTCTTAAAATATTGCATGGTTTTTCCACCAGGGGAGTAGGTGTATATCTTATTTTTGTCAATATTTCTGCTTCTAATGGCCCGATTTGCAGAATTCTTTCTTTATTGGATAGAGTTTCTGGTGCGACATGTTTTTGATATCATTTCAAAATTTTCAAATAATTCATAGACCACCTGCTAGGGGGCGTAAAGTTAAATTGTGTTTCCCCCAATATCTCTGCTTCTAAAACTCTGATTTGAAAAATTCTGCTTTTGATGGGAAATCATTTATTTGCACATAATTTCTAATTTTAGGCAAAAAAAAAAAGAAAATTAAAAACAAAATGGTTTGGCCACCAGGGGGCGTCAGTTTTAATTTCCGCTTCTGATGTATTTGCAGCAAAAACTGAACTTCTAAAGTCTTGACTGATTTTTTTTTTTTTTTTATAGACCAATATTACTCACATTGATAAACTTTTTTGGGTTCTTCTTAAGATAATGGATGGCTTTTCTGCCAGGGAGATTAAATGTACATCTTATTTTTGTCAATATCTCTACTTCTAAGAGTCCAATTTGAAAAATTCCTTCTTTGTTGGATTGCGTTTCCGGTGTGAAATGTTTTTCATATAATTTAAAAATTTTCAAGTGACTCAGACTTAGTAACTCATAGACATATATTTGATAGTCTTACATGGCCTCCAAAATCACAAATTTTAGATTTTGAAAAAGAAGAGATTAAAAAACTCTGAGTACATCAATCCCAATGATTACAAGGAAAAAATGGATGTTCTGTTAGCTGAGGTGGCATCTCTATCATTTGATGAAGAGCTTAAGAAACTAAATGAACATTCTGATAAATTCCCCAATTTGTTGCCCATTGTAACTTTTTGTGCAGTTCTGCCTCCAAGCACAGACAGCATCCTGTGAACGTGGATTCAGCTGCTTTAATCAGATTAAAGTTTTGTACCGGAACTTCTTAAAAACTGATACAATGAATGATCTTATGGTTGCTGTGAATGGGCCAATACTACAGAATTTTAATAAAGTGGATGCCATTGATACGTGGTATTTCAGTGCAGAGAGGCAGATATATACCAAACTTCATTAACGCAGTGGGTAAATACTGTATATTTGATTCAAAACCAGTGGACGTATTTCTCTGTAAAACTGATGCTTCCTTTAATCTTTGCCAGTTACTAATTAATTTATGTCTATCTTTTGAAATTCTTCCCTGAAAGAATATTTCTGGTGAAAACAGTACTTTATTCAAAAATTGACTAAATGTAAATGTCGCTGTTTTCCCACTGCTAAATACAGTATTTTCCGGTATCAGGTTTTGCAATCAAGCTCGGCAATGGGCAAGTCATAGGTATTTTTTATAACAAGTCAATTAGATTTCCATATAGCTACACCACCGACTCGGATAACTCCACTCACTGTCTTTTGCTTTGTTTATACCCAGCTGGTGTGCGCAACAGACATCGTTTATCCTCTTCTTTGGAAATGTTTGCAATGTAAGTCCATTATAAACATTTTGTTGTTAAATATAGACTGCTACAGAAAATGTGTTTAAATGAAATTCCTGCATTGGCAACTGTGTAGGATTCACTGTGTTACACATGCACTGTGCCAAGGTGTGTCCTACACAAGCTGTTTTTGAAGAACAGCATTTACTGCATAAATTATATCTTTTTTTCTTCTTTTTTTTTTTTTAAATGAAAGTATAACTACCTTCATGTGCTCTGTCTGTGCCAAGTTAAGCTACAAAAGAAGGATGCATTACCGAGTTTGATAAAGGGCGATGCATACTTCAGATAACACTGTTAACTACACAAATTATACCCTATTGCATGCTCTTTTTTTCTGGAAGTGCAATAAAAGTATTGCCATCCTTCCTTCATGTGCACTGTTTCAGCTAAATTCACTGCAGATGATGACTTAAGTTCAAGTATAAGCATGTTTTTTGAAGAGGAAAAAGAGGTGACCGTTGCACATGCCTCCTGCAAAAGATAGTGAGTGGAGCTATCAGAGTTCTTTCTGAATTGGTGGAATCCTTAAGAAAAATTGGAAGTGATGCTTATTCTTATGAATCCATGTTTGTATAATTGTGTAAACCAATGCTATCTGTCATCTGGTGGACAAGGCTTCGAAACATTAAGGAATGGCGAGAGGTTTTTTTTTTTTGGCTAGTGCATTTGGTCTCAAAATTTTGCCTCCTGCTCAAGATGACATAGATTCTTCTGATGAGGGGGACAAAGAGTTTGATTATGGATGTAAGTGGTTCAAATGAGACTGATAGTGAATGTAGTAGCAGATCAGAATCAGATAATGATGATTTATTCTGAAAAGTGAGGGACTGGTGTGTAATACCTTCTTCAGGATGGCGAATAGTGCCTGCTAGGTTTCCTTTTACTGGCAGTTTGGGTGTAACTTTTCTTGTACATGAAAATTGTATGCCTGTAGATATATTTAACAAGTTAGTAAAAACATGCAATGCATTGATTATGATACGCTTTCCAACATACCAGAAATTATTACTCAAGTTATGTGGATAATGGCTGGGGAATAAATCTCGCTCTTGTGTCCTGACCTTTGACCCCATTTCGATGATATTCAACAGAACCGGTTCACTATACCTCCGGAACAACATGACAAAGTTTTGTCGCAATCCAAGCATTTTAGGTAAGTTATGATGCACAAGGGCAATGGAATGGATCACACTCCAGTGTCCTAACCTTTGACCCCATTTCGCCTATTTTCAATAGGGTCCGTGCCCAGGTGGTTCCCTACCACATACTAAAATTTCATCGAAATCGAACCATATTTACGCATGTTATGATGCATAAAGGCAATGGAATGGATCCCGCTTTTATGTCCTGACCTTTGACCCCATTTCCAATAGGGTTTGTCCCCATGTGGTTCCTTCCCACATACTAAAATTTCATCGAAATCGAATTATTTTTACGCAAGTTATGACGCATAAGGGCAATGGAATAAATCCCGCTCTTATGCCCTGCCTGACCTTTGACCCCATTTCGCCCATTTTCAATAAGGTTCGTGCCCAGGTGGTTCCCTACCACATACTAAAATTTCATCGAAATCGAACCATGTTTACGCATGTTATGGATCCAGCTCCTATGTCCTGACCTTTGACCCTATTTCACCCATTTTCAATAGGGGTTGTCCCCAGGTGGTTCCCTATCACATACTAGAATTTCATCGAAATCGAACCATATTTACGCATGTTATGACGCATAAAGGCAATGGAATAGATCCAGCTCCTATGTCCTGACCTTTGACCCAATTTCACCCATTTTCAATAGGGATCATCCCCAGGTGGTTCCCTACCACATACTAAAATTTCATCGAAATCAAACAATTTTTACTCAAGTTATGACGCGTAAGAGCAATGGAATGGATCCCGCTCCTATGTCCTGACCTTTGACCATGCTTCGCCCTACGCTTCTTCAACCTACGGTTGGAAAGCGTAAAAAAGGTCTTTGATTCTGAATTCACAGGTATAATAGTCACAGAAACAAATCATTTTGCAGAACAAGAAATAAGAAAGCATCAGACAAACTTGTCTGATTTTTCATGAAGTAAAAAATTGCATTGTACAAATGAAAAAGAAATTAAAGTACTCCTTGGGCAGCTACTTCTGCAGAGCATTGTGACAAAGCCATCACAAGATATGTACTTACCCCAGTTTTTGTCTTCAAATAATGTCTAAAAACCGCTTTATTTTGCTTATAAGATATTTTATATCCTAAGTGACAGATGGGTGTACCTCCTCGGAGTGCTCCGTGGTAACAATGGCACCCACAACAGCAATTAGGGCCTCTGTGAATCTTGGACAGGTGCCAGCTAGTTCTATGTGACACTGGCAAAAAGACCCCAACTCACTGGATTATGTTCCAGAATTTTTAGGTTGAATGACCAACTGGAACCGTCAACTGTGGGCTAATCCCCCGCACTGATGTACTTACCTGATTAAAAAGACAAAAAGAAATGCAAAAACTGACTCAAGTGTGGGATATGGTGGACCTACCACACTTGAGAAGGATGGTCTACCACGGAATCGACCTGGACTTTCTAAACGGCGTATGAGAAAGAGATCTCGGCTGAGTGAGTAAGATTGGTGCATGGAATACTAGAGGTATAAATGGCAAGATGAATGAGATGATTGAAGAAATGAGTAAGTATTAATTGAATGTGTTGTAAGTGAAACCAAAAAGAAGGAAATTAGGATAGAAGAAGTGAATGGAACGGTGAGTGTGTGGTCTGGCGTATTGGATAATGTTAGGGGACAAGCTGGTGTAGGTGTGATTTTAAGTGAAAAGATGAACAACAACTTGATCCATTACAGCTGCATTAGTGGGAGAATTCTTTGGATGCGTCTGAAAGTGAAACTTCAGAGAACAGTAATTGTTGTAGTGTATGCTCCTTGTGACTCGGAACCTTCTGATAGGAAGGAAGATTTCTGGAATGACTAAAAGCTGTTTTGAGCCAGTTCGGTGCTAAAGAGAAAGTTATAATAGAAGGGGATTTCAATGCTACAGCAGGTGTGCAGAATGCAATTTCTGACAATGCTATAGGTAAGTTTAATGATCCTTGAGTGAATGATAATGGTGAAAGATTAATTGAACTCTGCATTGAGAATGGTTTGTGTATATCTAATACATTTTTCAACCACAAGTACATCCACACATATACTTGGGAAAATCGTACTCTTGGTCAATAGAGTGCGATAGATTTTGTTGTCTATGATCAGCGTCTGAAACACTTAGTTGTTAACACTTGTGTGATGAGGGGTGTGGATGTTGGTTCTGATCATTACTTGGTAGTGTCCCGAGTGAAACTGAATGTTGGTTGGAGGAAAAGGAATAGCAAGAGGCCCAGGATGGAAAGAATAAAGGTTGAAAGGCTCCATGAAACTCATCAGCATTATTCCGACGTACTCAGAGAATGACTGAAGGAGCTGAAGGCTAGTGAGAGGGATGTAGAAAAGAAATGGGAATGTTTTAAGAACTGTGTTGCCACTGCTGTTGAAGAGGTCTGTAGCACCACAGTAGTGGGTAAGAATAGAGGTGATGCTTGGTGGAATAGTGAGATTGAAGAGGCAGTAAAGAGAAAGAAAGAAGCCTATTTGGGGATGTTGCAAGGTAGAGTTTCTGTGGATGAATATCGCTGTAAGAAGCGTGAAGCAGTTAAGCTGGTTTGCCAGAGTAAGGCAAAAGATAAGGAGAAGGTGAAAAGGTAAGAATTTTTTTTTTTTTTTTTTTTAAAGGTAGGCAGACTTTTTGGAAGTACATGAGACTCAGCAAAAATAGGGGAAACAAAGTTGTAAGTTGTGTGAAGAATAGGATCGGGCAAATGATATGGGAACCCAATGAGTTAAGTGAAAGATGAGGTGAATACTTCTGTCAGTTATTAGATCAGGAAAGCAAAGATGATTCTGAGGCAGAAGCAGATGATGTCACAGTGAAGGATGGAAGCATAGGAGGGATCTGAAGAGAAGAGGTGTGTAAAGCTCTAAAATCTCTTCAGAATGGCGAGGATCCGGGAGTTGATGGTACAACTGCTGAGATGTTGAAATATGGTAGTGACTCTGTAATTGATTGGTTAACTGAAATTTGCCAGTTGTGCTGGGAGTTGGGAACGGTCCCTCGAGATTGGAAGGATGTCATTGTTCCCTTGTATAAGGGAAAAGGTGATCAGACTGACTGCAAGAACCATCATGGTATTAGCCTACTGAGTGTGCTTGGTCTTACATCAGAGAAAGTTTGGGATGTTCAGAGTGGTTTTATGCCTGGTAAAGGCTGCACTAACCAAATTTTTGCATTACACATGATGATTGAAAAGTATCTGGCTGTTGGTAAGAAAGTTTTTGCTGCCTTCATAGATTTAGAGAAAGCTTAAGATCAAGTAAATAGGATATTTTTGAGGAAGGTTTTAAATGACTATGGTGTTGCTGGGAATCTGCTTAATAGTGTAAAAGACGTATATGCTGGCAGTAGAGCTTGTATACAAGTGAATGGTGTTTTATCAAAATGGTTTTCTATTAACGCTGGAGTCGGACAGGGTTGTGCAATGTTACCATGGCTGTTTAATATACACTGACGTGCAAAAATTAAGGACCAGACGGGTTTTCGAATGTAACGTCGTGCAGAAGTGCTTCACATTGACTCAAATCATACCATAAGATCCCCAAGATGTAAGAATATGGGACAAGTGAGCAAAACCGTCCAAACAAGGAATCCAAAGGATACAAAGGCACTTTATAGAAAAGGTAGCTTCGAGCACAACTGGACAGAAGACAGAAACGTCCATGTGACAGGTGGCTGCCAAGAAAAATTCAGTCTCTAGTAGGGGATATGATCACCCCTGACTGCGCTGCAGGATTTACAATGTCTGTCCATGATGAGGACGAGGTTGTCAAGAAGCTGTTAAGGCATCACGGCCCATTCCTCTTGTAGCACCAATCGCAGCTGCGGAATCGTTGCTGGCGGCTGGGGACGTGTGCCAGGCGTCTCCCGAGAAGGTCCCACACGTGTTCGATTGGATTTAGGTCCGGGGACCTTGCGGGCCAATCCATGCGTTCAATATCTTCACTCTCCAACAGCTCTGTGACAGCCACTGTATGATGAGGTGTAACGTTGTCGTCCATGAAGAGGAACTCAGGACCCACAGCACCTCTAAACAGATGCACGTGAGGCAGGAGAACCTCGGTACAATAGCCGACACCAGTGACTGAAGCTCCTTGGAAGATGTGGAGGTCAGCACTGCTACCAAGCATACCACCTCAAACGAGAACTACGCCACCTCCAAACCGGCCCCTTTCGATGTTGTTGGAGGTATGATTGCGTGTTCCCGCTCTCTCCAGATGTGTATACGTCCAGAATTGCTCGTCAGACTAAATCGGCTCTCATCCGTAAAGAGAACTTGACCCCATTGCTGATGTGTCCAGAAACCGCCTTCTCCGATGAGCAGGCGTTCATGGCACACACTATACTGGTCGTCGTGCAAATAGACCGCCTTTGTGCAGCCTCCTGGCCATGGTAAAACGCGATAATGGATGTCCAGTTGTCTGTTGCATGTGCCTTGCGATTTTTCCCGCTGTCTGCCGCCTGTCTCTTCTCGTCTGTAGGACAATATACCGGTTGTCCGCCACCGTGGTTGCTAGTGGACGACCACTGCTAAACTCTCGGACAGCTGTTGCCGTCGTTTGAAATGCTCTCCAAGCTCGTGAAACGATGCTGTGAGCGATCCCGAACTCCTAGGCTACACTAGTCACACTTCGACCTTCTTCCAACTTCCCAATGACGCAACCTCGGGTAAAGTCATCCAGATGTCGTCTACTGGATTGCCTGTTGGCCATATCACACGGTGGCAGCAAGTCGACATCGTTCAAACCACTGTACACTGTGCAATAGCTTTCACCGAATTGCTGAGCGTACACCGCCCGTGTGCTTTATACCCTTCCGACCCCCCCCCCCCCGTCATGCTGCATATATGCGCATGCCTTACTGTACCGGACCCTAGTCTATCTCCTGAGTGGTCTTTCAGTCCGTTCTGATTGCTTGTTCCGCTGTTATGCTAATTTCTCCTCTTTGTCCTTAATTTTTGCACACCAGTGTATTTATGGATGTGTGCATGTGTGATGCCAAAATAGATAATGCTGGTTTAGGTCTTCGTGATATCCATGTGTGCAGATTGCTGTGTGCTGATGACAGTGTCCTGTTGGCAGAAAGCAAAAGTGAGTTGCAGAGTATGTTGTCCCAGATATACGGCGTTTGCATGAAATTCAAACTGAGTATAAATAAGGGAAAAACCAAAGTTATGGTGTTTGAGAGAGGAATGGGTAGCACTGAACATAATGTAAGACTAAATGGCACAGTGATTGACCAGGTGAATGAGTTTGTGTATTTAGGAAACATGTTTGACAGAGAGAACAAATTGGATGGTGAAATTAGTAGGAGAGTGAATTCTTCATTGAAAGTCATAACGGCTTTGGGAGGTGTTCACAAGAATAATGGGTTCTCAAGAGAGTCCCGCATGGCTGTGTATGAGAGTGTAATTGTTCCTACTCTGATGTATGGCAGTGAAACCTGGGTACTGCAGAAGAAAATAGGAGTCGTTTGTGTGCTGGAGAAATGCGTTACTTACGGGGGAGTTTGTGGCAAGACATGTTCTGATTGTGTGAGGAATGAAGAGGTGCTGCAGTTGTGTAAAGTGAACCAAAAAGTTGTAGCAAGGTGGAGACTAATATGCTTCAGTGGTTTGGCCATATTGGAAGAATGAGTGATGAGATGCTTACTAAGAAAATCTTTTTGGCCCACACGGCAGGAAGGAAAGGCAGAGGAAGGCCAAAAAAGTCATGGGAAGATCAGATTCAGGAGTGTCTAGACGAGAAAAAAATTATGAATATAAAGTATAGAAGGTCTTGTGTACGACGTGTGTGGATGTCAGTGAAACCCGAGTTGTATGTCAAGATAGCTGTAAATGGAGAAGTTTGATACAGTAACAGTAAGTAAAAATTATCTGGTAGTTTATATTGTTTCTTTGTGGAGCCTACGGCTGAATCACAGAGAACAGCTTAGTGATATGTATGTATATGCATGTGAAAATGAAACTGAAAAAAAGAAGAATTTCCCAATCCAGAACTGTGGAAGCTGAATCCAGTCATCAATCATGTGAGGCAAAAGTTCTGAGAGTTTTACAAACCAGAAAGAGGCCTCTCTGTTGATTCCCTAAAGGCAGGTTATCCTGGAAACAGTACATACCAATAAAAAGGGCCATATTCGAGATCAAATTTTTAATGCTTAGTGGCTATATTTGTGACTTTATTATACATGGTCGAATCACATTATTGTGACCACCAGCTAATATCCAGAGAAACCGCAGTGTGCAGTACAGACAACAGCTAGACGAGCTGAGAGTGACTCAATAAGGTGCTGGAAGGTGTTCACAGGTATGCGGAGCCATGCTGACTGCAGTGCATCTGACAGGTGCAGGAGGGTGTGTGGTGGAGGAACCATAGAGCAAAGAACACGATTAAGGTGGTCTCACAGATGCTCAATTGGGTTTAAGCCTGGGGAATTAGGGGAGCAGGGAAGTACTTTGAAGTCTTCATAGCACTCTTCCAACCACTCTCAGACATTTCTAGCAGTATGACATGTCACATTGTCATGCTGGAAGATCCCATCGGCCCCAAGGAAGACAATCAGCATATATGGATGTACGTGGTCTACAAGGATGGATTCATAACGACTTCGGTCCATAGTGCCTTCCGCAGATATGAGTGGATCCAGGGAATGCCACGAAAACATTCCCCAGACCATAACGTTGCCTCCACCAGCTTGTGTTCTTCCAGCAATGGTTGAAGAGTGTTTGTGCTCCGAAGTTTCTTGCCTTATACGCCAATGCCCATCCATTTAATGAAGCAGAAAACATGACTCATCGGAGAAGGCAATCCTTTGCCAATCAGCGGAGGTCCAATTCCGATACTGCCATGCAAATGTAAGTCTTTTCTGCCGATGCACCTTCATCAGCATAGGTGCAGTGACCATCCATCTGCATCAGAGCCCCATACAGAGCAGGGTTTGCTGAATTGTAGTTTTAGACAGACTTCCGGTAGTACCCGGGTTCATTCACCCTGTGAGTTGCTTGCTCCACTGTAGCGTGTCAATCGGCCCTCATGCACCTCCGCAGCCGACATTCATCCCTGACATCAATGGCATGTGATGCTCCGCAGTTTCCACTTCCCTTATTCACAATAGTGCCATTTCTCTAATTACGATACAGTCAGTGAGTTGCTCCACTGTAGCATGTCGATTCGCCCTCACGCACCTCTGCAGCCGACACTCATCCCTCACATCTATGGCATGTGGTGCTCCGCAGTTTGCACCTCCCTTATTCACAATGGTGCCATTTCTTCAATTACGATACACTTTAACCACAGCAGCATGCGAACAGTTCACAAACTGCACTATTTCAGAAATACTGCCATGCTTGAACTTAAAGTCGATAATCATCCCTTTTTGCAAATCTGATAAATTGCTCCTTTTATGCATGACAGCAATGAGGGATATGTTTTCAGAATGCCTACAGCACACCTTATATACTCTCCAAGCCAACTCACAACACGTGCTTTCTTTCACTGGCTATGCGCTGTTGACATCAAACGTAAGAGGTGGTCACAATAATGTGACTCAACTGTGTATATACACTACAGGACATAGTACTGTTTTCAATGAACTGTACACAGAGTATGGACTAGGCACGAAAGTCATGGTGAATGTTTTGAATCACTTTTTGGGCCAAGGCTACTGTAGACAATTATTACATGTCACCAGAGCTTCTTTACTTACTGTTTGCCAAACGAACAGACATCTAGGGCACTCTAAGAAACAACAGAAAGAAGGATCTACTCAAAGATTTTGCAAAAAGACCATTACAGAAAGATGAATTATTGGCTTTTCAAAGAGGTAAGTAACGGCTATGAGGTGGAAGAATAAGAGAGATGTATGCTTGATGAGCACTATTCATGGCACTTCTAAGGTCACTGTACAGAGCAAAAAAAATGAAGACATGGAGAAGCCACAGCCTGTTGACAGCTACATCCTAACTATGGATGGTGTGGACCGATGTGATGAGAAAACCTCCTTACATAACCACAACCCGAAAACGGCAGAAAAAGTATTGGGTAGGATCGAATAAAATGTCCAGCAAAGGACCAGCACACATGGATGGCGAGAACGGAAAAATACACGGCTGGCCACCCAAAATGCAACACCAAGAAGGAAGCATCCTATTGACCTGAAATTCGCAGCATGCGTCGCCTACGAGAGGACATGCAAACGATTAGCATTGCAGGGCATATGTAAATCATGTGCGCCCGGCATGCCACCGAGAAGCACTATAAGAAGGGTGCACAGAAAGCGGGGTGTAAGTAGTGGAAGTGTGTTGTGCTGCCGGACCTGTGCGTGGAAAGCTTCTTGATGCCTCGTCGCAGAATACGGTTCCAACACGTTTCAGAGTTTGACAGAGGATGAATAGTGGCTTATCGCGACAGCGGTTTATCGTACCGAGACATTGGCGCCTGTGTGGGATGACATCCAGCCACAGTGAAACTAATATGGATTTGGTGGGTGCAGGAAGGACGGACGGACCGACGTGAGCGATTGCCACAGCCACAGCACACCACCAAACGAAAGGACCGGCATGTTGTGCGGCAGGCATTGACGGCTCGCACCGCCACATCACGAACGTTAGCGCAGGAATTAGGGTGTGTTGCGCAGAAACCTGTGTCAGCACATACCGTTCGACGTCGTCCGCAGGAGCGAGGACTTGTCGCACGGCGCCCATTGCTCTGATTACCATTGACGCTACACCACCGCCAAGTGCGGCAGCAGTGGGCTATTGAATGCCACACCTGGACTATGGAATGGCACGACATCGTCTTCTCCGACGAATCCCGCTTCTTCCTGCAACACCACGATGGTCGGATCCGCACGTGGCGGCACCACAGCGAGAGACTGCACGACGCCCGCATTATGCATCGCCATACCGGTCCGTCGCCCGGCGGCACGGTTTGGGGCGCAATTGGATACGACACCCGCACCCCTCTGGTACGCATCGCTGGTACACTCAACAGCCACCGCTACACTCAACAGCCACCGCACCATCTCCGACGTTTTGGAGCCTGTAGTCCTCCCTTACCTGCAGGACCCGCCAAGGGCCACGTTTCAACAGGACAATGTGCGCCCACACGTGGCACGCATCGTGCAACAATTCTTCAAGTCCCACCAGGTGTCACCGCCGCCACGGTGCACCTTTTCTTCCGATACGTCACCCATCGAACACGTCTGGTCGCCAATCGGAAACCGAGTGGCCCGGCAAGCACCACCCATGGCTACGCGCGATTAACTGTGGTGACGTGTGGAAGCGGCCTGGACCGACATACGCCAAGCCCACATCCAAAGCCTCTTTCGTTCGATGCCGCGGCCAGCCATGGGGGCCACACAAACTATTGACATCTGCGTGTTCCGCGAGTCGCACGGGCCTGTAAGCTCAATCGTTTCATCTTTGTATCTGTTGTTATGTGTGCAGCAAATCTGGCTTTGCTATCTCGTGTCCTTCTTGGTGCTGCATTTTGGGTGGCCAGCAGTGTAGGACAACTTACCTAGGCAAAATAATTCCCCTCAGCATCCAGCAAGGCCATGATCCCGGAACGAAAAAAGTCTTGTGGCTGGGACTCGAAGAAGTCATCAACTGTGCGTTGAACCTCGTTGTCTGTTGTGAACTGTTTCCCAGTCAGAAAGTGATCGAGGCGACGAAAGAGATGATAGTCTGTCAGAGACAAGTGCGTAGAATAGGCAGGGTGAGGCAGTGCTTCGTAGCCCAAGGCACTTAGTGTCAGCCTTGTTCGTCGTGCGACATGAGGGCGGGCTTTGTTCTGGAGCAGAAGAACACCTTATCTGTTGACCAAAGCTGGTTGTTTCTGAAGCAATTTCCGGTGCATCTGGTATCATTAAGAACAATAACATTCTGCAGTGATGGTTTGGCCTCTTGCCAACAAACTCCGACGAATTAGCTCGGCTGTGGACTACCAGAAAAGGAACATCATCTTCTTGGTGTGTAGGTGTGGTTTAGGATACCGTCCATCAGGCTGTGGTTTGCTTAACCATTGTGCAGATCATTTCCGATTATCATAAAGGACTCACTTCTCATCGCAGGTGACGATTCAATGCAGTACAGGCTCCTCTTTATTCCTGGCAAGCAGTGACATGTAGACTTCCAAACGCCTACTCTTGTTGGCAGTTGTCAACTCATGTGGCAGCCACATGTTCAGCTTTTTGACCTTACCCAGCACAGCCTGACGCCGAACAACTGTCATTTGGTGGATACCTACCTCTGCAGCTATCTCTAGACAAGTTTTTTGGGGGTCCGCTTCAACCACATGTAACAGAACATCATCAGAAACAGTAACAGGTTGGTGACCACATGCTGCGTTTTGCAAGTCCGTATGTCTACTTCGAAACGTCACAAACCATTGCCGAATGGTTCGTTGGTTGGTTGTGTTCTTCCCAAACGCTTTGTTAATGTTTCGAGCGCCAATTCCTGCAGAATGGCCCAGTTTAAATTCATACAGGAAGACGACTCTCAAATCCGTGTCTGCATGTTTCCTTTGCAAGCCACGTTACATCCAAACAAACCATGCCTGAACCTTGTTTTTCACACACGTGCTAGCTAGTTATAGTAACTCTGTGACGAAATACCCGCAACACCTGTTGCTGGTTCCATTCCACTGTGGTGGGGGGCCATCTCAACTGCTCGTTCGTGCCGGACATTTCATTGCATCAACCCAATATTATAAGAAGATATTTTCTCACTTGATTTACAAAGTTCTTCAGAACTCTTTTCTGCTCTATAGAAACATACTTGGGCAAGGGCATCACATTTTTTGAATTTCAAATATACAGTTTGTGGAACACCTTTTTCATAAGTATGACTACCAGATTTACAGGATGAACAAGACAGGAAGACAATCTAACACATAGCCCTGCCCATTTTACTGAATGCTCCTTTCCTTGCCTAATTTCTCCTACCCCTCTCAAGAAAGATCCTACAAGACAGTGCAAAGTGCATTGTTCAAAAACAACAACAAAAAAAAAAAAAAAAAAAAAGACACAGGCAAAAAGAAGAGAAAGGAGACACAAATCTGGTGTGAAGACTATGGAGTTGGTTTAGGCTTAGAACCATGTTTTAAAACACTCGGTCAAGTCACCTTATTGTGATCACCAGCTAATATCCAGAGTAACCACCGTGTGCAGTGTGGACAGCAGCTAGACAGGCTGGGAGTGACTCAATAAGGTGCTGGAAGGTGTTCACAGGTATGAGGAACCATGATGACTGTAGTGCATCTGACAGCTACTGGAGGGTGTATGGTGGAGGATCCATCGAGCGAACAACACGATCGAGATGGTCCTACAGATGTTCAACTGGGTTTAAGTCTGGGGAATTAAGGGACCAGGGAAGTACTTTGAAGTCTTCATCGTGCTCTTCTAACCACTCTCGAACATTTCTAGCTGTGTGAAACGTCACATTGTTGTGCTGGAAGATTCCATCCACCACAGGGACGACAATCAGCATGTATGGGTGTACGTGGTCTGGAAGGATGGATTCATAATGAATTCGGTCCATAGTGCCTACCACAGGTATGAGTGGACCCAGAGAATGCTATGAAAACATTCCCCAGACCATAATGCTGCCCCCACAAGCTTGTGTTCTGCCAGTAATGGTTGAAGAGTGTTTGTTCTATGATGTTTCTTGCCTTATACGCCAAAGTCCATCCATCAATGAAGCAAAAAACGTGACTCATCAGAGAAGGCAATCCTTTGCCAATCAGCGGAGGTCCAATTCCGGTACTGCCGCGCAAATGTAAGCCTTTTCTGCCGATGCATCTTCGTTAGCATGAGTACAGTGACTATCCGACTGCATCAAAGCCCCATACGAAGCAGAGTTAGCTGAACTGTCTTTTTAGACAGACTTCCGGTAGCCCCCTGGTTCATTTGGTCAGTGGCTTGCTCAACTGTAGCGTGTCAACCAGCCCTCACGCACCTTCGCAGCTGACATTCATCTCTCACATCAATGCATACATGAGACTAACCAAGGAACAAAAAAGCTGAACTTTTTAACTAGGTGAAAAATCAAAACATGTGACGAGAAATGTGTATATAACACAGCATGAGCAAGATGGAGTTGTTCACTCTAATTTATGTAGATATTTAGAGCACACCAATTTTTTTAAATTTTTTTGTACTTGTTAGAACATCAGCTCGATTTTCCTCTTTTGTTGCTTTCTTCTCAGCAAGTTCCATGGACATACAGTAATTGTCTTTTGTTGACTCAGCAGCTGCACTGCAATCTTTGCTTAATTCACCTCTCTTCCCATTTCTTCATCACTTTTCTTATTGTTATTCTTTTCCTTTTATTCCCTCAGATGACAATAATTTAGCCATCATGCTGAAAGAACTTTCAGCCTGAGGACCATGAATGCATGATATCAAAGCTTTCACTACTTTAAATAAATGGTGTAACCTACAAAATATGAATACTTTTTAACACCATGTATCGATTCTAACAAATTTTGAAACTTCGTCACTTCCGTTTTTGGGAAATTGTCCCTCCCTTATCAAGCTTAAGTACAAACATTCATGGGGGAAAGTAACATTTAAAAACAATACTGGATATTGAGAACATAGCGGGAAGAAAGAAAAAATATGATTACGGGAAGTAATCTTCACTTCGACCAACTTCTGTTTTCGGAAACTTTTTCCTCCATTTTTAAGCTGAAATGCCGCATTTTTGGAATACAACCAAATGTAAGAAAAATACTAGGCAGAAGGAACTGAAAAAAAAAAAAGATTACGGGAGAAATCTTCGCTCCGCCTAACTTCCATTTTTAAAAGTTTCGATGGGCGGAATTCCGTCTTCAAACGGATAACCCCTCCCCAACCCCAAAGAAATTGTCGTTCAGTTGTGCATTGATCACAAAAATACCCAAAATGATAACGAAAATGGCGGAATTCCTCGAATTCAAAAGAAGAAACTCATCTCTGAAAACACTGTAGGGAAATCTTCGCACTGTCCTTAACTTCCGTTTTCGGAAATCGTTGCCCACAATTTCATGATGAAATACAAACATTTATGCGCTAAAATGATATTTAACAATACTAGACACAGGCAACATCATAAGTAAAAAGAAATTACGATTACGGGAAAAGTCTTCACTGCGTTTAAGTTCCATTTTCGCAAGTTTCGAAAAACGAGATACAGTCCTCAAACGGAAAACCACCCCTCCCAACTCCGAAATTTTTTTCTTAAGTGCTGCCTCAATCTCAAGAATGACCAAATGATGACGAAAAAAGCGGAATTCCGCAAATTCGCGGAAGAATCTCATGTATGATCAATGGCATGTGGTGCTCCGCAGTTTCCAAATCCCTTATTCACAATGGTGCCATTTCTTCAATCATGATACACTTTAACCACAGCAGCACGCCAACAGTTCACAAACTGCACTGTTTCAGAAATACTGCCATCCTTGGCCCCAAAGCCGATAATCATCTCTTTTTGTGAATCTGATAAATTGCTCCTTTTATTCATAACAGCAACGAGTGATATGTTTTCAGAATGCCTACACAGCACACCTTATATACCCTACAAGCCAGCTCACAACACGTGCCTTCTTCAATTGGCTACATGCTGTTGACGTCAAAAGTAGGTGGTGGTCACAATAATGTGGTTGGTTTGTTGGTTGATTTTTATAGGGCAAGGGCCATGTTTGGCCAAAGAGCGGCAGACACAGAACTATCAGTGTGAGATTTTAAAGTTTGTTGGTTGTTAAATTTTAATGGCCATGTGTGGCAAAAGAGAGTCAAACCATCACCCCCTAAGAGCTACAGGCCCGCGCACCGAATACCAGAAGCTGGGTGATGTAGGGGAGAGTTGTCTGGTCATCCGTGGTGGGTGGTCGAGCATGCATGAGCTTGCTCACTCTGTGTAAGCGTGACTGTTGATGTGCGTGGTTGTCGTGTCAAATTATCAACTAAGTTTATTTTCATAAAGGAATATTTTTAGGAAAAACAGCACCAGAAGTAAATTCAATATGCCATTTAGATGCAGCGTACCCCACTGTCGCGGTAATTATGATGATGGACCACAAGTGTCTTCAAATTCCCTACTAATGGGGAGGTTCTCAGAAAATGGATTACTGCAGTTAAGGTGAAATTTTTCAAGTGACCAAGAACTCTAGGGTAAGTGGAAACCTTTTGTTGACCTTATTTAAACTACTCATAAAATAAAAATTTTGAATTAGAAAATTTAAATTTGGTTAATTTTATAATCTAATACATCTCACAGTGGGAAGTCAGAACACTGAAAAGATTTTTGAAAAATGAAATTTATGTTTGTAATGGAAAGAATAGATTACTTGTGTTGTTATAGTAACCCATAACATGTTTTTGCCAATGTATCAAATAAATTCAAAGTAAAATATGTATATTTAGGAAGGGATTTTAAACTTTATTATGAACACAGAATAATAAGGGTTGCATGTTTTTTATCCCAAGAGTAATATGTTGATACATTCGTACTTAGTTATTTAAGTGTCTTAGGCAGTGCCAGACTAAACTTTTTTGTGGTCCCTATTTCTCGGAACAAGTGCTTGTAAAATACCTATGTCCTATACTCTATATGAAATATATGTATGACATGTACACATCTAACATGCCTATGTCCTTTATATAAATGTTAAGGCCTTGTTGCCATGTAAAATATATCTTTTATGTTTGCAGACATGGAGAGTTGCATTGAATTATCATTTTTAATATTTATTACTAAAGGATCACAAACACTGAATCAAGTATAGACAGCAAAAATTAGATATGAATGCACAAAAACAGAAGTTCACAGATAGTTCAGGAGTAAGTTCGCCTTTAAAATGTCTGTTTAAAGATTTTGAAGCATTTTTCTACAAACCAACACACTGAAAAACTCTCGTGTGAGCAGTGTGTATGCTCTATCTTTGGTAGGATGGGAATTTATCAGAACCATTCAATTTCTCAAAAATTAGGTGAAATATATCAGTACACAGGTATTGGTTCAGTATTACTTGCTTAACTGCCAATGTTGCCTGTAAAATCATAAAAAAATGAGAGAAATGTTACCCAACTTATAACTCGAGACATATCAGGTAAACTACCAATGCTGTTAATAGCAGTAGCAATATCTGTTTGTTTTATTTATAAAATGAGTACCCCAAAAAGTGTCTTTCAGTGTACACACAATTTTGTAGAAAGTTTTGCAAACATGTCAGTCACTGATGCTAGGCATTAATTACATTAGAACTGCTAAGTGAGCTAAGAAAACCCCATCAAAAATATCTTCAAGTGTACTCTGTGTAGGAAATAAACATTGCTAGTATACCCCAAAAGTGCCCCAAAATCTCTTCAAGTGTCAACATACCTTACAAAAATTTTATTCTAAAGAAACGCAAACATTGCATCAAGTATAGACAACAAAAATTAGAAATGAATGCACAAAAACAAAAGTTCACACTTAGTTCAGGAGTTAAAAGTTTGTCTTTAAACTGTCTTCTTTCTTGCTTTAAGGTTCGCAAAGGAGTGCGCATCGTTGAACGATAACTGCTTAGCAATATCTTGATCTAATGACATGATAGCAAGACCATTAAGTCTTTGTTGAAGCATTGTCGATTGCAAGTTATATTTTACCAAGGCCATTTTCGAAACAGAATACTCTGCTTGTCAGTTGGTTATTGATATTATCAAATATAGTTTTAATACATTGAATACATTTGGGAAAACATCAATCAAATTGTCATATACACTGTATTGACAAGTCACCAGACACCTTGAAGGGAAACACAACATAGCATTTATTGACATACATTAGTACGGTGTTGGTCCACCTTTGGCCTTAATGCATGCACTGACCCTTTGAGACATGCTTTTGACAAGGTTTTGGAACACAGTGATAGGTATGTGCTTCCATTCAGTACATAATGCTGCCCCTAACTGTTGTTTAGTAGTAGGCCTTGGTTCCAAACTTTTTATGCGGCACTCTAATTCATCCCATAGGTGCTCTATGAGATTAACATCAGGGATCTGTGCTGGCCAGTCCACACACGATACAGAATTATCGTCAAACCACGCCGTAACAGTCCTTGCTTTATTGCTCAGTATCACAGTATTGCCACAGAGTTGGTAGGACATAATTGACCAGAATATCGAGGTAGACTTGCTGGTTAACAGGTTTGAACATGATAACCAATGGGTTGGGACCATACCACGAACCCCCCCCCCCCCACACACACACACACAAACACACGAGAAAAATTGCCAGCTCTAAACTTGACCGTAGGAACAGTACACTGTGGTAAATAGCCTTCTCCCGGCTGCTGTCATACCCACACACACCCATCAGACTGATGGATCATGTATCTTAATTCATCAGTCCATGGGACCTGTTTCCATTGATCTACGGTCCACGATAAATGTTCTTTGCGCCATTCTAAACGACGAAAGCATTCTGAGTGAAGATGAAAGGCTTAAGAGCAACCACATGACTACGGTAACCCATGGAATGAAGTTTTCTGCGAATGGTACGTGTACATTCCGAGGTTCCAGCATTTTTACTCACCTGTACACTGAGGTCTTTCAGGCATGCTATGTGTCTTGTACTTATTCAGTACATCCAAAACAGTTGACTTGGGTATATTTAAACACCTCTCGGTTTCTTTTATAGACAACCCACTAATATAACCTTTCCTTTCTCGAAGTCAGTTCTCTCCTGCCGTGACATTTTCACAATCTCACAGTGCAATGTGATCGCGGTCAGCTGCAGGCTTGTTTTTATGGCGTTTGCAGCTGTACCGCACATCTTAACAGCGCAGCGGATACGTTCATTTGCTTTTGAAGGGGTGTCCTGTGATTATTGTCAATATAGTAGGTGTGTATATATATTTTACTTCTTTTTCCCTTCCTTTTTCTTTGTGTTTTGTGCAGTGGCTACATTCACACTTTTGATAAAGTCGTAGAACTGTGAAATTTCACTACGTAAAAATTCATCCAAATCCTCATTGTAAAAATCTAAACAGTTATTTAGAGAAATTTGGTCAATCGCATTAGAAGGTTGGACAGTTTTTATAAGCTAACAGATGTTTGTTAAGTTTGCTATGCAACTGATCAATAATCACATTAAGTGTTTCTACTTCAAATTTTTCCATCCTTGAAAAGTGTCATTATGGTTATTGCCATCTGCATATTTTTTTATTGATTGTGATTCGACAAAACTTCCCAGAGATTTTTCACTTAATGTTTTAACTATTTCTTCATATTTTTCAAAATTTATATCTTTCATTGGCAATGAAATGCAGTGTTAGTATTAGAAGTAAATCTTCTACAGGCTTAGCGAGCTGACCACTTGAATTTTCAAATCACTGATCTGCCAAAATGCCCATTGCTCTGTGCAAAAATATATATATATATATATATATATATATATTGGGCTGGACATACTGCCAGAAGGACAGATCATCGATGGACAGCCGAAATTTTAGATTGGATTCCAAGGGACAGGAAAAGACCCAGAAGAAGACCACATGGGAGATGGGTGGATGAAATTCGAAAGTATGCAGGGGTGACATGGAGGAGACTGGCACAAGACAGACCGTTGTGGAGGAAACTTGAGGAGACCTTCGTCCAGCAGTGGATTGATAATGGTTGACAATGATGATGATATATTTGCAGTATATGTAGAAAATAATGTATCATTTTCATTGTAGTAGTATATCGCAAATTTAAAATGGAATGTATGTGTGTACATAATTATGAAAATAGTACTAATAAATAAAACACAAAACATGCTATGCAGTGGTAGAAAATAAAAAAAACAACAACTGACCAGTATATAGCAAAAGTTGGTAGTTCACTCATTTTTACTGGTCCAGGAATGGCACAAATACGAATATACATTTTGTATGCACATGGTGCTAGTATCCAGAACAGTACCTTGATTGTAAGGGCACTGATATGAAGCACTATGCAACATACCAAAAGCCACCTTCATGGAATTCCTTGCTTCAGTGTGAAAGGCAATTCCATGTAGACAGAAATACAATTTAGCAAAGTCAGAGCATAAATCAGTGGCGAAGCGTGACTTTGTAAGTAAGAGAAGCAATGCAGTTAATATGCGATAAATAGATGTCAAAAGTGATATGAATGAAAAATTATAATAATTAAAATCAGCAAGCGACCCGTAGTTTATTTGCTACATTGACAATACGGCACGGCAGAAAGCATCGTAAGACCCCTGCCCCCCAAACGCGACCAAATGCGGTATCACCAAAAAGAAATGTCAATGTAGAAGTTCAAATGCAAAGATTTATAAAAAAAATGTTCAGTGAAAATGTTGAAAGGGAAAGAAACTTGTCTACCCACACAACGAAAAGAATTGGGGGTTGCTTCTATCAGAGCTAAGACGGGCTCGGGCTGTAGAATATTTACTGCGGTTCGGGGCTAGGGCTCTTAGAGAGCGAGATAATTTTTTTTATTTATAAATGTGGTTTTATATGAGTTATATATAAAATCACATATGAATGATCATATAAAATGATCCAAAAGTCAGAGAAAGTATTTTTTCAAGAATGCAGTCTTCGGAGTTTTGGGAGTTCACGTGGCCATGTACTGTAGATGCGCCAGAGTCCATTGCTTCCATGGCGCTTACATTCCTCAGAAGAGTCACAGAAACAAATAGCTACACTAATGAAAGTAACGTTTACTTTTATATTCCTGAAATAATGACATGTCACTGCTAAAGAACATGTGACATAAAACTACTGAAAGTTCAAACCATAAGCCAATAATGGAACTGAATCAACTAATTACACTAACACAGAAAACTTTTGACAAATTGCAACTTCAAACTATTGTTACGGGAGTCCTCTGAGTGCTGAGTCTGATTCAACGTTTGGAAAGAGCGCATGCTAAAGTTAGTGGCTTTATTCTTGAAATTCTCTTGTGTGGTTCTGCCTTCAGCGCCATGGAAGCGTTTGGGAGAATGCTTCCCCACGCTCTATGATTAACATAGCATTACTGGCTGTGGCTGGCCACTCTGCGGGTGAGCATACTGTGTCTTTGGTGTTACTGAGGTTCAGCTGGATGCATTACTGCGTTGCTTCCAACGAGTGACTTACATACGAGACATTTGTTCTTATATCGTTGTTCAATTTTCGCCTATTTGCGATGAACATACTTTTCACGTGGCTACGATATTTTAATTTGATTGACATTAAATGTCTGTAATCACTGTTTCACACGTTATGCAAGTTCTGCAATTGGGAGATTGCTAAATGATGTTAACATAATATTGGCAATTGAAATCAAGAAAAATAATAAGTATCTGTACTTACAATATTTGTAGTGACTGTCTTCAAAGAATGTGAACTTTTTTCATTTGTGAAGTTCAGATTAAAATTCATGATATTGTAAAATCTGCACCAGATAAAATTGAACAAGATGAATTTTTACAATGCAGGTTAAAAAAAAAAAAACTTTCTTAACAACAATGAAATATGAAACTGAATTAAAACCTTGTTGATTTTTTTAAAAACGAACTATAATCTCGAAGAGGAAATAATCTTGACTGCGAAGCGCCTCGATAACGACGAAATATGAAGACGAATTACAATTTTGCTGAAATTTTAAAAAACGAACAGTCTTGAAAAAGAAATAATCATCCTGATTGTAAAGCATCCAAAAAATATAAATCTCCCGAGTGCGAAGCACCAAACTAGGTTCTGCTAATCTAACTAGTTTCTGCCATCATCAGTGGTAGGTGCACGGACATTGGAATTACCGCACTCACTCGCTCAGGTATGCTGCTGAACCCTAATGTATGTTCAGTCCTGTCATGTAGATATTTGCGCATCATGATTTGAGTTCTATTGCGCACATCAATGGTGTCGCCATCTGTAGTTAAACAAAAATAAACAAGTAGCATTTATGTAGAAATATGCACCTGTATTTTTAAGTAATATTTGATGTCACTTGTTTTTTGTTAATGTTTTTCTTCTTGAAATGTTTTCCCTCCTGTTCAATAAGGTACCTCCATGCAAACTGAAGCTCTACTGGACTATTAACGTTACAGTTGTATCTTTTGGTTTTCTCAATGACTACAGCCTCTGAGGTTAGAATCTGGGCATGTGATCCATGCGATGTTAGAATTTTCGTGTTAGTCCAATCAGGAGTTACATGATTTTTGATACAATGTTGTATTAATGAAGTTTTTTCATCTTTTCTTGTCCAATTCGTAATATGCTCATTTAATCTAGTCAAAAATCTTCTACGCGTACTTTCGATATATACTTTGTCTTTTTGGTTATCATCCTTAACTGTTGGAATGACATAAATGCCAGATTTATTTAGAATTGATCTATTATTATTAGTAGTAAGTATACTTCCATTGTCAATAACTGTTTCTGCAATGTTAATATTGAGGTTGTAACATTCTTTTCTTAAAATAGTACTAATAGGAGGTAAGTATGGAAATTTTCCATAATATTGCTGTATTTCTTTTTCAATATTACTTTCGGAACGATGTATACTGGCCGTATTGTTGTTATATAAAGATTTGACTAATCCTTTATTATATCCAAATTCTTCTGCAGTTTTTTCAATCCATTTCAGCTCTTTGATCTCTGATTCTTTATTGGATGAGTGTGTCATGACTCTTTTAATATAAAAGCAGAACGCTGCATTCTTATATTTCCAAGGGTGTGTAGAATCCTTTGGGATAATTGCCTGTATATATGACGGTTTCCGGTAGACTGAATATTCTATAATTCCGTTATCCTTGTATATAGAGATATCCAAGAAGTTTAGCTGGCCATTAACTTCAATTTCTTTACTAACCTGTATAGATTGATAACAACTGTTAAATTTATTAATGAAGTTATCCATTTCAAGATTGGAGTGCTGCCAAAATAGTAAAATATCATCGACGTATCGGAGATATACATATGGTAAGTATATATTAGAATGATCTAATATACAGTTTTCAATATCTTGCAGAACGACTTCAGCCAGTAGCCCTGAAATTGGGGACCCCATGGGGCGCCATATTGCTGTTTATAAATTATCCCATTAAATGTGAAAAAATTATTATTTGTAACAAATAATAATGCAGATATAATACTGTTTCTGACTTTATCAGTAAGATTTTCATCTTCCAATCTGGAATTAATTAAGTCAATAGCGATATCGGTTGGAGTATTGGGATATAGAGAGATGACATCTAAACTGGCCATTGTGAAATTGAAAATTTTAATTGTTTTTAACTTGTTGATAACTTCAGTAGCATTAGTAATACTGGCTTCATGGCCATTATAGAATGGTTTGATACAGTTCTTATTAACAATAGGCCTAACAGGTTTGTCAGTCATATAAATTCTTATTAACAATAGGCCTAATAGGTTCGTCAGTCTTAGGCGTTTTTATTTTACCAAAAATATTTGGTGTACAGGCACCTACTGGTGGAATACATTTGCTTTTAATAATTGTAGGCAAGCCACTGTGATTTTTTATATTAGCCAAGTTCCTAATTATACTGTCTACAGGGTCTTTATTGACGATGATGGCATTCAACTTATTGATTGCTTCTGTCATCTTGTTATTATATTCATCTGTATTTAAGATGACAATCTGGTTAGATTTGTCCGCCATAATGCACTTGACTGTAGGGTTGTTTCTCAACTTCATTAGGGCTTCGTGCTCATATGTGATTCTTGTATTTTCATTGGTGTTGTACATGTTGTTAATGGCATGGACCATTTTAAATTTTGTAGGATTTTTATTTACATTAGGCAATCTTTGGATGACGTTCTCAATTTGCGGAATGAGGTACTCCGTTTTTGGCACTTTTTGCCGATACGCAAACCTTATACCTCTTTCAAGTGCTTTCTTTTGCAGATTTGATAATTCTGAACAGGATTCATTAATATAAAGATTTTGGTTATTAATCTCTACTCTATGTTTTTTCTGGTGCTTGTCATTTATTAGATTTTCAATTTAACGAAAGTGTTTTAGTTTACACTTTTCTTGCTGTCTGTCCAAAATTGCATAAAGTTTTATAAACTCAATCTTGACCTTGTTGTCCTTATCTTCATACTATATACACTAATTGTACAGTTCGTAGTTTTTCACACTTAGTTTATCGATATCTTTGTGTTTATTGCGAATTATAGCTTTCAATCTCTTCAGCTCACATGTTTTGATGATATTACGATCTTTGCAGTTGATAGGGTTAACTCTAATTTGAAGAAATTTCGGCGTAATATCATTATTCTTACAAGTAGTTAGGAAGTTCAGATGTTTAATTTCTTAGCAAAGTTTAATTCGATTCTTTTTAAAAAATCGAATATCTTGCGCAATATATCGTGACAACATATTACTAAGGGCTAGAACAAGACAAAGGGCGAAAACAGCCTTACTAAGCATATTATTGTATCTCCAGTTATATATGAAATATATCGTTGTTCAATTTTCACCAATTTGCGATGAACATACTTTTTACGTGGCTACGATATTTTGATTTGATTGACATTAAATGTCTGTAATCACTGTTTCACACATTATGCAATCGGAGATTGCTAAATGATGTTAACATAATATTGGCAATTGAAATCAAGAAAAATAATAAGTATCTGTACTTACAATATTCGTAGTGACTGTCGGGGCTTCATATGTATGTCTTCAAAGAATGTGAACTTTTTTCAATTGCAAAGTTTAGATTAAAATGCCTGATATTGTAAAATCTGCACCAGATAAAATTGAACAAGATGAATTTTTACAATGCAGGTAAAAAAAAAAAATTCTTAACAACAACGAAATATGAAACTGAATTAAAACCTTGTTGAATTTTTTTAAAAACGAACTATAATCTCGAAGAGGAAATAATCTTGACTGTGAAGCACCTCGATAACAACGAAAAAGCACCTTGATAACAACGAAATTTGTTCTTGCTTTCATAAAAATACAAATATGAATTTGCTTTCTTAAAAATAAAAGATACTGAAAAAAATGCTCACTGCATTATGTTGGTGTGATATTTTTATTTTACTTTAATGCTACATATTTTTAACTCATGCAAAAGAAAGTGCATGAACCAAAGAAAGTGAAGCAATGCTTCCCTTGCTTCCATTGATGCTTTGCCAATGGCATAAATGGTTCTTCAATCTCTAGTAGGGAAACAGTATAAAAGACCCATCCATACTCTGCAGTCACCACTTGGGCAAAAAAGTGGCCTGTCTTAATCCAAATGTTTTGAGTTGGACCTTGGTTTCCTGCAATCCAAAATTTTCAGAAAACTGAAGCATGGTTTGCAATTCTGATATTCAGTTTTTGAGTAGAATATCTGAATTTCAAAAATCTGAAAATTGCCATAGCGCAACCTGGATACTTTGAAATCTGTGGTTTAAATCTTTACGAAATTACAACTTTCAAAACAAACTGAAAAAAAAAAAAAAAGCTTACTGGCCATCTGGGTCAGTAACATAAAAATTTCCGTGTTCTGATGGAATTTTTACTAGCCTATGGCCAACGAACCACTGGGTAATTCGAATGCTGAAATGGGATAGTGACTGAAGAAGGTTACATCCATTTAACAAATTTAGTGAAGGCTTTTGTAATTTAGTACTAACTTATGATGGCTCAACCAGTAGCAAGATAGGAGTTGTGTGAAGAAAATAGTTTAAAATGGCAGCAATAAGTTTTTTCAGTAGTTGGTGAATACATAAGCCAAATCCTTTTAGCTGAATCCCCATTTCGAATTTGACAAATGAATTTGTCTGATAAATACGTATTTTGAGATTTAAACTCTTGTTTAAATCTCAAAATACTTATTTATCAGACAATTTTGTTTAGATCCAGGGTACTTTAGCAAACGGTTTTGGTAATAAACAAATACAATCACAGTGTGTTGGCATTAAAAAAATTAAAAAAAGAAAAGTGTGTACTGGTTTGTAAATAATTAATGTGATATGGTAATTTTAAATAATAGCTGTTGTTATAACAGGGTTCCCACTCAAAAGTAGAAAAAAATTCCCTGACTTTTCCAGGTTTTCCAGGTGGTCCTGAGAGTTTTTCCAGAGCGGCAAATCAAATCACATTGCGACAAATTGTTGCATTTCCTTACATTCTTTCGTTCCTTACGAAAGCATACATTTGTTAATTCTTTAAATAACTGTCCTTTATACAATTACCTGCTTTTTTTAATAACAATTAAATGCATGAGGCATATTATTTTTGGTACCATTATTTATTTTTGGTACCGTTGGTTCAAATATTCTTTAAAACATGTAAACCATGTATTTACATGTTTTAAAGAATATTTGAACAAAGACTTAATTTAAATTCTACATATAATGAAATATTTCAGTCGATTAGGTGAAGTTATACAACTGATTTATCTGTATTTTAAGTGCACACAAGTATATAAATAACATTTTAAACGACTCACAACATTTAGAGTTCCAGTTAGGTTTAAAAATGCAAGCTGGGAGAATTGTGACTGAAGAGAATAAATTACCCTTAAATGATACAATGCTGAATGAAGCTTTAAATCCTTTAAGTGCTTATTTTACATAAATATTAAACAACACAGAAACGTTTGCTGAAATTGAAGTCTAATGGGAATGATAAAATGGTGAGTGTCTGACAGTCTCTTAACATTTTGTTAGAGCGGTTCTATCAAATCGATCTACCAATTTGTATTTTCTATTGGAGTTTACTTAGAATCTTTAAAGACAAAGCAAAGTAAAACAGTTATTAAAAAATAAAAAAAGAAGAGAGAGAGAACAGAAATCGTGACAGCATTTCTGTGTCTGAGGAAAAAACGTGTGCCAGTACCATCCCAACAATTTCTAGCAATCAGGGAAAATACTGCTGACATTTAAAAATCAAAATTGTAATTATTTTAGCTAACGTTAGTTCTTGCACATGGCAATGAGAACATCGAATCTATGCTATTTCGGAGGGGCCAACCTCTAGCAGAACGCATCAGTAATTAATAGGGTATTTTACAGTAATGTTTCAGTAATCGAACACAAACTTTCAGTAATGTAACACGCCATTTTTTTTCAAAGTTAAGGACAATATTATAGTATTACTGTGTAACCTGTAATACTTGTATGAGGTGCCTATCGGTAATCACCATACGAAGCCTCATCGATAACGCGTGGAATGGGTATTTCATGAGAAATTAATGCGTGAAATGTGTAATAACTTTATATGTTTACACTATCCTCACAAAAAATATGAAATTAAATTATCAATATTGTACTTACCTCATGTCATTGCTGACATAAAAACTCCCTTGTTGCTTGTTTTGCAGTGGTATATTCTTTTTCAGAAAACTTTTTATAACACAGCTCACCTGAGGAAAATGCTTTACTTTTCTGTATAAGAAGGGCACATAATGTTTTGGTGCTCATTGTTGGGCAGAAGTATGTGAGGTTTTTCCTTACTATACTAAATATTCTCTACGTAGAGGAATTGCTGTGAGGGATAGTCAATATTGCCAACATTAGTTTAGGCAATGCAGAATACTTGGGAAGGCCAGATGAATCCTTCATCTTAGATATTTCATTCCATGCCACATCTGCTCAAGGATATCCAGCTTCATCAATATCAGAGTCTGGGAACATAGTGTGAAAGAAGCGACCAGCATGATCACAGATTGCTATAGGTAGGTTATGCTCCACAACGATTGCAGTAAACAGCAATTCAGCGTTTATCACGCTATTTTCATTCTTTTTGCAAAAAAATTATCCAAAGGCTTTGATCGAGTCTTTAATTTTACACAATCCTGGTGTTTGTTTTGACTGGATATGCCTTCGGCAATCATCTCATCTCATCCTACATGGGCTACTGATTACTCTCATATTAGAAGGCACGCAAGGAAACCTTTATTTCAGCATTTTCCATTTCCTTGCTCAAGATTTGAGAGAAAGATTTGGATGTCCCTGGAAAAACCTCTTTGCATATTTATTTGTTTCAGAACAATAATTCCAAGGATGAAATTGGTAAAAAACAAGTAAAAATATGCAATAGGTGCCACATCAGTTGCAGGAGCATGTTTGGGCCCCTGCATTTCATGACAATCAAAAGGATGCTGAGGTTGTTCATCACTTCCCTCTATTACATCCTCCCATTCCCTTTCAGAACTTTCATGATCTGAAGATTCACTATGAAGATCTTCACCTTCTGAAGAAGATATGGTGTGCATGGCACTGTGGCTAGTTTTCTGGCTTGATGTTGCTTGGCCAATATCACTCTCAGTTGATTCAAATTCATCACCATCACTTGGTAAACTTTCACTCTCACTACAAGCCATTTCAAATAATCTTAGAAAAAAATTTCACGCAGTAGGAAAAAGCACGTCTCCTAGTCTGAGGAACAAGCTGTCAATAAAGTCATCCTCTGCTAACACGAGTTTGGAAAAAGGTGGCGCAGTGGTCTAAGCGATGGCCTCTGATCATTCGTTCGAACGGGGTCCGGGTTCGAATCCCGTCAGGCATGGATGTTGTGTTTGTCTTATGGCACTGCCTCTCTCCCTTCCCTGGAACCAATGACCCAAAATTAGGGACGGGCGACTGCTTATAGCCCATTGAGTTGCTCATGGTGGTCGTTAAACCTCCAATCATATCACATAAAAAGAGGGGGATTCGTATTTCACGGAGTTTTGCGATTGTGTCTGTTTGTTTAGGAAAAAGAAATGAATACTGTGAAGAGCTTCTAGTAATAAAACACCGCACTTCGTTCTCCCGCGCGGCGAAAGTCCGCAAGAAATATAAACATCCGTCATCGCGGGACCACGCGTTGCGACGAGTTGATCGTTATTGCACTTCGAACGGGGCTCGAAAAAGTGATTTCCGACAGTACGACGTTTTATAATACACCAACAATTCCAAGTGAACAGCCCTGCCTCAACTTCAGTAGGAAACGTTTTGGCTAAAGTAACCTTTCTTCTGTCACACGGAGAAATTGCGTGGGGAACCGATAGCAAGCGCAAACTCTTTTACGACGACACTTACGGCATATTACACGTAATTTTCGTCGTATTATCCGCAAACCGCAAAATTCACATAAAAAAAAAAAAAAATCATTCGTATAATCCGCAGACTGTGACATTTAGGAAAAAAAATCGCCGTATAATTCGCACATCATAGATGTTGAATCAGAAGTGGAATTTCCGACAGAAAAGTCGGTCACATAAACACATCGCTCTTTCCACGTTCCAGAAACACATAGCAACCGAAAAATTGTTTTCAGCCGCCGCCGGGGAATTGAGCCACGGATCTCTCGATATCTAACCGAGCGCGTTAGCTTTACACCACGGTGGCCAACAATCCACGGTGCTATGTGTATTTTTAAGTCAGCTTCTGACATCTTAAATCCGTAAGATGGGCTCACCTACTGAGACGTCTCCATCTGGTGGGTATTAAGGGCACTGGTTATATATATTATAGCAGTTAATTCCAAAGGGCGAGATCCAAGGTGAAAATCCTCCAAATACGTGGCGTCAGTAAATAAATAAATACGTCGCTCTTTCCACGTTCCAGAAACACATGAGTCCGAAGAATTAAGAGAAAAAAAAACTATTTTATTAAATGAAGAAATTCATTTTTAAAGGTTACTGTTTTATATTTTTATCTCCGAACAGATAAAGGGTGTGGCATCCATAGATCACGCCGATGTAGCTCCACAGTATTGCATTACACTGCCAATGACGAAAGGCTGATACAGAACAAGTCGTAGAAATACCGTATGTACTCGCGTATAAGTCGAAAGTTTTTGGAGGAATTCCTGCTTTCAGAGTTGAGAGATCGTCTTATACGTGGGCCAATAAAAAACTTCCGTGAATTCTCCCGCGGAATTTACCAACGGATTTGTTTACGTTTTAGATCGCGACACAGAGGCTTTCCGTATGTTGCTGCACGATTGTGTTCTGACCTCAAAACTATCGCGCAGTGACATGATCATATCCTCAATTCTGTCCACCACTTCAAGTTTAAATTCGGCAGTGTAACTGAAACGTTTCCTTTTCAGAGACATCATGATTAGCAATGAAGGAAAACAGCAGCAGCGACGTTCGCCAAAACAACGAAAGCAAACTAGATACAAGGTCACGCACATGAAATCCGAAAGGAGAAACGCATAGGTTCGTGCAGCAAGCGCTGTGCGTACTTCTTTGGCTTTTAGCCAAAAAACAGAGCCGGCACGACAGTCAGAGCTCTCCTCAACGATAACAAAATGACCCCTGCCGTCCCTCCCCACAACTATCCCGATCTTTCATTACGACATTCCTCCCCCTCCTCCCCGCTCCGTACAAACTCCTGAACTGAGGAAAATTCTTCCGAGGGAGTTCCTTTTCCAATTATTACACCTTTCCCTGCACAATCACGCTGCAGATTTTTTTTAAATCGGAAGGTGTTATATATATATATATATATATATATATATATATATATTTTAAATCGGCGTGTTTTTTTTTTTTAATTGGAGGTTTAACGACTACCGTGAGCAACTCAATGGGCTATAAGCAGTCGCCCGTCCCTAATTTAGGGTCACTGGTTCCAGGAAAGGGAGAGAGCCAGTGCCGTAAGACAAACACAACATCCATGCCTGACCGGGATTCGAACCCGGACCCCTTACGAACGAATGATCAGAGGCCAGCGCCTTAGACCACTGCACCACCGGGGCGGCAATCGGCGTGTTAACCGCATCGGTGTATAATCCGCAAAACCTATAATTTTAACTTTTTTAGCAGATAATCCGCGGATTATACGACGAAAATTACGGTACCATTCTTCCGATAATATCGCTGTTTGACGATATGATTCATGGACATTCCATTTCAAAACGATATGATTGATAAATGATATGATCATTGAGACACCGAAATCCGCAGTCTGATTCGGAAAATATGTGGATCAAAATCGAAGGCCGAGAAATCGGCAGCGTCGCACTAAAAGGGTTTAACAAAAAAAAAAAAGGATACAAAATTGGGATTCTCCAAAACACACTGAATTCCGTAATTCTTCCAACCTGTCCGTAATTCCGTAATCTGACAGTCGAAACCGTAATAATTACGGACAATTCGTAATAGTTGGCACCTCTGCTATTTGCTTCTAAATAACGCAGCATAGGATATTTAGGCATTGTGCTGTTAAATTTCATAACCAATAAGCTGGCACACAGAGATCCTAATGCCATAACGGCAAAAAAAAATTAAACCCAGGGATAAAGAAAAAATAATGGAAGCAACAAGTGGGGAAAACTAACAGTTAATACGGAATACCATTTTGCCTGAGAGGCTACAGTTCATATTAGTACTTCCAAAATCCGGAAGTCTTAAAATTGATTGGCTACGTTTGTGACGCAAACATTAGTACTGAACTTTTCTCGCAGGTCACAGTTCATTTCCACGCTACGTCAAATTACTTGTACGGGAAACAATTAGAGGAAGTTTTGTGTGCATGTGTGCTCATAAAATCCTCCTAACACTTTTGTGAACATAATTTATCATCCTGCGGCGAGTGGCATGTTTATACTTAACAATATCTTTACGAAGGGCAATACATTTGTGCGATGTTGATCAGGCAAAGTGCGAGAAAGGTCTGGAGCCCACTCAGGTCATTTGCAGTAACTCCCCACAAATAACGTCATCCAAAACGGAGACAGAGGCTTTAGCGCCTGCACTGACAAACCTGAAACCAATAGAGCACGCACGGCAAAGATTTTCATCAGTAGTAACTAGGTAGATTTTTTTTTTTTTTTCCGGCAATGTGAGGGTAAAGATGTGAAATGAATAATTTATGCAAATCTTGTGAGGTGCAGCAACGCAAGAAGAAGAATTTACGATTACAAGAAAATTTCTACCCCGTCTAACTTTTGTACTCGCAATTTTTTTTTTTTTCCCTATGTATAAGCTGAAACCTTGGGAAAAATTACGAGAGAATGATGAATTTTATATTTCTTATTCTAAATAACGGAGATATTTGCGTTTTTACGGAAAACGGTTCTACTATGCACAAAAATTCAAAAAATAATATCTTCTAATCCATCAGAAACAAAAAAAAATTGAAACTTTCAGGGTTTTTTTTTATAACTTGGAGGCAGCTACCTGTAAAAAAAAAAAAAAAATAAATAAAATCGCACGAATCGGAGATGTGTTGGTGGAAAATTATTTCAATATCTGACGATTTTGCGTGGAATGACCCAGATGTGAAAATCTATGGTTCCGGGTGTCGGACTACCCCTATTTTTCGCAACCAGCCAGCTCTTGCAGTAATTGGAATATCGTCTTAAAATAGCTATAAATAAATTTCTTCATGCATTATGAAATAGAAATATGACAATAAAAAAATCTCTTTACGGCCGTAAAACCGGAAGACAACGAATCTAGAAAACGGCCGTGAAATCTGGGAAATATGGTAGGTATGCAATAGTACCAGCTTCATTGCATGGTATTTTTCATATATTTTTTGTCAAAATACTCGTAAGTACTATGAAAAAAATAAATCTTTCCCCCTCTTTGAAGAATCTTCCTATTTCATAATATTTTCCCTGTTCTAACATTTGAAGGTACATACTTTTCCAAGTACACCAATTCTGCTACAGAATTACGAAAGCGAAGTTTTAGTTCGTAAGTGATACGAACCTTTTTCAAAATAAATTAGGTGCCCTCAATTTGCAACATTCATCCACACTGCTGTTGAAGGGGAAGGGGGGGGGATTTATTAGGATGACCAACATCCGGCAAAATAAAATGTTTTTGTACGGTTTGATAAAAGACACGTAGAACATGCAAAAGGAGAAAAAAAAAAAAAAAAAGCTCAACTTCTAAAGTTTCCAATGAATTTCGGCGAAATTTAAAATGGAACGTTATTTTAATATATCTTGCCCACTGTAAAAATTTCAGTCGGTTATTTAAAAAATTGAGAAAATAGCTTCTTCATAATTTTTTTCCCAGTCTACGCAGAGAACCGGGGCACCTACTCAGGAACAAATGACTGCCTCTCTTCGCGAACGCCAACAGATAAGAGCCTGCGAAATGGGTGTGTGATTAATGGCTTTCTTTCACGCTTTGACTTGTATGTTTGTTCGGTTGTAGTTTAGATCATCTGGAGACGGGGAAACCGCAAAGAGACGCACTCCCCTGCACAGCTGCACTTTAATCGGTGGGTGGGTTACGGAGTTGCCTCGAAGGATAAAACAACTCGGAATTATTTTAAAACTTAGCAATACAGAAATATATTTTACAAAAGTCTGAAACAAAATATTTTTCTGGCAAAATAAAAAATTCCCTGCCTTTATAGTTCCCTGATAAAAAATTCCCTGATTTTTACGGAAAAACACAATTTTCCCTGAGTTTTCCCTGATTTTTGGAACAATTTTCAAATTCCCTGAGAATTCCCGGTTTTCCCGGTTTTCCAGGTTGCGTGGGAACCCTGTATAATGTTACAAATATAAATGTGATATAACTTTTGCTGTTGTTGTTGTGTTTTGTTTGAAGAATGTTTTCTAATATTTAGTTACTTTTAATCTTAGGTATGTGAACTACATTTCTGCGAGACTGACATTGTTAGAGAGTCTTTTTCCTATGACGAGAAATGTGGGAAATTAATAACAGCTCCATTAGCACACCCAATTATTAAGGGATGGTGCTGTTCCATCCCAGTTTCCAGGATGTCCGGATTACATGTCCAAAGCGGGCACATCTAGGGAAGGTCCTGATAAAAAAAGAGCCAGAATTGAAATGGAAACTCTTGAGCGAGCAGTTCAAGAAAGCATTGTATGATAAGAAAAAGGCATGCAGCAATTTATGTGAATTTAAAAAGCATTTACAATCAACAAAAATTCTAATATTTGGAATGTCATCATGGATAAACCAGATGAAGTAATTTTTCTGGACTTAAAGTTTTCACCTGGCCCTTCTGTGTTAAAATCAGGATGTGTAAATAATGAATTGGATATAATTGTATATGTAAGAAGTTCACCAATAAAGCACTTGGGTAAGTCAAAAGTGATTTTAAGCTATTCAAATCATTCAAGTCCTAATCAAAATATGAAGTTTATGGTGATACCAATGTAAAGTACAGAAGTGAGGCTTCATATTCCATTTATCATATTTCATGTCACCTAGAGTTTCATATCTTTGATATTAATTTTAAAAAAATGTACAACTCAATTAGCATAATTGTACCAGAAATTTTTACCTTCATTCAAGTACTTGTTCATAAACTTTAATTTTAGAACATGAGTGGGGTGAGGAAAACATTGTTTCTTTAACGTCTGCCATGGTCATTAGTTAAAAATTAAGTGCTGTGGGTAGCAAAATATAGACACTGAATCTTTTACACACTAAAATATGTCAAATTTCACATAATGACTGCAAATAATTTGCTTCCTGTAAAGCATATGTTCAAGTTTATCAGCAGCACTGTTAAATTTTACTGATGCAGCGTTCGAATTACCCAGTGGTCCGCTGGCCGTTGTCCAGTAAAACTTCCGTCGGACCACTAGACTATTGATTTTGCTGGCCCAGATGGCTAGTAAGGTTGTTTTTTTTTTCTAATTTGTCACAACTTAAAAAATGAATGTGTTTCTTTTACCTTGCTGTATGGTTTTCTTTTTAGGCTGCAAACTAATGATAAGTTTAAAAACAAATATTGGATATAATTCCACTGAAATGATACATTGCTTTTACTACATATATTGTAAATGTCTTCAATCTTTTTTTTTTTTTTTTTTTTTTTACAGACCAGTGGCTTGCAAATTCTATTGGTCTGCTGGGCCAGTAGAAGAGTTATTTCTGATTCTAACACTGCTGATGACATGTACACAAGCTGTTGTAGTAATAAGATTCACTTTAATAAGAGCTTTGGTGCTAAAGAATTTGCATGAGCCACTATTTTTCAAGATACTCACAAGTTATGAATCTTGAAACATCTCCCATTTGACACTCAACATATTGGCAGAAGAATCCAGCATATTTTAGGTCACCACAGAAAAATTCATGGTGACAAAAAATATACTGTATGTGGAGTGGCATATCAGATGAAGTCTGGTTAAATTTATCCAAGACAGTGCTTCTTTTTCTAAATTATTCCTTTTGTAAAAAATATCAAAATGAAACCGAAATCTTGAAAATTTAAAATTCAACATGCCAGAAGTAAGTGACATAAGATAATTCGTATTTTTAAATTTATCTTTGCACGGTTGTTCTCATCAATTACCTGATAAGATGTTTAAATCTTTGCACAGTTGTTCTCATCAGGTTCCCAAGGTTCAATGTTCAAATCTTTGTTGATGAAACAACCGTGCAAAGATTTGAACATTGACCACTTACAACCGAGAGGTACGTGAAAGATTTTTCCTTGAATTACATTCGATTACCGAGATATATGTTCGCAGTGAATACTAATAACTTCCAACTGAGAAATTGCATTTCACACAAAGGAAATATAACATGTAAAAAGTTCCAACGGTTAAACCACCATTAAATGGTTTAAACTGAAAAAGAATAACGTATGTAAAACATGTTTTTAAATCTCGATACATTGTGAAATACGTGCGTAGTAAACAATCTTGTTAAATTTTTCCTGTTACATTTGTTAATTATGAATTTTAAAATCTTTTGAATTGTGTATGGAGGTATTTAAAAGAAGCCACAGAAAGAGAAATTTCTACCTTTGTCTTTGTGTTTTGAAATCTATTTATTTTACTCTATATTTCTTGATATCTCATGTATATACAGCCTGAAATTTTTTCTAATAAAATTATTTCCACAAATTTGTTCATTCTGGTTTGCATTGTTTTTATTGCTTAAGTGTCAAAATGGTTATCATACTCAGGAGATTAAGGAAGGCGACTAGATATATGTTTTAAATTGTTCAAGTAATTGTTTTAATTAGTAAGAGTAATTTCACACTTTGCATAGTGAAAGCAGCTGGCTAAACCAAAGTCAGTAGTTTTCCAAAATATACTAATCATATTCTTTTTAAATATATCAGAAATCTATAGATATCAGGGCTTGAAAAATATGGAAAAAGTTACATGCCCACATGCCCAGTTGGGCATGTAACTTTTAGGTGTTTATTTACTAGCTGGGCAAGAAATTATTTACTTGCCCAGGTAGTAAAAGTTGGATGCGCAGGAAAATTTTTCTTTTAAGATTAAAAAAAAATATATATATATATTAGGGTTCTGGTTTGTTAAGTTAAAAATATGAACTGTTTTAACATCTTTGCACTTTCATTTTAAGGGTCTGTATTACAAATGTTCAATGCACAAAAGTGTGTATATCAATTTTTCAGATGCTGATGCTAAAATTGGTATGAAATGGTACGATGATGAAACTGGTGTTTCGGAAATTTAGTGATTCTGCTATGTTCCTTTTGTTAAAGTTTTCTCCCTTTGTCACTAAACATGAGAGGCCAGTTACATCAGAGGCATGCATCCTGTTGTTGATTATAAACAAAATTTGGAGCAAAATTACATATTGGTTTCCGATTTCTGGGCATAGAGCATAACATAATTAAAGATGTGATATTGCTCTTTCCTTGGTACTTCGTAACAATAATACAACTTCCATTAATTAACAATGACATGAAACATGACATATGATGACTGTCCTTTTTTTCTTGTGTAGTAGGAAATTTTATTACAAACTTTTTTATTTTAAAATTTAGTTGCCATGCACAGGCAATTAGATTTTTTATTTACCTGCCCAGGCGAATGATTTACATGCCCTGGGCATCTTGGGCATGGTATTTTTAAGCCCTGGATATTGTTATTTTTAAGAGAAAAAAAGTACCTGGATTGGCATGAATCCACATATTGTGGAAACTATGTTCTAAACAAACAAAGTTTTTAAAATACAAGTAGAAATATATACTCGCTTTTTTTTTTTTTTTTTTTTTTTTTTTTGGAAAGCATTTGCTTAAAATGAGAGATCAACTTTTTATTCATTTATCTAGACTTATCTGTTCCCAGACTTCCTGCACTGTGTCTTCACAAGCTACAGATATAATAACTGGAACTAATATATCTCATATTATCCGATAACTACTGGAAAGTGTGCTTCCAAACGTGGGGGTGGGTGTCAATCTTTGTATGGGGATAAATTTCTCCAATCCTTCATAGAATTTATTTTAAAACCAAAATCATAAAAAAGGGAAAAAACAATATTTTTCAATAGCTTTAGTAATGACAAAACATTTGTGCAAAATTTTATACCATTGCTTTTTATAGTTTCTGAGAAAATGGTACATCAAGTTAGTCAATTTATAATGAGACATGTGCATCTTTTTAAATACATCCTATAGTACCAAAACAATCGTTTAGATTTATTCAGTACAATAACTGCATGTGCATTTGTCAGGTTCTAAAAAAATATATTATCTGGAAAAATCCTTTAAGAAATTATTGGAACAAATTTCAGATTTTCTTAGAAATGTGTCTTTGAAATTCTTCAAGGAACAGCTAATGGACACATAATTAAATTGTGTTTGTGATACACAAAGAACTACACAACCATAATTATTTGTACATTGGCAGTTTTCCTGAATACTTCTAATTAATCAAATTTCAGGAAATTTCTGCCAATAAGTAACTTGTATTTTTCAAGATAAAAAGAAATGCTTATATTGTGGATCCAAATAGTTTTTGCTTAATGTTACTAATATACTTAATACAGATGTGTTGAACTTTGACAAGGTAACTTTTTTGAAATAGTGCTCTGGAAGACAAAAATTATAAACTTTATATTTGCTTATCAAAATGAAGTTGTCCAAACACGTAACTAGATGGTACTAAAATTAGGAAAAACTTGTTATGTCATTAAAATGTCATTATTGTATGTTTAATAATGTAGCAATTGCATAATTTTCTTGAAATCTTAATTTATTTGATGCAATCAGTGGATCAAGCAGCAATTCACAGTATGTATGTTAAAAAGTGTTTTATTGAGCCTTTGGTAATAATTAAAAAACACAGAAAAAAATTCAGTTTTTCTTGACCTTTTTTTATATATTAGTGATCACAGATGGCACATAAATTGCTTGTTACTGTCTGATGTGAAAATACATTTTCACTAAAGGAATTATTTCATTACTAAAATTTTCATAGTCATAAGTTTGCAATGAATGAAAAATCTGATTCCTTAAATTAGTCAATTGACATCTTTTGAAACAACGGCAATACTTTGTAATGGACCCTCAAACTAATCTTTCAAGTACAAGAACGATTTGTTCACAAGTACAGGAATCATTCGGTTAACTATAAAGACACTATAACTTCAAGTAAAACTACGACAACAGTTTATAATTTCGATTATAGGAATGGTTTATCACTTCCAGTGAAATGACAGCGATGCTTGCATTAAGTTGACGAATCTGTCTTGATTATCTTTTCAAGTCGAAATTATTGCTATGCTAAATTTTACGCTGTAATTTCTTTTTCTCCTGTATTTTAATAGATTATAAAACAAACGTGTTAACTCTGCAGTTATTTAAAAACTAACACAGAAGTTCTTATTTAAATGCAGTGAAACTCTAAAAGAACGCACAACCTGGTTAGTTGGTGTATGTAAAGACGTGTTCGTTTCGCACATCGCCGTAATGCTCCCTCTCCGCGACTACGGACTACTTTAGTGACGTCACAAACCGGTGTGCGGGCCTGCTAAGCTATTAGGGGGTGATGGCCAAACATAAGACAATCAGACAAACAATATTAAAAACATTGTATAATGATTAAAATCTGGCTGATTCAGTAAAAGTGAAAGATGAGAATGATGGAAGGGCTAAAATCTAGATATGTTTAAAAAGGTCAATTTGTTTTTAAAATGAGAAGACAGCGATAGTATCACAGTGGTCATCTAGGAGCCGCTGCAGCATAGTGGCTTCCTCAGTCAACAAATGAGAATGAAAGCAGTGAAAACGTGCATCATAAAAACGAACACAGCTACACAGAAGATGGGTGACAGTGAGTCGGCAATTGCACATCTCACACAACGGCACAGTGTCGCCACACAGCAAAAAGCGGTGAGTGAAACGACAATGCCCAATGCGGAGACATGCATGCACCACTTTTTCCCTACAGTTCCGACGACATGAGGTTTTCCAGATTCTAAGAATAGGTTTAATACGAAGCAGTTTATTTTCCACCTCTTGGTCCTACAGACCCTGCCACGTTCGCTTGATATGGTCGTGAACAAGAAAGAGGAAATCCCGGTGAAACAGTGGCAAGGGTGTGACGACCAAAGAAGAAGCAGTTCTAGCAGCCACATCAGCACACGCGTTACCTGAGATTCCAACATGCCCACGAATCCAACAGAATTGTATCTGGGCACCGGCCTCGAGCAAAGAACGAAGAAGCCTTCGTGCGTTAAAAAGAAAAGGGTGGTCACAACAGTCCAATGATGCACTGACTGTACAACACTTAAAGAATCAGTGTACACCACAGCCCGTTGATGAGAGCCCAACTGAACATGAAGTAGTGCAAGATACACAGCATGCATCTCCGCTGAAAACACCATGGCCTCATTTGGGATCCGCACAACAGAGACGTCATCAACACTGCGGATCCAATGACTCCACGCATCTTGGAGCCATCAGTAAAAATGGGAGTGTATTCTGAATTGAGGGAACGGTGCTTAGCGAAGAGCTGCTGGTACACTGATACAGGGATTGAGGATTTATCAAAAGATGTAAAGGTGGTATCAACCATGACACTAAGTGGGTGCCATGGAGGATCCCCAAAGCCCCTGGTCTCTCCAACAGGTGACAAGTCGAGCCCTGCATCACGAGCTACGGCCGCCATACGAAGACCAAAGGTTGGAATGCATGAGGGTCGGCTCTCAAATAAACGAGCATGCTGAGGATGGAAAACTGCATGGTACAAAGGATGGTCTGGAAGAGATCGAAGTTTCAAGTAAATTAAACAGACAGCTGCAGACGGCGAAATTCAAGAGATGGTTCGTTAACATCAGCGTAAAGGCTGGGAATCAGAGATGGTGAACAGTATCCAAAGGCCGGAGAACGGAATGACGAGCAGAGCCATACACGATACAACCATAATCCAGTTTCGACCGTATTAAAGAATGGTAAATATAAAACAAAGACACCCTGTCTGCACCCCATGAGACTCTCAAAAGGATCTTAAGAATAGATAGAGCCCACAGACAGGAAGTCTTTAGCCGCTGAATGTGCACACGGAATGTAAGCGCATGGTCAACGGTCAATCCTAGGAACTTGGTCTCGGGCAAAACTGGTACGGCTGCACGGTCTAAATACAGCTCGGGTTCAGGATGGAGGCCATGCCTTCGGCAGAAGTGGACACACTCTGTCTTGTCGGGAGAAAGAATGAAACCATTGCTATTCGTCACTTTAAAGATCTGGTTAATCGCAGACTGCAACTGCCTTTCAATAAAATTCATGCTTGATGACGAGCAGAATATGTGCAAATCATCAACATAAACAGTAGCCGAAACCGCAGGAGGAAGATTTGTGAAAAGACAATTAATGCGGAGGATGAACAATGTGACAGATAAAATGCAACCTTGAGAAACACCTTGTTCTTGACGGAACAGTGCCGAGAGCGTCGCATCCAGGCACACCTGGAACACCCAATTGCGAAGAAAATTAACGATGAATGTCGGAAGATTTCCTCGCAATCCGCATGCGTGGAGGTCACGGATAATACCATGCCGCCACGTTCAATCATAGGCTTTTTCAATATAAAAAAAAACAGACACCAGGTGCTGCCTACGCACGAACGCCTCGCGCACAGATGACTCAAGGTGCAGGAGAAGATCGTGAGGTGAACGATGACGGCGAAAGCCGCTTTGTGATGGTGAAAGTAAGTGTTTTTCTTCTAAGAAATGAATTAACTAGGAATTAACCATGCGCTCGAAAACTTTACACAGACAGCTAGTGAGAGCAATTGGACGATAACTAGAGGGAGGCTTAGGATCCTTGCAAGGCTTGGGAAAAGGCAGAACAAAAGCTTTTCGCCAAGATTCCGGGAAACTGTGCTCCAACCAAATGCAATTGTATAGGATTAAAAGATTCTCGAGAGACGACTGCGAGAGATGATGGAGCATGTCATAGTGGATGTCATCGGGACCGACAGATGTGGCACAGGACCGATGCAGAGCCACCCGTAGTTCAACCATGCTGAAGGGGGGTTATAATCGGTGTCATAAAAAGGCAAAAACGGGATCTTCTGGCGTTCGGCTTGTGACTTAATCCTATGAAATGAGGAAGGATAAACCACATCACTCGACACGGAGGCAAAAGCTTCACCCAAACAAACCGCAATCTCCCCGACTTCAGCATATGTGCAGCCGTTACTCTCAAGAATAGAAATCTGGTGAGAAGTGTAGCTACCCTAGATCTTACGAATCTTGTCCCACACACTTTTCGAACTGGCACGTGAAGTGAGAGATGAAACATACTGAATTCAAGACTCCCTCTTGCTGCGTCGACGCACCAACCGAGCATAGGATTTTGCTCGTTTAAATGCAACAAGATTGGCATCGGTTGGATAACGCAGAAACGTAGACCAGGCCTTATGTTGAGCTTTCCTAGCTGCTGTGCATTCAGGGTTCCACCAAGGCTTCTGACTTCTGGGGAGTGTCATACATGTTTTTGGTATAGAAAGATCAGCTGCCTGAATTATGCAATTTGTGTCATCAAGAGCAGCTGCGTTGATTGACTCTTGGGTCACCATGGCAGAAGATATCACTGCTGACGATGTGAAGACCTCCCATCTGGCACGCTCCATCCTCCATCGAGGAAGGCGGGAGGCAGAAAATGGCATGTTCGCATGATGCGAGAGCACAATTGGAAAATGGTCGCTCCCATGGAGGTCGTTACACACCGTCCACAACCAAGCAGCAATAATAATCGATGGTGATCCCAAGGTCAAATCGATTGCACTGAAGGATCTTGTCGGCTCATGGAAGTACGCGTCAGCACTGATGTTAAAAAGGCACAAAGAGGCCGAGGACAGAAGAGACTCTATGCGACGACCTCTCGCACTGATGCTGACACTACCTCACAAAGGATGATGGGCTTTGAAGTCACCCAGTAGAAGAAAGGGTGAAGGCAGCTGATCAACCAAGCTCTCCAGAACATAGACGCTCACATCCTCATCCAGCGGCAGATAGACACTGCAGACAGTAAGAGGCACAGGCACAGAAATACAAACCACCACGGCCTGCACAGTTGTGGATACTGCAACGGAAGAGACCGTAACCCTGTGAGGGACAAGAATAGCCACTCCCCCACAGGCTATATCTCCTGATATGTTATCTGTCCGAAATGCACTATAGCCTCGAACTGAAAGCAGGTCTGATGGTTTAAATTTTGTTTCCTGTAAACAAAGGCATACTGGATAGTACAACGAAAGCAGATGTTTCGTGTCATCAAAACTCGTCCGAAAACCTCGACAGTTCCACTGAATGATTGAAGCCATGGTTAAAAGTGAGATGAAAAAGGAAATGCTCAAACGAGGCCAGCCTCCATCTCCTCTGACGAGTGTTCCCCCAGATTTGGGGGCGTGTGACTAGGTGCCAAGATGGGAGCATGCTTTGTCTTTGTCCCAAGTGTCTTAACAGGATACGCTCGCCGTTGAGTAGTTTGCTGAGATTTTTAAGGAGAAGAAACGCTCTTCTGGTCCTTGGCTTTGGTGTTCTTGCCAGAAGTGGCCTGAGTTCCCTTGCTGGTGGTGGGGTGAGTATGCTTCGGCGAAGTGGTGGGTACCGCTTTCAGACCCCTAGCGCGAGACTGGAGTGCCTCCAGCCCAGCTGCGATGATATCGTCCAGCTTGTAGGGACATTTAGGGGGAGATCTGAATGTCGGTTTGAATGGCAACCATAGATTTGGCAACCACCACTGATGCATATGATCGCCGATCAGAAGAAACAGGAACTACTCTCCTTCTGGCCTCAGGATAGGAAATATTCTCCACCGTCTTTAGCCTTTGAATTTCTTTCTCCTCCTTCCACTTGGGACAATCTTTGACTGATGCTGCATGTGAACCCTTGCAATTCACGCAAAACTTGGCCTCGGCCACACGTTCTGGTAAATGATGGTCTGTGGCACCACAGCGTCCACACTTAGGAGTGCTCCTGTATGACTGCTGAGAATGGTCGTACGACTCACACCTAAAACATCTCAAAGGGTTAGGGATGTATGGTCGTACCTCGAGGTGAAGATACCCTGCCTTGATGGACGCAGGCAAAGAAGGGCTGTCAAATGTCAAAATGATGTTGCGGGATGGGACGGACTGCCCATTCCACCTGAAAAGAATATGCCGCACACCTGTAACGTGTTGACTTCTCAGTTCTTCAAGTTCATCATCGGTACACTTAATGAGGTCCCAAGAGGAGACAACACCTCGAGATGTATTTAGGTATCCATGTGGTGTTATTTTGACCGGTGTCTCAAGCAGTATGGTGGTTTTAAGAAGTGTGGAACTGTAGGCCACAGTGGACATCTCTACAAGAAGATCTCCAGACTGGAGTTTCTTAATGCTCTTTGGAGAGCTTGCAATGGATTGAAGTGCTTTATTAATCCAAAATGGGCTTTTGGCACTCAAAGGCTTTGAAGGGTCCAATGAGCGCACAAAAAAGAATCGAGCATTCAAAGAATCAGGAACATGCTTTTTGGTGGAAGGACCTGAGCTTTCCTCAATAGGTCGTTTGACTTTAGGATCTTGGGAAAGTTTATTTTCATCCAAAAAAATATTAGGAATTCGTCCGCCGACTTCCCAATCGAGCCCAATGAGGCAGAGCCGGAGGTCCGCAAGCCCAATTGGACGCAGGACACGGCTCTAGGGATAGGAAGTGGATATAGAAAGTTGATAGGGCAGACATGCGCTCAGCGTGCACCCAGACTTTCCCATGCCTGGGGAACACCCCTTTGGCCTGCCCACTCTTTCACCAGACTCACCCTGTCGTACGAAACGACAAGCTGTTAGAGGTCTGGACTCCACTCGGCCACAGACCTCATTGACTAGGAGTGGGTTATTTCCTAGTCGCCCATTTAGGGTGAAGCAGGGGGCAAAGAGAAGTTTTGGCAACTGGGGACTACAACACCCTGGCCTTCAGAAACCTCAGCCTCCAGCATCCCCTTTTCCACCTTACGGGTCACCGCACACGGCAAACGTGCAGGTAGGTCGAGCTAACCAGCTCAGAAAAACAAAGAAGGGAACAGAAAATGGAGACAACAGGAAAGAAAAAGAGAAACTAAAATCCAGAGCTGGCGCATAATCATAAGCTCAGCAACCTACAACCGAGGCGGGGGTGCGTGACAAGAGAACAACAAAAAACATAAAAAAGGGAAAATCATCATAAAGTACATGTTGGCTCGGGCCGTGGGATCGCCACTCCCTATCAGTTGGATAAACAACTATCCCTTCGGTAGTATCATCGTTTCAAGACGAAATGACAAAATGATCCATCACAAGGTCAGCTCGGGCCGTGGTGGCACCACTCCCCAAATAACTGGAAAGCCAGTTATCTTTGTGTGGGGCACAATAATGTGATTCTACTGCGTATAACACACTAAAGCTAATTACTAGAATACTAGGGGTAACTTGTTTAATGGTGCTTACTGTTTCTTTTCCATTTATTATCTGTTAATTGCTGGTTAATACAACATGTACAATTTGATATATCACATTCAAAATATCATTTTGTAACTATTTAGCATACCCAGATAATTTTTGAATCAAAGATTATACTTATTAAAATGGCAGTACAGGAAACTACAATGGGACCATGGTTTCAGCCACTGAAGCTCTCGTCAGCCATATGGTCAACATATGCAATTTGATGGCTGATGAGAGCCTTAGTGGCTGAAACACCATGGTCCCATTACTGGCATTTTTATAAGTATAATCTTTGATTCTGAAATGATCTATGCATAATGAAATGCCATTTGCAATTTTTGCTCTGATTTGTTATACAATTATTTAGTGTACTTTATTTAGTGGCAAAAATTTTAGTTCTGCAATAAAAAGTGACAATTTTGGTACTGAAATCTTCATACCAATTTGGCAGATAAGTGGTTAACCCCTAAATGATATCCTTCAAAAAGAACTTCACAACATTGCAGATCTTCTACTTTATATGAAATTCAATCCTGAGAAATTTGCAATAGCACTGTAGACCATCTTCGAATTTATATATAAACCTTACAAATATTAATGAACACTTACTTTTGGCTGCACAAAATGATTAAGTTAGCAAGTATTGTTTGTATGAAGAATTCACTATATTTTCCTTTTTTTCTCTGAATATTTTTTTCTCAGTTGTGCTTGGCAATTTGCTATGAACTGTTTGTTCATTACGAAAAAAAAAAAACTCTCAAAAAGGGCCATGATAAGCCAAAGGGCAGTAAAATGTACGATGTATAAAAAAATTTAGTTCTGCAATAAAAAATGTGACAGGCTATGGGGATGCCATATCAAGAATTTTCTACATCCGTTCGTGCACCCATGGAAACTATCTCTCTCCACCTATTTATCTGATTTTATTTATTTATTATTATTTTTTTTTGTACATAACTTTGAGGCTGGGAGTAAATACAGGTGCTATCAAATTCAAATTACATTTTATTCCATATCATTTGCTTCTACAAATCTGATCGATTTTTTCCCTTTTACTATGAAGATCATTTTGTGCATATTTTCTACATCAAATAAATCACAAGTTTTTCTACTAAGAGGCTTAAGGGTCACTCCATGTCAAATCATCCACGCCATGTCACCCACCGACTCGGATTTGAACGAAACTCAGCTGGTAGGTATTCCTAATACAGTTATGTAAAAATCCCAAATTTTAGTTTTTTTTTCACACCATAGTTTTTACTATACAGTGTTCCAAAATTTAGCTGAGCACTCGCTTCGGCAGCAGGGCAGCAACATGTCACTTTTTACAAAACTTGCTGTAACTGCTTCTAATGAATTTAGGACAAAACTTGAAAAGGTCATGGAAATGGGTTCACAGATCTCAAAAACATTTCAATTTTACTGGAAATGCTAGATACAAAAGCGCCACCTAGTGGTGAAGTGAAAAAGTGACATAAAATTTAGCTATTTTATATCAAGCTCTGTAGAGTATTGCTCTAGCACAATGGAACTGATTTTTTTTTTTTTTTAATACTGATCCTTGACACATTCTGTAACTTATTCAGGAAAAAAACTGGTGTGTATCAGTGCACTTTTACAGATAAGTAAAATTATTTGAAATGCATCTGGGGGTTTCCTCCGGCACCAGCCATTTTATTATTATTATTTTTTTTAAATTGTGATAACCCCGCTTTGATGTTCAGGAAAGTTAGCATGTATGTAATACTTAAAAATCCTAAGTCTCAGCCTTTTTGCCCCCCCCCCTCCATAACCTCCAAGATACAGTGCTCAAAAGTTAGGCCTAACAATTGTTTCATCAGCAAATTCACCCATTTCAAGCTTCCATGTGTGTGAGACTTGGCATCAATTGAATAAATGTGTCGAATATGTCAACATTTTCAGTTCAGAACAATAAAAACGATTGTTTTTTCAAACAATTAAAAAAATAACAGAATTGGAAATTAATATTTATGCCGGTATATACTATATGGTTACCAAAAGTAATCGAGGTAGTTGCCTTCAGTGCACAATCTTAATAACAAGAGTCACTCACAATACAAATTTAAATTCGTTGGCTGAATTTAAAGATTTTATTGTATATAAGAGTATTAGAACGTTCAGGTTTCCCTAGAACCCATCATTATATAAACCAGAAAGTTCTAATACTTGTGTATACAATAAAATCTTTAAATTCAGCCAATGAATTTAAATTTGTATTGTGAGTGACTCTTGTTATTAAGATTGTGCACTGAAGGCAACTACCTCGATTACTTTTGAATATTTCTGCACGAATTTGAATTCTCCTAATTTGGTTACCAGCTGCACTGGCCAGAGAAGCACAGCATGAAAGTGAAGGTATAAGTGAGATAGTGATTTAATGCCACTATAAGAATCTGCTTCAAAGTATCAAACACTGGAGGAAATTAATACTGGTATAAGCAGTACTGATTGTTCTCCTAAAGGCCACCTGGTGGTGAAGTGGAAAATTACTATAAAATTTTGTTACCCTATACAAACCACTTTAGTGAGAATAGTGCTGCAGAGAACACAGGAGTCATCCAAAAGAATTTAATGGCGATCCGCTATATGATGTACCTTCCTGACGTACCCCTGGGTAGAATGGTTGAATACTCTCTCGAACTGCATATGCGCAGTGGGTCTGGTACGATTCGTCCAACGACAATTGGTCCAATGCCGATTCGTCCAAAGGGACGATTCGTCCAATGGACAATTGGTTCAAAGGTACGATTGGTCTAATGGGATGATTGGTCCAATTCCGTCCTATCTGTCCGAAGTGCTACTCGTGCTATAAAAGTCTCATCTGTTCTGATTCTATCTCCGATGTTATACGAAAGTACCGGTAGTCCAAAGAATGTAAAATAATGTTACATTTCATACGTAATATTGTGGTTACAGATTTCTTTTTTTTTTGTTATATTGTCCTTGCTGCTGTATGAAGTTACTGATGTGCGAGCCGTTCAATCAACTTCAATGTTTCTCTTTTGCATGAAATAATAAAAAATACTAGTTTTCCGTTTCTGTTTGTAGAATGCAGTGTGGTTCCGCCAACTGCCCAATGGAAACAACTGGTCGGGGTTTGGACAGAGGCCTTTTCAACATTTTTTATTCCAGCGATGTCATATTCATAAAGCCTACATATCAAATCAAGTTAATTAAGCTTTTACTTAAACACGAAATATTAATTCATAGGCCATAGGCCTAGGCCTTTTTAACAGTTTATATTCTACCGATGTCATATTCATAACATTTACATATTAAATCAAGTTAATAATATTGCGCGTTTACTTGAGCATGAAATATTAATTCATAGACCCTAGGCCTTTTCAACAGTTTTTATTCCAGCGATGCCATATTCATAATGTTTACATATCAAATCAAGTTATTAATATTGAGTTTTTACTTAGGCACGAAATATTAATTCATAGGCTCTAGGCCTAGGCCTTTTTAGGACTTTTTATTCTACCGATGTCATATTCATAACGTTCACATATTAAATCAAGTTAATAATAATGCGCTTTCACTTAATCACGAAATATTAATTCATAGGCCTGCGGCTTATGTGCCTTGCAAAGACCTCAGAAATGATACAATGAGTGCCTTTTATAAAGTTTTATAAAATGTATACAAATACCAAATATCTAGGTTGTAACTTAAAATCTTCTAAAAAGGCCTGCGACCTAGGTGCCTGTTAGATAGCTGAGAGAAATGATACGATGAGTGCCTTTTATTAGGTTTTATAAAATGTTTACAAATACCAAATATCTAGGTTGTAACTTAAAATCTTCTAGAAAGGTCTGCGGCCTTGGTGTCTTGTAAAGACCTGGGAAATGATTCAATGAGTGCCTTTTATAAGGTTTTATAGAATGTTTACAAATACCAAATATCTAGGTTGTAACTCAAAATCTTTTAAAAAGGCCCGCAGCCTAGGTGCTTTGCAAACAGCTGAGAAATGCTCCCTTGAGTGCCTTTTACAAGGTTTATTTAAAATGTTTACAATTACCAAATATACGGAAATTATCTTTCAAAAGGATATAAAGAGAATAATTTAAATTATTATTCCTTTCTGGAAAATAAAAAAGTTTACCATTGGTAAGATGATACCATTGGACGAATCGGCGTTTGACCAATCGTACCATTGGACGAATCGGCATTGGACCAATCGGACCAATCGTCCCTTTGGACGAATCGGCATTGGACCAATCGTCGTTGGACGAATCGTCCGGGACCGATGCGCAGTACTGATGCAAACATCTTGTAGTTGGTAAGCGGTCTAAAGCCATGTTTACGAAGTTCAAGCAGCATTGTTGGCTAAAAGCAGAAGTTGCCAAAGGTTGTCCCATGAAGAAATGTTATGAAGAACTACAACAAGCTTGTGGAGCATCTGGTTTACTGGATAGTACAGTAGCAAAGTGAATGGCAGCCTTCAAGAAAGGACAGAGAAATGAGGCTTGGGCATCTGGGTGCAGACATTCCCAGCCAGGTGAGTGAAACTGAAGTGCTTGCTTTATCTACATTTCTGGAGAATGACCAGTGGTGGACAATTCGTGAACTCGCTCAAGAGAGCAACCTTTCGCATATGACTGTGCTGCACATTTTGAAAAAAAAACAGCTAAACATGCAAAAAATCGCATCATGTTGGGTACCTCATGCTTTAAGTGATGTTGAGAAATGGCAACGTTACAAGGCAGCTCGACTCCATTTGGAATGGTATGAATGAGAAGATTTCCATGGCATATCCTTATGTTGGATGAAACATGAACGCAGTGTTATGAATCAAAACTCAAATGCCAATCTAATGAATGGAGCCATTATGGCTTGCCACGCTGAACAAAGGTCGACAGAACCCCAGTAACATTAAGGTAATGATCATTGCCGTCTGTGACTGGGATGGCGTCGTACTAATACATGCAGTACCTCCAAGAGAGACAGTAAATGCAGTGTATTATGCTCATTTCCTCAAACATAATTTGTGTCCAGCTCTCCAGAAGAAGGCTGTCATTTGTTGGAGCATACTCCGATAATTTTGCATGACAACACTCACTACCATGTTGCTGGCATTGTTACCGACCTGTTCTGTTGATGGGGTTGGAAAGTGTTGCACCACCCTCCCTATTCACCTGATTAAGTCCTTGTGACTGATTTGTTTCCGAAGATGAAAGCACCACTTCAGGGGATTCTTTTCAAGACCACTGATGACATTGTAAGAGCCATAGATCAGTCCATGCCAAAGATCAACAGGTCTCACCTTGCTGATGGCATACAGAGACTTCCACACAGATGGCAGAGGGTTTTGGATAATGCTGGTGACTATATCAAAGGGATATACCTGAATAGAGTCAGATCCTATGTTATGAGGGTAAATCAAAAAGTAAGGTCTATGTTGTCGTATATTGAAGAAACTAAGAGGTATACAGATAACAATTACCTTCAATGAATGAAATACGGGATTACACCATTGTACAATAAAAATTTGGAAGATGTGAATCCATTTACTGGTGTAAATACGACATGAATGTTAAGTCAGATAATATCCGAAAACTTGAAAATTTCGTTGTCCTGGAGCTGGAATCTAACATGCATCTCCCACATAGTGCCCAAGTATGCTAACCACTACACCACCCAGAATGACCAAGTTTCAAGTTTCTGATTAATTTGAATATAACCATCAGTTTTTAGACATTATTTGACTTAACATTCATGTCGTATTTACACCAATAAACAGATTCACATCTTCCAAATTTGTGTTGAACAATTACTGTATTTCTCAACATAGTCTCCCTGTCATTCAACGCATATTTCATATCTGTCTACAAGCTTCTGGATTCCTGCAGAGAAGAATGTTTTGGGTTGTGCCTGCAGCCATGAATGCATCACTTCCTATACCTGGACATCACTTTCAAAACGGCGGCCTCGCAAAGCGTTTTGCACAGCGCCAGATCGGGACTGTAAGCAGGATGTGGTAACACCTTAAACTTCAAATCGGTGATTCTTTGTTGAATTGCCAATGCCATATGCGGATGAGCGTTGTGCAGCAACAGCACTTTTTTGGATAACATTTCCTGTCATTTTGTGCGAATTGCTGGTTTCAATTTGTCTTTCAGCAAAGTCGCAATATGACGAACTGTTAATTGACTCACCCTGTGCTTGATAGTGTTCAACAATGGGTCCTTTCATGTAAAAAAAAAAAAAGAGATTCAGCATTAATTTTTGTGCCAAAGGGACAACTTTGAAATTCTTTTTGCATAGGAAGCTCGGATGTTTCCACTCTATGCTTTGCCTTTTGCTCTCGGGGTCGTAATGATGGACCCATGTTTTGTCCCCAGTGACAATCCTCTCCAGAATACTGGGATCTAACTAATACCACTGAAAAAAATTTCTGCCAATTTCCAGGTGCTGCTGCTTGTGCGTATCAGACAACTGCCATGGCACCCATTTGGCACACACTTTACGATATCCGAGATCATCATGTACTATTGAGAATGCAGAACCATAGCTAACGTATGCTTTCTGGGCGATCTCAGAGTAACCCGGTGATCTTCTTTAATGAGTGCATCGATGCGATCCAGATGGTCCTTAGTGCGAGAGGCTGATAGACTGCCTGAGCAAACTTCATCAAACACATTCATTCTACTGGCTTGAAACTTTTCTATCGGCTTGTACACGTCTCTGGCTCATACACTTGTCCTCCTTATATTGCACAAGCATCCCACGATGAATTTCAGTAGGTTGTACACCCTCAGCCCATGAAAATCTCACGACAATTCGCTGCTCGACAATGGAGCATTCCAACGAAAAAGCAGCCATATTTACGCCCTTACAACTGCTGGGTAACTGCGGTTAGAAGATTAGCAATTGCATCCACCACGTCCCAAGGTCATGTGCCCTTCCTCCCCAAAAAGCAATTTGCCGCAGCTCTGCTTTGCCTACGCAATGAGAGCAATGACCTTACTTTTTGATTCACCCTCGTATATTCTAATGTAACCATTACATTCTCACTAATAAATTTCAAAACCTTGTATACGTGATTAACATATGGTCTGTGTATTTACCTCAGATTGATGAACAGTGATCTTGTCACAAAACAGTGAAAAATGTGAACATACAAGGGAAAAATCTGCGAATTTCTTATGAAGAATTTCTTCAGTTTTTTTGGATGAAATGAAAGCAGGGTGACTTTTTTATCTTTAACATCACCATTACAAATCTACTGGTCCATAGTTTCAACAGGACCAGCCTTTTCTTAGACTTGGACAAAACAGCTCCCTTTGATTTTCACATTGATGCCTATGAAGCACACCCTGAACTCCCTTTGCTGCGTCCCAAAGTGGATTAGATCCACTGTTCCAAAAATCCCATTCTTCTTCAATGCCAGCAAGACACTCCAAATAGGGTCCATGTTACCAAATTCTATCCCCTTCTTTGGAGAACCAGTACAAGACCTTCAATATGAAGGGAAAATGTAGCCAACTACCCCTTTCTGAAAATGAATCAGTTCACCATCTCGTTTCATTATCAACTGTCACTATTCATTCAGTTTAACAGTGATATTGTGCTTGTGTAGCTTGTAGCAAATGTATACAATTTTTATATGGATAACTTGGTTTTGAAAGTAGTGACAAAAGAGAAAGTGATTAACATTGAAATAAAAATAAAAATTTTAAAATGCTGCTGAAAAAAAAATTTAAGTGTGCAGATTCTTGCCAAATACTTCAAAACAGGCAAAACACAAATAAGTGAACTTTTAAGTAAGAATGAGGAAATCAGTAAACTGGTTCATCAACACCAATAAAAGCAGTACAAATGTTAAAGTTTACAAAGCTGAGGGTGGCACAATTAATTCTGTGGTTTTCAATTGGTCTAATTCAGTCTGGTCAAAGAAGATTCCCATTAGTGGCCCTCAATACAAGACAAGGAATTAAAGTCAACATAGGTTGACTTTAAGGAGAAATTAAAGTCAACATCAGAGAGGAATTAAAAGTCAACAATTTAAGTCAAGACAAGGAATTACAACATAGCTAATTGATGTGTATGTATTTTTCAGCATGCATCGAAATATGTGCATTGTATGTATTGGGTATATAAATAAGTTTTGAGGGATTTGAGGTGAACAAAACATGTTGTTGGAGAACAGAAACAATATTTTAATATTAATCGAAGTATGCTCCCTTTGAAGCTACAACTTTACCCCATCTTTCGGGAAGTGAACGTAAGTCCCAAAGAAAGAATTCCGGGTCCTTGGAAGAGATCCAGTTGTCCAGCCAATTTTTGATGTCTTCATAAGAACTAAACCGTTCTCCAGAAAGTGCAGACTGCATTGACCGGAACAAATGGTAATCTGATGGGGCAACATCTGGCGAATATGGCGGGTGGGGTAGAACTTCCCAGTCGGATCCTTCTAAGTACTTTTTCACAGGTCGAGAAGCATGTGGTCTTGCGTTGTCATGCTGTAAGATGACTTTGTTGTGTCTATTCTACCATTCCGGCCGTTTTTGCACGAGAGCTCGTTTTAAACGCATTAATTGGGTTTGATACCGATCACCAGTAATAGTTTTTAACGGTTTCAGCATTTCATAATAGATCACACCTTTCTGATCCCACCAGATACACAGCATTACCTTTGAACCATGGATATTGTGTTTTGGCGTTGAAGGACCTGGTTCACCTGGCTTCACCCATGCTTTCTGCCATTTAGGGCTTTCGTACCATATGCATTTCTCGTCAGCAGTAATAATATGATGCAAAAAACCCTTTCCTTTTTGCCTTTGAAGCAGCAATTTGCAAATCGTTTTTCGGCGTTCAAGGTCTCTTTCCCGCAAAGCATGTGGAACCCAATTCCCTACTTTTTGCACCATTCCCATGGCAGCTAAACATTGTGAAATGCATGGTTGACTAACATTCAATGCTGCTGCAAGTTCTTTTTGGGTCTGGCACGGAGGATCCTCGTCGAGTAAAGCTTCCAATTCGGCATTAGCAATTTTTTTGGGTGGTCCAGAACGTTCTTTATCACTGACATCAAAATCGTTCCTTTTTAATCATCTAATCCAATACTCACATGTTTTTATGGATGGGGAATGTTCACCATAGATTTCTGACATTAAGGGATAGGTGTCGGCAGCACTTTTCTTGACGATAAAGTAACGCACTAACACTTCCCGCAAATGCTGTTTTGTCGGAACGAAAGTTGCCATTTTCCATCGAGTAAAACAAATACGTCTTCGCACCTCAATCGAATGTCGTATACTGACTCTGACAGCTGGCATCTCGTACTGCGATATCGCAGTGGTGCCACCTTAAAATACATGCGAGCAGTAATAAGTACGACACCGAACGAAAATCCCTCAAAACTTATTTATATACCCAATATTTTAAAATACGAATACTGTACATGTACTGTATCTACGTACATGTATTGTTTCTCACTGTTAAACTATAGCAAAGAAAGAAAATATTTAATAAAAAATCTCATTTTAATTATACACTGAAGAGCAATTGAATTAGAGACAGCTAGCGTTATGCAAATATGGCGCTGTGGGCGGCCCTGTAAACAGAAACGACATGACGTATGCAGCGATCCGACAATATAAGGAGTGATGCGACGGGAATCGGTAAGAGTCGAATGCAGTATGGGTAAAACAAAGGATCTAAGTGCATTTGATTGTGGGCAAATTGTCGGGGCATGACGAATGGGTCACTCCATCTCGGAAGTCGTGCAGGCACTGGGATTTTCATGAGCCACTGTGTCACGGGTGTACCGTGAGTACATCGAATCCGGTAAAACCATCCCTGCAAGGGCCAACTGCCGTGGACAACAGCGTGTGGATGAGCGGGGTCATCATCAGCTAGCTCGCATTGTAACAGCGGATAGACGGGCCACAGTGCAAGAAATCACTGGGCAATTTAACGCTGGTGCAGAAAAGCGTGTAAGCAGCCACACCATCCAAAACCATCTCCTCGCTATGGGGTACAGAAGCCATCGTCCCACGAGGATACCGCTGCTGACCGCACATCACAGGGTGCAAAGATTAGCATGGGCGCGGAAACATCGCCACTGCACCCTAGACATGTGGAAAAATGTTGCCTGTGCTGATGAGTCGCGATTCACGTTGGTACATGCGGATGGCAGGATGTGAGTATGGCGCAAACCACATGAAGCGATGGATCCTTCTTGCCAGCAGGGTACTCTTCAAGCTGGTGGGGGTGGCATTCTCATCTGGGGACTGTTTACGTGGACTGAAATGAGACCCCTGGTACATGTGACATCATCCCTCACAGGTCAACGTTACCAGGATATCCTGGACGACCATTTGCTCCCGTTTGTGCATCTTCAACATCCCACTGGGGACCTCATCCTGCAACAAGGAATGCAGCTCCCGAATTGTATCCGAATGGTTGGATGAACACTCCACTGACGTGACCTTGCTTCCTTGGATAGCTAGGTCACCTGACCTCAATACCATCAAGCACATCTGGGATGTCATCGAGAGAGATGTTCGAGGCTCTGACCTCCCCTGCATCAAATCTTCGTGAATTGTGGGAGCTTGTTCAGGGGTCGTGGATCCGTATGGCTTCCCAACGCTTCTGTTGTCTTGTCGAGTCCATGCAGAGACGAATTGCCACCGTCATCAGGGCAAAAGGTGGTGCTACAAGTTACTAGACAGGTATCTCTAATTCAGTTGCTCTTCAGTGTATATTGTACAAACATGTTTAGTATGTAGTTGTTCATACTGTGAGCCTAAGCTGGCTCAGAAGCCAAACTTGTGAATAGGAAACAAATGTTGAGGTCCCAGAATATTTGCTACTGAGAGATTTTACTGTATCACCATAAAAGTGTACTGGTATTATACACTACGGTGACTTCCAGGATCACTTCTCTAGAGAATGGGGGGGAGGAAATGGGAAGGTTCATCATTTACACCTTAAAGGTGGCATATGAAAACAGACATGCTTGTAAATTTCATGATGTAATTCTAAGTGTATTACTAAACATTACAACTTGTTACTACTGACTGAATGTGACAGTCCAATGTACCACTTAATTTTTCCGGAAAAACAAATTTTGAAATTAGGAATATATTTGTAGAAAAAAACAAATTTGCAAAAGATGGTGACGGGTAAATCACACCAGAATAAATGAACAATGTTTGGAATTCTTACCGCTATAGCAATAGTCCACTAAAGCTTGTAGAGCATGGGGATCAATATCTTCCATGACAACTTCTGGTTCAATAGCCTCACGCAGATCATTAGTGAACATGGCAGCAAAATAATCACTAGCTGAAGAGAGAACAATGCGGTGAGCTGAAATACTACAGTCAGAAGCAACCAATGTTACATCTGTCAGCTGGTGTCTTTTATAGAGGCTTTTCATCCTCATCAAACTTTCAGAAGCATGACTAGGACAAAAGAATTTCTCATCATGGCTATTTGTAGTCTGCTGACCCATCAAATGGATCTCCTTCTGATGAACATCAATATCCATACTATTGAAAAAATATCAATAAAACAATATTACATTAGACCACTTGCTGGTAATAACTTCACTTTTTAAAAGAAAATTACATGAAATCTAAAAATTTTAAAACTAGTTTGTTGTACTTTCAATTTGGGAAAACTTTTTCATTCAAAAATCGGAGCTAGCTATGGGCTTCCCACTCTCCCCACTCTTAGCTAACTATTATGTGGGAAAACTAGAAGAAAAGATACTAGTACAACCCACATACTTCTGCTTATATAGCAGATACATAGCTCAGAAATTGTTCCAGAAAGAATTCTAGACTCATTCAATGAATTAGATGATTCCCTTAAGTTCACTATTGAACTTCAAAAAGAAAGAAGAATAAACTTCTTAGATATTACTATCTATCATGAAGATGAAAAATTCCTCACTAGTTGGTATAAAAAACCAATGAATACTAAAAGACTACTGGATTTCAATTCCTATCATCCAGTTTCTATTAAGAAAAATGTAGCAAGTCAGTTTTTAGAAAAAAATAATAAAATAGTTTCTACTGCAGATCAAAAAGAAGCCCATAAAGAAGAGCTTAAAGTTATACTTGCAGAGAATAACTTTCCTAAAGAAGAAATTGAGAAGCTTCTGAATTTTAATGGTACGAAGAACCCACAAAAGCAACAAGTAAAATTCACTAGAAAAATGTCTTATCACAAAGGTTTATTTGAGTATTTAAAGAGAATTAGTAAGAAGTACAATATTAGGCTAGCTCCAAGTTTAGAGAACAAAGTTAAAAAAATTTCCCTAAAATAGTTAAAAGAGAAGAAGATATTTTAAAAATGCAAGGAGTAGTCTATGAAGTAAATTGTAGTTGTGGACTATCTTACATAGGTGAAACAGGTCGCAGACTAGAAACTCTTATAGCTGAGCATAAAGCAGCTATAAAAAATTGCTCCAACAAGACTGGATTAGACAGGCATGTTAGAGAAACTGGGCACAGCATGGATTGGAATTCCCTTAAAGTCATCAGTTTCCAAAGCAATTTTCAAAAAAGAAAGCTGAAAGAAGGAATAGAGATTGAGAAAAATCAAAATTCCATCATCAATGACTGCAAAGGATTTTCCCTGCCTAACATCTGGCAGGATTTGTTGAAAAATAACCTAAACCGTCACGGTTAACCGTAACCGTGATAGTGACAGGAAAAAGTGACAACAACAAGACAGCCTGAAGAAAAAGAGTTTTCTCCGAAAATTTGCTATTAATGAAAAAATTTCCTAGTAAAATTCCCATAATATTTGCTTTAGATTAGTAATAGTTTGTTGTTTCATTTTGTTTTCCCATATTATCCATTACTTAAAATTGGTTTACATTTAATGTTGAACTGCTTATATTATCAAGAATTACATAAGCATTTTTATGTTTTAACAACAGGAATTTCAAGGTGTGTACTAGGGTTTCTCAAGCAGTATCCCAGGATACAACATGCAAAATGCTGAAGGAAATTTCCTAAGAAATGTGTTGGGTTCCAGGAAAAATTCACACAGCCTTGTTCTCACTGGCAGTGGTGGTCAAACATCTAAGCCAGTACGGGGGCATTTAAGGTATGCAAAATTTTGCCTTTGCCATCAAAGATTTAAAAAAAAATCTAATATTGTTTTATTTTTAATACAATATCAGTTTTAATGTTAATATTACTACATTGTAAAAGTTCTGGAACTTTTTAAATTAAAAAAGAATGAGTACAGATAATACCTGTTTATCTGGTGTTTCCTTCAAAGTAGTTACCCTGTGCAACTATGCATTTTTGCCAGTGCTCATACAAAACTTTAAATGCAGATTGCAAGCCTTCTTTTGCCACATTCTTTAGTGTCTACAACGCAGCTCGTTGCACTTCTTTGGAACTTGAGAAGCTTCTCCCCTTAAGCAAATTCTTCATCTGGGGAAAAAGGAAAAAGTCACACAGGGTGAGATCAGGGGAATAAGCTGGTTGTGAAAGAACAGGAATGTGATGTTTGGACAGATAATCAGAGACCAGGAGGGATCTGTGAGCCGGTGCATTATCGTGATGGAGCACCCACAAGTTGGTCTTCCAAAGATCGGGTCTCTTGCGTCTCACTGATTCTTGGAGACATTTCAGGACGTTGACGTACTCTTCTTTAGTGACTGTATGACCATGTTGAAGGAATTCCTTGTGTACGACCCCCTTGCAATCGAAGAAAACTGTTAACAAGATCTTTCCTTTGGAGCAGTCAGCTTTGGACATTTTTGGTCATGGTGACGATGGTGATTTCCACATTTTTGACTGTTGGTTGGATAGGGGGTCGTACAGAAAGCACCAAGTCTCATCGCCAGTGATCAATCAATTCAAGAGATCGGGATCTGAATCTACTGCATCAATGTTATCCCCACAAACTTCCATGTGCTCATCCATTTTTTTTTTTTTTTTTGTGTGTGTGTCAGGTTTTTTGGAACAATTTGTTGGCACACGTGATGCATGCCCAGTTTCCCTGTTAAAATGGCATGGCAACTTCTAACTGAGATGCCAGCAACTTCTGCAATTGCTGCAATAGTTTTCGACCGTAATTTTTCACAATTTCTTTGACAATGGCGATTTGTTTATCCGTTGTGGATGTTGAAGGTCGTCCTGACCTCTCATCATCCTCGATACCTTGTCGCCCGTTTTCGAATCATCGATGCCACTCATAAACTCTAGTTCGACTCATTGCAGTCTCACCGTACGCTGACTTAATTATTTGAAAAGTCTCAGCAAAAGATTTTCCGAGCAGAACACAAAATTTTACACTTGAACGCTGTTCAAAACTCGACACCGTTGTCTTCACGATGGAGAGCCTTGAATGCCTGTAATCACGAACTATGCACATACGCTGTACATGTTGGATCGGGATCAAACCGGTTCTGGCTGGTCAGTCACATCATGCTCTTCACTTGCTTAATGGGGAATGGCGTAATTCACTGACATCTGGCAAATATTCAAAAAGTTCCAGAACTTTTTGAATGTAATAGTACAAGACATGCTCAAAGAAGTTATCTGAAATATAAAATATTAGTTTTAAATGAGACCTTTTTGCGGAAATATATATTCCTTCCAGAGATAATTTCTAAACCCAGATACAAGTATGACTTTAGAAAGAGAAGATTGCTATAAGAGAAAACTTAGTTTGATATACATCTCCAATACTGCAACATCCAAAAAGCTCCAACTACAGAGTGATCGTAAAGATCCCGAACCCTGAATTTAAAAAACTGTTGCATATGCTGTAAGCAAAAGTTCATCCAATTGATGTGGCAACACAAGTCAGCAACCTGTTGAGGTCAAATATTGTGCTTGTCGAATGCCTGAACGAAACTGGCAGAGTGCCAGAAATGAATAACCGGTTCCATGTGTGCTACGCAGTTTGCCCACTTTAGCGTTGCCATTTGAACAGAGGCATGGGTTTGACAAGGGAGCAGAGAATTTGTTTACATGAAGCTTATTCGCAAACACAGTCTTACAAACAGTGTATCGAAGAGTTCAGGAAAGAATTTCCGCATCATACTGTGGTAAGTAAATCAATGATACACAGTTTACTCGTACAATTTTGGAAAACTGGAAGTGTTGATGATACGCCTAGAAATGGCCGGCCAAGTGTGTTAATGCCGGAAGTGATAAACGATGTTGAAAAACGTTTGCAACAGTCACCTACACAATCGCTTCATCTCTTATCTAAGCAAGTGAAACTTTCTTACAACTCAGTACAGAAAGCGACTAAAAGATGGCAGCTTCATGCATGCAAAGTGAAAGTTGTTCAAGAACTGAAGGCACCTGATACGCATAAGCACCTGCTGTATTGCCATTGGTTTCATAAATTTACTCGATACAACAAGGACTTATTGAACAATGTTTTCTTTTCGGAATAATGTTTGTTTATTTTTCCTGTGGGGATATTTAAAGGACCGTGTTCATGCAACCAATCCACATGACCTGCAGTCCTTGAAAACAAACATTATTCAGGCTTTATTGCAAAGTCCAAAAAGTTACATTCACTATTGAACAAACAATATACATGGTACATTACTTAATTGTATTTACTACGTTCAATGTGTAGCAGAAAATTACTGTTACTCCCGTTTTTATTACATACGTAGTGGTTGTTGGATGAGGACGCGTTTAGAGTTACGCTATTGTTGTATTTGATAAAAAGTTCAGACTTACCCCATACGGCCTTGGAAGCTCAGTATTTCTTGGGCAGGATATGAAATGTGTTTGAATTGTTGTTCTGCCTTCACTATTTAAGTCTTCTTTTAAAAAATCTTGTAGTAAACGAAATTATGTACAATAAAAGCATTTAGGTTTGAAGCGTATTGACTGCCAGAAATGCAATATAAGTTAACAATACTAAAAGCCTTGTTAAAAGGAATGAAATTTACAATGAAAGGCTCTTAAAAAATCAATGAAAGATAAAATCAAATTAAAACCTGAATCCTAAAAGAAACCATAAAAATTAAATCCTCCTCCAACATCACCACCACAATCCAAACATGTTTTGACATTAGGCTACGTCTTCTTCAATGGACTACTTTGGCGTTCGAAATATGTGATCTTTCAAGCTCAGATCACATTTCGAACGCCAAAGTAGTCCATTGAAGAAGACATAGCCTAATATCGAAACATGTTTGGATTGTGGTGGTGATGTTGGAGGAGGATTTAATTTTTATGGTTTCTTTTAGAATTCAGGTTTTAATTTGATTTTATCTTTCACTGATTTTAAGACCTTTCATTGTAAATTTCATTCCTTTGAGTATTGTTAACTTAAATTACATATCCGGCAGTCAATACGTTTCAAACCTAAATGCTTTTATTGCACATAATTTTGTTCACTACAAGATTTTTAAAAGAAGACTTAAATAGCGAAGGCAGAACAACAATTCGAACGTAATTCGTATCCTGCCCAAGAAATACTGAGCTTCCAAGGTCGTATGGGGTAAGTCTGAACTCCTTATCAAATACAACAATAGCGTAACCCTAAATGTGTCCTCGTCCAACAACCACTACGCATGTAATAAAAACGTGAGTAACAGTAATTTCCTGCTACACATTGAATGTAGTAAATGTAATTAAAATTATTCAGGCTATAGGGAAAATCACGCCATCTATGCTGAAATGCGTTACGAAAAATGTGCCGCCGTGTGGATATTTGCCTTCAGCAACATAGAGGTCATTTCCTGCACCTTCTTTAGGCCAACATCAGTTGCTCAAAAGTCGATGGAAGATGTGTCACAGCTATAAATAAACTTTATGTATCTGTATAATGCAAATAAAAATTGTTCAAATTAGGGTTTGGGAACTTTTCAATCATCCTGCAGAAACATTACTAACCATAGGCAGTGGAATACTGCAGAACCTGAGGGGACACAGCTATGGGGGAGAGGAGGTCCGTTTTAGGAACACTTCAGCTATGAACAAAACAACATGAAAATAACAGTGGGAAAAATGTTTTGCTTGAATACAAATCACCTGGAAAAAAGAACTGCTTTAAACTTCATTACTCATACAAAGGAGAGGAGGCAGATCTTTGTGGCACCTTGAGACCAATATCAATGAACAGCAGCAGGGGTGAGTGAGTAGGACAGATATTTCTGACCACCAGTGCAAACAAAAAGTAGAGGACAAAAGAAGTCGAGGTACCTTAGAAGTAAAATGAAGAAGTCTTAGGAGTAAAATGCTAAACTGCATTAAGTTATGTTCCAAGGGGTTAGAAAAAGAAGAAAAGCTTGAAATGGCATAAAACAATTTGCACAATCCTTAGGTGCTCGTCTTTGTCACCAACAGGCATTCCTGTGAACAGCTAATTGATCTAATTTTTGAAGATGACAATCCGATTTTTGGCGTAAATGTGACAAGGATGGTAAGTCAGATAATATCCGAAAACTTGAAAATTTTCATCGTCCTGGAGCGGGATTCGAACCCGCGTCTCCCAGAAAACGCCTGAGTATGCTAACCACTACACCACCCAGAACGACCAAGTTTCAAGTTTCCGATCAATTTGAATTTAACCATCACAGGATTCGCTAGTCGAAGCAACCGGCATTCATGTTTAGCGAATCTGGAGGTTAAGAATCTTATCCCGTGTTTGCCCGGAGAAGCAGAATCATGAAAGAAATACGGGATTACGCCATATAATACAAATTTTGAAGATGACAATCCGATTTTTGGCGTAAATGTGACAAGGATGGTAAGTCAGATAATATCCGAAAACTTGAAAATTTTCATCGTCCTGGAGCGGGATTCGAACCCGCGTCTCCCAGAAAACGCCTGAGTATGCTAACCACTACACCACCCAGAACGACCAAGTTTCAAGTTTCCGATCAATTTGAATTTAACCATCAATTTCAGGCGTTTTCTAGGAGACGCGGGTTCGAATCCCGCTCCAGGACGATGAAAATTTTCAAGTTTTCGGATATTATCTGACTTACCATCCTTGTCACATTTACGCCAAAAATCGGATTGTCATCTTCAAAATTTGTATTATATGGCGTAATCCCGTATTTCTTTCAGCTAATTGATCTGTTTATGGGTTTAAAACTTAGTATTACTTGCATATACCAAAAAATTATACTTTTTAAAAAATCTGTGCACATTAAAACAAGGAGTCCTTCATGAGTTCAATGACAGTCCTGTGTTATACAAGTCATGAAAATAACAATTAAAAAAAAAACTCACTTGGAACACTCGTGTGAAGTAAGGGTTCCCCGTAAGTAGTATTTCATGTGAAACGAATTAATCGCTAACTTGGGTTGAAAAGGCAATCACAAATAATAATCATATCCACACTTTTTATAAGGCCCAACTTCTATTAAGCTTGATATCTTGTAGCTCATGGTGGGCTGTATTGAAAGAAATGTACGATGTGAGGGTCTCTGTATATAAATATTTTACGTAGAATAGAAGAAGAAGCCACTTCAGTAAAAAACATGGCAGTCAAAGGTATCACACGGCGAAAGTGTAAGAAGTCTTGAGGTAATCTGCACTTTTAGCAAGGCTTAAAATTTCTATTAGGCTTGGTTTCACATAATTCACCGTGAATTGCACTGTAAAATAAAAGCAATCTAAGTTGAGCTAAAAGAGTCACTGAAAGGAATGTGATAGTTAAAATATCTTAAAATACTGAAGAATCAATGCATTCCCAATTGTATGTAGAAGGTTGGTCGTCATAAATACTTGCAACTAAAGGACATCGTGAACTTGTTAAACGTTGAAAGGATCAAGCTTTGGTCACGCAGTTGCTTAAGCTTTATTTCCTGTAGTTCATGGTGGGTTGTATTGAAACAAATATATAATGTGAGGGTCTCTGTATGCAAACATACGTAGAACAAAAGAAGCACTCACTTGGGTTAAAAAAGGCAGTCAAAAGTATCCCATGATGAAAGTGTCAGAAGTCTTGAGGTAATCTGTACTTGCTTCATTCATGTTTATAATCTTTACTTGCTTTTTCTGTGTGCCTTTACTTGCTTCATTTGGCTAAATTTTAGATGCCTATGCACTTAGCATAATTGATGTCATAGGGTTATAATCAAAACAAAAAACAAATATTCCCCAATTATAAGGTAGATCTATGGACCAGTGATCAGTCCAGTGGTGGACATGCCAAATTGTAATGGTCACTACAAAAAATTTCAGTTACTAAACCTCAAACAAATGGAAAGCAAGTTAATACACACACAGTACATACAGTACAGTACAAATGGTAAACTATAATATAGAAACTACAATATTTCCAATTATGAATTTCAACAAACCTGAAAACTGATGTACGTCCACCTGGAAAAAAAGAAGGATTGCAGAACATATCGGCAGCTGTCAGCTATAGCTTTTTCAAGGGCCAACACAGATTACAACTCCCTGATTTCTACACAGACCAAAAAAGTGTGGGTTTCTGCAATATTCAGTTTGCAAATAAAACTTAATAGAGAACCTGCAAATAATTGACTGAGCTTTAAACTTCAAACAAAATGCCAAATTTTAAAAATGTAATGGAGCCCTCCAAAGAAAACTTCTCATAGAAATGAGACAAAATATTTTTTTAAATAAATTGAAAAAAAATTAAAACTAAGACTAACTAATGATCTAGAAAAGGTACTAAAAAATCTTATAAAAAAAACTTCATTGCGAACTGAATATTCAGGTCTTATGCACACTTCAGTCTAGAAATTTATAACCCAATGCTTTGTTGGAAACAAATTGATTCTGTGTATCTGTAATGTGTGTGTATGTATGTATGTATGTATGTATATATATAAAGAAAGTTGTGTTGTATGTGTATGTATATATCAAAGGAATGTTAATATACTACTCATATAATATAAACTACAACAAAACTGTACTGTGTTGCAGGTATTAAGAGGTAGATAGTGTATGCAAAAGAATATTAACACAAGCAACCAACCTTCATAAACCAATTACTAGGGCTTTATGACTTCCAGATGAAGAAAAGCACAATAAAAGAAATTATAAAATGACAAAATAATATTAAGTAAATTATTATAAATAACACACTCAGGATGCCTGGACCACTCTTCAAGGAAAGACATCCACAGGCCCTGAGCAAACAAATTCAGTTCAGGTTTTGTGAGAATGCCAAAAATATAAAAAAAAAAAAAGCAACAACAGACGTCCACATTAAGATTTTGTGGAATAACGTTTTTACGGGTCTTATAGAGGTTATTTTTCATGAAAGTTGGTTGTCAAATTTTTTAACTAAAGCCTAGTTCGTCATCAGGACTATGTCACTGGAGTAGTTGCTGCCACTCAATTGGAAGAGTCCATCCATAATTATCGTTAATTGTGGTACTTCTTCTTCTTGCTATTTCGATCCCTTCTTCTAGTTTCCTCTATAATCGCCCACCAGTCAAACTTAGTAAAGAGGAAACTAGAAGAAGGGATCGAAATAGCAAGAAGAAGTACCACAATTAACGATAATTGCGGATGGACTCTTCCAATTGAGTGGCAGCAACTACTCCAGTGACATAGTCCTGATGACGAACTAGGCTTTAGTTCGAAAATTTGACAACCAACTTTCATGAAAAATAACCTCTATAAGACCCGTAAAAAAGTTATTCCACAATCACTATGAATAGAGGTGCCATAAATGCATTTACAACTAGGATTAAAATTTTGTGTTATAAATTTCAATACATTCTGTCTTCCCTACCTGAATTGTAGAATATACAAAAAAGAGCCACTGAAACTAAAAATGAACTATAAAACTCCTTATACTACCTGAACTGTTATATATACGAAGAAGAACCACTAAAACTAAAAATGAACCATAAAATTCCTTACTAGAATTATAAACCCTTTAAAAAATAGCAACAATAACTTAAATCCTTTCACTAAACTCCCTTGACACAAATGTAAACATTCATAAAAAGTCATGGTTAAGACCTAAATCCAAGTCGGAATATCAAACTTTAAGTGTGTTCAGAAAATCTCAGTGAACAAATTAGCTGCTCTTTCCTGGGTACGTTCTATAATAATCCAATTTTTAGCAATGTCCAACAAGTGTTTTTAGGGGATGTAAAGAATAGATATTATAAGTCTCCGGGGCTACTCGGAGACTTATAATATCGGGGGCGGGCGGTCGTAGTGAGCGATGGGTTTTCCTCCTCGGGGTGCTCTGTGCTAACAATGGCATACACAACAGCAACTAGGGCCTCTGTGAATCTTGGAGAGGTGCAAGCTAGTTCTGTGTGACATTGGCGAAAAGACCCCAACTCACTGGGTTTTGTTCCAGAATCCTTAGGTTGAATGACCAACTGGAACCCTCAGCTGTGGGCTAACCCCCACACTGATGTACTTACCTGATTAAAAAGACAAAAAGAAATATTAAGAATGACTCAAGTGTGGGATATGGTGGACCTACCACACTTGAGAAGGATGGTCCACCACGGAATCGACCTGGACTTTCTAAACGGCGTATGAGAAAGAGATCTCGGCTGAGTGAATGTAAGATTGGTGTATGGAATACTAGAGGTATAAATGGCAAGATGAGTGAGGTGATTGAGGAGATGAATAAGTATAGACTGGATGTGCTGTGTGTAAGTGAAACCAAAAAGAAGGAAATTGGGGTAGAAGTAGTGAATGGCACGGTGAGTGTGTGGTCTGGAGTATTGGATAATATGAGAGGACAGGCTGGTGTAGGTGTGATTTTAAGTGAAAAGATGAACAACTTGATTCACTATAGTTGCATAAGTGAGAGAATTCTCTGGATTCGTTTGAAAGTGAAACTTCAGAGAATTGTAATTGTTGTAGTGTATGCTCCTTGTGACTCGGAACCTTCTGATAAGAAAGAAGATTTCTGGAATGAGCTAAAAGCTGTTTTGAGCCAGTTTGGTGCTAAAGAAAAAGTTATAATAGCAGGGGATTTCAATGCTAGAGTAGGTGTGCAGAATGCAATTTCTGACAATGTTCTGGGTAAGTTTAATGATCCTTGTGTGAATGATAATGGTGAAAGATTAATTGAACTCTGCATTGAGAATGGTTTGTGTGTATCTAATACATTTTTCAACCACAAGTATATCCACACATATACTTGGGAAAATCGTACTCTTGGTCAAAAGAGTGTGATTTGACCAAGAGTACGATTTTCCCAAGATTGCTGTGTACGATCAGCGTTTGAAACACTTAGTTGTTGACACCCGTGTGATTAGAGGTGCAGATGTTGGTTCTGATCATTACTTGGTAGTGTCACGAGTGAAACTTAATGTTGGTTGGAGGAAAAGGAATAGGAGGAGACCCAGGATAGAAAGAATAAAAGTTGATAGGCTCCTTGAAGATCATCAGTGGTATTCTGACTTACTCAGAGAACGACTGAAGGATCTGAAGTCTGGTGAGAGGGATGTAGAAAAGAAGTGGGAATGTTTTAAGAACTGTGTTGTCACTGCTGCTAAAGAGGTCTGTGGCACCACAAAAGTGGGTAACAATAGAGGTGATGCTTGGTGGAATAGTGAGATTGAAGAGGCAGTAAAGAGAAAGAAGGAAGCCTATTTGGGGATGTTGCAAGGTAGAGTCTCTGTGGATGAATATCGCTGTAAGAAGCGTGAAGCTGTGAAGCTGGTTCGCCACAGTAAGCAAAAGATAGGAAGGAGAAAGTGGAAAGGCATGAACTGGCTTTTTGGAAAGATAGAAAGTCCTTCTGGAAGTACATGAGACTCAGGAAAAATAGGGGAAACAAAGTTGTAAGTTGTGTGAAGAATGACATTGGGGAAATTATTTGGGAGCCCAATGAGTTAAGTAACAGATGGGGTGAATACTTCTGTGAGTTATTAGATCAGGAAAGCAAAGATGATTCTGAGACAGGTGCAGATCTAAAATCTCTTCAGAATGGCAAGGCTCCGGGAGTTGATGGCATAACTGCAGAGATGTTGAAATATGGTGGTGACTCTATAATTGACTGGTTAACTGAAATTTGCCAGTTGTGCTGGGAGTTAGGAATGGTCCCTCGGGATTGGAAGGATGCTATTATTGTTCCCTTGTATAAGGGAAAAGGTGATCAGACTGAATGCAAAAACTATCGTGGTATTAGCCAACTGAGTGTGCCAGGGAAAGTGTTTGGTAAGGTTGTTATTGAAAAAGTACAGGGTCTTACATCATTGAAAGTGTGGGATGTTCAGAGTGGTTTTATGCCTGGTAAAGGCTGCACAACCAGATTTTTGCATTACGCACGATGATTGAAAAGTATCTGGCTGTTGGGAAGAAAGTTTTTACTGCCTTCATAGATTTAGAGAAAGCTTACGACCGAGTGAATAGGTCACTTTTGTGGAAGGTATTGAATGAATATGGTGTTACTGGTAATCTACTTAATAGTGTAAAAGCCATGTATGCTGGTAGTAGAGCTTGTGTACGAGTGAATGGTGTTTTATCAAAATGGTTTTCCATTGGTGCAGGAGTTAGACAAGGTTGTGTAATGTCACCATGGCTGTTTAATATATTTATGGATGTATGCATGCGTGATGCCAAAATAGATGATAGTGGTTTATGTCTTGGTGATATCCGTGTGTGCAGATTGCTGTATGCTGATGACACTGTCCTGTTGGCAGAGAGCAAAAGTGAGTTGCAGAGTATGTTGACTCGGATGCACGAAGTTTGCATGAAATTCAAACTGAGTATAAATAAGGGAAAAACCAAAGTTATGGTGTTTGAGAGAGGAACTAGTAGCACTGAATGTAATGCAAGTGTAAATGGCACTGAGATTGACCAGGTGAGTGAGTTTGTGTATTTAGGAAGTATGTTTGACAGAGAGAACAAGTTGGATGGTGAAATCAGTAGGCGAGTGAATTCTTCTTTGAAAGTCATAGCTGCTCTGGGAGGTTTTCACAGGAATGATGGGTTCTCTAGAGAGTCCCGCATGGCTGTGTATGAAACTGTAATTGTTCCTACTCTGATGTATGGCAGTGAAACCTGGGTACTGCAGAAGAAACATAGTAGTCGTTTGTGTGCTGGAGAAATGCGTTACTTACGTGGGGTTTGTGGCAAGACACGATCTGATTGTGTGAGGAATGAAGATGTATTGCAGTTGTGTGATGTGAAGCAAAATGTTGTTAGCAAGGTGGAGACCAATATGCTTCGGTGGTTTGGCCATGTTGAAAGAATGAGTGATGAAATGCTTACTAAGAAAATCTTTTCAGCCCAAGTGGCAGGAAGGAAAGGCAGAGGAAGGCCAAGGAAGACATGGGTGGATCAGATTCAGGAGTGTCTGCATGAGAAAAGGATTATGAGTATGAAGTATAAAAGATCTTGTGTGCGGCGTGTAATGGATATCAGTGAAGCACGAGTTGTGTGTCGAGATCGATGTAAATGGAGAAGTTTTATACGACAACAATAGGTAAAAATATCAGGAAGTTTGTATTTTTGGAGCTAACCTCTGAATCTCAGAGAACAGCTTAGTGATATATGCTACTCGGGGGGGGGGAGTTTCAAGTGTGGCCCTAAGAAGTGGTTAATCCAAAGATATTTCAGGATGTAATGTCATAAAATCTAATCTTGAAGGACGAATGCTGATTGTTGTAAGTAGACAAGAGATTACAAAAATAAAATTTAAAAAATTTTAACGGATAAAAATTGCTTTTCAAAGTGGAAAAAACCATTTTCAACTGTTTGGTGGTGTTATCTCTGTTATTGCAAATGCGAGTAATATTTATAAATTGAGATATAATATTTCTATGCATTGTTCTTGGAATTCTTGAAGTCCAAACACTCAGCAATTTGGAACTGAAATCAAAACTTGTTCTTTTATCAAAAACATCTATTGAGAATCTTCCACACCTTAGTGTAATCTGTAAGCCCAGAAAAGCAATCTCATAATTCTTGTTTGTTTTTTCTAGAACCAAACTTGGGAGATAACAATCATGCTTATTAAAAGTCTTTGTTTTGAACACAAAAACTAATGAGGTCATCAACATATCTAAAAATGTACATATTCCACATCAAACTATCTATCATAAAAATGCTGAAAAAAATTAGCTAACAGGCTTGAAAATTAAGTACCCATGGGGATACCTTGTTTTTGAATCATTATTCTATTTTTATCATATATATATAGTTGTGAAATACACAAAAGTTAAATAGGTGTTCCCAATATTCCTTGCTTACCTTCAAAAGGTGATCAAATTTGTCATAATACCATAGGAGAGCTTTATGTAGATCCTGTAAATCCATAAAAGTAAACAGATTGTTGAAATAATATGTACTAATTTCACCTTTAAAAGGTTGATTATCCTTGATAAACTGCAGGATTTTTTTATTATCTGTAATAATCCAAGTTGAGTCTTGAATATTATCGTAAATAATCTGTAACAGATCTTAAAAAATTTTACCAGCCTTATTATTGTAACTACTGAAACTGCATATGATGAATCTGAAATGCACAGAGACTTTATGCAACTTGGGAGTAGCAAATATATATATGGAAATTCAATCTTGAATTCCCTAATTTTTAATAATTAAAAAAACCCCAAAATCTTCTTCTGAATAATCTTGATATCAGAACAGTTTTCAGTTTGATAGGTGTTTCCATTACTCAACTCTTTTGTCAAAATTAAATTTTTTTGCATATGAAAGCAAAATTACCCCCACACTTATCAACGGGTGTAATAACATACTTGTTTTTCAGCTCTTCAATGTCTTCTTTGATTTCTTTCCAACCTTTTAGGAAATGGTTTCTATTATAGAACTTCTTAATATATACAAAGATCTTCTTAAGCACAACTGTTACCCAGTGGAAAAAATTTTTGTACAGGAATATTACACCTGTCAGATAAATAATAAATAAAGCAATGTAAATCCTTGGTAATATTTCTTTTTATAGTATCAAATGAAATGAAGATCTGTGGTCTGTACTTCACACCAGAATCCATGATTTTCCTTAAATTAGTATTGGTCACTATGTTCAAATCCCCTGTCAGAACATGCTCATAATATTCATCAACAAATTGAGAACAACTGTCTTCATGGCAACAACAGGGTAAAGTTTTCATATTAATGTTACCTACATTCTTGCAAAATGTATTATAGTTAAAAATCCTTTTACCTAGGGTTGGATCAAGTTTAAATGCAGGAACTACATCACAAATGTTGCCAATTGGGAATACTGAAGCAAACTTTTGTAAAATTCCTCGAAAAGGAATCCTCTCAAAAAATTTTGCTTGAAATCTGATGACATAATATTTTTTCTGTAGTTGTTTGGAAGTAACATTTTTCTTATTGTTCTTATAATAGCAGAGGCCAATTAGGAGATCCCTAATTTTTTTTATTTCTGACAGAATAGACCCTTATTTTTCTTAACAATGCTCTGGTCTTTGCAAAATTAAGGTATTGCATTGCTGCAACATCAATAATGTCTGTTGGACTGAATTGTTTGCTCAGGGCCTCTGGATGTCTTTTCCTGAAGAGTGATCGAGGGGTCCTGAGTGTGTATTTATAATAATTTACTTAATATTATTTTGTCATTTTATAATTTCTTTTATTGTACTTTTCTTCATCTGGAAGTCATGAGGCCCTAGTTATTGGTTTAATATTCTTTTGCGACTGGAGCCTTTAAATTCGGGAATTTGGGCCACAGCAGCCATTTTCCCCTGAAAATACAGTTTTTCTGAATTTTCGAAATCGTTATCAGCCAAGTGCAGTAAAGTTGCCCTTTGGGTTGTTTAGTAAATGTGTAAAATATTCTTGAAATCGGACAATATCTTCCGGTGCAGCTGACACCTTTAAATTTTGGTTCTTCAGCTGAAAAAGTCACTTTAGTCAAAAAGTCAGTTTTTGTTGAATCGACCATTTAATGCTTCGCTGAGTCCCAAGCAAGCAGGCAAACATGCACAATGCAGCTCTTTGCTTATTTCAGATTAAATTCACTGAAATAATCCAAAACTCACCACAAGGAGGTGGTTTCATATCGAGTTCTTTCCATGTCCACCCTAACCACCCAACCATTTATGGACATGCTATGATTTTCAATTCATTCTCTTACTTGTATACCTGTCTGGTCTGCTGATGCTTTTCTGTACTTCAATTTGCTTTTAAAGCATAGGACTACTTTTCAAGATTCAAGTTTGGTTCTGATCAGGCCATCCCTTGCAACTTGTCCAACCACAGAAGCTGCTGCCACTGTCACTACTTTAACTGCTCTTTTCACTGCCTGAGTGTGGCATGGAAACTTCTTTATTTCCAGCAAAGGTGGGGTTTTCTCTTTTATCATATTGCGAAGATCTTCACTGCTGATTTCTCAAAGCATAGGTGGCTGAGTTACTAGGTGTTCCAGTTGATTAGGTCCATATAATGCCTTGTACCAAAATTCAGCAAAGGAACTGTAAACCACCGTATTCCCTGCTATCCGCGTTCATTCTTCCTAGCCTTCAAAATCATTCTCATAGAAAGCTCTCTGTTGTGAATTGTTTTGTCAGTAAGCATTGAGAGAATAATGTTCTCAGAATGAGCATAGAAAGTGTTCTGGCTTATTACAGGATCCACAGGATTCTTCAAGTTGTCTGGGAGATAACGGGACAAACCGATCATCTTCCACAAGTGTCCAGTACTATCTTTACAGTGCGGGTTTGATTTGATTGAAAACCATATCAGCACATACACTTTAAGAATTCAACTAGGGTTTTCAAATTTACAGACACATTTGTACTTGCAATGTATAAAAAGTAGAACTAAACACGCAGCCTTTAGCCAAAGGGAATGCGACAGCTTTCTTGGCTTTTTTTCTGCCAACGCAGGTGAGCAATAACCTGTTGTGACAGCATCATAAATCTCTAGCATATACTGCTGATCTGTACTCAGATCTTTGCGAAGTTCTTCTGATATTGCAAAGGTTTCATCCACTTCAACCTTTTCGAAATCGACAACCAGTTTAAGTTCACAGCTTTCGAGCTCTTTTCCAATTGGACCAGAGAAGGTTTCAGGACCACTTTTCGGCCATCCAATTTCTTTAAGAAGTGCCGCAAAGGTAGCTTATTGGCATGCAGCAAACATATGAACCTATGCAGAGGCCATTCAGTTTCTTCTTCTAGTAAGTCTGAAACTCCATTTCTGTAACCGGTGTTAACTGTTGTCTCGTTGTTTCCAACTGCCATAAGGACTCCTGTGTCAATGTCCTTCTGTGAAAGGTACTCGATAATACTGGTCTTAATGGATTCTGCTGAACCACTTGCTGGTGAAACATTGCTGATATATTGAGATCCTGGCTCTTGTGTTAAAACCACATGCTTTACAGTAAGTGTTGCTCTGTGCTTCTCTCCTCTAATTTCATCTGTCAAGGTTATATTTGTGCATCCATCAAAAACGAGGGCTTGAAGCTATAATTTTTCCTCCCGTCTTTGCAACTCAATGCATTTCCTCTTTCTCTCTCTTCTTATCTTATTATTATCTGTAACTTTGGAAATATTAGCATCAGTTACCATTCTGACATCTGGCAGGACTGCAGAAATAATTTTTGCTGCAGGCCTGTCTCCAATCCCTACACTATCACATGCAAGTGCTGTGGTTGGCAGTTTTATTCTCATCTGGCAGACTTTCTTGGGCATTTTGTTTTTTTCCAAGGATTTTTTGGGATGGTACTCTCTGGATCTAGGAGGTGCGTAATCCTTGTCATTAGCCATTTCACTGTCAAATTCTGCTTGGTTGCCACAATCCTCGAGGCCAGGTGACTCGAACATAGACTTGGGGTCTTTGCATTCCTTATCACAAGTGAAAGAACATGAAGCAGCTGTTTCTGAAGCGCTTGACATCTTGGATTGCCTACTTTGTTTGCAGAGTAGTTTTTCACTTGTTTTTGGATTGAAGCCAGCAATAATCATTTGACTGACTGTTCGCTGATCAACCAAAAACGGTTGTTCTATTTGGTCACTAAGGGTGGGGGAAAAGTTACAACGGTGACAAGAAATGTGCAAAACTAAGAGACCTTTTTGGGGTTGATTTGCAGTTTTAACTCCAACAGTGTATCATGTAAAGAAGATATATATGGGGGGGGGGGTCCGAATTTAAAGGCGCCGGAGGCACCGGAAGAGATTGTCCAATTTCAAACAAATTTTACGCGTTTACTAACCAACTCAAAGGGCAACTTTGCCACACTTGGCTGATAACTATTTCGAAAATCTGGAAAAATTGTGTTTTTGGGAAAAAATGGCTCTTGTGGCCCAAATTCTCGAATTTAAAGGCGCCAGCGGCACCAGAAGATATTGTCCAATTTCAAAAAAAAATTTACATGTTTATTAACCAACCCAAGGGGCAAATTTACCGCACTTGGCTGATAACGATTTCAAAGATACGGAAAAACTGTATTTTTGGGAAAAAATGGCTGTTGTGGCCGAAATTCCCTAATTTAAAGGCATCAGCGGCACTGGAAAATATTGTCCAATTTCAAAAAATTTTTACACGGAAACTAAACAACCCAAGGGGCAACTTTTCCACACTCGTAGCAGTCGCCCGTCCCTAATTTAGGGTCACTGGTTCCAGGGAAGGGAGAGAGCCAGTGCCATAAGGCAAACACAACATCCATGCCTCACCGGGATTCGAACCCGGACCCTTCACGAACGAATCATCATAAGCCAGCGCTTAGACCACTGCGCCACCAGGGTGGCCAGGTTAGTGATGAGTGTCACGACTGCACCCTTTTTCAGTCGTAAAATGTGAGGCAGAAGTCCACTCATCTCGATCGTGTGCAAAAATTCAACTGGACAGCGCACTCTTTCACTCTCATCCTCAGTCACAACTGTGTTTGTAAATGTTGTTGGAATGAGATTCGCGTTGCGAATACTCTTCATTCTCTCTTGTCTGAGACATATAGTTGCGACCCATTGATCGCTCACAAACTTCCAGTAAGGCTCTTTTTCTTTTTACTTTCTTTTTTTTTCTGCGGGAGAGACATTCTGTTAAGGGTAAGTATGCAATAAAGTATTTACTTACTTTAGGACTGATCATAGAACACCAGGCACACACCAAGTCTGACACTGAACTGAGCGCCTGACGTAGATAAGGGGCGCACACTTCTCCCATAGACTTTACATGGGAACTTTGCCACCCTGCTATACCTAAACTGTTGCCCCAATCTCAGTTTTCTCTTCGACTGGCACATCTACATGGTAAGACCTTTATTTTGATACCTGAACCACATTTTTACGCTCAGCCATTCTTTCAAAATAGGTCTCACAGTAAAAAACCTTATAGAATGAAGGGGTATCGCTCATTTCACCTAAAGATCATTTCACCGAAGTTCACTTCACCGAAAAGTTCATTTCGCCGAAAGGTTCACTTCACCGAAGGGTCATTTCATCGAAAAGTTCATTTCACCGAAAAGTTCACTCCACCGAAAGTTTATTTCACTAAAAGTTCACTTCACCGAAGGGTCATTTCATCGAAAAGTTCATTTCACCGAAAGGTCGTTTCACCTAAAGGTTCATTTCACTGAAAGGTCGTTTCACCGAAAGATCACTTCACCGAAACGTAGCATCCCCATTGCAGTCTGTTCTCTATGCGCTGTCAGGAACTTCTTAGATGTTTAATCGGGAAATTCACAATGTCCCGAATTTATTACTTACAGGATCATTAATTGTTATCAGTCCGTGATTCCGGGAAAGGAGAGAGGAAAAGAAAATATAAAAATATAAAAAACGGTTGGAGGAAGACCGTCACACAGGAAAACTGCCACACATTTTTCCGCAACTTAGAAAACTGCCACACATCGGAAAACCGCCACACAGGGAAACTATCACACCATTTTCATTAAGGGGCCGGGCACAAATTGCTATTCCTCCGAGGAACACTTTGAATGTCTGGCAGTTTTCTGGTGTGGCAGTTTTCCAAGTTTCCGAATTATGTGTGGCAGTTTCCCGAGGTGCCTAACGATGGGAAGGAGCTCTTTTGTTTGGCTGAATTTTCATGTCGGTTCATACTTAGGGCAACTGGCCACAGAAGTTCGAGGGGAAGGGGGTATAAAGATTGCGTCATTTCTTGGCCTATATTGAGAATTGTATTGGGAACTCCAAACAAATTTCGAGAAAACGTTCTACTAGGGGTGTTCAAATGAAAAGGTACGAAACGTCATAAGAACGTAACCGTTAACAGATTTGCCTATGCCGCTATGGGAGAACGTAGCGACACATCTAGGGATGCGATTGGAGTCGCTGGCGTGGATCGGAGCATGCGCGGGCGCCCGCATGCGCAGGAGAGAGCAGAGGCTCTTATAAAGAGCGCCGTCCAACTGACGCGGCAGTGCGTGTGAGGACAGGATGGCGTTCACATTGCAAAATTCGATGATTGAGGAGCAGCGAGGCGTTATCCAATTTCTGACAGCGGAAAATGTTAAACCGGCCGCTATTCATTGCGAAGGGTGTGGTTCTGCTCCATGATAACGCGCGTTCTCACGTCTCCAGGGTCACACACGCGGAACCGGCCAAGTTCCAGTGGGAGCAGCTTGACCATCCGCCCTACAGCCCGGACATGTCGCCCTGCGATTTCCATGTGTTTGGTCCCCTGAAAAAACATCTGAAAGGGAAGCGCTTCAACTCGGACGACGAACTCAAGGACGCTGTGCAGGACTGGGTCTCATCACGGCCACAGGAATTCTGGGAACAAGGAATCCTTCGGCTCGTTAATCAATGGGATCGTTGTTCTACGGCCTATGGTGTATACTTTGAATAAAGTCTTCATTTATACCCACAGTGTCATTTCGTACCTTTTCATTTGAACACTCCTTGTATGTAAGCCAAGCAAAAATTGTTGTGTTAAGGAAAGACCAATAAGGTGGGAATCTTTTAGTAACGCTGCACTTTTACTTAGGCAATAAATATTTACATAAGATGTCAAATTTGTAATATTTTTCTTTTGCCTAATTAATTCACAGGCACTACACCTCGGCCTTTTTAACAGCTTTTAATTCGCCGTCTTTATATTAATAATGCTTATGTATCAAATCAAGTCAATAGCATTGCGATTTTACTTAGGCACTAAATATTAAAGTCATAGGCCACAGGCATAGGCCTTTTTAACAGTTTTTATTCTACCAGTGTCATATTCACAACGTTTACACATCAAATCAAGTTAATAATATTGAGCTTTTATTTAGGCACCAAATATTTATTCACAGGGTCCAGGCCTAGGCTTAGGCCCTTTTACTAGTTTTTATTCTACCAATGCCATATTCACAATGTTTACACAGAAAATCAAGTTAATAATATTGGGCGTTTACTTAGGCACGAAATATTAATTCACAGGCGCTAGGCCTAGGTCTTTTTAATAGTTTCTACTTTATCACTGCCATATTCACAACGTCTACACAACAAATAAATGTAATAATATTGCGCTTTTACTTAGGGAGGAAATATTAGCTCATAGGCCCTAGGCCTAGGCTTTTACCAGTTTTTATTCTACCAATGTCACATTCACAACGTTTACAGATCGAATCATCTTAATAATATTGGGTGTTTACTTAGGCTCGAAATATTAATTCATAGGCCCTAAGCCTAGGCCTTTTTAATAGTTTTTACTCTATCAATGCCATATTCACAACGTTTACGCAACAAATAAATGTAATAATATTGCGCTTTTACTTAGGAAGGAAATATTAATTCATAGGCCCTAGGCCTAGGCCTTTTTGACAGTTTTTATTCTACCAATGCGATATTCACAACGTTTACACAGCAAAACAATTTAATAATATTGGGCGTTTACTTAGGCACGAAATATTAATTCAAAGGCACAGGCCATTTTAGCAGTTTTTATTCTGGCTGTGTCGTATTCATAACTTTTACATATCGGCACAAGTTAATATGTTGCGCTTATTAAAATTTCCTAAAAAGACCAGGCCCATGGCTTTATAATTAATGTTTGGTGCCTAATTAAAAGTGCGACACTAGACTTGTTATGCACACCTTATAAATATGAACACAGCGGACAAAAACAATTTTATGAACAATACAGGCCTACTTGATGTTTGGTGTCTGAGTAAAAGCTCAACATTAACTTGATTTTTTACAACAATTTTTGGAATTCGAGCACGGCCTATTTAAAAGTGTTAAAATGGCCTGGACCTATTAATTTACGTTTCACGTCTGTGTAAAAGTACAGTACGATAATCTTGACTTACGATACGTAAATACTCTATATGAGCATTGGATATTAAAAAATAATAAAAGGGCCTAGGCGTATGACCATGTAAACACTTGAAGGCTAACGTGTTGAAACCTTTCTACTAGCTTTACATGTTTGCACTCATCAGTTATGTAGATTGCCACTTAAAATCTTCCAAAAATGCCCGCAGCCTAAGTGCTTTATAAATACCTGAAGACTGATCGATTAAGTCCATTTTATTTGCCTTTGTACCTTAGTATTTACTCTGAATGCCATATGTGAGAATGTACATATGAATATTATCCTCCAAATCTGCAGTCTTAATCCCAAATGTAAAGATATAATTGTAAACTAACCTAGTTTTTAAAAGTAACTTTCCAATCATGCTGTTTATATGTGATTATTAAACATTTGTAGCCTTGGAAAACTGCGGTTATCCTTGAATTTTTTTTTTTTTTTTAATGGCTACTTCTGGGAAATTGGTAGACAAGATTCGGCAAGCCAACAGTTACGTCCCGTGGTTGCCGGCTGCCACTACCGGCAAACTAGCGAACCACATTAAGCTAGCCATCATTTCTCGCACGTGCTTGCAGGACAGCTGAAGGGCCACTTGTGGCAGCTATTGCCTGTGATGGATAACTGATGGCCCTGTTGTGGTATATGACAACTGATGGAGTGCCAACTGTTGGCCTGAACTGCTGGCCTTTCTGTTGGCCGCCCGGACATTTTATTGACGGTTCGGTAGCAGCAACGTAGTGCTGGATCATTGCTGGCAGTGATGGCCGTGTAAGACTGTTTTTACGGGGACCAGCAAAAACACAAGTGTTGGGAAATTGCTGGCTGAAATCTGCTGCTTACGGCCCGGTGGCGGTCCGTTGGTGGCAGCGCCATCAGTTAGCAGCCATTGATGGCCCTGCAGCATCGCCGTGAATTGCGGGATTCCAAGCAAGTGTCAGTAGTGGCCCGTAGCTGGCAACCAATGCAACCCCAACGCCAGGTGGAAGCAACGGGACTGCGCATGCGCAGAAGTAACATGTGCTGTGTCTCTCATGGTACCAGTTAGTTAAACATGACGCGCCGTTATCGCCATCGTGTTATTTTAGTGGATGTTAAGAAAAAAAGCCATATGTAGAGAGGCGAATTAATTTCCTAATGAAATGCCACATCGACAAAGATATCAGATTAAGCCATGAAATACTAGATAACAGCCACGAAATACACCCACTCCATTCCCATGAATAAAAAGAAGTAATTTCTGTGTAATCTTTCGTTTTAACATACACTTCACTTTAAACAACAGTCCTGGAAAAACATTAAAAAAACGTTTGTTGGAAAAAAAAAAAAAAAGAATTATATGCGTACAAAATTTATCAATTATTTGAAAAAAAAAAAAAAAGCAAAGCTATGTGGATATAATGTACTCATCCATGGGTTGAATACACAACACTGGAGGAATTCGCTCCTAAAAATAACGAGAAGGGAAATAAAATATATTTCCTCTTTAAAACAAATGTAGCTTCAGCTAGCGGAAAGGAAAGATACAACATTAAAAATGTAAAAATGTAACAGAATGTGACATGAACGGGTAAATATATTAATTCAACAATCGCCCTTCAAGACGACAAGGACAGCACAAAACTTTGGAATGTGCCTTTAAGTTGGTACTCTCCTTGAAAATGAGCGAAATTCCCTTAAGATAAACAAAAAACTATCGTTACGTTGAAAAAATAAATTTACGAATCATATGAAACTGATATTTATGAAAAATACTCGCAATATTGTAAAATTAAAGAGAGAACCATTCGATTACACATTCCGCAGGAAAGAGACTCAGTTTCAAACTAATTCTCGGGCGTGGCAAATCAGTCCAGTTGGTAAAGTGCGCGCTTCCCACGCAGACAGTCTTTGGTTCGTTTCTAATCAGATCCGATCCGTTGAGAAAATTTCCCCAGCGCAGTGCTGCATTTCAGGAGTTTCATAAAGGAGGAAAAAAAGTTGTAGCTTTAGGAAACTGCGGTTAGCGGTTATCCTTTACTTCTTTTTTTTTTTTTTTTACTTTTTTTTTTGCTACTACTGGGAAATTGGCGGACAAGATCCGGCAAGCCATCTGTTACATCACATGATTGCCGGCTGCCACTGCCGGGAAACTAGCGCACCACATTAGGCTAGCCATCATTTATGGCACGTGCTTGCAGGGCCGCTGAAAGGCCACTTGTGGCAGCTACTGCCTGTGATGGATAACTGATGGCCCTGTTGTGGCATATGACAACTGATGGGGGTGCCAACTGTTGGCCAGCTGCTGGCCTGAACTGCTGACCATTCCGTTGGCCGCCCGGACATTTTATTGACGGTTCGGCAGCGGCAACATAGTGCTGGGCCAGCAGGACTGTTTTTGCTGGGTATGGTAAGACTGATTCTAGTTCAGAAAAAGGCTTGCCGGTAAACCGCCACACAGGAAAACTGCCACACGTCTTTCAGCAACTTGGAAAAGTGCCACACGTTGGAAAACTGCCACATGTTTTTCAACAAGGTCCCGGGCACAAATTGCTTTTCCTCCAAGGAACATTTTGAATGTGTGGCAGTTTTCCAAGGTGAAGGAGTTCCTTTGTTTGTCTGAATTTTCAGAACGGGTCATTTGAGTTTAGGGCAACTGGCCACAAAAGTTTAAGGACGGGGGAAGTGTGGGGGGGTGGGGGCGTTCTATGTAACCCAAGTGAGATTTGTACTTCAATTTGAGGAAATAAATTCGTAACTTAGTACATTTTTAAAACCACAGTATTCGACGAAACAAAAGGAACTACTACTTCATGATTCATGTTGTATTCAGAAAAGGACGCTATGGTGAAATTCTTTAATAACGCTGCACTTTTACTTAGGCGCTAAATATTTACATAACATGTCAAGTTATTAATATTTCTCTCACTCAATTAATTCATACGCCCTACACCTAGGCCTTTCTAACAGTTTCTAATTTCCAGATTTCATATTCATAACGTTTACATATCAAACCAAGTTGATAATAGTGCGTTTTTACTTAGGCACTAAATATTAATCCATGGGCCATGGGCAGAAGTCTTTTTAACAGTTTTTATTCCGCCGACTTCATATTCATAACGTTTACGTATGAAGTCAAGTTAATAATATTGAGCTTTTACTTAGGCACTAAATATTAATTCATAGACCCTAGGGCTAGGCCCTTTTTACTTGTTTTTATTTTACCGACACCCTGTTTGTTACCTATACTTTATGAATATGTATTCAGCGGATTAAAAGCTGTTAAAAAGGCAAGGTGTAGGGCTTATGATTTAATTAAGTACAACAGAATATTAATAACTTTACATGTTATGCAAATATTTAGCATATCACGACAAAAGGGCGAACGAAATAAGAGCGCACGACAACAAGGCAAACATCAAAAGGGTGCAAGACAAAAAGCGATGCAACATTGACTGAATAATTTTTCTGATAGGGATATCATGATGGTGTTCCTGAAAAATTGATCGCACCACTCTGTGTACATGGACCATGTTTAAAGATTTAAAGATTTCAATGTGTGTGTCTTTTTCTTCTCCCCCCCCCTTTTTTTGTTTGGCGTGGGGAGGAGACTCATTCATGATTTTGTAGCACTACTCCTGCTTCCGCAGCATGGTGAAACTTATGACCTTCCACATAGGCTGCACCATTTGGCGTTCCAGACAGTCCCACAAAGTCCCCTCAGTGCAATTAACACCTCTTTTTGTTGCAGACAATGCCTCGTGTCTACAAGCTCTTACTTACATTTCCGGTAAATCTCATTTAGAAACCATTGCTGTTGTCAATGGCCTCTGTCTCTTTTGGTACCGTATTTTATTCACTTACCCACACGCATGAAGTGTAAGTCTGCGGCCACAGGCGAAGGCAAACGAAGAAGATATTAAGACCAGATGCTGAAAAAGTGAAGTCTGTCGAAAAGTAGTGGTTTTCCTGAGTGGGAAGCGACCTATGTGTTATTTCCGGTGCGAGTTATATACTTTTTCACTGTCTTTTGATATTTCACTAAACAGGAAGGTTTTTTTGCGTATCTAGCTTTTCTGTAAAGATGGAACGACTTTGTTCCTTCGGTGTGAGGACATGGCAAACTGGCACTGAACGGCTATTTACATGTCAAGGATCGGATTTTGTCAGATACTTACTATTGGAAGTGTGATAAATCTAAAGAGTATCAGTGTAAAGGCAGAGCTATAACCAAGGTAATGGATGGTGTACACTGTGTGCAAAAAGAGAGTCAGCACAACCGTACTGCTGAATCAAGTAAAGCTCCTGTTGTTCTGTCTATAAGTGACATAAAGCAACAAGCTCAAGCCCAGCCCGAATCGTGCAAACGGCAATTTCAGCTTTGCCGATTGAAATAGCTTCGTGGGATTCCGGGAGATTGGTACCCGGCAAGCTCGTACCCATGCAGTTTCATCCTCTCCTGTTCAGTTTTAATGCCTGAATTTCAGGATTTAACATAATCTTCACCCCTTGTAACTATTCCGATACTTTCCCCCTTCAAATTCTTAAATTATTTCACAAATTGAAGCAATTACAGCATTTTCCTAAAATTGAATTTTAGAAAACTCGTACCCAGGATATTGGTACCCTTCTGTTGGTGAGAGGTTACGGGGCTATATACAAACTGCATTAACGGAACGATCTTTCCTCTTTGGTGATTGTCGTTGTTTGACAGCTGTTCTCTTATAGGAAAACTCCTATTCTTTGTTCTGCCGTTAGCAAAACACACCACAGAAAACTCCTACACCTTATATAAGGGAATGTACACAAATTGCATTAACTAGATTTGTTAGTGTAAGAATTATTATAGTGGCATAAAATGATAATAGGAGATTCCTACTGACATAAAATCGTATGTAAGATCAGGTTCACTGTAAACCGCCACACAGGAAAAGTACCACGTGTTTTTCATTAAGAGGCCGGGCAAAAGTCTTAAGGGCAACTGGCCACAAGAGTTTAAGGGGTGGGGAAACATAAAGATTGGCGTTTCTTGGCCTATACTGAGAATTCAAGTTATTAATATTTCTCTTTTACTTAATTCATGTGCTCTAACCTAGGTCTTTTTAACAATTTTTAATCAATCGCCTTCATATTCATAGCGTTTACGTATCAAACCAAGTTCGTACCCAGCAAAAACAGTCTTGCTGGCACAGCACTATGTTGCCACTGCCAAACCGTCAATAAAATGTCCGGGCGGCCAACAGAAGGGCCAGCAGTTCAGGCCAACAGCTGGCCAACAGTTGGCACCCCATCAGTTGTCATATGCCGCAACAGGGCCATCGTCCATCACAGGCAGTAGCTGCCACAAGTGGCCCTTCAGTGGCCCTGCAAGCACGTGCCAGAAATGATTACTAGCCTAATGTGGTCTGCTAGTGTGCCGTTAGTGGCAGCCGGCAACCACGTGATATAACTGGTGGCTTGCCGAATCTTGTTCGCCAATTTCCCAGTAGTAGCCATAATAATAATAATATAAAAAAAGCAAAGATAACCGCCGTTACCCAAAGCTACAATTTTTTTTCTACCCTTACGAAGCTTGTGAATTAACGCACTGCGCTGGGGAAATTTTCTGAACAGATCGTAAAAACACCCGTTTGTATCTGAGTAGATTTGAACCTGGGCCGTTGGCGTGATAGCTGAGCTCTCTACCGACCGGACTAATATGCCACGCTCGAGCATATGCTTAAAGCTGTCAGTTTCGTATGCAATGTGTAATCGAATGCTTCCCTTTTACAATATTGCGAGGTATTTTTCAAAAAAGTCAGTTTCATATAATTGATAAATTAATATTTTCAACGTAATGATATATATATATATATTTTTTTTTTTTTATCTTAAGGGAACTTCACTCATTTTCAAGGCGTGTACATACTTAGAGTCGCTTTCCAAAGTTTTGTACTGTCCTTGCTGTCTTGAAAAGAGATTGTTGAATAAATATATATTTACCCGGGTTCATGTCACATTCTGTTACATTTTTAACGTTGTCTTTCCTTTCCGTTGTCCGAAACTACATTTGTTTTAAAGAGTAAAAGATATGATATTTTATTTTACTTCTCGTTATTTTTAGAAGCGAATTCCTCCCAGTCTTGTGTATTCAACCCATGGATGAGTACACCACATAGCGTTGCTTTTTTTTTTTTTCAAATAATTAATAAATTTTGTACGCGTATAATTCTTTTTTTTTTTTTTTTTCCAACAAACGTTGTTTTAATGGTTTTCCAGGATATTTGTTTCAAGCGGTTTCAAATTTTTTCTTGTTATTCATCCATTCCATTCCATGAATTGTTATTCATGGGAATAGAGTGGGCGTATTTCATGGCTGTAATCTAGTATTTCACGGCTTAATCTGATATCTTTGTCGACGTAAAATTTCATTAGGAAATTAATTCGCCTCTCCACATATGGATTTTTTTCTTAACATCCACTAAAATAACATGATGGCGACAGTGTCGTCTTCAACTAACTGGTACCATGAGAGACACAGCAAGTGTTGCTTCTGCGCATGCGCAGTCCCGTTGCTTCCACCTGCTGTTGGGGGTTGCATTGGTTGCCAGCAACGGGCAACTAGTGGCACTTGCTTGGAGGCCCACAATTCACGGCGATGCTGCAGGGCCATCAATGGCTTGCCAACTGACAGCACTGCCACCAACGGACTACTACCGGGCCGTGAGCGGCAGATTTCAGCCAGCAGTGACCCATCACTGCCAGCTGGTGGCCAGCAGTTTCCCAGTACTTGTGTTTTTGCTGGGTAATAGTGCGCTTTTACTTAGGCACTGAATATTAATTCATAGGCCCAACCTAAGACTAGGCCCTTTTACCAGTTTTTACTTTAGCGATGTCATTTTCATAACGTTTACATACCAAGCCAAGTTAATAATATTGCGCTTTTACTTAGGCACCAAATCGTCATCATCATCATTGTCAACCATTATCAATCCACTGCTGGACGAAGGTCTCCCCAAGTTTCTTCGACAACGGTCTGTCTTGTGCCAGTCTCCTCCATGTTACTGCCGCATTTCATTCACCCATCTTCCATGTGGTCTTCTTCTGGGTCTTTTCTTGTCCCTTGGAATCCAATCTAAAATGTCGGCTGTCCATCGATGGTCTGTCCTTCTGGCAGTATGTCTAGCCCATTGCCATTTCAGGGATTTAACTCTGATCATGATGTCTTCCACTCCTGTAATTTTTCGGATCCACAACTTCCTCTTCTTATCTCTCCTGGTTACACCAAGCATGCACCTCTCCATGTTGCTTTGAGATGTCTGCAGCCTTTGTATGTCTCTTTTAGTTAAGGTCCACGTCCCTGCACCATACGTAAGCACTGGAAGGATGCATTGATCAAACACTTTTCTTTTAAGACATAATGGCATATTGCTCTTGAAAATTATGCTGTTTCTTCCGAAAGCTCTCCAGGCAAGTTTTATACGCCGATTAATTTCTTCATCAATGTTACTCTCACTTGATATCTGCTGTCCATGATAAACGTATGTATCTATTATCTTCAGCTTTTCTCCAACAATCAGTAAATCTTCATTTCTTGTAAAAGCATTGTACATCCCTTTTGTCTTCTGAAAGTTCATTTTTAATCCCACTTCTTTACTCTTGTCAACAAGTTCCTGGATCATACTCTGCAGCTATGATGGGGTAGTTGCAAAAATGACTACGTCATCAGCAAAACGAAGGTGAGTTAGATAATCTCCATTAATCTTTATCCCTTTGTTTTCCGAGTTCAGTAATGGAAAGACATTTTCCAATGTGGCATTAAAGAGCTTGGGAGATATGGTGTCACCTTGTCTCACTCCCTTTCCAAGTTTTATGTGCGTTGTATTTTGAAATAGCCGAATATTTGCACTTGCATTTTAATAGATGTTATTAATAATATTAATGTATGCATCTTCAATACCGCAGGATTTCAAAGCCATTGTAACTGCTGATGGTTTCACCGAATCAAAGGCCTTTTCATAATCAACAAAAGCCATGCACAATGGAAGTTCATATTCCCTCGCTCTTTCAATTAGTTCTCTCAGTACGTGGATATGATCTATAGTGCTGTAGCCACTCCTGAATCCAGCTTGTTCTCTTGGTTGACCATGTCCAGCGTTACCTTCAAGTGGCGTGAAATAACTTTAGTGAAGATTTTATAAACCACTGATAGGAGGCTGATAGGTCTGTAGTTCCCGAGATCCGCAATGTCACCTTTTTTATGTAGCAGGATCATTGTAGCGTTGTTCCAATCCTTAGGAATCTTCCCTTCATTAAGGTATCGAGTGAAAATGTGGGCGAGTACTGTTTCAATTTCTCTACTTGCTTCTCGTATGATGTCTACAGTAATTCCATCTTCTTCTGGAGCTTTTCCCCGCTTCATGTTCTTGATTGCATGTGCAACTTCTGCTACGAGGACTGGAAGAACTCTGGTACTGGTACCTTTCATGATGTCTGGAGTACATGTATCATCCCTTTCATATAATTTGGAGTAGAAACCTTTCACTCTTGTCAAAATTTCGCCTCTATTTCTTGTTACAGAACCATCTTCTTTTCTCAGTGCCATAATCTGTTTTCTTCCCTTACTGAGATGTCCCTTTGCTATCTTTAGGCTTTCGTTGTTTTCAATTGTTTTCCTCACTCGTTCACAGTTGAATTTCCTTACGTCTTCAATGATACTTTTTCGCACTGTCTTGCATAGCTCTATATATTCCACTTTGGAAGTCACATCTTCTTTAGTTGTCCCAATCTCTCTTCTTTTTTGCATCTACCTTTTGGTTTTTCCTGATAATTTGTTTACATGCAACTTGTTCTTAGACCCAGCTAATTTTGTTGCTGTTTCCATAAGAGCTTTGGTTACTTTTCTGTTAACTTCAGAAATATCCACTTCTTCCGATGTTAGGCCTTCTAAAGCAGAGAATCTGTTCTTCAGTTCCAACTTGAAGGTATTATGGTGTTTTTTAATATTGGTTATGTCAATACATTTTGTTTGTCTTATGAGCTTGCCACGTTCGAGTTTAGTGTTGAGGTGCATCTTACATCTCACCAATCTATGGTCACTACCTGTGTTGAACTTGTTTAGCACACTGCAGTCTTCTATGACAAATGTTTTGTTACACATAATAAAATCAATTTCACTTGTCGTCCCATTTGGATGTCTCCATGTCCATTTCCTGTGTGGCTTTTTCTTGAAAAAGGAGTTCATGATGAAAAACCCTTCTGCCTCTGTAAACTCTACGAGAGTATTTCCACACTGGTTACTGTTGCTGTGACCGAATTTACCTACTGAAGTTTCACTCTGTTGCTGTTGCCCTATTTTTGCATTGAAATCTCCCATAATTATCTCCAAGTGCTGCTTGCCTTTATTATTTAGATGATGAATTTCCTCATAAAATTCTTCAATTTCTTCTTCAGGATGACTTGTGGTGGGTGCATAAGTTTGAATAATCTGAGCCTGGTATCTTCTCGAGAGTTGGATAACGAGTCGTGCTGCTCTGTCAGAGGAACTTTCAACTTCTACAACTTTATCCTTCAGTTTCTTGTTTATTATAAATCTAACGCCACTAGTTCTGCCAGTATCTGTCCTACGATAGTAGAAGAGATGTCCACTTTTCAGTTTAATGAGATCTTCTCCTTTTCTCCTTACCTCACTTAGCCCGACAATGTCCCACTTGATCCTTTGTAGTTCCTCTTCCAATTCAAGAAGCTTTGAATCAGATGACAGGGAGCGTTCATTATAAGTGGCCAAGGTCAGCATCAGATGGCAGCCTAGTCCGGTCCTCCGGTGATTCTTAGCACCCTCTGCCTTCATGTCTCACTGGCCGCTGCATTGGCCCGGTACATTTCAGCTGCCGGAGACTGAAGGAAAAGATTTAAGTTGTGGAGTCAATTTGGGGGGGGGGGGGGGTTGGCCATAACTCACCACGCTGGCCAAGTGGGTTGGTGAGTGTGGAATAGCATTTCCTCTAATCCCGAGGGTATAGTTATACCGCTATTGGCGGTCGTCAGAGCCCCTTTGGTGGGAAGAGGATGCACCACCAGAAGGCGGGGTTGACATTTGTCAAGGAGAGGCTGTGATGTTGCGCATCACCCGACCTTACATCCCAGGCACCAAAATATCAATTCATATTCCTCAGGCCTAGGCCTAGACTTTTTAAACCGGTTTTATTCTGCCTATGTCACATTCATAAGGTTTATGTATCAACTCACGTTAATAATATTGCGTTTTTACTTAGGTACTATTAAATAGGCCTTAAGACTAGGCCTTTTAAACAGTTTTTATTCTACCTATATCATATTCACAATTCACAACGTTTACGTATCAACTAATGTTAAAAATATTGCGCTTTCACTTAGGCACTAAATACTAATTCATAGGACCTAGGTCTTTTAAACAGTTTTTATTCTATTGATGTCAATTCATAACATTTACATATCAAGTGAAATTAATAATATTGGCATAACTGGGAAGTAAGAGAAGGAAGTCTTGGATCAAGAAAATGACTAAAGTGGAAGCCATCAAGATCAAAATGAAATCTTTAAAATTGCATGGACTGGACATATTGCTATGAGAACAGACCACGATTACTGGATTGCTGAATGAATTATTAGACTGGGTAACATGGCACATGGGGCATTAAAAACAGAAGATCGCGTGGGAGATGGGTGGATGAAATTTTAATGCATGACAAAGGGGCATGGACATGGAAGTGTTTGACTCAAGACAGATTTTTTTTTTTTAAGAAATTTGCAGATACCTTCATCCAGCAGAAGATTGATAGATTTAAAATTCGAGATGTATGTTAATTTACGTTTTATCGATATAATTGTTCTATCTGTAGCACGTCCTACTGAAAATGAAGGGATTTCAAATGATGACGAATGAGGAAATCTATTTCTTTGTACGCGCAACCTCTGGACACAAAAGTTTGAAAAAATTGTATCCAGAAAAACAATGACGACTTGGTTTCCATAGGAAATGGCCTTCAGACTGGGTGGCTGATTGTCTGTCTTTTCTTAAGGCTCTACGAGACCTGACCCTGATCCCAAAATCACAACTTCCGGGACCAATTGGCCCGGGAGGAATTAAAGCCCAAGGTGTAAGGAGAAACAATTGGGAGGAGCAATGAAATGTCAATCAAGTTCAAAGCACTGGTGGGAAATCCATCTGACCTCAGAACACAAAGCAGGAGAGGAATGCAGATAGCTCTAATGTTCCCCACACCCCCGTGGAGTTAGGTCATTCTTAATAGCATTGTCTATTGGACACAGCATTGTCTACTGGTAACAGTGGGGAGAAGCCCTGAAGCAGGTGACTGGCCAACAGCGAAGACTACTATGTAGAGAAATCTATGTTGCCCGTTGTCCCAATGAAATAAAAATTGATTGGGGTGATTACTTGTTTTTATAAACATTTTTGCTGTAAGATTTTGATCTAACCCTTCTCCACAGGGTCAAATAAAATAATGAAAATATTCCTTTTTTTTATGAATATGTCAAACTTCGTTAATTATTTTTTTCGGAGTTTTGAGAATTGTAGGCAACGAACAATATATAAGCCAAACTTCGTTAATTAATTTTAATTATTTTCGAAATTTTGAGAATTATAGGCAAGAAATAATATATCTGAGCGTCGGAAGGTAGGAAATACGAGGGTCCAGACCGCTCCCTCCCTCCCCTCCCGGAATCTCATGGTCTCTCTCACTGGGAGAGTCTTCCTACAAAACGTCTTAAAAAATTGTGATGGATGTATGATTTAACGATTTTTTTTTTTTTTAACGAAGATTTCGTGCTGACCGTCACCATGTTTCGCAGCTTTTTGGAAAACGCTTTAAGTACAATTTTGAAAAGCTAATTCAATGTTGTGCTCGGCACTTTAAAAATCAGCCCTGCTGACGCAGTGTTCTAAGCGATAGCTTCTGATCTCTTGTCCGAGATGGGTCCGGATTCGAATCCCGGTGAGGCATAGATGTTGTGTTTGTCTTACAGCACTGGATCGCTCCCTTCCCTGAAGTCAGTGGCCCTAAATTAGGGATGGGCGACTGCTTATAACCCATTGAGCTGCTCACGGTGGTAATTAAACCTTGAATAATAAAAAAAAAAAAAAAAAAAAACACCCAACCAAAAAAAAAAAAAAAAAAAAAAAAAGATGAAAGAAAAAAAGAAACTGCATTGCCAGCCCTGTATTGTGTTTGACTTGTTCTCGTGATATGTTATTACTGTTTAAAATAGTTATCAAGAATAAAATAAATAAAACTACAGGATCGTATAACATCTGGTTCCTTTATTTAGCTTTTTATTCTTTGCGCTTCTTCTTTGTACGTATAAGTAAGCCAACTAATTTCTCATATTTTTACAAACGTTTGGAAATAACATCTGTCTGGATACATTGACAAAAAAATCACAGGCTGAATTTTATTTTTGAAAATATTAATATTCAGCAAAAGAATATTCGTGTTTCTTTGTACATTTCCTGATCAGCAATTACAATTGCCTTTTAAAACATACGTGAAATCTCGTAGTTTATCTTTTTGTCCATTTTTATTTTTATTTTCCTCCTGACAATGTGGGAGACATGCTCTTCCCACGTCAGATCTCTTCACACCTGTGCCCCCCCCAATAATTTGGTAAAGTCAGCGCTCATGGCGTGCGTGTGTGTATGTGCGCGCGCGCTTTGCTTTTCTTCTGTCACAACGTGCCGGAACTGAAAATTTTCGCTTTGAGTTTTAGAAAAAGACTTAAAAAAAAATGTTCAAGAAATTTATTTGCTCTTTGTTAGGTCCATCGGCCTTTTTTAGCAACAGCAGCTTGTGTTTTAGAATAACGGCATCTTTTTCTCCAGAAAAAAAGTATACATTCACACACATACACAAAATGGTACTGTTTTTTCTGGAGGATAAGCACACACACACACACACACACACACACAGATACCCACACATCATTATCATCATTGCTGGCCATTATCAAACCACTGCTGGATGAAAGTCTCTCCAAATTTCTTCCAAAACTGTCTTCTTTGAAAAAAGTTTCTTCCAAAACTGCTCCAGGTCCTAGTGACATAAGACGATATATAGAAGTTTTTCAATTCATGTAATTTTTAGTTATGATTTTAAAATTTTGTGTGTAATAACTACAATAAAAAGCTAATAAAAAAGGATCCAACGGATCGATCTTTAAGTATTTAAAAGGAACGTAGGCGGCCGGCCTTTCTCGTAAGTTTTGAATTACAACCTAAATATTCGGTACTTGTAGACATGCCTGAAAGCTAAGAAAATGTACTCGATACATTAGTCGTCAGATACTTACAAGACACCTAGGCCGCGGGTCTTTTAGGAAGACTTTGAGTTACAACCTAAATATCAGTTTTGTATAAACATGTTATAAGAACTAATAAAAGAGGCTCAATGGAACAGCTTTAAACTGTCTGAAAGGCACCCAGGCCTCAGGCCTTTTTGGAAGATTTGAAGTTACAATATCAATATTTGTTTTGTATAAACATGTTAGAAGGCCTAATAAAAGAGACTCAAAGGAACAGCCTTAAAGTGCATGTTTAGAAGGCGCCTATACCGGGGGCCATTCGGTTTATAGTAGGTCATAAAATGTTTTCACAAATGTAAGTTGTTATTGTCGCATGTGAAACTACAATAATTTTAATATTTCGTAAGTCTGAATAGTGAATAAATGATCAAATGATCATATGTAGAGGATTTTAGGAAGAGAGTGTCTGATCCCAGGTCTTAAACAACCCTTAGAAATAGGAAGCTAGAAGATTTGGGCTAGATTGCCAGATAGGAGAGTGACACGGAAGCGAAGTAGAAAGAGGTAGGAAGACGCCTTTATTTATTACCTGGGGGCATGTACCCGGGGTCCGACGGCTTAACGTGCCCATCCGACGCACGGCGAGTATTTAGTGGATCGAGCGTTCGTACCTGCCTGGGGTCGAACCTGAGGTCTTTTCCGTGGCAGTCACGAACGTTGCCCACTAGGCCACCCGCGGCCCTGAATAGTGAATAAAAAGTTCTCGAGAGCCGTTAACGCATTTTATGTCAGATGCATTCAAGAAGCCTAGACCTAGGAATTTAAAATGAAATTTAAGCTATAGTCTTGTCTTTTATAGTGAGGTGCGTTCAAATATACAAAAACTGACATAGATAAAACAGCACATCAGATCTCATAATGAAATTAAATTTTTATTCGCAGAATATGTCCAGATATTCTTTATATTTGTAGACGAAATGAAAAAGAAAGAAAACAAAAAATTCTGTTTGTGCTTCTATGCATGAACTACCATAACATTTTATCATTTGCAACTGAACAATTCTAAGTTTACGATAATGCTTTTACTATTTCAACGCATTTCTGCTATCTGGCAACAGCAGGAACAAGTGAACGTAGTTGCTTGTCCTCTGAGTGACCTTTTTTACAGTAAATGAAACAATGCGATTTAGGGCCACTATGCATTTTTCGAGGGGTTTTGAAGGACCATGCACGTGTATTGATGCTGCAATGGAAGGTATCTCAAACAACCGTTTCAAGAGTTAACCGCTTTAATCCAATTTTACACGGAGGAAAGTTGTTCCAGCAGTGTGCTGTAGCTTCTTATTTTCAAGTTGAAAGCAACAACTTGAACTATATCCGCAGTCAGCAAGACCGTTTGCTAGTCGAGCAATATCGATACTTAATGGTTCATTTGAATGACGTTGCTGATTGAAGATGAGTGAATGTTGGGCGTGCCTTGATGTTTCCATCCTCATTTAAAGGTTCGCCTCACAACATGAGTGAAAGGTATCACGACGCCATGGCATTGTCTCTAAATTTGGCAGACCTGATCTATTTGTGACCATGGCATGCAATCCGAATTGGCCAGAGATTCAGAACAATTTGCCGCCATTTTCATAATTTGCATCTGCCTTCCAACCATCCAGATTTAGTAGCACCATGTTCAGCATAAAACTTAAAAGCTCTCCTCGAAGACATCACTAAGAATGACGCTTTTAGACATGTGAAAGCTTTTGTGTGCATAATCGAGTTTCAAAAGTGAACACTGCCTCACGCACACATTTTGACCGTTCTTGGAGATGATTAGAAAATTGACACAGCAGAAAAGTCGCTCGATACGTTTGTGCTGAGATTCCTGACCGTCGAATAGAGCCGAAACTTCACGAAAGCGTCATTCGAACAATGATTCATGACCAATGTGGCACTTTGAATCCCAAAGCACCTTGCATGGCCAACAAGGAGTTCATAAAGTAGTTTCGAAGCAGTTCAGACCTCACATGATCATTGATGTCAATGGCTACCCGCTGCACAGACGTCACAGAGGCGTTCAAGTTGAAATCCTGAATTTTACCGCCAATAATTGCTTTGTTGTGCCTTCCTTACAACAAATTTTTAACGAAGAAATTCAATTGTCATGAGAATGCTGAATCATGCCAGTCAGTCAAAGCCATTAAATACACTGACGGAAAAAAAAATCCCAACACCACGAAAAAATAGTTGTAGAGGAATGAAATGGCGGCAATACATTTGTATTGGTAACATATTTAATCGATTAAGGTTTCAAGATCACAGCTTAATGTAAGCGCGAGAAGAGCCATTTTAAATGTTAAATGCTGGTACATTAATAACTGGTGTAACCGCCAGAATGTTGAATGCAAGCACGCAAACGTTCATGCATTGTGTCGTACAGGTGCTGGATATCAGTTTGTGGGATGCAGTTCCATGCCTGTTGCACTTGGTCGGTCAATACGGAGACGGTTAATGCTGGTTGGGGGTGACGCTGGAGTTGTCGTCCAATGATGTCCTATACGTGCTCGATTGGAGAAAGATCTGGTGATCTAGCAGGCCACGGCAACATGTTGACACTCTGTAGAGCATGTTGGGTTACAACGGCGGTATGCGGACAAGCGTTATCCTGTTGGAAAACACCCCTGGAATGCTGTTCATGAATGGCAGCACAGCAGGTTGAATCACCAGACCGACGTACAACTGTGCCGTCAGGGTGCGTGGGGTAACCACGAGAGTGCTCCTGCTGTCATAGGAAATTGCTCCCCAGACCATAACTCCAGGTGTAGGTCCAGTGTGTCTCGGCCGCAGACAGGTTGGTCGCAGGCGCTCACCTGGCCTCCTTCTAACCAACACACGGCCATCACTGGCACCCAGGCAGAACCGGCTTTCATCAGAAAACACAACAGATCTCCACTCCGTCCTCCAATGAGCTCTAGCTTGACACCACTGACGTCGCAAACGGCAGTGGTTTGGAGTAAGTGGAATGCACGCTACAGGGCGTCTGGCTCGGAGCTGTTGTTCAAGTAACCAGTTTGTAACAGTTCATTGTGTCACTGTGGTGGCAACTGCAGCTCGAATTGCTGCCGCAGACCCAGTACGATGTGCCACGGCCATACGCTGTACACGGCGGTCTTCCCTCTCAGTAGTGCCACGTGGCCGGCCGGAACCCGGTCTTCCTGAGGCAGTACCTTTCCTTGACCACCGCTGTCAACAATCATGCACGGTGGCTACATTCCTGCCAAGTCGTTCTGCAATATTGCGGAAAGAAAATCCACCTTCTCGTAGCCCTATTACACGACCTCGTTCAAACTCCGTGAGCTGTTGATAATGGCTTCTTCGTCTTCTTAAAGGCATTCTTGACTAACATCAACACACTACGTCGAATCTCAACGATAACTAACGCTCACGAACGTTACAGCGCGTATTTACGGCAAACCTTCTTTGCATGTTCCAAGGGGCGCCACTAGCGCCACACGTATGCGCTGAGCACAAAATTTGCATAGACGTCATCTTACAGATGTACTCTCACCGCCTACTAACTGTCGTTTATCTAACTGACACAACCCCTTCTTGGTGTTGGGATTTTTTTCTCCGTCAGTGTATATCTTTAAGTATATTTACAAAGGTTACAACAAAGCTGCAGTTGAATTCCATGATGTTGGTGAGCAAGCTAATGTGATTCATGACGAGATTAGCCACTACCTCGATGCGAGATTAGCCAGTACCTAGATGTGAGATTAGCCAGTATCTTGATGCAAAATTTGTGTCTGCGCCTAAAGCAATGTGGAGATTTCTGGAGATCCCCACGCACGATCAGCCCCATGCAGTTCATCGCCTTGTCATTCATCTTCCAAATGAACAATTAGTTTACTTCCAAGAAGGTCAGGCAACACTGTGAGCAGACGGCAGAAAAACACAGCTGACAGATTGGTTCCAGCTTATCGCGACTGATGAAGCTTCCAGACATCTTTACTACTCAGAGTTGCCATATCATTATGTTTACAATTAAAAGTTCAGTGCCTGAAAAAAGAGGCAGCGTGGAGGGGACAAGGTTGTATCGAATGTACAGTGTTAGCCCTAAGAATTATGAACGATTTGATTTGCGGCTGCTGCCCCAGTATGTTCAAGGTGCAATGAGCTTCAATGATTGAAAGACCATCACCGGAATTATTCACGAAAGCTTCAAAACAGCAGCAATCACGCATGGCTTGGTTGACGACGACACTGAATGGGTTCTTTGCTGAGAGGAAGCATCAAAATTCAGCATGCCACGACAATTGCGACAGACATTCGCTCTGATCCGTGTCTTCAATTTTGCCAAAAGATCTACTTCATCTCTTCTCAGCTGTTTCCAGAGTTCGTTGTTGAAGGCTTTATTCCAGACTTTCATGGCCATATTGCTGAAAGAAAAGCATTTCAAGAAATCGGAATCGTTTTCCAATTCACGGTACAAATTGCACGGATTTTAGACTGAAGAAGCAGTCGTTGTCACATCTTCAACTTGGATGATGAAGCAGCAAATGCTAAGCGTTTCATCCTGACACTCAGTGCAAAATAGCAAGAAATTTTCAGTAAAATTATTGCTGCTGTGAACGACAACAAAGCAGTAAGTTGATTTTTCTTCATCGACGGTCCTGGTGTATCCGGCAAGACTTACATGTACAACCCAATGATGATCTATTTACGAGGGCAAGGCAAGCATTTTGGCTTTTGCGACGACTGGAATCTTTGCCGATTTGCTGAAGGGGGGTTGAACGTCGCATAGTGGATTCAGAATTCCAATTTCAGCTGTCGAAACTTCTGGTTGGTTGGTTGGTTGTTTGATTTTTATGGCGCAAGGGCCATTATTGGCCAAAGAGCGCCAGAGACAAGACAGACGAAACTTCTGTCTACAGCATGAAAGTGCCATCAAATGATTCGTCTAAGTTGAGAAAAGCTTGTCCAATTATCATCATTGATGGGGAATCAATGTTGCTGTCACACTCATTGAGAATAATCGATTTGTTGCTGCCAGAAGCGATGAATGATGTACGTCCATTCGGAGAAAAACCTTTCGTGCTGGGTGGAGATTTCCGCCAAACAACCAACATCGTTCCACGTGGTAGCATTACAAAATATTTTAGAAGAATGTGTTAAGAATTCTCCACTGTGAAATTTTATCAAGCGACGCAGTTTGGCTGCCAACGTGAGAACCGCCGGACAAGACGATTCCAATGATTGAGTCCCACGATTGGGCAACGGCCATATTTCAACGGGGATTGATGACCTTGACCTCCTCGTGCTTCCTGACGAGTTTGTTGAAAATCAGCACATTATCACCTCAATCTTCGGTAATAAAATTCACACACAAACAGATTAAGACATTGCTGACATCGCAATGAAAGTGAAAATCCTCCAAATACGTAGCGTCAGTGAATAAACAAATACATCGCTCTTTCCACGTTTCAGAAGCACATAGCAACCGAAAAATTGTTATTTCCTGGTGGTGACCGAATAACAATTTTTTGGTTGCTGCTTGTTGCCAAAATGTGGAAAGAGCAATGTATTTTGTTTAATCGCAATGAAAGTCATTCTGACGACCCAAAATGTAACTACACTGCTGGCCACCCAAAATGCAACACCAAGAAGGAAGCATCCGATTGGCCTGAAATTCGCAGAATGCGTCGCCCGCGAGAGGACATGCAAACGATTACCATTGCAGGGCATATGCAAATCATGTGCGCCCTGCACGCCACCGAGAAGCACTATAAAAAGGATGCACAGAAAGCGGGGTGTGAGTAGTGGAAGTGTGTTTTGCTGCCGGACCTGCACGTGGGAAGCTTCTTGATGCCTTGTCGCAGAATAAGGCAGTCATTCCAGCATGTTTCGGAGTTCGACCGAGGACAAATAGTGGCTTATCGGGACAGAATTATCGTACCGAGACATCGGCACACATGTGGGACGACATCCATCACAGTGAGGCGAGTATGGATTCGGTGGGTGCAGAAGGGACGGACGGACCGACGTGAGCGATTGCCGCAGCCGTGGCACACCACTGGACGAGACGACCGGCATGTTATGCGGCGGGCTTTGACGGCTCGCACCGCCACATCACGGACATTAGCGCAGGAATTAGGGTGTGTTGCACAATGGCCTGTGTCAGCACGTACCGTTCGACTTCGTCTGCAGGAGCGGGGACTTGTCGCCTGGCACCCATTGCTCCGATTACCATTGACGTTACACCACCGGCGAGTGCGGCGGCAGTGGGCTGTTGAACGCCGTACCTGGACTACGGAATGGCACGACATTGTCTTCTCCGACGAATCCCGTTTCTGCTTGCAACACCACGATGGTCGGATCCGCGTGTGGCGGCACCGCGGCGAGAGATTGTATGACGCCTGCATTATGCATCGCCATACCCGTCCGTCGCCTGGCGTTATGATTTGGGGTGCAATTGGATATGACACCCGCACCCCTCTGGTACGCATCGCCGGTACGCTCAACAGCCACCGCTACATCTCCGATGTTTTGGAGCCTGTAGTCTTCCCTTACATGCAGGACCTGCCAGCGGCCACGTTTCAACAGGACAATGCCCGCCCGCACGTGGCACGCATCGTGCAACAATTCTTCACGGCCCACCAGGTGTCATTGCTGCCGTGGCCCGCCTGTTCTTCCGATATGTCACCCATCGAACACGTCTGGTCGCTGATCAGCAACCGAGTGGCCCGGCAACACCAGCCGCGGCTACGCCTGATGAACTGTGGCAACGTGTGGAAGCAGCCTGTACCGACAACATACCCCAAGCCCACATCCAAAGCCTCTTCCGTTCGATGCTGCGGCGTGTAGCGGCCGTTATTGCCAGCCATGGGGGCCACACCACCTATTGATGTCTGCGTGTTCCGCAAGTCACACGGGCCTGTAAGCTCAATCGTTTCATCTTTGTATCTGTTGTTATGTGTCCAGTAAATCTGGCTTTGCTATTTCGTGTCCTTCTTGGTGTTGCATTTTGGGTGGCCAGCAGTGTATATATATATAAAGCAAAGGGACATCTCAGTAAGAGAAGAAAACAGATTATGGCACTGAGAAAAGAAGATGGTTCTATAACAAGAAATAGAGGCGAAATTTTGACAAGAGTGAAAGATTTCTACTCCAAATTGTATGAAAGCGATGATACATGTACTCCAGACGTCATGAAAGGCACCAGTACCAGATTTCTTCCAGTCCTCCCAGCAGAAGTTGCACATGCAATCAAGAACATGAAGCGGGGAAAAGCTCCAGGAGAAGATGGAATTACTGTAGACATCATACAAGGAGCAAGTGGAGAAATTGAAACAATACTCGCCCAAATTTTCACTCGATGCCTTAATGAAGGGAAGATTCCTGAGGATTGGAACAACGCTACAATGATCCTGCTACATAAAAAAGGTGACATTGAGGATCTCGGGAACTACAGACCTATCAGCCTCCTATCAGTGGTTTATAAAATCTTCACTAAAGTTCTTTCACACTGCTTGAAGATAACACTGGACATGGCTCAACCGAGAGAACAAGCTGGATTCAGGAGTGGCTACAGCACTATAAATCATATCCATGTATTAAGAGAACTTTTTTTTTGGCTTGCTAGGATGTTAACTAACCGCGACCACTTTAACGTTTTCATATATATTTGGGCTCTTGTGGGTCGTTGGTCCAGTTGGGTTTGATCTTCATTCATGGCGTTGACCAGTTTGGTCTGCCGGTAAACCTTTTTTATAATTTTTTCAGTGTTTATATTCTTGTGTTTTGAATTTCTGTGTCTGTTTTGACATTTCGTCTGGTGCCCTAGGGAGCATGACCAACCGACATTTTTGGTTCTCCTTGTTGTTTGTTAGTACTAAAAAGGCCACTACCGCAGGTTGATGCTTTCCTGATGACGGCAACCTGTTTACTGTTCATTTTTTGGTTTTCAATTTTGAACTTCCATTTGGAATTTAACTCTGTATTCTTAATGGAATTCTAATTTTTTGCAACTCTTATTTTTTACAATTCACTCTCTCTCTCTCTTTATATATATATACACACAAGAAAATACGCAGAAGGCCATGGGGGAGATGGGTGAATGAAATTCGTAGGTATGACATTGAATAGTAGCTCAGGGCAGAGTTTTCGTAAGAGACTTGGGGAGACCTTTGTTCAGCAGTGGATTGATAATGATTGACGATAATGATACCATATTTTACATAATCGATAATTATTCAACGAAGGAATGTGCAGCACTTTGTAAAAATCAAAGTCGCTGCCCCTGAATCGCTACTATATTTTCGAAATTTAAGCATCATGACCACGGGTGGTGTAGGGAGCCCGTCTCACTGAACCTTTTAGGGTCCCCTCGTTTTGAGACACATCCAGGTCAAGCCCGTAGCTAGACTAGCAAGCTGGAAGGGGCGGCTGATGATTGAGGTCGGGTGAAGGATGTAAAGTGGTCGGGCAAAAGACGTGAAAGAGGTCGGGCACTATACTGTTGTGCGAGTCGCTAGAAGGAAACACAGGTCGGGCGCAGCCCGGCATGGCCATCCCCTGGCTATGGCTTGATCCCGGTTCCGGGTTTATTTATTGCAATTTTTAAATGGACTGGAATAATTTCATCCATATCAAATAATTCTATTATTACAAATTTTGAAGATGTGAATCTATTTTTTTGTGTAAATATGACATGGATGGTAAGTCAGATAATATCCGAAAACTTGAAAATTTTGTCTTCCTGGAGCAGGAATCGAACCAGCGTCTCCCGGATAGCGCCCGAGTATGCTAACCACTACACCACACAAAGAACAAATGTCAAGTTTCCGATTAATTTGAATATGAACATCACAGGATTCTCTAGTCGAAGCAACCGCCATTCATGTTTAGCGAATCTGGAGGTTAAGAGTTCTATCCCGTGATTGCTTGGAATAAAATTTCGTTGCTGCAGGACGACGAAATTTTCAAGTTTTCGGATATTATCTGACTTACCATCCATGTCATATTTCCACCAAACAACGGATTCATGTCCTCAAAATTTGTATGATGCAGTGGTATAATCCCGTATTCCATTCATGATTTATCTGCTCCTCCGGGCAATCACAGCATGGAATATTCTTAATTCAGATGCGCTAAACATGAATGCCGGTTGCTTCGACTAGCGAATCCTGTGATGGTTATATTCAAATTAATTGGAAACTTGGTCGTTTAGGGTGGCGTAGTGGTTAGCATACTCGGGCGCTATCCGGGAGACGTGGATTCGGTTCCCGCTCCAGGACGACGAAATTTGCAAGTTTTCGGATATTATCTAACTTACCATCCATGTCATATTTACACCAAAAAACGGATTCACATCTTCGAAATTTGTATTTGCATACCATTCATAATTCTATTTGTATCCAGTATACCATTCATAATTCTATTATTCTACATATATGTACATATATAAAAATGAAACAGAAACAACAGTTGTAACGATGCCGATTTTAAGGATACGGTTAGATGTTAATAATCACAATATTAAGTAAGTAACTGTATAATACCACAACGTGCAGAACGAATGGCAACACAGAAATACATATTACAGACGATATTTTAGGTTATGCTGCAACGTTACCAGTCAGTGGTCAGTGTCGCCACCAAGCACAAATGAAATTAATGAACAGTTAGCAAAATTTTACCCGCTTGTCAAGCAGGATACCTAACTTTACATTTCTTAAGTAAAGAACAGACAACAAGCACTTTATCAAGTTTAAACCACGACTGCTTTTCGATCAATCCACAAAACATTATATTCATCAACATAACTTTTTCCCTCTTTTTTAACACGTCTTTTGTAAAAAAAGATCGTGCTTATGTTATCGGTTTGTCCGTCCGTCTGTACCCACGGTATCTCTGCAACTATTATTCCGATTTGAAAAATTCTTTTTGCATTCGGAAGCTTGAAATATGCGAATGATGATCCTTCATTTCGTTTTTTTTTTTCTACGATGTACATTTTCTCCGCTAGAGGGCGTAAATGCAGATGATGTTGAATTCAAAATTACGTTTTATTCCACATATTTGCTTCTAAACATCCGATTGAAAAAATTATTTTATCTTTCGATTCCATTTATGTCGAAGAGTATTTTACATATAGTTTTGTTTTCAAATTACGCATAGATTTTCCGCTAGGGGGTGTAAAAATAAATTACATTTTTCCAGGTAACTCTTCCTCTAAAACTCCGATTTGAAAAAAACAAAAAATTCAGCGGATACATCTCCCGATGGAAAATCTTTTGCATATAATTTCGAATTTTTTGTAAGGAATACTTTAGCCACCAGGTGGCGTAAGTGTTAATTTTTGCTTCTGATGTATTTGCCATAAAATCTGAGTTTCTAAAATATCGATTGAAAAAATTCTTTCGTGGACTGATGCCACTCACATGGATAAACCTTTTCGGAAAATTTTCTGCCTAAAATATTCCACAGTTCCTCGGGGGGGGGACATATATCTTATTTTTGTCTAGGAGTCCGATTTTTTCAAAAATCCCTTCTTTGTTTGATAGTGTTTTCAGTGTAACATGTTTTTCATATAATTTCAAAATTTTCAAGTAATTCATAGACTTTCCGCTAGGGGCGTAAAAATAAATTGCGTTTCTTCCTATATCTCTCTTTCTAAATCTCCGATTTAAAAAAATTTTCTGCACCAGATACAGCTCCTGATGGGAAATTGTTTGCACAAAATTCTAATTTTTGTAAAAAAAAAATGGTTTGGCCACCATTGGGCGTAAATTTTAATTTCTGCTTCTGATGTATTTGCAGCAAAATATGAGCTTCTAAATTTCCGATTGAAAATAACGTCGTTTGTAGACCGATACTACTCATGTAGACAAACCTTTTAGGAACATTTTCTTCTTAAAATAGTGCATGGTTTCTACGCCACATGGCGCATATATATATATCTTATTTTTGTAAAAATCTCTACTTCTAGGAGTCTGATTTGAAAAATTCCTTCTTTCTTGGATAGTGTTTCCAGTGTGACATGTGTTTCATATAATTTCAAAATTTTCGAGTAATTCATAGACTTTCCACTAGGGGGCGTAAAGGTAAATTGTGTTTCCCCTTATATCTCTGCTTCTATATCTCCGATTTGAAAAATTCTTTCTGCACCGGATACAGCTCCTGATGGAAAATCGTTTGCACATAATTTCTAATTTTTACAAAAAATGGTTTGGCCGCCAGGTGGCGTAAGTCTTAATTTCCGCTTCTGATGTATTTGCAGCAAAACATGAGCTTCTAAAATCTCGATTGAAAAAAAAGTCGTTTGTTGACCGATACTACTCATGTCGACAAACCTTTTAGGAACATTTTCTTCTTGAAATAATGCATGGTTTCTACGCCAGGGTGCGTAGATGTATATCTTATTTTTGTCAATATCTCTACTTCTAAAAGTCAGATTTGAAAAATTCCTTCTTTGTTGGATAGTGTTTCCGATGCGAAATGTTTTTCCTAGAAATTCAAAATTTTCAAGTAAATCATAGACTTTCCGCTAAGGCGGACAGAGGTAAATTGCGGTTTCTGCTCCTAAAACTCCGATTTGAAAAATTCTTCCTGTATTGCATACAAGACCTGATGGAAAATATTTTTCACATAATTTCTAATGTTTAGTAAAGAATGGTTTGGCCACCAGGGGCCATAAGTGTTAATTTCTGTTTCTGATGTATTTGTAGCAAAATCCGGGCTCCTGAAAATACGACTAATTTTTTTTTTCTTGTACCAATACCGCTCATATGGAAAAACCTTTTGCGAATACTTTCTTCCTAAAATAATGCATGGTTTTCCCACCAGGGGACGTAAAGTCACATCTTATTTTTGTCGATAACTCTGTTTCTAAGAGTTCGTAAGCTCACGATTCCGTTTACAGCAATATCTGAGGGATTAAAGACCCCGATTGAAAAACTTCCTTCTTTCGTCAGATACTACTGTTTTCCATACCGGTTCCATTGACTTTTAATGGATTCAAAAGACGTGCTTATTACACCCAAAAATTCGGTGTCATCTTTCTTGTTTTCTCCTTGCTTTACTTCCATTTTCACAGTGAATCGCGGGCCCTTCGCGATTGCGTCCTGCGCGACCCCATAAATCCGCCTCTGATCATGACCTGCTTTGATTTCAGGAAATGGTGCACACGTGCCGAAATTTTAATTTTGTATACCGTGTGATCCAACGCACGTTTGGGATATGATGTACACCCGCCGAAATTTTCAATTTGTATGCAGTGTGACCCAACGCACGTTTTGAATTTCTGGGGAAAGTTTAATACTAACTTTATTTGCGAAACACTGAAAAAGATTTTTTTGGTTTTTTACTACCGGTTCCAAAGGACGTCGGTGCTAACCTTCTTTCCGGTGTCCCGGGACCCTTCCCCCGTCTCTATTTTAAAGCCCTGGTCTCTCTCTGTCAGAAACATATACACTAATCCATCCATCTGAACCTGGCAGTCAGCGAAATTGAACTCTTTTACATTTAGGGGTTAGGTAGCAGGCATGATAATGTGCTTCGTTTCCTTCCTGTCGAACTCTCTTGAATGGCAAGGTGTTAATTTGTTCTCTTTTGGGATAACTGTAGTCGTTCGTGGGGTGGGATGGGGGTGGGAGTATAGAACAAAAGATTTCTCCCTGTGTACCAGAAAAGGACATGTTGATGCTCTATATAAGTATGCCTTTAAGCAATTGGCGCTTGAACAATTGGCATGGGGTGAAGTTGTCGGAAAAAAGATTTTTCCCTGTGTGCCAGAAAAGCAAGTTTCTTTGCGATTCTTCTGGGGCTATTTTTCGTGTTTAACGCTATTGTTAAGTATTCTGATAGTTAAGAATGTCTAAAAGTTTCTATGATTTTTGACCAAAATTTTATTATTTAACATAAGATACTTTATGAATTCGGGTCATATAAAATTTCACTTTTTTGACCACTTCACCCACATAACAAAAATATGCGCATAATCTGATATGCCCAACAAACATCATTGTCACGTATAAAATGAGAATTTAAACTTTTCCAAATTTTCAAGTGCGATGTTCGTCTATTGATAGGATTGTCTTATGGTTTTAGTTTCAGCTTTTTAGAGCCCATGAAAAAAATCAGGTATGTTAGTTTACATTTGGGGTGCTAAACCCCCATAAATTTAAACTTTTCCAAATTTTCAAGTGTGTTGTTCGTCTATTGATAGGATTGTCTTATGGTTTAAGTTTGGGCTTTTTAGAGCTCATGAAAAATATCATATACGTTAGTTTATGTTTGGTGGTTAAAACCCTAAATTTTAACTTTTCCAAATTTTCAAGTGTGTTGTTTATTATAATAGCGTTGTCTTATGATTTAAGTTTGAGCTTTTTAAATCCATAAGAAAGGTGGTATATAGGTTTGGGTGTAACCCCCTTACATTTTAATATTTCTAAAAAAAACTGCAATTTTTATACAATCCATAAATATTTACGTGATCAGTTTTCCTACACTTGATCGGAAACGTCCTCAGAGTGGGCAAGTGTCTGGTGGGAAAATGTCCGGTGGGAAAGTGTCCGGTGGGCAAAAGTCCCGGTGGGCAAGTCACAAGTGTCCGGTGGGCAAAAGTCCAGGTGGGCAAGTAACAAGTGTCCAGTGGGCAAAAGTCCAGGTGGGCAAGTCACAAGTGCCCGGTGGGCAAAAGTCCAGGTGGGCAAGTCACAAGTGTCCGGTGGGCTTTTGTCCGGACACCACTGTAAACTGCCGTAAAAATCAAAATGCCGACCACGGATATTTCCCCCCACATTTTTCTGTTACTTATAAAACATTCTGTAGATGGCAGAATTGCCAAAAAACGGAATTTCCCCGCATATTGTCAGCCTGTTTATTGTAAGACCGTTTTTCACAAAAAGCGCGGTAACAGTCGAACAACTAAACCGGAAGTTTCGCCCACCTCATCCAGCTACTTGCAAGGCAGTTTTGTTACTATAAACTGCCGTAAAAGTCGAAATTGTGACACCAGAAATTTACCCCATCCCATCCACCTACTTGCAAGACAGTGTTTTACACTGGTGTGCAAAAATTAAGGGCGAAGAGGAGAAATTAGCATAACAGTGGAACGAGCAGGCAGAACGGACCGAAAGACCACTCAGGAGATAGACTAGGGTCCGGTACAGTAGGGCATGCGCATATATGCAGCACGACGAGGGGGGTGGGGGTCGGAAGGGTATGAAGCACACGAGCGGTGTACGCTCAGCAATTCGGTGAAAGCTATTGCACGGTGTACATTGGTTTGAACGACATCGAGTTGCTACCACCATGTGATATGGCCAACAGGCAATCCAGAAGACATCTGGATGGCTTTACCCGAGGTCGCATCATTGGGAAGTTGGAAGAAGGTCGAAGTGTGACTAGTGTAGCCGAGGAGTTCGGGAACGTTCACGAGTTTGGAGAGCATTTCAAACAACAGGAACAGCTGTCCGAGAGTTTAACAGTGGTCGTCCACAAGCAACCACGGTGGCGGACGACTGGTATATTGTCCTACAGGAGAGAAGAGACAGACAGCAGACAGCGGGAGAAATCGCAAGGCATATGCAACAGACAACTGGACATCCGTTATTGCGTTTCACCATTGCCAGGAGGCTGCACAAAGGTGGTCTATTTGCACGACGACCAGTACAGTGTGTGCCATTAACGCCTGTTGATCGGAGACGGCGGTTTCTGTGGTGCCAGGAACACAAGAACTGGACACATCAGCAATGGGGTCAAGTTCTTTTTACGGATGAGAGCTGATTTCGCCTGACGAGCGATTCTGGACGTATACACATCTGGAGAGAGCAGGGAACATGCAATCACATCTCCAACATCATCAAAAGGGACCGGTTTGGAGGTGGCGGGGTTCTCGTTTCGGGCGGTATCATGCTTGGTAGCCGTACTGATCTCCACATCTTCCAAGGAGGTTCAGTCACTGGTGTCCGCTATTGTATCGGGGTTCTCCTGCCTCACGTGCGTCTGTTTAGAGGTGCTGTGGGTCCTGAGTTCCTCTTCATGGACTGCAACGCTACACCTCATCGTACAGTGGCTGTCGCAGAGCTGTTGGAGAGTGAAGATATTCAACGCATGGATTGGCCTGCAAGGTCCCTGGACCTAAATCCAATCAAACACGTGTGGGACCTTCTCGGGAGACACTTGGCAGCACGTCACCAGCCGCCAGCAACGATTCCGCAGCTGCGATTGGCGCTACAAGAGGAATGGGCCGCAATGCCTCATGACTTCGTCCTCAGCATGGACAGACGTTGTAAATCCTGCAACGCAGTCAGGGGTAATCATATCCCCTACTAAAGACTGGATTTTTCTTGGCAGCCGCCTGTCACATGGAAGTTTATGTCTTTTGTTTAGTTGTGCTCGAAGCTACCTTTTCAATAAAGTGCCTTTGTATCCTTTGGATTCCTTGTTTGGACGGTTTTGCTTACTTGTCCATATTCCTACATCTTGGGGATCTTATAGTAGGATTTGAGTCGATGTAGAGCACTTCTGCACGACGTTACATTCGAAAAACCGTTTCGTCCTTAATTTTTGCACACCAGTGTACTATGAACTGCGATAAAAGTTTGAAATGCCGACCCTGGAAATTTCCCCCACGTATTTGTGCTACAAGCACAGCTACATCTTGTTTTAAAGTGCATGAAAATAGAAATGATGACACCGGAAATTTCTCCCGCCGCATCCTAAATGTCGAAATGCTGACCCTGGAATTTTCCTCCACCCTGTCAGCTTCCTGATGTTAAGACACGTTCTCCATTAAAAACCGCGGTAAGAGTGGAAATACTAACCTGGAAATTTTCCTCATCCTGTCAGCCTGCTTATTGCAAGACCGTTTTTCACTAAAAAGCGCGGTAACAGTCAAAATACTAAGCCGAAGGAGGTTCATCTGTTTCGTCCACTCCTTGAAAATGGCCTGGGCAGAGGCTGAAAGTACTAGGATAGTATGCTTATTACTGAGTGGGGAGAGGTCTGAGATTAATGAGGATAGTGCTTGTGTCAGGTTTGGTTTGTTTCAATTAATTACCGGTGTGCAGTTGTAAATAATTATGGGTTGTAGTTTTAACTTTGATGTTTTAGGAAATGTGAAATATAAATTTTTTTATTGAGGTTTTAATTAGATAGGCGTTTTAAGGAGTTTGAATTATGTGTTATTGTAGTTGATTATCTTTGAATTGGCATTTAGTTATTGGGGAGAAAGAAAAAAAAACGAGGGGGGGGGCGAAGTTTTGCATGAGTGTGAGGTGCGTTTTTGGGCCTTGAACCACGATGTGACTACTGAAAATTACGTGTCGGTAATGTTTGTAAGAGATGAAAACCTCCTAAAGGATATTTGGGATAAAGGTGAGTAACCTCAAAATGTAGATTGTCTAAATAGCATGTTAAGAATTAAGCAGCTATGCGACTTTTTTGACATTTGCAATGCTGTATGAATAATGCCATATCTTTACGTTCAGCCATTCTCTCAAAATAGGACTCACAGTAAAAACCTTATGGAATTAATGTATAGATTGTTTGTATGTAATAAATCAACTGCTGGCAATGTGGTTTCAGCCAAACATAATGTTTTCCAAACCAGAAATCATAAACCACTAGTCTTTCTTTTTCAGTAACAATGTGCTGAATGAGGCTCATGAAGCCATTTATATTATATTTGTTCTTACGTTAAGGCCTCCAAGTGGCACAATGGCTAAGGTTACATTTCGTTTAATTGTTACAAACTGTATTTTGAATGTATACCTCAGTTTATGTATAAATTGCTTTATTTTATTGTGCAATAAATAGTTTCTTAACATCATGTATTGTAGCATCACTTATTGGTCTTTCCTTATTGACAATACCATATAACGTGAACCCAGCATTTGTTTAACCGTCGAATATTCGAACAGAGTTCGCATATTCGAACAGAACAAAATATACGAATATAGCATTCGGTTAACCGTGTATTCGGGTTTTATTTGACAGATATTTATCTTCTATTGCTAATCGAATATAGAATAATTCAGTTTCATGTCCGAGCCCTAGTTTGGACGTCTCTATCAGAATCACAATATTTCTTCCTTCCCCATCACATGTTGTATTCTGAAAAAATGTTAAACTTGAAAAAATGACCCTTATGCATTTCTACTGGGTCAGACCAGCCATTATCTGCAGGATTTCTTCTTAAAGTGATGTGAAATTACTTTTTCATGAAGGGTATCAATTACAGAGGTTCACATGACACAGTTCATCTCATGTTATATTTCTCTTGGTTGTTTCATTGCGCTATACTTTATTATGTACATAGGTATTCATCCTTTCATTAGTATCGTGATTTGGCATTAGCATCCCATAAAATTTTTGTGTGAGTGTGTGTATGTGGTTAGATTGTGTTTAAACTTAGACCAGCAGTTGAGTGCTGTTCTTTTTTCTTGTATTTTTGTGGTCTTTATGCTGTTCTTTTTCTTCTTTTTTTTAGGTTGCGCCAAGTTTGTGAGAAGTTAATGGGAGCACGATTGTTGCAGTTCTCGTCAGAGGATTTTTCAATACATATTGATTCTGCAATAAGGATTTTGTACTTTTGGTGTTCAGAAATGAGATTTGTTTCTACCCAAATTCGTTCAAAATTGCTTTCAAGACGTATTCAATCAATTAGGTTCTCAGCTTTTGGTTATTCCATTCCTTTTGGTGCTCCTGAAGTCCTGTTTTAATATTTCTTTTAATACTTCCTATATAATATTTAATACATATCTGTATTATTCTTTGATTTCAGGGGTATTCGATATACACCTGCTCTTTAGAATGCTGATTGTTGGTTTTTTCTATATGGTATTTCATGTTTTGGTATTCATTACTATATCGGAAGAAAAATAGATCCCTTGCTTTACAGTTTTTTGATAGTGTTAGTAATCTTTGTATTACACAGAAGGATTCTGCAGCATTTTTTAGGTTGGTTTTCTTTTAGACATGTTTTAGTAGATTGATCAGATTTATATTTATTAATAAGTTTTTTTTTCATTGAATTCATTATTTCTGGCTACATTTTTTATCCAGTTTATTTCCTCAGTTATTTTTCGGTTATCTGATGAATGCGTGAATGCTCTTTGGATGTAATACCTGAATGCAGCATATTTATATTTCAGTGGGTGATATGAATTCGCTGATATGATAGATGCTATAAAAGTTGGTTTATGGTAGATCTCATATTCAATTTCAGTTGTTTTTCTGGTAAGCTGGATATCAAGATATGACAAAATATAATTTGTTTCCTTTTCCAGAGTAAGTTTTATAGTTGGGTATTTTTTAGTGCATGTGTGAATGAATGATTCAAGTTCTTTTTTGCCATGTTGCTAAAAAATCAAGATATTGTCAACATATCTCATAAATAGACATGGTTTTTCAATATGCTTGTTACTGAAAATGTTAATCTCTATTCCTTGAAGGATAGCTTCAGCTAGCATTTTGGATAGTGATCCCATTGGTACACCACTTTTTTGCCTATAAATATCTTTTCCAAACTGAGATTAGTTGTTATTGTTTGTGTATTTTATTGTTGATATTATACTTGATATTTCTCCTGATGGCAAGATGTTCTATTCGTCTAATTTCTTATTGATTATTTTAATAGCGGAGTCCATTGGAGTGCTTGGTAAAGTGATACAACATCATAAATTGCTAATAAAAATTCATTGTTTTTTTTGGAAATGCTTAATTTTGATTATTGCTTAGTGTTATTTTTTTATGGTATATGCATGGTTTTCAAAAAGTTCTTTAAATATTTAAAAAATGCTCATTCCAGATTGAAAATTGGTGATAAATTTTTAGCAACTATAGGTTTGATGGGTTCATTTGGTTTATGGGTTTTCATTTTTCCAAAAATAATTGATGTAGTTGCTCTGAAAGGTCGCTATGTTTGTTTCCTTCTTCATTTCATCAGACAATGATGTTTTAACAGAACCATTTTTTGCATTATTTTATCAGTTGGATCTTTAGAGATGTTCTCCATATTTACATCAAGAAATTGCCTTATTCATTTTTCTCACATTCATTATTTAGTATCACTAATTGACTAGCCTTGTGGTGGTAGGGTATTTTTGTAATTCCATTGGTGCATTTCTTTCATACTTAGTCCTTGTTCTTTCATTTGTTTTTGGTCTTCTATTTTCTTTTTTATTGCAGTATTAACCTTGCTTTGTAGTTTGGAGATATTTTTGATTGGAGCTAGATAATTTTCTGTTCTTTCTAATTTTCTTCAACATGAATATTTTGGGCCTCTTTGTAGAGCCTAATTTGCAAGTTCGTTAGTTCAACAGATGATTTATTAATAAATTTTGGTTGATTAGTCATATTTTCCGTAGTAGGTTTGATCTTTTTTACATTAAGTTTTTAATTTTTTTGGAAATGTCTCTCTTTCATATTCTTGCAATTATTTTCAAGATATATATGAATTTTTTCATCAGCAGGTAGATTTTTTCATATTGGTGCTCCTGTCTTAGCTTCTGGTATGCAAAATAAAAATTTTTGGTCAGTTTTTGGTCAAGTATTTTCTCTTATTTCAAATTATTGTTCGAAGTCTTAAGTTCTGCAAATCTTATTATATGTTAATCATTTGGACATATTGGCTTATTTTAATTTTTTAGAAATTTAGGTATGATATTTTTGTTTTTACATGTTCAGTAATCTGGATGTTATAATCAGATACTTTTGTTATCATTTGTCATTGTAGTATGTTCTGTCAGGTGGAATGTTCTTGTGATCTCAGTAATTTTTGAAAAACTTTGTACAGAATTGTCAGATATCTAAGACATACAGTAAAAGTCCGATATCACGAGTACGGCTTATAGTGAGAATCCCGCTATTATGAGAGATCCAACATGCACCATCAATTTGTTAATCTTAAAGATACAAAAAATATCCATGTATAATGAGTGGTAAATCTAAGGTGCTCACGCTATAACGGGAGGCTTTCATGGCCAATCTTCTTTTAGAGATTTCCAACAAATTCTTTCCCTGAAATTCCAGGAACTGGTAGAGAGATAAACGCATACAGCTGGTTAATCTGTTTGACTCTTTGGATGCTGCCCACCCTCCTTCTCCTGGCTTTCTTCCACCCCTCTGCACAATGGTGGGAAGTCAGAACATTTTAATGAGATGATATACCAGTGGCTAGTCTGCTTGGCTGTTTTGGATGCTGTGTACCCACATGACGATGATGGGCAAAACACAACACAATAATAACAAATGAAGGTAACTTGATCATGCTAGTTATGTTACATGAAAAAAACTTTTACAAGAAAATTCGTAAGTTGGGAGCTTTCTACCTTATCTTAGGTCTTCATCACGCCAATGGAGGACTAAGATTGTTGCCAGATTCAACATTTGAATTTTTTCTATTTTTGTTGCCAAAACTTAGAATTGATCTCCAGATCAACGGAATGTAGAGAGGAGATTCGGAATTGCAAGTCATTGAGTTGAAAATAATTTCCAGGCTTTCATGGTAACGGAGGGTAAAACGATTGTCAAAAGAAGCAATTCGTTTTGCTTCGTCCAGCAGGAAACTGCAGATGTGTCTTCCATTGTCAAAATAGACAAGGCTGTATATTAGGATTGGCTTTCAAAACATCTTTTTTATGTTCTAAAATTCTGTGGTTAATGCTCCTGTATGTGCTTCCAATGTATAAGTTATCACCTGTTGAAGAAGAGATAGGAATGCAGTAAACTCCTGGGAGGTCCAGATTTTCAACTTTGTCCCTATTCCTTTGCAGAAGTTTCAAGATGTTTGGGGTGGATTTAATGGCAAGATGGTAACCAAAACTTCTAAAAAGAATCTGTAACTTATAAGCATAGGAAGGATGGTAAGGAACAGAACCAGATAATTTCAGGTTTTCTTTCTTTTGAGGAACAAGGCATTCAATTTTTGAATTGTTTTCATATTTCATTAAGAGGAGTTGACTGTAAAAGCAGGGAAACCATGAGAGAGGGCTATTATAGAAATTTTGGAGAATTCTTCTTGAAGAGAAAGTTGGTTGTTGCAAATGATATGAGCGCTGTGGATGTAAGACTTCAATGCTGCAAGCTTGTAGAGATGCAGAGAGAAAGATTTGTAGGGAATGATGTTAGTGGCAGCAGAAGGTTTACAATAGACAGAACCAGTGATGGCGAGATCAGCCTTTCTGCAGATGGATACATCCAGGAAATCAATTTTGTTGTTTACTTCCCTAGATATAGTGAGATTAATGGAAGGAAATTTTTCTGTAATGGAGTTGATCAGTGTCTGTAATTCAGGCTCGGTATGTGGCCAGCTAAGGAAAATGTCCCAACTTACGAACTTTCTTGTAAAAGTTTTTTTCATGTAATGTAACTAGCGTGATCAAGTTACCTTTATTTGTTATTATTGTTACGTGTTTTGCCCATCATCATCATGTTTCAAAGCAACGCAACTTTCGGGCATTTTATTTTGGACTGGACGAAAGATTGGATTTCTTTCCGGAAACTTCGGACCAAAGTTACTAATTCTCTTTGTAGTCTACGTTTTCTTGTTTCCTGTAAGTCTTCAGGCATTCTCCCCCAAGCTTTTCAGATCTACAAACACATTTTCAAAGTATGTTGCCGTGCTTTAATACAGCAGACCAGCCATAACCTCCTATTTGCCGCTATCCATGACCTCCGTTCCTCCATAGCTAAAACCGAACTTTTTTGCTACATTAGCTACCAATCACTTGCTGCTACCACTCATCCTGCTTTGCTTGATATTTTTATGGTCCGTATCAGCCAAACCCTTTCAACAATAGAAGTTAATGAATATGCTCGCCTTACAAAGAATTTTTTTTTTCTTTCCAAGCAAAAAAGTCAAGCTACATCTACTCTGTCTTCAGCCTCTACTGACAAGCCAAAGTATGTAAATCTTTCTTCTGTTACTATTCCTCCTAGCTTGGATAAATTCTTATCATTAGACCCAAAATTTTCACCAGCTCTTACTATCAATCTTCCACAAACTGTTTCTCTTATAGAATCAGCCATCCATAGAACTGAGACTGTTCACCAACCTATCCTCCATGCCAATGCTGCTGTTATCCTATCCAAGCAAAATTCTGTGCCAATCAAGTACTCTTCTTCTTGTCTGAAAGAATTCAGGCCATTTATTCAAGAAAATGACCTTGCCGTATGTAAAGCAGATAAAGTTGGTTGCCCAGTCATCATTGGTAAAGAAATACTAAACCAAAAAGTGCATTCATTTCTTACTTCTGCTAACTGCATCCCTCTGCAGTCAAGACACCACCAACTCACTCAAAAAACTCAGTTGACAGATTAGCTAAGAAAGAAACTCTTCAATCCTTCCTTGGAGATATCTCACCCCCTCCTTACTTTAGAACTCCCAGGCTTTTCCTGCAAGTTAAACTGCATAAAGCTGGTAACCCCATCAGACCTTTAGTTGAATATTATTTTTCTCCAGCAGTAAACCTTGAAAAGAAATTGGTCCTCGAATGCAAATCCCTGGCAGCCAACCATCCTCATACTGTTGTCTCTACTTCAGACTTCATCCACAAACTTCCTAATTCCTTTTCTCCAAGTGTTAATCTATATACTCTTGATATGGAATCTTTGTTCCCCTCTGTACCATATTTTGAGTCCTACATGCTCCTCATGAAGAAATTGATTCTTCATTTCGAACCACTCGGTACTCTTATCAAAGATCTTTATGATTGTTTCCACACTATTTTATCAACACAGTTGTTTTGTTTTCAACAAAATTGTGTACAAGCAACAATCTGGTCTCCCCATGGGCTTACCTCTTTCCCCTCTTCTTGCAGAAATCTACATGCAACATGTTGAAGTTTCCATCATTCCTCACCACCCTTTTCAACCTTCCCTGTGGTTAAGATATGTAGATGACATTTTCATTAGCTGGCCATATACCGAACCTGAATTACAGACACTGATCAACTCCATTACAGAAAAATTTCCTTCCATTAATCTCACTATATCTAAGGAAGTAAACAACAAAATTGATTTCCTGGATGTATCCATCTGCAGAAACACTGATCTATCCATTACTCGGTCCGTCTATCGTAAACCTTCAGCGGCCACTAACATCATTCCCTACAAATCTTTCTCTCTGCATCTCTACAAGCTTGCAGCATTGAATTCTTACATCCACAGGGCTCATATCATTTGCAACAACCAACTTTCTCTTCAAGAAGAATTCTCCAAAATTTCTATAATAGCCCTCTCTCATGGTTTCCCTGCTCTTACAGTCAACTCCCTCTTAAAGAAATATGAAAACAATTTAAAAATTGAATGCCTCCTTCCTCAAAAGAAAGAAAACCTGAAATTCTCTGGTTCTGTTCCTTACCATCCTTCCTATGCTTATAAGTTACAGATTCTTTTTAGAAGTTTTGGTTACCATCTTGCCATTAAATCCACCCAAAACATCTTGAAATTCCACAAAGGGATAGGGACAAAGTTGAAAATCTGGACCTCCCAGGAGTTTACTGCATTCCTATCGCTTCTTCAACAGGTGATAACATATACATTAGAAGCACATACAGGAGCATTAACCACAGAATTTTAGAACATAAAAAGATGTTTTGAAAGCCAATCCTAATATACAGCCTTGTCTATTTTGACAATGGAAGACACATCTGCAGTTCCCCGCTGGACGAAGCAAAACGAATTGCTTCTTTTGACAATCGTTTTGCCCTCCGTTACCATGAAAGCCTGGAAATTATTTTCAACTCAATGACTTGCAATTCCGAATCTCCTCTCTACATTCCAATGATCTGGAGATCAATTCTAAGTTTTGGCAACAAAAATAAAAAAAAATTCAAATGTAGAATCTGGCAACAATCTTAGTCCTCCATTGGCGTGATGAAGACCTAAGATAAGGTCGAAAGCTCCCAACTTACAAACTTTCTTGTAAACGTTTTTTTCATGTAACGTAACTAGCGTGATCAAGTTACCTTTATCTGTGTACACACAACAATGGGAAGTCGAAAAAAATTTTATGCATCCATGTCATGTGTTTTCTTTCTCTAAATGGGAAATAAAAGGAAAGGTTTGACTTTGGAAACAAAGTTAAATGTTTTGTGTGAATGTGAGAAAGGTTTGAAGTCGAAAGTAAGATCACTAGAAAATTTGTTCTTGCATCGTTAATGCTGTTTACAGTTTTAAAGAACAAAGAGAAGATCAAGGAGGCAGACTTTCAGAACACACCGCAGAAATGCATGAAGTTACGCATTAGTGAACATAAAGATTTGGAGAAAGCGTTGTTCATGTGCTTTCGTCAGAATCGAGCCAAAAACATTCCTGTTAGTGGACGGATGATAAAAGCTAATGAATTAAACGCTGAAATGAAGATCAAGCATTTTAGTTACTCGGACAGTTGGCTAAATCGATTTAAAACTAGAAAAGAGATTTCTATGCCAAAAAAATATTTGGAGAATCAGCTTCTGTTAGCACACAAGCAGTTTAGGACTGGTTCTCTATCCTTTCAGAAATTCTAGCTCGATACAAAGCAAAAGTCATTTACAATGCAGATGAAGAGTGCTGTTATATAACTTGTTGCCTGACAGGACTTTAGTGGTAAAAGATGATCATGAAAAGGAGGTAAACACAGTAAAAAACGTTTAACTTTTCTATGTTGCACCAGTATGGATGGCAGTCATAAATTAAAGCCATTAGTGATTGGGAAATCATAAAGATCGCGCTGCTTTCGTAGTGTTTTACTACTGTGCACATATGATAATAAGAAGCCATGGATGACAATACCCAACTATAAAACTTACTCTATTTTTCAAGTGAATGAAGGATTTTCATGTCCAAGTTGGAATTGAAAACAGAAAAACAGCGCTATTCATCGATAATTGTCCTGCACACCTAAGTCCCAAAGATGCTCAATTGGATAACATTGAATTGATATTAGTGCCACTTAGCTGCACTAGTGTACTTCAGCCTCTTGATCAAAGAGTTAAGAAACTGATAAAGCAAAAATAATGGACCATTCTTGTAAATGACGCAATCAGACGAACATCATATGATAAACCAGTGAAATGGAACGTCGTTGAGACCATTAAAGCTGTTGCCGTGGCATGGAATGAACTGCCATGATAGCACATTAAAGCATGCTGTAGACATGCTGGCTTCATTACCAAAGATGATTTGAATAAGATAATTGCTGCAGACAAACCTGCAGAACAGGAAGCAAATGAATGGAACATCACTGCCTAAAAGATGAAATTGTCATTTAGCTTTCAAGACTATGTCAATGCTGATGCAGATGTAGTACCCTGGAATGATATGTCTGATACAGAAATCATGGAATCAGAAAAAGGAAGCTCAGAAGAAGATTGTGATGATGAAGAGGGTAGAAATGAAAGCGTACCACCTCAATCAGCACTCATGTAAGCTTCAAACATAATCAGACAATTTTACAATTTTATAATGCATCAAATGCACCAATTGAAGAAATAACAATTTTCTGTAAAGTCAAGAGTTATGTGTTACAGCCATCAGTGTCAACAAGGAAACAAGAGACTCTTTTCTTACTTTTTGTAAAAATCCCAATCTGAATTTAAAATAAACATCAGGTATGCAATATGTATTGTTTTGATTACTTTTTTTATTATGTAGTACTGTTGTTTTTATATGTTGTGTAGTATGTACAGTAGTGCGTACATGTACGTAGTATTTGTGTGATCTGACTATAACGAGAAGCCCATTATAATGACAATCTTTCTGATTTTTGTCAGCTCTCGAAATATCGGACTTTTATCTCTGTAATTGATACTCACCATGAAAGAGTTTTGTACGAATCTTGAAAATATTCATAATCAGTGATTGTACAATTAGTTACATGGTGCAATAGTATAAATATCTTGAAAATATTAAAAGTATTTCAATGCTGACATTTTTGTTCTTCACATGTTGTTTCAGTATTAAAAACTTGATAGGTCAGATTAGAGCTTTTGCTATAATTTTTTAATAACAACTACAGCCCTGTACAATAATTTAGAATATAATCTCACCATCGCTTCATCCTCAGGGGCCTAAACTTTGCGGGAACTTAATGACAAATCACGATACTAATGAAATGCCATAATACCTATGTGCACAATAAAATACAACACAATGAAACAATCAATAGAAATATAACACGAGATGAACTGCATCACGTGAACCTCTGTAATTGATACTCACCCATGAAAGAGTGATTTCACATAAATTTAAAAAGAAATCCTGCAGATGATGACTGGTCTGACCCAGCAGAAATGCATATGGGTAATTTTTTCAAGTTTAACATTTTTCAGAATACAGTATGCGATGGGGATGGATAAAATATTGCAATTCCAATGGAGGCACCCAAAACTAGCTGTTGTTATAGAGTTGCTCCTGACTTTGCATTGGTGGAAAGAAAGCAAAGGAACAGGAAGTCATTTTTTCATTTTTTTTTTTTTTTGGATTGAAGGTTTAATTATCACCATGAGCAACTCGATGGGCTTATAAAGCAGTTGCCCATCCCTAATTTAGGGTCACTGGTTCCAGGGAAGGGAGAGCCAGTGCCATAAGACAAACACACAACATCCATGCCTCACCAGGATTCAAACCCGGACGAATGATCAGAAGCCAGAGCTTAGATCACTGCGCCACCGAGGGGGGGGGAGGCAGGAAGTCATTGGACAGACGACCCTGAGGATGGAGCGATGGCGAGATTATATTCTAAATTCTTGTACAGGACTGACTATACTTGTTATCAAATATTATTGCAAAAGCTCTAATCTGATTCATCATACTTTTAAGACCGAAACAACTCATGAAGAACAGAAATGTCATAATGAAAATGCTTGAATATTTTCAAGATCTATATTTATAGGAATTTTTTTTTAATAAAGCAATTTTTAGGTGCAGAAATTGTGCTGTTTCTTCCAAAAGCTCTCCAGGCAAGTTTTGTACGCCGATTAATTTCTTCATCAATGTGACCCTCACTTGATATCTGCAGTCCAAGATAAACGTACATGTCTTATCTCCAGCTTTTCTCCATCAATCGATAAATCTTCATTTCTTGTAAAAGCATCGAACACCACCTTTGTCTTCTGAAAGTTTATTTTTAATCCCACTTCTTTACTCTTGTCAGCAAGTTCCTGGATCATACTCTGCAGCTCTGATGGGGTAGTTGCAAAAATGACTATGTCATCAGCAAAACGAAGGTGGGTTAGATAATCTCCATTAATCTTTATCCCTTTGTTTTCCCAGTTCAGTGATTGAAAGACATTTTCCAATGTGGCATTAAAGAGCTTCGGAGATATGGTGTCACCTTGTCTCACTCCCTTTCCAATTTTTATGTGTGTTGTATTTTCAAATAGCAGAATCTTTGCACTTGCATTTTCATAGATGTTATTAATAATATTAATGTATGCATCTTCAATACCGCAGGATTTCAGAGCCATTGCAACTGCTGATGGTTTCACCGAATCAAAGGCTTTTTCATAATCGATAAAAGCCATGCACAATGGAAGTTCATATTTTCTCGCTCTTTCAGTTAGTTCTCTCAGTACGTGGATATGATCTATTGTGCTGTAACCATTTCTGAATCCAGCTTGTTCTCTCGGTTGAGCCATGTCCAGTGTTACCTCCAAGCGGTGTGAAAGAACTTTAGTGAAGATTTTATAAATCACTGATAGGAGGCTGATAGGTCTGTAGTTCCTGAGATCCGCAATGTCACCTTTTTTATGTAGCAGGATCATTGTAGCGTTGTTCCAATCCTCAGGAATTTTTCCTTCATTAAGGCATCGAGTGAAAATTTGGGCGAGTACTGTTTCGATTTCTCCACTTGTTTCTTGTATGATGTCTACAGTAATTCCATCTTCTCCTGGAGCTTTCCCCCGCTTCATGTTCTTGATTGCATGTGCAATTTCTGCTGGGAGGACTGGAATAACTCTGGTACCTTTCATGATGTCTGGAGTACATGTATCATCCCTTTCATATAATTTGGAGTAGATATCTTTCACTCTTGTCAAAATTTCGCCTCTATTTCTTGTTACAGAACCATCATCTTTTCTCAGTACCATAATCTGTTTTCTTCCCTTACTGAGATGTCCCTTTGCTATCTTTAGGCTTTGGTTGTTTTCAATTGCTTTCCTCACTAGTTCACAGTTGAATTTCCTTACGTCTTCAGTGATACTTTTTCGTACTGTCTTGCATAGCTCTATATATTCCACTTTGGAAGTCACATCTTCTTTAGTTGACCTGATCTCTCTTCTTTTTGCACCAACATTTTGGTTTTTCCTGATAATTTGTTCACATGCAACTTGTTTTTAGACCCAGCTAATTTTGTTGCTGTTTCCATAAGAGCTTTGGTTACTTTTCTGTTAACTTCAGAAATACCACTTCCGATATACTATACGATATAACAGGGCTGGAAAAATAAGCTCTAAAATTCAGGAGCCAGGTGAAACGAAAGCAAATTTCAAAGTATCATGCACAAACGTAATGCATGGTGATGTCAGAACAAAGAGTAATAATATAAGTGTTTTGAGCACTTCCTATTACCCAAACTACTTATCGCTAAATGAAATTCGAATTTGGTCTATAAATCTCAGGGTTCTATAGTTTTGATAAAAACCTAAACATAAACCAATGGTCCACTGAAGCTGATGGATCAAATTTATCCAGTCCTGATCCATTCAGGCTGATCATCATTAGGTTACACAAACTGTCAATTTCCATATTTGATCTGAACTTGTTTTTTATTAAATTTGTTGAACTGAAACCTCGTTCACAGCACACTGTTGAAACTGGCAGCACAGCAACTATGGCCATCAGCTTTGCAAAATACCGAAAATCTTTCCTTGTGGATCAAACTTTTTCTAGCATCTTGGGAAATGTCATTCCTTGCTTGATAGCCTTAAATTTGTACCACTCACCTAGCAGACTGAGTAGTGTGGTTTCAAGAGATTCATCATATCCAAGCTGTTTATGGAAGTGTTTACCCAGTGTTATTTGTAATGTCCTACTTCCCAAAATTTTCTGTTATTTCCTGTTAGATACGTAAATGTGTCAAAGACCTTTGTACACCTGTGAACGCTTCCAGACAGTACTAGAAACCATTCCTCTAGATATTTGATGCCAAATTCCAGAAGTTTCTCTTTTATCCATTTGAAATGAAGAATTGGCCTTATTGTCAAGCCCATGCAGCTGCACTTCTTGATGTATTCCTGTAAGAGTTGTATTATTAACAAAATTATCTTCATGATGGCCAGGTGCATCCTTCATTATCTGAGGTGTTGAAATGGCATTTTTAACATGAAGTTCCACTGCACTAATGATAAGTTCTTCCTTTTGAAATATGAGGGACAAATTCTTAAACACAGATAGGAAATCTAAAAGGAAGTGCAGCATGATTACAAAACTGAAATCTTTCAACTTTTTCAGAAGGCCCTTTGCAACTGCTGAAGCCTTGATTAAACTTTAACTCCCTCCTTCGAAGGATGTTTTGCCTGATAGACATTATCTTACTATTTCCTGCAGCAATTATGTTGTACTAGGGGCCTCACCAGGTGATTATTTTGGTGATCGAGTTGTAGGGGGGGTCATGTCAACTTTGGATACAACAGTAATTTTGCCTCATTCAGCTTGATTTGTAAAACAGGAATCCATATGTAAGATTTTGTTTGAACCACAATTTGTGAATTGACCACAGTTTAAAGAAAAATTTAGTGAATTTATGAAAATGTGATTGGAGCATTTTCATTGATATAATTAAAAAAAGAGAGAGAGACCTTTCACCTCATCAGTCTGAGATTTATCCATTTGGAAGAAAATAATACCTAAAAAAAAATCGATCGTCAGCTTCCAGAATACCACGTAATACGGCTTTGGAAACGAAGTAGTGGGGCATTAAAAATACATAAACCATTAGCTTCCGAAATGTTTTTATGCCCTTTTAACCACCACTCACATCAAACATGTGTGGTGCGCTAAAAGTACATAAAAATATCGCTTCAGAGATTCAAATCTCAAGAAAAGCAACAATTATATCTCGTCAAGTTGAAGTTATCTGTTTGAAAAATATGGAAGAATAAAAGCTAAAATAAAATGGGTGAGGGATCTATAGATTACAGCTTTACATCTTAAATGGGAGCCAACGTTAAAAATGCGTGAAAATTTCCCTTCCTTTGTTTTAAAATTTGAAGAAATCTAAAAAACTATTAATGAGAAACAGTCTGCACGCTTTCCAAGAATTTGCGATGCTGCCGGCGCATCACGCTGTTTCCGCTTCCGGGGCCGGCAGCTAAACCTAAGTGTGTGATCTTCAGTGCTTCCACGATCTGACAGGTTAGTCACGTGACTCAGAGCGTAGCGTAAGCTCAGAGGGTTTAATCGCGTTTCTCTGCTTGAAACACACGGATCACCATGAAAGCTGACAGAATTTATAAATATGATCAAAGCAGAAAATTTCAGAGTTTGATTTCATTAAATTACAATTTGTTGAAGTTACATTTACAATCTATAAACTCAAAGTAATGACTGCAAATTACGAAATTTGAAGTAAAAAAAGTTGGGCGCCAGGACCAAATTTCAAGGTGCCCAGTAATTTTCCAGGCCTGCGATATAACTACTAACTATAGATATATGATATAAATTATAATTACATGATTACAATACAAATAGAAAAAATATTTTATATGATAAGGGAAAATTTTCACATTGTTAGGCTTAAGTCTTTCTTTCTAGCCTTCATTTCGCCAAATTCATCAAGCACAGCATCAAGGTCCATTCTTTTGACAAACTTCCTTTCTATGATTATAACAGTGACAGTCCCAGTAGTCTCTCTTGTGACATGGACCTTCGCAAATAGCTTTTGATAAGTTTTCATTTGGAAAACGATCTCTCTGCAGATGCTACTGTGACAGGTGATGTTAAGAAAAGCATTAAGGCTATTAATAGGTTAGTGCAACTCACTGAAAATTGTAAAATTTTCCACAAAGAGTAGATTTTCTATTTCCAGATAGTCATAGCTATGTGATTACAGAGTGCCTTTTCGGAAACCTAACAGTCAGTCCCTCTGCTAACATGACTGCCATGCCACTTAGGTATATGCTTACTAAACGGTTTACACACGACACCAGATCTTCATCCACAGCTCCTGTCGAGGTAGAAGGCACAAGAAGTTCAAATCTGTCAGCTATAGTACGCATTCCCTAAACCTGTTAACTGAGTTAGGCAATCAAAATGTCTAGTGTTGTGTAAAAATAAAACTTGGCATTTATTTAGGGAAAGCTAAATATATTTTAAAAGGAAAATATAAAACTTTGGGTTAAGTATGTGTTTGCGTCTTTTTGTGCATGTTCGGATTTTTTCTTAAAACTATAACTTGCAGCTGCAATATGCCCCTTCGTTGCCTGCCCTTTCCTCAGGTGTGGGGGGCTGCAAGGGTGGTAGTTACCCCACTGGCCTCATCAGCATTAAATACGTAAGAGCAGCCACTTCTGATCTCCATTAATTCATGCATTCAACAGATACAGCAATTGTCTAATCATAAATAATTTCTGTGATGACATTGTACAATTCCTTGAAACAATTTGGTCATTCAACACTGGCCTGAACGTCCTCATAGCCTACAGCAGTGTAACTGCAGTGCTTTTTCATGGACCAACAGTCAATTAGCTGGCACAATCTGATAATGGACATTTTGGAACCACGTGAACATCAGAGTTGACATCTTGAAATTGTGTCAGCTGTATTCTCTTCTTTCTGGCCCAATAACAAACTTTAGCAATCAATGTTCAATTATTTCTTGATCTTTTAAAAAAGTGGATGATGCCATAGTTTTTAGCAACAGTGCCCATTTTTACTCCAAAATCAACTTCACTGATGATTTTTGTTCTGTTCTTTCAAAGAAACTTGCTTTCTTTTTGAAGAACTCATTCCAAAAATGGAGCAAGGAACAAGGTAAATAACACAAACAAGTGTAGAAAGAGACTGAGCATACGGTTGCTTTGACTCCATAACATTCTCTTTCAAATTAGTTCAAGCTGCTTTTGACACAAATGGGGGGGGCATAATGAATAGCCTGGAAGGGGTGTTTGTTTCTTTTAGCAGCAGAGTGTGGGAACCCAAACTCAACATTTTCGCTGGAATTGAAGATATTGTTCTATACAGTAACTTTCCTGGGAAATATGAATATATTTTTTTGTTGTAACAGATATTTGCAAAAATGAATATTATTAAAAATCACATTACCTCAATAAGATTTTCGACAGGAATTGGTCTTATTTTTATGAAATCGGAATTTTCATTATATCAGTTTTCACTCTAACGAGAATTGACTGTAGTAGGAAAATTATTGGAACTATGTTTTCATTCATTCAAAAAAACCAACAACAAAAAAAACACACTTTCTAGGAAATGTCACGCTGACAAGAAGACACAGATGGACACAGATATCTTCACATTTTTGAGGTCTCTGGATGCCTCCATGGGTGTAGGAGGCCAAAAGATTTTGCTCTTTGTGAATACTTGTGCTGCTCATCTACAGGACACAACATTTCTAAGAAATTGAAAGTCGTGCAGTATCCAGAAAATCACACGAGTGTGTTGCGACTCCTAGTCTTGGTATCGTCAAATCTTTCACACAGTTGTGTAGGATATGGTTTGCAGCTGATAGAAGGATGGCAATACAAAATTTTATGTGTTAAAGCTATTCATTTCATAATAGCAGTTTGGAGCAATTTTTCCAATTAACTGTTGCAAAATGTTTCTCCAAAAGGAGGCCATAAGTTGCCACAAACATTCCTTGAAACAATATGGAACAGAATGAAGCGGAATGGATCGGTAAAGATACAAACTCTTTTTGCGTTGGAACAGATCAGAAAGGAAATTACTTTTGTTCATACACTCGGTCAGAACTACACAGATGGAACTGGAATAATTTATTTGTTAGAAGTTTTATACTGTCTTTTTAACTTAACTGATACAATTATAGGTTGCTTATTTAGAAAACAATGTGATCTTTGCAACAGCCTGCTTCCATGATTTTCTATGAGATGATAAGAAAAACTTGTGTCAGCCTGGAGTACTAGAATGCCAAGAGCAACTTTGCAAGTTCACATAAGTTACTCAGTAAGGCAAAACTTGAAGATTTCAATTAAGAGAAAGTTTCAAACAGTATTTCAATTCACCAGAAGGCAGGGTAGCCTGGAAAGGTAAGATGATAAACACAGGAAGACAAAACACATAATAACATAAAAATGTGTGGACATATAATAAAGTAACATGTTACTTCATTATAATACGGAATACAGAATAATATAGAAATTATTAAGAAATGTAATGCATGTTTTAAGGAATGGAATGCAGCCGGCAAATTGAGCTGGCTATATTCCATTCGTTGACCAAACTACTGTTCTATCAAATTTTTAAATCTTATGGCTACCTATTTGATTGGTATCAAATCCAATCCAACCATCATGTAACTTATCCTCCTTGACAGAGATAAAGTCAAACTCGTGAATGCTCCTGGTGTGTACAGAATTCCTGTCCCCACTTCAGCACCTTTCACACCATTAATAAACAATTTGATGCCACCCTAGACAGAACCAATTCCTCCTTAGCGATTCTCATTCTCACTGATACTTCAGCAGACACTCTCTGGAGTAATACTGAGAGAATTGCTCCTTTCAGCAATAAAGGGGTTTCACGTTTTTGTAAGAGCATTAAAATTTTCACATCTTCCAGCTACAATACCAATAGCCCTTGTTTCGCCCCCATCATTTGGAAGTCTCTAATATCAGTTGGCAACAACCATAATCATAAACTTGAAACACCATATCGATCAACCAGTCAAGATCAAAATGTTTACAGGTGATCAAGGCCCAAGCTGGGGTGAAAGCTTCCAAATATTTTTAATCACTTTGTGAATGTACAGTCATGTAGTTCAACAATCTAAAGTGTGCATTCACCTTATGGGTGTGAACTTTGTGCAGAACAAAGCACTAATGTCACTGTGGAGAAGACAAAGACGACTTTCATGAAGATTACATTCTATTAGGAGTCATGAAAGATGCAATTGAATTCGGCGATTAAATGTAAGCAGACACTGAGCTTGCCACATGGTAATGTGAGGTAATAGTGAGTTTTGCTTAAGCACATGCTGCATCAGTAAAGGCAAAATCATTCTTTTACGCATATAATATTAGTATCAGGTAATCCCAAAAATACTGTCGTTTTTTCAATGTGTGAAGAAAAGAAAGAAAAACGTACCTGGAACAGATGTTTTAATCCACATAATTAGTGCCCCTGGTAGTTACAACCTTCTCCCATCGATTGACAAAGTTTTGAATCCCAGACTTGTAGAACTCCATGGGTTTCAATGCAAAAAGGCAGAAAGGGTTCGCCATACCTCCTTCACATTTTGAAGAGTAGTCCCAGCAAGATGGTTTTGCAGGCTGCAAAAGAGGTGGTAGTCAGATGGGGCGGTCAGGGGAATATGCTGGATGCGGAAGTTTTTCCCATCCGAAGTCCTGCAACATGGCACTGGTCATTTTCGCTGTGTGTGGTTTTGCGTTGTCCTGCTGCAGCAGCACGCCTTTATGATTCATGAGTGCTGGACGTTTATCCTGCAAAGCAGTGCGTAGATGCTGCAGCTGCTGACAGCAGACTTTCCCTGTAATGGTTTTGTTGGGTGGTGGCAGCTCGTAAAGGATTATGCCTTGCATATCGCACCACACAAACATCAAAACTTTTTGTGGGAAACGTCCTGGTTTTGCCATTGCTGCAGGTGCATTTCCTTTGGGAAGCCACTGCAGTTTACACTTAATGTTGTGATAAACAATCCATTTTTCATCGCCCGTGACAATTCTGTGCAAAAACCGCTCCCTTTTTTCACAGGAGAGCAAAGAAGTGCAAATGTCCACACACTGTTGCAGCTGTTGTGGAGTGAGATCATGAGGTACCCACTTATCCAGTTTCAACACATAACCAAGGTCCTGCAGATGCCAGTGAACAGTGGAATGGGTTGAATGAACAAGTGTGGCCAATTCCTCTACTGTTGCCTGCAGATTTTCCTCAACAGCAGCTTTCAGCATGTCGTTATCCAGCTCAACAGGCCATCTGGGTTGCTGCATAACCTTGAGGCTGATGCCCCCCCCCCTTCAAAATTTCTGGAACCAGCATTGACATTTCCTGACCTCCAGGGTACCCGGCCTATATACGGCATTGATATTTCGTGTTGCTACCGTCGCTGAATGTCGATGGTGGAACTCATACAGCATAATGTGCCTAATGTGGTCTTCTGACACAGCCATTTCCTATGCAGTTTAAATACACAACGACTGCACCTAGAACTCCCGTTTGCGGTCTCAAGTGACTTGAAGGTCAGCTCGTGTGATCCCTCTTATACTCACTGTGGTCGGCGTCCTAGTATGGACACCAGGGGACTCACTACTGTTGGGCTTAAGCAAAACAACATTACTTCTGAGATGACCTGATAAATATGATCAGAAAAACCTTTTGAACATAGAAAGGACTTTTGGTCTAAAGTGTTGTTTTGACAGTACAGTTGTCTACTAAAGACTTTTCGTAACAAGTAACATCAAAACAGGTTTTATGAGTATTTTTTTGTGTATGCCAAAGAGGAAAGTGAACTACTTTTTTTTTTTTTTTTTTTTTGCTATTTTTCTCATTTTTAATGTTTTTTCACAACTGCTGTTTTCCCATACAGATCATTTTTATTTTTCTTGCCCTTCAAAAACAATCAATTGGTATCTCACTGTATTAACACATCACTGACACATATGCATGAAACACCTTCCTTCAGTTTCAAGTCCAGAATAGATGAAAACAGATATGACAGAAAAAAAAAAAAAAAATGCCTTTCCCCCACCTTTCCGATTTTCAGAGACACTTCTGTACTCCAGGTTAGAATGATAATGTACAGAATTATTAGACTTTTCACTCAAATCCTGAACATGGACAGCTGCAATTTTGATGCACTATTCAATATGGCAATAATTTAAAAATCTGTTTCAGCGACAAATTTAAAATCAAATTCTATATAAATTCTGTCGCTTCATTTTCTATACACTATAACCATCAAGGCTATGAAGGTTCTTGCTAACGCCTTTTATATATGATGTCACACTTATATGAACAAACAAAATAGTATCAATATTTTCATTCAAATTCAAATTTATACTAAACATTTCATCAGGGAATATTCAAAGTATGCTCCATACACACCATTATTTGGAAACATATTATTAAAACATTCATTATGTATATTTTTCAAACAAAAATATAAAAAAAAATCATATTATTGAAAGAAAGAAGAAAGTGAAATTAGCATTCTGCTTCTGTGAACACAAAGATCCTAAGTCCCAGTTATGAAAATACATAACTGATCAACATTTAACTGGTGTTCCATATAAATGTAAAGGGGTCATTCCATGCCATTTCAGAAAGGGGTGGTTGCTGCACCATTTTTTTTTTTTTTTTTTGCATAATTGTTTATACACCTCTAAAGAGTTCCAAACCAATTTCACAAAGAAAAAATTCCTGACCGTTTGGTGAAGAGGTCCCTAGATGATGCTTGGAACATCTCCATTTTGGGAGTTGCAAGTATTTACATAAAATGATTTCCCGCTTATTTAGCTAATTCAAAAGCCATATTATTCAGAACAAAGTTGATTATTGAAATTTGCATTTTTTTCAATTTCTGAGCCAAATTTTCACCAAGGAAGGGGTCAAAACCTACAAACAAATTTTATTTTGCAAGAACCATGGTAACAGTAGATTGTAAGGGTGAGAAAATTGGAGTGTTTTGAGCCCCTCCAAGAGTTTTTCACTGATGAAAATGGGAAATTTTGAAATTTTGTTTTTTTCAGTAACTATATCTCTAGTGGGGTACACAGTAAAAATCTGAATTTTATACCACAGTGACTTCTATTTGGTAACAACATCATATCAAAATTTAATCACTTTGTTTTGCCTAATAACGAAAATATCTGAGATTAAAGTTGTGAAAAAATCTACGTTTTTCTATTTGTTTTGAAGGGCAATTTTAATTATCTTTCAATATCTAATTGAAAGATAGAAAATGAAGAAAAATATGCAAATAAAGAGTAATGTAAGAAAAATATATACTGGAGGAAATATAGCGCGAAAGTAGACTAGTGTACGAGTTTAAGAGGAGGAAGGGGTGTTAAATGTTGAAGGTTTCAATTACATAAACATTAGCATTACAATTACAAGAAAAGATTTAATAATGAACAAAAACTAGATGAGTATTACTTACATGACTTGTTGCTTATGATTTTGCACACAATTAAGAAAAAAATAATTAGCTTAAACTTAAATTTTAAAAACTAATTTAAAAAATTTTACAGTTATGAATAATGAGCCACTTGAAAGTGACACATCTGGTTGGTAATTTTCAAGGTGTTTTTCTTTTACCAAAATGATAATCTCTTAGTGAGTTTTTTTTTTTTTTTTTTTTGTCTTAAGATTGATTTCTTGATCTTGTGATGTAACACTTCATTAAGTTCATTGCTCAACCCTGGTTCCATGTTCCATGTTCTTCCAGTGGCAGTTGACAACACAGCAGGAGTAAGAACACCCCAAACATCTTCATATGACATCCAAACAGTGCCTTTTTTAGACTTTTCAAACGATGTCGATGGTCCTACTGGATAGAAGAAGTGGACTTAGCATTCCTTCTCTGACTGCCAGACCTCAATCTCTTGTGGCAGTCACCAATGGGAATCATAAATGCATGTGATGTAATCCCTTTCTTTAAGCTCAAGAGAAAGATCTGTTGAAAGTTTGGTGATATTCAGTTCCTCAAAGTCCTCTGAAGCTGATGTGATAAAGCACTTTATCCAGTTGCAGTCTACAGGTACAAATCGATGCTTCTGTCTTGTGTTAGGTATCATCTCAGCATTAGCAAATCGCTCTTCCAGAAGTTTGGCGTTTGATGCAACATCACTTTCACTAACATACATGAAGACAATAAATACCCTTTATCCTAGTTGTAAATGAATTTATGGCACCTCTATTCATAATGTACTGTGGAATTAACTTTTTACGGGTCTTACAGAGGTTATTATTAAAAAAAGTTGGTGGTCAAATTTTCAAACTAAAGCCTAGTTCATCATCAGGGCTACGCCACTGGAGTAGTTGCTGCCACTCAGTTGGAAGAGCCCAACCGCAATTATTGTTAATTGTGATACTTCTTCTTCTTGCTATTTTGATCCCTTCTTCTAGTTTCCTCTTTACTAAGTTTGACTGGTGGGCGATTTATTCTTACTGAGTCCCAATTTATGGAGTGTCCACTTGCTTGTATATGTCTGTCTACCCCTGTTTTGTTACTAATGTTCCTAATAGCTGCTTGGTGTTCTTTCATTTGGACTTTAATACTTCTCTCTGTTTCTCCTATATAGCTGAGTCCTCAGTTACAGTCGATGCAATATATTACTCCTTCTTGCAATTGGATGTCCACTTCTTTCTGCTTTAAAGCTGGCAGGAATTTCTTTAATTTGTTTTAAAGCAGAAAGAAGTGGACATCCAATTGCAAGAAGGAGTAGTGTATTGCATCGACTGTAACTGCAGACTCAGCTATATAGGAGAAACAGGGAGAAGTATTAAAGTCCGAATGAAAGAACACCAAGCAGCTATTAAGAACATTAGTAACAAAACAGGGCAAGACAGACATATACAAGCAAGTGGACACTCCATAAATTGGGACTCAGTAAGAATAATCGCCCACCAGTCAAACTTAGTAAAGAGGAAACTAGAAGAAGGGATCGAAACAGCAAGAAGAAGAAGTACCACAATTAACGATAATTGCAGTTGGACTCTTCCAACTGAGTGGCAGCAACTACTCCAGTGACGTAGTCCTGATGACGAACTAGGTTTTAGTTCGAAAATTTGACCACCAACTTTTTTGAATAATAACCTCTATAAGACCCGTAAAAAAGTTAATTCCACAATACCCTTTATGTTTTCTGTGCAAAAAGTATACATCTCATGAGGTGTCAGGATGTGATTCCCTGCTACTCTTTGCAGGCTTACCTTGGACACTAGCCGTTTGACTGTCCCACCTATTCTGTCACATGGCCCTTTTCCATGAGATGTCCCCCCCAAAAATTCCACTCTGCATCTAGATCTAAGTCTTTCTTATGGTAACACAAGTTTGCAAAGTTTTTCCTGTTCTTGTACTGTCTAGCAGCTCCATCTGAAAAGTATACAATTTTCTGTACAAAAGATGCCATTCTTTTGAACTCCACCAGCAGAGCTTTTTGAAAAGCATATATTGTTGTGATGGTATGTTTCATGCAGTCGCTGATTACACAAAAACTTTTTGATATCAGAGATTGATTGACTGGGTCTTTGTAGTACATTACAAAGGGATGTAAAGTTGCTTGGTCATTTATCCAATGAAAATTTTGGATCTCATCTTGAATAACAAATTAGAAGTTCTCAGAAAAATCCCCTATAACTATGCATTCATTACTTTCTAAACTATCCTTTTTCTGTTTTATGTAACAAGACTGCTTTAGAAATGAAATGGTGTTTCTTCAAAGAAACTAGGCGATCCAGCAAATCCTCAATTAATTCATCAGTAGACTTTGTAATAGTTATGAGAGCTGCCCTATCAGTTGTTACCCACTGTCTGTATGTCACAGTGTCTAAAAAAATATCCCCTTCCTCATCCAAACCATTTGTAATCAAATCTCTTATAACATCTGTTCCAGGGCAATCACTATAACTCCCTAGCATACATTTTTCACCATTGAATCCAGTAAGTCTTTGTAGTTAATGTTAAGCTTTGTACCATGTAGCATAAGTTTGATGTTCAGCACATACACACACAGAGCGGGTCCCACAACTGCCTGCCAAAACACACTAATTTGGTTGCAGTTCAGCAAACTTTGTAAACCATATTATTTTTTCAGGGTTTTCAGCACAGAAGTTCTGATACAGTTCTTTAAGGTTGCATAATATTAGTCTTTTTGTTTGGATTCCTTTTGCCTATCCCTGTTCCCAATAGAAACACAGTCTTTTGCACCAGGGCACATCCTACTGTTCTCATCACTTTCATAAAAATCTACCTTATCAACTACTTTCTCTGAAAGTTTTCCAGACTTCTTCTGCTCTACATTTAGGAGGATACCATACCTCCCAACTAAGCTCTGTGTCTTTCTCACTAAGTACTGACTAGCACCAAATTCATGACATGCTTTTCCTACAGACCATGATCCAGGAACTAAACTTAATATTTTTACTTTCTCTGGCACAGTTGTACTTTCCTTAAATTTTTCTTTCAGTTTATTTAATAGAATAGTGTACTCATCTTCCTTCAGATCAGTCTCTTTATTTCCAAAGGACTCATCCAAATTGACATCAAAATTAGTACTTAGTTTTTTTTCATTGCTGATGTAACTTTTTCTACTTTTTTTTCTGTAGCTAAGGGTTTTTTAGTGCTGAGCTTCTTAATCTTAACAGGTGAAAGCCCCAAGGCTTCACATGCAGCATTAATGTTATTTACTGCTTCATACACTGGGCAAAATGCCTCATTATTGGTTTCTTTATCATTAAAACTGTAGATTCTTTTAAAACAAGAAATACATAAACTTTTACCTGGAACTGATCCTAAGTTTGGTTGGCTTTGAGCAATATCTAAAGATATTTCAGTAAGACCTTTTGTTATAACTTTTTTATGACATCTGAAAGGATCTGAACAGTTCTTTCCGTGCAGGTGATGGTATTTGACTAGATACTTCATCTCATGATACTGGCAAATAGTTGCAAAGTCTCCTAATCTTAAGTTCAGAACAGTTTTTCCTCATTGCTAAATTCACTGAAATCCTTTAATATACATGACATAGGCCCATAAGAAGTCTTATGACAATTCACATTCACTTTAACTCCCACAGAACACATCTTTAACTTCACTTCATCACATGTGTACATTATACCACAGTCTGGAGCCAACTGACAGGGAATGCAGTGAGGGCTCACACTTGCCTGTAACAGCAAGTTGGAACATGTTTGTTCTTGCACTGACATTCAAGATTGTGCAGGTTGTGACAAGACTTTCATTCCAACAACTCAGCAGCTTTAGCAGTTATAAATTGTATAGTGTATTTAATATACTTTCTCCATCTTTAGCACTTTCAAATGGTTTTAATTAGAACAAGTCTAAAAGACACACACACACACTCCTCAAACTAGTTAAACCCCCTCCACACACACACACACACTCCTCAAACTAGTTAAACCTTTCACACCATAATTTTACCACTGGAATATATTTTTCTTTCAATTTACAGTCTACAATATTCTATTAGATCTATGGTTATTTAATAAATTGTAATAAAAAGGTAAACTGTCCTTCAAAATAAATGTTTCGTGCATTTTTTGACAACTTTAAGCTCAAATATTTTCGTTACTAGGCAAAACAAAAGTGATCAAATTTTGGTATGATGTTGTTACTAAATAGAAGGGGCTCTGTGGTATAAAATTCAGATTTTTACTGTGTACCCCTCTGGAGATATAGATACTGAAAAAACTAAAACTTTCAAAATTTCCCATTTTCCTCAGTGAAAAAATCTTGGAAGGGTGCAAAATACTCCAGTTTTCTCACCCTAGATATAATCTACTGTTACCATGGTTCTTGCACAATAAAATTGGTTTGAGTGGTTTGCCCCCTTCCTAGTGAAAATTTGGCTCCAAAATTGAAAAAATGCAAATTTCAATAGTAAACTTTGACCACCAATGGAATTTCCATAACATCTCAGATAATAGAAATGGATAACCAAAATAATCAGCATTTTATTTTGAGTAACGTGGTTTTTGAATTTTTGAATTAGCTAAATTAAGGGGAAGTTACAGCATTTTGCAAAAATGCTTGCCACTCCAAAAATGAAGGTGTTCCAAGCGCCATCTAGGGACCTACCCACCAAACAGTCAGGAACTTTTGTTTTTTATAACATTGGTTTTGAACTCTTCTAAAGATGTATAAACAGCTGTGCAAAAAAAATAAAAAATAAAAAAAAATGGGTCAGCAACCAATTCAAAGGAAATTTGTTGAAATGGTATAGAATGACCCAAAGGTGAATGCCAAACATTTTAACACATTTTCATAATCTGAGAAAACTTTTCTGGCTTACCTGCAAAATCTACAAATGTTTCAAAATCTCAAATCATGAAAACACTGGTCCCATTATCACAGTTAATACAATGGAATCATTAAAATGCTTGCAAATTACAAATTAAGTTCAAGCTAATGTGCGGTGTGCTGGCTTTAGGGCCTAAAAGGAAATATATAAATAATTATAATATATCAATTGAACAAAAGACAAAGCAAACACTACAGTGTACAAGTCATCAGCTAACTGCAAAAATGATAAATAAAATATAACTGCTACAATGACAAGTGCACATTAATATCATGAGACAAAGTATAAAGTAGATCACAAAATGCAGAAATTACAAGTATGTACCTTGGCAGTTTGATGTAAAAGAAAACAATATTAACAAAAATTTCTTGCACAAAACTGGCACCCACAGATCATAAAATGAAAAAATTATATAAATGTACGAGGGTTATCGTAAAAGAAATGCCTCTTTGCAAATAACTCCTCCATCAGTTGGGATATTTTAATGAAATTCAGTATAAAATTCACTTTAGAAGACTGCTGAATGTAATGGTGATACTCAAAATAGTGTCCCATTGAAATCAAGCTTTTTTGTACCATTATACCATCATTCAACTCAACATGTCTAACCAGTTTGGGAAAAATCTGAGGACTGTTGTCTGGCCCAGAAAGTCACAGATTGTTTAAATTTAGCCAGATCCCCAAAATGTTGACCATAGGAACTTTGTTTCATGGGACCGAACACTAGAGTGGGCCAAAAATGCACTTTTTCACCGATTTTCGAAATCAATAACAGCAGAGTGTGGAAAAGTTGCCCCTTGGGTTTAGTTTCCGTGTAAATTTTTTAAAAATTGGACAATATCTTCCAGTGCTACTGACACCTTTAAATACAAGAATTTGGGCCACAAGAGCTAATTTTTCCAGATTTTCGAAATCGTTATCAGCCAAGTGCAGTAAAGTTGCCCCTTGGGTTGGTTAGCAATCGTACAAAAGTTTTTTGAAATTGGACAATATCTTTCGGTGTTGCTGGCGCCTTTAAATTTGGGATTTTTCCCCTCTATCTTCTTTACATAATACACTCTCGGAGTTAAAACTGTAATCAACCCCAAAAAGGCCTTTTATCTCTTAGTCTTACACATTTCTTATCACTGTTGTAACTTCTCCTCACCCTTAGTGACATCATGCATTCCTCACTCGGACTGACATGTCCTCATTCAGTCACATGCATGCTGCACTCTCCAACAGCATTGTCCGTATGTGAGGTTGAAGGTTGTCTGGATCGAACATCGTCCTCGACTCTCGGATCCGCCTATGCCAGTCACTGTGAATTCATGCATGCGTCTCTTTTCTTGTCTGAGAAAAAAATCAGTCCAGGAACTTTTAGGTCAAAGGTTGTATTTATCAGTCAACGCGCAGAGGTGGTCCAGTGCGGAAGCAATCTAGTAGGTGGGCGCACTTACTGTTGTTTGTTCATGTTCATTTTAAATAAGGTCTCAAAATATAATCAATACTCATTCATTAGAGTCAATAGTTAAAGTTATTCAATCACAATGGCCCCACGATATCAGTCAACTAGAAAAGTGACTGATTGCTTCGTTTTTGTATCGCCTGAAGAGCTGAAGACTAACATTTTACCAACTTGCAGTCAAGTTATGAAATTTTACCTATTTGTTAGGCAACAACTGAAATCCTCAAAGCACAGAAGTAATCTGGCATTTACTGATGTTGCCAATGTTGTTGCAGAAAAGGTGGCCGATTTATGGAAGAAAGCTTCAATTCCCACAATTTCTCACAAAAAGAGTTCTCCAGATTCTTTGATCTCATCATAATATAAAAATATATCAAAGAATAGAAATATACTGAAGAGCAAAAGCAAGTCAACTGAGTCATACAGAGACACAGTAAAGCAATTTCAGGATGACGCTGAGAAAACTCTTTTCAACATTGCCACATGCAAGTGTCACTTATTTTCATCATACTCCTGCGAAAAGAGCCGAAAGATTCCACAAATGGAACAACCGTTTTTGGTTGATCAGCGAACAGTCAAAAAATTATTATTATTGCTGGCATTGATTCAAAAACAAGTGAAAAACTACTTCGCAAACAAAACAGGCAATCCAAGATAATGTCAAGCGCTTTAGAAACAGCTGCTTCATGTTCTTTCACTAGTGAACAGGAATGCGAAGACCCCAAGCCTATGTTCGAGTCACCTGGCCTCGAGGATTGTGGCAACCAAGCAGAATTTAACAGTGAAATGGATAATGACAAGGATTACGTACTTCCTAAATCCAGATCCAGAAAGAACCATTCCAAAAATCCTTGGAAGGAAACGAAATGCCCAAGAAAGTCAGCCAGATGAGAATAAAACTGCCAACCACAGCACTTGCATGTGGTAGTGTAGGGATTGGAGACAGGCCTGCAGCGAAAATAATTTCTGCAGTCCTGCAAGATGTTGGAATGATAACTGATGCTGGTATTTCCAAATTACAGACAAGAGTAAGATAAGCAGAGAGAGAAAGAGAAAACACATTAAGTTGCAAAGACAGGAGGAAAAGTATAGCTTCAAGCACTCTTTTTTAATGGACACACACATATAACCCTGACAGATGAAATTAGAGGAAAGAAGATGCACAGAACAACGGCTACTGAAGAGCATGTGGTTTTAATGCAAAGGCCAGGATCTCAATATCTTGGCAATGCTTCACCAGCAAGTGGTTCAGCAGAATCTATTAAGACCAGCATTATAGAGTACCTTTCATAGGACATTGACACAAAAGCCCTTATGACAGTTGGAAACGACGTGACAGCAGTTAACTCTGGATACAGAAATGAAGTTTTACGCTTACTAGAAGAAGAAATTGGGAGGCCTCTGCAATGGCTCGTATTGGATGGCCGAACAAGTGGTCCTGAAACCTTCTCCGGTCCAATTGGAAAAGAATTCGAAAGCTGTGAACTCAAACCGGTCGGTGATTTCGAAGAGGTTGAAGTGGATGAAACCTTTGCAATATCAGAAGAACTTTGCAAAGATCTGAGTACCGATCAGCAGTACATGCGGGAGATTTACAAAACTATCACAACAGGTTATTACTCACCTGCATTGACAGAAGAAATGCCAGGAAAGCTGTGGCACTCCCGTTGGTTGACGGCAGCATGTCGAGTTCAACATTTAAACATTGCAAGTACAAATGTGTCAGTCAATTAGAAAACTCTAGTTGAATTCATCATTAAAGTGTATGTGCCGATGTGGTTTTTGATCAAATCAAAGCCGCACTGTAAAGATGGTGCTAGGCACTTGTGGAAGACGAGTTTAGTTTATCCCGTTATCTCCCAGACAACTTGAAGAATCTTGTGTATTCTGTAATAACCCAGAACGCTTTTTATGCCCATCCTGAGAACATTCTTCTCGCAATGTTTACTGATGAAACAACTCGCTCACATCAAAGAGCTTGCTATCAGAAGGATTTTGAAGGCTACAGAGAATGGACACTGACAGCGGGGAATATGGCAGTTTACAGTTCCTTTGCTGAATTTCGGTGCAAGGCATTACATGGACCTAATCAACTGTGTAGTAACTCAGCCACCTATGCTTCGAGAAATCAGCAGCAAAGGTCTTTGAAATATGATAAAAGAGAAAAATCTACCTTTGCTGGAAATAAAGAAGTTTCCATAATACACTCAGGCAGTGGAAAGAGCAGTTAAAGTAGTGGCAGAGGCGGCAGCTTCTGTGGTTGGACAAGTTGCAAGGGATGGCCTGATCACAGCCAAAATTGAATCCCGAAAAGTAATCCTATCGTTCGAAAGCAAATCGAAGTACAGAAAAGCATCAGTAGACCAAACAGGCATATAAGTAAGAGAATGAATTGAAAACCATAGCGTGTCCATAAATGGTTGGGTAGTTCGAGTGGAACTCGATATGTAGCCACCTCCTCATGGTGAGTTCTGGGTTATTTCAGTGAATTTAATCTGAAATAAGCAAAGAGCTGCATTGTGCATGCTTGCCTGCCTGCCTGCTGGCACTAAGTGAAGCATTAAATGGTCAATTCATTAAAAACTGACTTTTCCTACTGAATGGCGCCAGCGGCACCACAAGATATTGTCCAATTCCAAAAAAACAAATTACACGTTTACTTACCAACCCAAGGGGGCAACTTTACCACATTAGGCTCATAACGATTTTGAAAATCTGGGGAAATTTTATTTTTGGGAAAAAATGGCTCTTATGGCCCAAATTCCCAAATTTCAAGGCGTCCGCAACACCAGAAGATATTGTCCAATTTCAAAAAATTTTTATACGGAAACTAAACAACCCAAGGGGCAACTTTTCCACACTCGGCTGTTATTGATTTCAAAAATCGGTTAAAAAGGGCATTTTCAGTCCACCCTACCTAACACGGTGTCAAATCACATAATTAATTTTTCAAAAGGTGCCAAATCATATAATTAATTATTTACGCAACAATCAGATTATGACTCAGTTACTCTGGTTTAGTGTTCACCATGTAACATCATACGAGAAAACTTAAAAATCACATCGGCCTTGAGTGGGAATTGAGTGGGATCTCTGCCACCTTGCAACTTTCCATTTCCGAAGCATCAATAACAGCTCTTTGCTTTAGGAAAATATCTATTCTTTGCATGGAGAAATCTAAACATAAAAAGTAGTACACTTACTCAGGCCAATGTAGATTTATAAAACAATTTGTGTAAATATTCATAAAATTACATAAGGAGTTAGCTAAAAGTTGCATTACTTTAAGGGCAACACTCATACCACAGGGATCACTGCAAATGGAAGTTGCATTAATCAAAATTTCTTGTACAAAAAGTTCAGCTTCATCATTGAGACTTCTGTGTACAAATTAGTATATTAATTTTTTCTACTTTGTTTGGCAACTATGATATAATCAATGACCTAAAAATACATTTCAGCAACTGCAGCCAAAGCACATTGTTTGCTTATTATTATTGGAGTGCCATAGCATGTGGATTAGTGAGACATGGGTTTGCTCCAAGGCATAGCCAACAATGGCTTTTGTGCATCTGAGATAAAGATACAAATTAAGCTCCAGTATAAATACCATTGAGGTATTTATACTAGAGCTTAACCTGAAGCTAGTCCTGTGTGACATTGGTGCAAAAAGTCCAACTCACTAGGTTTTGCTCCAGTACCTTTAAGTGGATTGATCAACTGGAACTGTCAGCTATGGTTTGATCACCCACATTCAGGTATTTATATGATTTTTAAAACAAAAAAGAAAACTAAAATAGATTTAACTGTGGGATATGGTGAGCCTATCATACTTGAGATGACTGACTCGCAATAGAAACAATCCAGCTACACTGCTCAACATAGAAAATGCCACACCATGAAAGAATACATGAAATGACATCAAACTTATTACACATGTAGACAAGTGCGAAAAAAGTGATTCAAAATCTGTGGGATTACATGCATGTGATGGAAGAGTAGACAGTATAATATGGCCTGGAGTCAGTAGGTCATATGACCACTATACTAGGCCATACATTTGGCAACATGGCATGGCATCAAGTGGAAGAGTTCCTACACAGTGTCCTGAGGTATTGGTGATCATGCATTATTGACCTGTGTCTACAATTCATCAACACTACAAGGGGGTCATGCAGAGGCATTAAAATGCCAATGATGTTCCACATGTTCTTTATTGGAAAAAGTCTGAGGATTGCGCTGGCAAATGGCAGCACCTAAACTACTTGTAGGTACTGGCTGCTGATGTTGGCAGTGTGGAGGGAGGTGTTACCTTGTTGAATCAGAAAGTTATATTTATTGGCTTTACTCAAAGATATTTTTAAGCTTTCTTTAATTGAAGACTTCACTTACTTCATCTTCACTCTCTTCCGAGTTTATTTTCTTGCAGATGCCTCTGGCCTTCAGGTGACTATCAAGGCCTGTTATTAATGCTATCTTAACATAACAGTCCTCAATAGTCAACTAAAGGGCCAAAAACATCTGCAAAAAAATTATCTTGTTGAAACTGGGCAGCAGGAATACCACAGAGAAACAGCAATGAAACGGCCACCAGAACCTCATCAACGTAACATCATGCTGCCATTGTATGAGGCATGAACAGCTGCTGACTGAGGAGCCATTATGACACACACTGAGGCAGTAAGATCAGCACAGTGACCAAGTCATCTCCAGACTCTCAATTGATGATCACTGGCATTAAGACAGAAGCAAGACTTGTTGATGAATAAGACATGTTGGGCATATTTTTTTGCACGTCTTTTGTAAAAAGAGATTGTGCTTATGTTATCGGTTTGTCCGTCAGTCTGTACCCACGATATCTCTGTAACTATTAGTCCGATTTGAAATATTCTTTTTGCATTGGGAAACTTGAAATATACGAATGATGATCCTGCATTTCGGGTTTTTTTTTTTTTTTACGATGTACAATTTTGCCGCTAGAGGGCGTAAATGCAGATGCTGTCGAATTCAAAAATTTGTTTTAATCCACATATTTGCTTCTAAACATCCGATTGAAAAAAATCCTTTATATTTCGATTCCATTTATGTCGAAGTATTTTAGATATAGTTACTTTTTCAAATTACGCATAGATCTTCTGCTAGGGGGCGTAAGAGTGAATTACATTTTTCCCGATAACTCTTCTTCTAAAACTTCGATTTGAAAAAATTTTCTTTAGCGGATGCACCATGGAAAATCTTTTGCATACAATTTCAAATTTTTGGTAAAGAATACTTTGGCCTCCAGGGGGCATAAATGCTCAATTTTGCTTCTGATATATTTACCATAAAATCTGAGCTTCTAAAATATCGATTGAAAAAATTATTTTGTGGACTGATGTCACTCACATAATAAACCTTTTCGGAATATTTTCTTCTTAAAATATTCCACAGTTTCTCCGCCAGGGGCGTAGATGTATATCTTATTTTCGTCAATACCTCTACTTCTAGAAGTCCAATTTGAAAAAAATCTTTGTTGGATAGTGTTTTCAGTGTGACATGTTTTTCATATAATTTCAAAATTTTCAAGTAATTCATAGACTTTCAACTAGGGGGCATAGAGGTAAATTGTGTTTCCTCCTATATCTCAGAGACTTCCAAATCTCCGATTTTAAAAATTCTTTCTACACAAGATACAGCTCCTGATGGGAAATCGTTTGCACATAATTTCTAATTTTTGTGAAAAAATGGTTTGGCTACCAGGGCGTAAATCTTAATTTCCGCATCTGATGTATTTGCAGCAAAATACGAGCTTCTAAAATCCGATTGAAAAAAACGTTGTTTGTAGACCGATAGTACTGATGTCGACAAACCGTTTAGAAACATTTTCTTCTTAAAATAATGCATGGTTTCTATGCCAGGGGGCGTAGATGTATATCTTATTTTTGTCAATATCTCTTCTTCTAGGAGTCCGATTTGGAAAATTCCTTCCTTGTTGGATGGATGGTGTTTCCGATGCGAAATGTTTTTCCTAAAAATTCAAAATTTTCACGTAAATCATAAACTTTCTGCTAGGGGGCACAAAGGCAAATTGCGCTTTCTGCGTCATTTCTGCTTCTAAAACTCCGATTTGAAAAATTCTTCCTGTATCGCACACAAGACCTGATGGAAAATATTTTTCACATAATTTTTTATGTTTGGTAAAGAATGGTTTGGCCACCAGGGAACATAAGGGTTAATTTGTGCTTCTGATGTATTTGTAGCAAAATCTGGGCTCCTGAAAACTCGACTAAATTTTTTTCTTGGACCGATACCGCTCATATGGAAAATCCTTTTGAGAATACTTTTATCTAAAATAATGCATGGTTTTCCCACCAGGGGACGTAAAGTCACATCTTATTTTTGTCGATATCTCTGTTTCTAAAAGTCCGATTTGAAAAATTCTTTCTGTGTTGGAGAGTGTTTCCGGTACGAAATGTTTCTCATACAAATTCATGTTTTTCTTAACACACAAGTCTGCAACCAGAGGGCATAAGCTCACGATTGCGCTTACAGCAATATCTGAGGGATTAAAATCCCGATTGAAAAACTTCTTTCTTCCGTCAGATACTATTGTTTTCCATACTGGCTCAATTGACTTTGAATAGCTTTGATAAAATTAATTAGAGTCAGAACGGATTTAAAAGACGTGATTATTACACCCGAAAATTCGGTGTCATCTTTCTTGTTTTGTTTTTGTGTTTCCACAATCCTATCATATGCAAATACCCAACACTGATGTGATGTGATGTGATGAACGTATATTTAGTTTTAGTTGAGTGGCAACACAAACTTCTTGACTTATATCAATCATCAGTAACCTGTTATTGCTGTTGTGTGTTTTTTTTTCTTTCTTTTTTTTTCTTTTTTGCTGGGCAGCATGCTCTGTGTGCTCTCTCCCTGTGAGCAATGCCAATGCATTTACATAGCATGTCTAAAATTGTAAGCATTTTACAGCATGAAATAAAAGCTGGAATTATTGACTGTATTATTAGCCACTTGTTTCAGAAATTCTGCAAGGTGTATTTCTACAGTAAATGTCTGCAGTCTGAGCTCCTATGTAAGTACACTGGCATGTAAAAATTAAGGACGAGACAGTTCTTCGAATGTAACGTCGTGCAGAAGTGCTCCACATCAACTCAAATCATACCATAAGATCCCCAAGATGTAAGAATATGGGACAAGTAAGCAAAACCGTCCAAACAAGGAATCCTCTGAAACAGCCACTGTACGATGAGGTGTAGCGTTGTCGTCCATGAAGAGGAACTCGGGACCCACAGCACCTTTAAACAGATGCACATGAGGCAGGAGAACCTCAGTACAATAGCGGACACCAGTGACTGAACCTCCTTGGAAGATGTGGAGATCAGTACGGCTACCAAGCATGATACCGCCCCAAACGAGAACTCCGCCACCTCCAAACCGGTCCCTTTCGAGATGATGTTGGAGGTATGATTGCGTGTTCCCTGCTCTCTCCAGATGTGTATACGTCCAGAATTGCTCGTCAGACTAAATCGGCTTTCATCCGTAAAGAGAACTCGACCCCATTGCTGATGTGTCCAGTTCTTGTGTTCCTGGCACCACAGAAACCGCCGTCTCCAATGAGCAGGTGTTAATGGCACACACCGTACTGGTCATCGTGCAAATAGACCACTTTTGTGCAGCCTCCTGGCCATGGTAAAACGCGATAACGGACGTCCAGTTGTCTGTTGCATGTGCCTTGCGATTTCTCCCGCTGTCTGCCATCTGTCTCTTCTTGCCTGTAGGACAATATACCGGTCGTCCGCCACTGTGGTTGCTTGTGGATGACCACTGCTAAACTCTCGGACAGCTGTTCCTGTCGTTTGAAATGCTCTCCAAGCTCGTAAAACGATGCTGTGAGCGATCCCGAAATCCTCGGCCACACTAGTCACACTTCGACCTTCTTCCAACTTCCCAATGACGCGACCTCGGGTAAAGTCATCCAGATATCGTCTACTGGATTCCCTGTTGGCCATATCACACGGTGGCAGCAACTCGACGTCGTTCAAGCCGACGTACATTATGCGATAGCTTTCACCGAATTGCTGAGCGTACACCGCCCATGTGCTTTATACCCTTTGACACCCCCACCCCCCAACCACCCCGTCATGCTGCATATATGCGCATGCCCTACCGTACCGGACCCTAGTCTATCTCCTGAGTGGTCTTTCGGTCCGTTCTGCCTGCTCGTTCCGCTGTTATGCTAATTTCTCCTCTTCATCCTTAATTTTTGCACACCAGTGTATAAAACAAGAGAGCACAGAAAGGATAATGGTCCAAACACATTCATCCTGCCACGCATTTTTGATATGGAATCGCTGCAAACTTGAGCAATGATGTGCTGCAGTGAGTGGCAGTTCCCCCAATGACTAGTGAGAGCGCAAATCTGTGGTTCACAGTTTGTGTCAACATGGAGATGTTCACAGATGCTTGTACAGCTCATCGAATGTCATGTGCTGTGGATTGTGGTCTGCTTCTGCATGCAGTCAAATGGAATGATCAAGGTGTCTGATCATTCCATTTGAATGATCAGACACCTGCATACACCAATCCCTCAACCGCATTGCACATTACCTTCCTCCCAAGGCAGTAGCCAAGGAGGGGTTTTGAAGGTTTAAACCCTCCTGGATATGTTTAAAATGTCTCAAAAATAAAATAATTGTTTGATAATTTTTTGCTAGAAAAACGACAGAGCTCTTTATTTTACAAGCACATGTCCAATCACCAGAAAAACAAGTGTCCCCAGATTATCATTTTCTTGGATAATGATTCTGTCCCATCAAAGATAAATTTGCAGAAAAGAAAATGAAATACCACACAGTTAAATGAACATCATAGTATAGCCATTGAAGCATTGTCTCAATGTGACAAAAATCTTTTCCCAAATGTTCATTTCCTGTCAAAGGTGTTCAGCACTCTTCCTGTTGTACTAGTACTCCTTTTCATGGCATTTGAAAACATACTTACGGAACTCTACATGACAAGAGAGGTTAACTGGCTTGGCTCTTATGAGCATCTATTGGAATATATACATCAGTCCCAAAGATGTTAATAGATTTGCTGAAGAAAAAGAAAGATGGCTGGCATTTGTGCTACTGCACTTCATGACAAGCAGATGCATTATGTGTAAGTAAAAAAAAAAAAAAAAAAAAAAAAGGATTAAATATACAGGGTGTCCATAAAGTCTTTCCCACGTTACAAAAATTAATATAAAAAAGGTATTACAGGTACAAGAAAGTGATTGTGCGACAATGATGGTGCACAAGTAAAGTTTTTCATTTTCAGTGTCAGTACACCTCCACATGGGCATCATTTGTGGCCTGGAAGACATCTAAGCAATATTCAATTTCACGCCATGTTTTGTTTAACATCTTATCTCAGCAGATGCAGAACAAATGACGTCCATAATTCTGCTCTTCTCAACATAAAGAACACTGCTAGAGTGAACTTGGTCTTTCACATAACCCTACAGGGAAAAGTCCAGAGGGGTTATGTCAGGCAATCGAGGTGGCCATGTCGTGGGGCCATCATGGCCAATCCATCCGACTGGAAATGCGGCATTCAGGAGCTCGTGAACCATTATTGGCCAGTGTGGTGGGGCACCATCTTGTTGGAAAATAACCAAAGGTTGGAGTGCATGCAACTGATGTGCTACAGAAAGTTCCAGCATGCCCAGGTACACGTTACATGTTACCATGGCCTCTGTAAAAAATAATGGTCCGATGACTGTCATACATCAAGCAGCACCATACGTTCACTTTCCGGCTAGCCCTCTGCTGTTCGATGACATAATGGAGATTTTCTGATCCCCAGATTTGCACATTGTACCTATTTACTGTACCAGAGACATGGAATGTGGCTTTATCTGAGAAACAGACACGGTGCAGGTAATCACTATCATGAGCTATGTGCTGCAACATCTCCGTTGCAAATGCAGCTGGGTAAGGTCAGTCATCAGGCTGAAGAGCTTGAACGATCTGTGCTGTATAAGCATGCAAATGAAGATGTTTGTGTAAAATTTTGTGAAACGTGGCACAGGGAATCCCAGTTTCCAGTGAAGCACAACAAATGGATTTCCTACATTTCCAGAAATGTCTCCCAACAGCTGCAGCTGTCTCTTGTGCAACCAGTGCTCGGCCTACTCTGGGAAGATTGCCAACACTACCTGTCACTTTAAACTTTTCATACTAAGCTTATATGTTTTTTAAGTCCGGTGGTGATCAACTGTACTCTTTTCTGAAATGACGCTGGACAGTAACCACCGATATGGTCTCATGGAACCACAACACGCACACACCGCTTTTTCTTCCGTGAAAGCCATTATATTATCGATGAAATGCTCCTGTTATTGAGCAGTAGCACTCACCTAAAGAACATAAAAAACTTTATGAGTGCTGCTCTATTATGTTGCCAACCATTTTATTTTAACTTGCATAGATTTTTTTATATTAATTTTTGTAACGTGGGGAAGATTGTATAGGCACCCTGTATTACAAAAACTGTGCAGATAATGTATTAGTAGTTTGAAGAATGTACTATGTATGTAAGTCACTATATTTTCCATTGTTCTCATAAGAACACGAATTAAAAGCTTAAGATTGCTAGATTTTTTTCTTGGATTTTCTAATCATTTAGCATTGTATGCTTTTCTTAGTGCATCTTTATTGTTATGCAATGTTAAACCACATGGGGCTTTGACCATTAGCGGTTCCTAATACAAATTGGGAGGTATGGGTGGATACATTGCCGTCATCATCTTAGTCGGTCTTTACAGGTCTGTAGTTCCTTGAGGGGTCTTGGATGGTAGACAATGTGCTGTGCATTGTAAGACTTAAGTTAAATAAAATTTTGAAAGAGAAAGGATAATCAAAGCCTGAATTGAATTTCCTGAGATGTTAAAAGAAATTGATATTCTAAAACCAAACAATGAGGAAATTAAATGAAGTTTAAAGTACCAATACAGGATTGAGATGAACAAGGTAAAATTACAGAATAGAAATGACAAAATTATCTTAGTCCATTGGCTATGTTTGCAAATCAAACATTGAAGTTGTTAAAAATGAAGATATTCTATAAGGCAAGAGATGAGGAAATGAACAAACTAAGTTAAAAATAGTAATAAAAGTTAAAATAAAATCCCATAAGGAAGCAAAAAATTTCTATCACAGTCTCATGGCTACTCTGTTCGCTAGATGCATTTCAAGCCCCATGTTATCGGGGTCATCATCGGTAGAGCTCACTTCTATTGTTGGATGTGCCCAGTATTTGGTCTTATAGCATTCGAGGCTGACTTGCTTCTGGTCCCTTTCTATGTTGTCTGTTTTGCTGCTGTGCCCTAGAGCATGCACAAATTCATCCAATGTGATGTAATTAACAAACTGTTGGTATTCCCTGTGCTTGCTTCATTGCTGTTGTCTTCTATCATTTTCTTGTTGGATTAGATATTTCCCGACATAAGAAAGTTAGTAGGGCATATTGCTGTTACAGTTGTAGTCACTGGTTTGTTCTATGGTCATGGCCTCTGCAAATAAGATCTGGCTATAGCTTTGATTAAAAATTAACTTGATGTCTTACCATACAGGTGAGGCTTGATTTTCACAGCAATATTGCATAAGTGCGATTCACCTTCATTTTTAATAAAGAAAGAACACATCTCGAAAATACATAGATATTCCCGAAAATTGTTCTTATTTTACGTGCAAATCGTATTTAAATTCATTAATGGAAACTCACCTAAAAGATTGTTGTTCCTTTTGCAACATTTACCGCACGTATATTTCTGGCTGACTAGTCATAATGCGCGATGGACTTTTTGTGGTTGTCGTATCCCTTCCCTGTGACTTCACATATACTCTAGCCAGTTGTTTTTGAGCCAATACATCACTATTGCATTCACATTTTCCTCACATACAGACACAATCATTATCTTCTACATACATTTAAAAAATCTAAAACACTATACACAACTTACATTCTATTCATCAAAGACTTTAACTCTAATTCTCTTGGTCGTTAGTTGCCGCCCACATTCTAATATTCACAACATTTATACATACATTCATATTAAAAATGCTATCTATATACACTATTTACAGAAGCCTTATTCCTTCAACTTAATTCATTTACACAATGGCTCAACCCTCCTCATCCAACCCTACTTAATTTTTTGATGGGAAACACTATACGCTTAACCACAGATACTGTAAGCCTCACCCCCAGTGTTTCTTTCAGGACTTTTTGGCCCGGGGGTGGGGGTGGAACGTTAGAGGGGGCAAGTTTTCTATTTATAATGCACACATAATTTTTAACTACTATATCTACATATCTAGAGGTAATTACTATATATATATATATAGTACAGGGGAGTATGTAGAGGGTCCTTGCCTCCCGAACGTGTTTCATTTTTTAGTTTTTGGTTAAAATGAGACTTATATTAGAAAAAAATGCCTTAATTTAATAAAAATGAATCAACTTAAATTAGAAAAATGCTGCACACACCCGAAGAAAATTCTATATTCGCTCTAGATATAGTTACAGATATAGCATAGTAATGTTCTTTTCTTGTTTCCAGGAGGGCTTGGCCCTCCCCACCCCCACCCCGGATGTATGCCTGAAAGAAACACTGCTCACCCCCATGACTTTGTCTGCCTCTAGCACTTTCTGCCAGACCCTGGCTGTCTTCATAATCTATTCCTACAATCTATTCCTATTTCTTTCAATAAGTACTGACTCAGCTATTCTCAATTATGTCTTTCTGTTTTACATTTTTTAATTATTCTAATACCTTCGAATTTTGGATATTCTTTGTTTTCCAGGCAGGAGTGCATGTGAAGACACAGGGAAGATATACGACAACCACGAAAAGTTCATCACGCATTATGACAAGTCAGCTGGAAATATATGTGCGGTAAATGTTGCAAAAGGAACAACAACCTTTTAGGTCAGTTTCCATTAATGAACTTCGCTTTTGATTCCAATCTTTTAGGTGCTTGGCCATTCTGGTTTTTAATCTCCACTTGGTGCTACCAATATATGCACTTTTAGGTAGGTTATTTTGTGTCTTGATCAGCAATTTGTGTACACCTGATCTGTCCATTATTGAAGTTAAGCTTAGCTTTTTTATTAAATTACTGGTGGTGTCCTGTACGCAATCTGCACATGTGAGGCTGCTTGTTTACATTCTTTTTTAATATGTTAGATGCTGGGGGATAGAAAGGGATTTTCCCACAGTACTTTAGTTGTTCTTTGCTATTGTGTGTAGGTGATTTATTTATACACGGTCGAGTCACATTGTGACCACCCGCTAATATCCAGAGTAACCGCCGTGTGCAGAGCGGACAGCAGCTAGACAGGCTGGGGGCGACTCATTAAGGTGCTGGAAGGTGTTCACAGGTATGTGGAGCCATGCTGATTGCAGTGCATCTGATAGCTGCTGGAGGGTGCGTGGTGGAGAATCTATAGAGCAAACAACACGATCGAGGTGGTCCCACAGATGCTCAATTGGGTTCAAGTCTAGGGAATTAGGGGGGCCAGGGAAGTACTTTAAAGTCTTCATCGTGCTCTTCCAACAACTCTCTGACATTTCTAGCTATGTGACATGTCTCATTGTCGTGCTGGAAGATCCCATCTACCACCCCAGGGAAGACAATCAGCATGTATGGGTGTACGTGGTCTGCAAGGATGGATTCATAACGAATTCGGTCCATAATGCCTTCCACAGGTATGAGTGGACCCAGGGAATACCACGAAAACATTCTCCAGACCATAACACTGCCCCCATCAGCTTGTGTTATTCCAGCAAGAGTTGAAAAAGTGTTTGTTCTCCGATGTTTCTTGCCTTATACGCCAACGTCCATTCATTCGATGAAGCAGAAAATGTGACTTATCGAAGAAGGCAATCCTTTGTCAATCAGCGGAGGTCCAATTCCGATATTGCTGTGTAAATGTAAGCCTTTCTACCAATGCACCTTTGTTAGCATAGGTGCAGTGACCATCCGTCTGCGTTGGAGCCTCATACGCAGCAGGGTTCACTGAACTGTCATTTTAGACACAGTTCTGGTAGCCTACCCGATTCATTTGGCCAGCGAGTTGCTCCACTGTAGCGTGTCGATCGGCCCTCATGCACCTTTGAAGCCGACGCTCACCTCTCACATGATCAATGGCACGTGGTGCTCCGCAGTTTCTACGTCACTTATTCACAATGGTGCCATTTCTCCAATCACGATACACTTTAACCACAGCAGCATGCGAACAGTTCACAAACTGCGCTGCTTCAGAAATACTGCCACCCTTGGCCTGAAAGCCGACAATCATTCCTTTTTGCAAATCTGATAAATCACTCTTTTTATCCATGTCAGCAATGAGTGATATGTTTTCAGAATGCCCACAGCACAGCTTATATGCCCTCCAAACCAGCTCACAACACATGCCTTCTTTCATTGGCTACACACTGTTGACGTCAAAAGTAGAAAGTGGTCACAATAATGTGACTCGACTGTGTATTTTGTTGGATCTCTTGAATTAAAGAGCTGATCAATTGTATGCTGTGTATGTTTTTAGTTGCCAAAGTTTTAATCTTTATTATATTTAGATATATTAGATGAATGTGTAAATGCTTAGCAAATGTGGAATCTAAAGGTTGCTATTTTATATTTTCGGGAGGTGATTTGAATTTGAGGGTATTATATTTGGTATATACAGTATGTTGGCTTTCTGTAAGCTTCAGAACTAATAGAATTTTTATTTTTATTATTTGTGAATAACATATCTAGAAAAAGTAGTTGGTTGTTTTTTTCTGATACCTGTGTCAGCACAACAGATGGAAAAAGATTGTATATCTTGCTGAAAACTTCATCAAGCAATCAATGGAATCCATATTACAAAAATGTCATCAACACATCTGATATAGATTTTTCAGCATTTATATTGAGTGTTCAGTAACAGTTGTCTTTCAGTTTCTTGTAGAACTGCCTCTACTAATAGACCAGAGAGGACAGGCCCCATTGGGACTCCTTTAACTTGTTTGTAAATAGTTTTATCAAATACTAGTGGAGATACCCGGCATTGCCAGGGATAGACACACATTTTTTTTTCAAGTAACAATGTAAATCGCACTATAAAAAAATCCTACCATGATGAACAACGCTCAAGTCAGGCCTCACGCTGTTCCAAGGTCTCTGCCGCCCTAGATACACTGACTCTTTCCCGCTGATCCACAAGTCTTCGATCATGTTGTTCAGTTGTCTCACTCTCTCGAAGTAATTTTATTTTCTTTGCTTTCGGCTGAACTTGTCCGATGGGTTTGCGTTTTTTTTGGAGGCATTTCACCACACTTGATGAAAATTTTATTATAAAAATCACAATTTATAATGGCCTTTCTGAGCCCTAAAAACGTGAAATAGCAAACATACACAATAATGCATTTCCTGCACTCCGCATTCAGCTTTCTAGAGAGTAGATATACAACCTGATCACACCCAACACAAAAGAAAGTAGTTCGCGATAATATACGGAATTTTTTTACTAATTTTGAAACCTAAACCGATTCGGATAATTCTTTCACCGCTGGGAAGCTTTTCGGAGGACGTAGGCTATTTCGTTTATTTATTACTATTTTTTATTATTTTTGGCTGTACTACCGAATAACATCGCTTACACGTAGTTTCCAATTTCCCATGTATCGTTCCCCTGTTTACATACAACCTGATCACACCCAATGTGAAAAAAAGTAGTTCACTATAATATGTGAATTTTTTTTTTACTAATCTCAAAAACTAAACCCATTCGGATAATTCTTTCACCATTGGGAAGCTTACTTCTTTCCGGTGGACATAGGCTATTTCTTTTACCTATACTAATACCAATACTAATCTTGTATTTAAATTTTATGTATGAAGAAGACTGTCTGTTTTGACTTCAACTTAACCTTGATGCTTTTTGAGAGGACCACGCCTATTGGTGAGAATCTCTAGCTCCACCCATATTTGAGACTCCTGTGCCAATTGTTGGAAGTCTAATGAAACCTAATCCTCACAAAGAAAATGCCATGGTAACATAAACAAAAAAATACTTATGACAATATGTTCCACCGGTGCATTGTGTTTTCAAAAATCGGACTCTTCCCCGTATGCCTGAACCCCGGAAGCTTGCGAGGAGTGAGGCGTCACCTGAGGACCGTTGCTCTGACACGCAGAGTAATACCGCAGCAGCCAACTTGCACCCAGTCTATAGAGGGTCCCGTAAAAACATATTTCACACCCTTAGGGATGGAATTTCTAAAATCCGTCTAGCCTGTATGTTAATCTGGGTGATGAAGAGTATGTATGCCAATTTTGGTGCAAATTCATCAAACCATTTAGGAACATATGCAGAACAAACATATAAACTTTCATTTTTATATATATAGAGATGTATGAAGATAGTCTGTTTTAACTTCAACTTAACCTTGATGCTATTTGAGAGGACCCTGCCGATTGGTGGGAATCTGTAGCTTCACCCATATTTGAAGCTCCTGCGCCAATTGTTGAGAGTCTAATGAAACCTAATCCTTACAAAGAAAATGCCATGGTAACATAAACAAAAAAATACTTATGACAATATGTTCTGCCAGTGCGTTGTGTTTTTAAAAATCGGACTCTTCCCCATATGCCTGAACCGTGGAAGCTTGCGAGAAGTGAGGCGTCACCTGATGACCGTTGCTCTGACATGCGGAGTAATACCGCAGCAGCCGACTTGCACCCAGTCTATAGAGGGCCCCGTAAAAACACATTTGACTGCCTTAGGGATGGAATTTTTAAAAATTGTCCCACCTGTATTTTAATCTGGGTGATGAAGAGTATGTATGCCAATTTTGGTGCAAATCCATCAAACCGTTTAGGAACAAATGCAGAACAAACATACAAACTTTCACATTTATATAAGTAAAGATAAAGATATAGTTAAAAAAACAACTAATAATGCACTTATGGCAAGTTTAGACATAGTGTCTCCATATCCAAATACACCAGTTGCAGCAATATCATTGATTAATAACAAATTAGAACATAATGTACCACAGAACGAAATAATATGGATCACTGATACATTTTTGTAATATGGAAATACAGTAAAAGTCTGGTATGACGAGTTGGGTTTATAGCAAGAATCCTGCTATTATGAGAGATTCGAAATACACCATCAATTTGTTAATGTTTAAAGACAGGAAATTTTTTTGCGTTTGACGAGTGGTAAAATCTACGGCGCTCCCGCTATAACGAGAGGCTTTCATGGCCAATCTTCTTTCAGAGATTCCCTACAAAATCTTTTCCCGAAATTCCAGGAAGTGGTAGGGAGAAAAACGCATGCAGCTGAACACATAGATGAGGCATCAGTGGTTAGTCAGCTTGGCTCTTTGCATGCTGTCCCCCAGCTTTTCTTCCATCCTCTGCACAACGGTGAGAAGTCGGAACATTTTGATGAGATGAGATTCTAGTGGTTAGTCTGCTTGGCTGTTTGGATGCTGCCCCCTCCCCCCTCGCTTTCTTCTATTCGTCTTCAAAATGGTGGGAAGGCAAAACATTTTTTTTCATGTGTAATTTGCATGCTTTTTCTCTATATGGAAAATAAAAGTAAAGGTCTGACTTTGGAAACAATGTTAAAAGTTTTGTATGAATGTGAGAAAAGTTTGAAGTCGAAAGTGAGATCGCTAGAAAATTTGGTCTTGCATCATCAATGCTGTTTAGAATTCTTAAGAACAATGAGTAGATCAAGAAGACGACTTTTCAGAACAATGCACCGGCGAAATCCATGAAGTTACGCATTGGTGAACATAAAGAATTGGAGGAAGCGTTGTTTATGGGTTTTGCCATAATCGAGCCAAAAACATTCCTGTTAGAGGATCGATGACGAAAGCTAAAGCTAACGAATTAATTAAATGCTGAAATGAAGATTGAGGGTTTTAGTTATTGCGATGGTTGGCTAAACCAATTTAAAACTAGAAATGGGATTTATATGCAAAAAAATATATTTGGAGAATAAGCTTCTGTTAGCACATAAGCAGTTTATCCTTTCAGTTTCCCTATCCTTTCAGAAATTCTAGCTCGATACAACGCAAAAGTAATTTACAATGCAGATGAAGCGAGTTCTTTTATAACCTGTTGCCTTACAGGACATAGTGGTAAAAAGTGACCCATATAAAAGAGGAAAATGCAGTAAAAAATGTTAAACTTTTCTATATTGCACCAGTATGGATGGTAGTCATAAATTAAAGTGCTTAGTGACTGGAAAATCACAAAGGCCATGCTGCTTTCATGGTGCTTTGCTTCCATGCACATATGAAGCTTATAAGAAGGTATGGATGAGAATGCCATTATTTTTCAAGTGGATGAAGGCTTTCCACGTTCAAGCTGGAATTGAGAACAGAAAAATAGTGCTATTCATCAATATAATTGCCCTGCTCCTGCACACCCATATCCCAAAGATGTTCAATTGGATAACATTGAACTGATATTATTGCAACCTAGCTGCAATAATGTGTTTCAGCCTCTTGATCAAAGAGCTATGAAACCGATAAAGCAAAAAATATTGGACCATTCTGGTAAATGATGCAATCAGAACATCATCATCAGATGATAAACCACTGAAATGGAATGTCCTTGAGGTCACTCAAGCTCTTGCCGTGGTATGGAACAAACAGCAATGATAACACATTGAAGCATGATGTACACATGTTGGCTTCATTACCAAAGATGATTTTAAGAAGAAAATCCTTGTGGACAAAACTGCAGAACAGGAAGAAGATGAACAGAACATCATTGCCAAAAAGATGGGACTGAAAAGTAGCTTTCAAGACTGTCAATGCTGATGCAGTACTCTGGAATGACACATCTGATACAGAAATCAAGGAATGAGAAACAGAAAGCTAAAAAGAGGAAGAGAAGGATGATGAAGAGATTAAATGAAAGCGTACCATCTCAATCAGAATTCCTGCAGGCTTCAAAACACAATCAGACAATTTTACAGTGTGTCAAATTCACCTATTGAAGAAACAGCAATTTTCCATAAAGTCGAGAGTTACGTGTTACAATCATCATTGGGTTGTTCCATGTCAAATCACCCAGCATTTTCACAAGATGTCACCCATCCATTTCAGATTTTTGTGAAAATTGGTACAAAGTATTGTACTGGTGAGATATGAAATCTGTTAAAATTTTAGGTCAGTCAGTCCAGTAGATCTTGAGTAATGCTACTTTAAAAATTGGGTAGCTCTGCCTTTAAAGTTTTTATACTAGGCCTATGAATGTACACAATTACACTGTAAGAAAAAAAAATCCATAACTTCACAACTAACTGTTGCAGCCGTATAATTGTTTTTCTTAAATAATCTGCATGATTTATACATTTTGAAACAGCTTGTTTTTGCACATATTTAGAATTAAAAGAACACTTTTTTTAAAAACATTTAGTGACAAAAGACATGGAAAAATGAGGAAAAATGAGGCAACATTTTTATTAAACAAAACATTTTTTTTTCAAAATGAGTCCACACTTCAAATTTGCTAAAAATATTTTCATGTGTACATTATAACACAACCTTTCAGCAGGAAAAAAAATACTTTAGGCAATTCACAATTTTGGTGAGGAAAAAAAATTCAAAATGGTGTGTTTTATATACAGGACATGATATTACCCAATCTTTTAATTAAGTGGTTGCTTGACCATTTTATAAGCCCCCCACCCCTAAATGCTAAAATTGGTGATTTTTTTAAGTGGCCATTAGCCAGTGGGTGGGCAAAATCTAGTGGCCACTTTACTTATGGCTATTTTGTGTTGTATACATATTTTATCACTGTACTGTATACCTTTCATTTATTTAGACATAGTTAAATTTAAGCTTAGTAGTTACAAGGGCCCACTATATAATGTGCAGTGCAATTAAATGCATAAATATCAAATTTTCTAGACAATTTTTATTGGAAAAATAATTTAATTGTTTTTTTTTATTTGGTCTCTCACTGTGTTCATGAAAAAAATATCTTGATCTCTCCACCATAAATTGATAGCAGTGGATGGGTCAAAAATTTCAAGCAATACTTTGGCTTACTTTATTTGCTGTTTATTTTCTAAAGTCATTTTTTCCCTGAGCATTGTCTTATCATCAAGAACATTGCCCACAATGCTCACATTCTCTTAACTTCTGCATTGCTTGGCATAATGGTCAACAGTATTTCAACAATTTGTGCTATGACCTTCATGTACTAAAAATTGCTTGTTTTTAGTTTCTCTAGAAGTTTCTGGTGAGTTATTGATGGTCAAGAATGTTCAGACATTATGTTTCGAAGCTGCTTCAGTTCTGCTACAGCCATTCTGCTAAATTTTTCTTTTCATTCCATTTATTTTTGGTTAGGTTCTTCCTAGTGTCAAAATGAAAACTGGCTGTATAGCTTCCAAAAACGAATTTCATATCTCATCGCAGAATCATTTTGTGGTACTGTGTGATTGCCAGTACTGAATTACAGCCATACATCTACCATAGATAAGATTAGGAGAAAATGGGATACCAACCTGGTCACTTTATTTTACAGACTCGCAATGATTCCTAACCACTAACAGAAAAAAAAGTTCAGTAATTTCCTGTGTTGTTCTAATAAATATTACTATTATAAACACTGATAAACCTTCACAGGTGTTGAATAAATAGCAATGACGATAGCACATGCAAAGTTGCCAAATATACCGATTCCATCGGATTATGTCTTATATTCTTAAATAAAAAAAAAGAAAAGAAGAAAACAAAAGAAACCGCTTGGGATAGCATAGGTGGCCCTGTTGCTCATATTTTTCGCAATTGGCGATTATTTTTAAGGCAATTGTAAAAAAACTTTGGCGATTTGACTGGTGATTGTGAGCATAGCTTTGCAGGCTAGCGTTTTAATTAGTTAAATTGAAATTGGTCAAAATATTACATTCAACAGTAACAAATATAGTGAGTTGCAAAAGCACTCACAGAAATAAGGCTATACATCTAGACAAATGTTGCTCGTAAAGTTTGTGAATCGCAAGCTGTACAATATGCTATACGCTAGTTCAAGCATTAGTTTGTTTGAAGATTCATATTACGTAGCTTATATATTCATAACTTGTTAGAAGTCTAACGTTGAAATTACTGTTTCTCACGTTGTGTAAATCATGAATGGATGGGTTACCCCTAAACAATGACAACTTGCAGTAGTTAACACAAGAAGAAATTTTAATAATAATGCAATTCATTGAAATTCATAAGGTAAAAACTAAACTACTTACGATGGGCAGATGATATATCAGTATTTCAACATAACGATATTATCTTCAGATATTATTTTGAGTTGAGCGCTAAGCTAAAGGCGTAATACTTTTGAGCGAAGTTTGTATTAAATGCTGTTGTACTAATGAAGATATACAGATGAGCCGTTCTGAACTGAACAAAATGCTATGAAACAAAATTGGACAGATTCACTGATGTCAAAAGTACGCCTTTAGCTTAGCGCTCAACTCAAAACAATATCTGAAGATATCGTTATGCTGAAATACTGATATATCATCCGCCCATCATAAGTAGTTTAGTTTTTACCTTATGAATTTCAATTAATTGCATTATTATTAAAATGTCTTCTCGTGTTAACTACTGCAAGTTGTTATTATTTAGGGGTAACCCATCCATTCATGATTTACACAACGTGAGAAACAGTAATTTCAACGTTAGACTTCTAACAAGTTATGAATGTACAATATGCTCTGGTAAGGGTTTTTTGGGTTGGGTTTTTTTTTTTTTTTTTATTTACCTTATGTATAAATTGTACATGTGGTATTTGGTAGTTAAAGGCAAGGCTTGACAAATCCCAGATGCCAGGTCGCCCAGGAGCCTAAAATTCGGGCCATGGCACCTAATTTTCTTCTTACTTGAGATTTTGTAATATGTTGCAGTAAATGCTGTAATTTCTGTTGGGTAATCCATAGATTATCTATTAAAAACTTATAAATGTAAGTGCTGCAGACACCAATGGAAAAAAAAAGAAAAAAGAAAACGGTGATTCGTTTTAAAAAGTAGGAGAGGTGGTGTTATTGGGAAAGTACCGAAAATGCGGTAACAAATATATATATATAAGGTAACAGCGATATAGAAGACTGCAAAGAGATTGCAAGAATATATATATATTTTTACTTAGAAGCATTTTGACAGAAAATATGACGCAAGGAAGGCGTTACTATTTGCGCGTGCGGAAGCCTACGTGGTGTGAGAATCCGTGACTCTTGGGAAATCCACCAGAGCTATTTATTCCGTAGCATCTAACCATTCTGCGAATCGCACTACCTAGTTTTGGTGCGCTAATTGTATTAGTTCAGTTGAGGATTTATTTTCGGTATCGGATTTTTTAGTCTAACTAATGAACTATGTTAATGCTGCAACAGCTAGCGATTTTAGTTCCTTTTTTTATTTAAAAGTAACACAAAAGTACTTCAAAATGACAGTTACTTTTTCAATAAGACAATCATTTCTTTCTTACATCTTTCGATTTCTGAGTCGGTCCTGTGAATTTCTGTCGGAAATTCACAGGACCGACTGAGTTTTCTGTCGGAAATTACGATTCACGATTAACACGATATGTACGGATTATATGACTGTCATACATGCCAATTACCGTAATTTTCGGCGCATTATCCGCACCGGTGTATAATCCGCAGACCGCGAAATTCACATAATAAAAAAATTTTCCTTTGTATAATCCGCAGACTGACATTCAGGGAAAAAAACAGCTGTATAATCCGCACATCATAGATATTGAACCGGAAGTGGAATTTCCGACAGAAAAGTCGGTCACATAATCACCCATGAGTCCGAAGAAGTAAGAGTAAAAAAAATAACGATTTTATTAAATGAAGAAATTTATTTTTAAAGGTTACTTTTTCATATTTTTATCTCCAGACAGATAAAGGGTGTAGCATCCATAGATCACGCCGATGCAGCTCCAGACATTACACCTTGCCAATGACGAAAGGTTGATACAGAACAAGCCATAGAAATACCGTATGTACTCGCGTATAAGTCTAAAGTTTTTGGAGGAAATCCTGCTTTCAGAGTCGAAGGATCGGCTTATATGTGGGCCAATAAAAAAAAAAACTTTCGTGAATTCTCCGGCAGAATTTACCTACAGATTAGTTTACGTTTTAAACCGTGGCACAGAGGCTGAAAAAAACAATCGCACGGTAACAGGCGGGACATGATCATATCATGTCACTGCACGATAGTTAACAATTGTGTTCACCACTTCAAGTTTAAATTCGGCTGTGTAACTGAAACGTTTCCTTTTCAAAGACATCATGAATAGCAATGAAGGAAAATAGCAGCAATGACGATGGTCAAAACAGCGAAAGACGAACTAAACACAAGGCAGCGCACATGAGATCTGAAAGGAGGAACGCATAGGTTCCAGTAGCAAGCGCTGTGCATACTTCTTTGGCTTTTTGACAAAAACAGGAACAGCACGATCTTCTCAACGATACAAAATGACCTTGCCATCCCTCCCCCACAACTTTCCTGATCTTTCGTTACGACATTTCTCCACCCTGCTCCCCGACCTCCCCGCTCCTTACAAACTCCTGAACTGATGAAAATTCTTCTGAGGGAGTTCCTTTTCCAATTATACCCCCTCCCCTGCACAATTACGCTGCAGATATTTAAAAAAATCGAAGGGTCTTAAATGTGTTTTTTTAAATCGGCATATTATTCGCATTGGCGTATAATACGCAAAACATATATTTTTAACTTCTTTAGCAGATAATCCGCGGATTATACGACGAAAATTGCGGTACTATGGATTTAGTTGTCTGACTACGGAACTCACTCTTGAAACTACAGATTCTACGAATTTTCATTTTGTTTAAAAAAATTATTTTACTGTTATTTTAAAATATACATAAGATTCTTAAGCAGATTTGCGGAATTCTCAGGTTTTTTTTCTTTTTTTTTTTTTTTGTCATCCTTTAGATCGATCTCGAGATTGATTCAAAACTGAAGAGAATATGGGTGGTAGGTCATTTTCTATCTGGGGACGGTATTTCGTGTTCAAAACTTTTGAAAACAGTAGTTAAATGGAGTAAAAAGAATTTGCCCTAATCGCAATTTTTTTCTCCTAGTGTTGCGTTTGGGTGTAGTATTCTTGTTAAATATCATTTTATGGCATACTGTATATGTTCGTATTTGACCTGAAGCCTGAAGATTAGGAGTAAATTTTCGCGGCATCTAACTTTTTAACAGAAGTTAGATGCCGCAAAAATTTACTCCTTATCTTCAGGCTTGAGGTTTTTTCGGAAATTCAAGAAATTCCGCCTTTTTCGTTATATTGGCCACTCAGGAGATCGATGCACAAGTAAACAGAATTGGGGGCGGGTGGGGGAAGGGATGCTTGTCGGAGATCAGAAACAGAACTCCATTTTCACGAAACTTTCGAAAACAGAAAGTAGACGGAGTTCAGAGTTTTTAGTAATCATAATTTCTTTTTTCTCGCGATGTTACCTGTGTCCAGTATTTTTAAGTAATATTTTACTGCATAGATTTTTGCATTTCAGCTTGAAAATAGGAGAAAAATTTCCAAAACCAGAAGTAGGACGGATTTCCCCGTAATCGCTATTGCACCCCCACCCCCATACCCAATATTCCCGCTCTCCAGCGTTGTTAAATATCCCCTGCACCATAAGTTTTTGCATTTAATCTTGATAAGGGAAGAAGGAAATTCCCGGAAACGGAAGTGACGAAGTTGGAAAATTTGTAAAAATTGATGCATGGTGTTCAAAAGTATTAATATTCCCAAAGTTACACCATTTATCTGAAATAGTTGAAGATTTTATATCATGCACTCATGGTCCTCAGGCTGATGGTTGTTATCAGAGGGCACAAAAATCAAGAAAAGAAAGAAAAGCGACAATGAAGAAGTAGGGAGAGAATGATATCAGCAGAAAGAAAAATTATGCAATCGATGCTGTGCAGTTGCAATCAACAAAAGACAGACTAACAGTAGTTTGCATTCTTGCTGTCTGTTTTGATTTTTCACCAGTTAAAATGTTCAGCTTTTTTCTCCCCTTCATTGGTCTCATCTTGTCTTAAACTGCAATTTTAGAGGCAGTACAATCATATGGGTAAGTGGAGGTTACTGTGCTTTCACTTGCTTGGATTTCCTGTCTGTCAAGCATTGTGGAATTCTGAACGCATCTTACTCATTTTGACTGGAGGAAGTTTCGAACTTAAATCTTGCAATTATGCCCTCGCTGGGGAATCAATTCAACAATAGGGTCAAACTATGGGGTGGAAAGGTGTGTAAAATGGTCAAGCAATCGCTTAATTAAGAAATTGGGTAATATCATGTCAAGATCTCCCACATATATATAAAACACGCCATTTTGGATTTTTTTTTCCCCCTCGCCAAAATTGTGAATTTCTGTTTTTTTTTGTTTTTTTTGTTGCTGAGAGGGTACGTTGTAATACACACATAATATTTTTAGCAAATTTGAAGTGGGGGCTCATTTTGAAAAATAATTGTTTTGTTCAATAAAAATATGGCCTCATTTTTATGTCTTTCATCATTAAATTTTTAAAAAAGTGTTTTTTTAATTCTAAAAATGTGCAGAAACAAGTTGCTCCAAAAATGTATGTGGGTCAGGCAGATCATTTAAGAAAAAAAATTATGTGGCTGCAACAATTAGTTGTGAAGTTATGAATTTTTTTGTCCTACAGTGTGCTTGTGAAAACTCATAAAGCAACAACTTTAAAAGGCAGATACCCAAATTTTAAAGTGGCATTACTCAAAATTTACTGGACCGACTGACCTAAAATTTTAACAGGTTTCCTATCTTACCAGTACAATACTTAGTTCCCAAAAATCTGAGATGGGTGGGCCTGGGCTGAGTGACCATACGTTCTACTTTTCTCTGACATGTCCTACATTTCAGCCTTCTGTCCGGGGTCAGAGTGGAATTTTCAATAATTCGAAAATGTCCTACATTTTGAGAAAACGAGTTGCCATATTTTGATGTTATTTTCTCTCCAAGTGATCTCACATTTAGAAATAATGCCAAAGATGCCGTATCATTAACATTTTTCGTCGGCAAACTTGTCACGCGGTATGCATGTGATAAAATTACTGATTCCCATTGGCAGCATGTTTGCCATTCAGCAATAAATCACAGAAAGCATCCTAAATTCCTTTTCCTTGGATTGGCAACAACTAAAATTTTTAGATTAACATTAAAAGCCCAGATAGCATTGTGGGTAAGAGACAGTGTCCACGTGGTTTGTGAAAGTTGTACCGTTTTAACCTGAAGATTGTAAATTGTTGTAGAATGCCAAAACGTAAGTGCCAGTTTAGTGATAATTTATTAAGCAAATACAAATCATTTAAAGGTGGTAGAAATAAATATGAAGTTGAGTGCCTTGTTTGTCCTGCAGGAACATAATTTCTGTTGCCAATAAAGGTAAACCAGTTAAAAAACATTTTGATTATGATTAAGATTATTTGTAAACACGTGGTCTCCATTTGAAAAAAAACAACATCTATAGGTAATTGTGGTAGTGGTTGAAAAATTGAAATTATTCAATTTTTTTTTGTGTTCTATGTTTTAACATTCATTAATTTAATGATAAAATTGAAATCTGTATATACCCTGCCGATGTTTTTAAATGATTTTTAAATATTTGAAGTTATTTGCATTTTTGAACTTCACTTTTTACAAATGCAAATGCATTAATGCACGTTAAAAAATATAACCTCCAATATCGGAAGTAAATTGAAAATTTGAAGTTATGCTGCATTGTTTTAATATTGAACGTGAAGTGACACCTGGCATTTATACTGTTGGTGCATGTGCAGCGCTGAGCCATGGTCCCGCGGACTGGTTCATTAATAATTCGAATGCGAGTGTTTTTTTTTTTAAGAACAATGTATTATTAGTTCAAATCCAGTGTTCGAAGTGGGGCGGTATGGTGTACCGGTAGTTAACAAAAATGGTAGTGAGCATACCGGCAGTTAAAAAAACATTATTTACCATCCCGGTATGTAATAAATTACACACCCGTCACAAACTATGTAAAGAAATTAGGATGAAAGCACAAATGTTAACGCAAAAATCGGCAAATGACATTTTTAACGGATAAAATTGATAAATGATTAGCAGCTGGAACTGAAAGAGACCACAAGCCCTTCAATGAAGGGTTTTTTTAATTACTTTAATTTTTTTAATATTATGTACATTAATTTTTTAACACAACTACTCCAGTGACAGTCCTGATGACGAACTAGGCTTTAGTTCGAAAATTTGACAACAAACTTTGATGAAAAATAACCTCTATAAGACCCGTAAAAAAGCTATTCCACAATCACTATGAATAGAGGTGCCATAAATGCATTTACAACTAGGAAAAAATAACAGTTAAACAGTATTTGGAATGGTATGTATTTCTTTCGAAACCTATTTATACTATGTGGATTTATGGTCGACACCATACCGGCAGTAGCTCTGTGCCACTTCTACCACTGTTCAACTCCTACTGGTAATTGTTTTTATAATTACGAATCCCCTTATGTTTGCTAAAACTGTGTGTATTCTTTATAGGGGCACAAGATTTGGAAGTTCATCTCCAGTCCCAGAAGCATAATAAAAACATCCAGACTTGTAGCAACATTTCAGAGATATCAAGTTTTTTCGGTCAGTCTTCAAAATCTACACAACTTGCAAATACAGCTGAAGCAGCTCTTGCTTTTCACAAAATTAGCCACCATTCCTCGCATTGACCTATGGATCGTACACTTAAGCTAAATGCTGAAATTTACTGTGACTATGATATTGACAAGAAAGTATCATGTGCTAGGACAAAGACTGAAGCAATAATTAATGTAATTATTGGGCCTCATTCTGTTGATGTGACAATATAGTCTTTAAAAGGGATACCATGTTTTGAGGCAGGGCCGCCGTTAAGGGTGTGCGGTGCGTGCGACCGCACAGGGCCTCACGCTGGTGGATGAATAAGATAAAATAAAACAAAAGAAAGAAAGAAAAATATAACATTAAGTACACACACACACAAAAATTTGACAGTTCAAAACATATGAATTACCATCCCAGTTCTCCCCTAGTCTGCATACACAAACATCACAGTGATGTCATACTTACGCTCCCCCTTCCCGATTCAAAGTGCAGCGCACTAAGATAGGTGCATCTGTATCCCTGAGTGACCCTGAGTCCGGTGGATGGGGCCAAATGGTGTTATCTTGATAAGTTCAACACACGCCGCAGCGCCGACAGCAATATATTTTCTTCTCGCCGCTGGAAACTCTGTGATTGACGGGTGTGAGTGGACATCAAGTCACGACATTCTTTGAGTTTCACTGCCTATCTTGGGATCCACTTTTTTTGGATTTTCCCAAGCAGTTTTTCCAAAACAAAAACAGCTTTGTGTGTGTGTGTGTGTGTGTCAAGTCAACTGGCCACTGTGTTTGGCGATCTATTAACTTTCTTCGGTTGCTCATTAGTGCTTGTTTTAACCAGGTTCACTTCTCTACTACGAATGTAACTAATTACCTTTTTAAGAATAGAGTTTGCGTTAAGTAAGTTGAGTTGAGATGTCTAGAGAATGGGATAAGTTCCGTAAATTTGAATCAGGTTATCAAAAAACAAAGAAAAGGGAAAGAAGATAAATGTTTTTACGAAGTCAGGAAGGTGCCTTCGATAAATTTTTACTAACTTCAGCTCAGTTACTGTGGCCAGCAGTTCATCGTTTGCTTCAAATTGCATCAGAGATAAAGAATCCAGTGATAATAATGTGGATGTGGTTCCAGTCAAAGCAAATGATAACAATGTTGCGAGTGTCTCTGATGAGCTTACACGAATATCTGATGTGAAGGAATGTGATTCATCATTTCAAGCAAGTGAAGAATTTGTTCTACTGTTAGATACAGGTGAGTGGCCGCCTGTTTTAAACAACACAGTTTGATGTAATCTTGCAAAAGGTCCCGATTTGTGTTATAAACTATGATTACCCAAGTGATGACGAGAAGCGGCACTTTTCGCCAGAACACTATAAGCGTATTTTACACAACGGAGAAACAGTAGACAGAAGGTGGTTGATTTACTCAAATAAAAAAGATAAAGTTTTCTGTTTTTGCTGTAAATTATTTGGAAACACAAATAGTTTCATGTTAAGTTTAATTTTTAAAATACACAGCTATAGTAAAACAGATTTAAAAAATTCATACTGCATAGTGCGTAGTATTACTAACATTTACCTTCTTTTTTTTTATTTTGCAAAGGAGAACGACGGTTTATCTTAATAATAATAATAATAATAATAATAATAATAATAATAGCAGTTACAGTTACAAGTTTAAGAAAAATATCAGTTCCTTCTATAACAAATAAATGAGTGAAAAGCTTATCATCACCTTATAAGAAAATAAAAATATTCTATTGTGTATGTGTGCAAAATACCGTTAGCCAGATTGATTTAGAAAAAATTATTAGTTAGCCAGGGGGCCTCACAGGGAGAGTTCGCACAAGGCCTCGCGTAAGCTTGTGGCGGCACTGTTTTGGGGTTTGCACAAATGATAGCAATCATGGATCTCTGAAAATATTCCCAATTTTAATACAGTTTTTTTATTATAAAGTAGGAGGTATTCAGACTAAAGTTGTACAGCTTAAAAGAACTCCCAATGAAACTGCAGACACAATTTCATCCATCCTACATCAGTGATACACTAACACAGCTTGGTATTATTGACAAGTGTATAGTATTTGCTGGTGATAATACAAACACTAATTTTGGCAGCCTTCAAAGGACTGCAGGTAACAATGTTTTCACCAAATTAAAAAAATGTGGGAACAACGTAGTAGGTATCTGCTATCCAGGGCATGTCCTTCACAATACTATTCAACATGGGGCTGACAGGTTGGGAGTTGATGTGGAGTGCATAGTGATGAAATTGTATAATTATTTTTCTATATATACAGTAAGAACGGAACAACTTAAAGAGTCCTGTGATTTCATTCATACAAACTACAAACAGTTACTGTTCCATATTAAAACCAGGTGTTTCATATTCTATGAATCTCTGTTTCCAGCATCTCATACAATACTTGGGGTGTATGAAGCTCTGCAATCATATTTCTTAACTTTGCTTAGTCCCCCTAAAATTCTGAAGAATTTTTTTCACCACGATTGAGTCTAAGGCATATTTGTGGCACCTGCATTCATTAATGTCTGTTTTTTCATGACAATATCAAGGAGATTCAACAAGAAAGAAATTCTGTAGTTGAAATAATGAATATAATAGAAAATGTAACTTCCCTCCTAAAAAACAGATTAGAATGTTCCTTTATTTCCTTTAAGACTAAAGAGGTGTTGTCATGAGCTTGGGAGGAGGGATTTGATAGAGACTCAAGATTCTTTTATGGAGGAAGCAATTTCTTTGTACAGGAATTTCTATGACTTTGAAAGAAATGGAGCATCTCATTTACAGATTTTCACTGTTTCAAATGGATGGATTTGAAAGGAAAGTTACTAATGAAAGATGTGTGGAAACACGTTTAAAGTTTTTAAATGAAAAAGGGTTCATGATTGATGACGCAAAATGTTGTGATCAGTTACGTAATTTTAACAAGTTCCTTGAACACAACAGCTCACACCTAGAAAAAAAAAAAAAGGCCATGTAATGATAAGTGGGTTAAATATTTTGAGAGTAGCAAACATGATGAATGCCATTCAGAACTACACTATCTACCAACAAGTAATTGGACACCTGTGATAGCAAAGGAAAACAAAGTTTATTCACCTTCAATAGTTGGTGGAGCCTCCACGAGCGGCGATTACAGCTGTGACCCTCCAGGGCATACTCTCAACCAGGCGTTGTACGACGGCTAGCGGTATTTTCTTCCACTCGGCTTGGAGAAGACAGGTCAGTTCCTTCACCGATTTTGGACTCATCCCAGAGGTGCTCAATAGGGTTAAGGTACGGGCTCTGCGCAGGCCAGTCCTTCGATTAACCCCATTGTCACCATACCAAGCCATGGCGGACCTCGCAACATGACAGGTGGCATTGTCATTCTGAAAGTAACATGTGTCCACCCCGTAAAACTGCCACAACGTAGGAAGTGCATGATCATCCAAAATGGTGCAGTAGGTCTCGGCGTTGAGTCTACCAGGAATTGCGACCAAGGGTCCCGTGCCATACCAGGAGAAACACCCCCATAGCATAATTCCACCACCGCCGAACTTCACAGTTGGCACAATGCATTCCAGCAGGAGGCGTTCTCCAGGCAGACGCCAAACCCAGACCCTGCTATCCGAACAGTAGAGGGTGAACCTTGATTCATTGCTCCAGAGAACCTGTTTCCACTGTCGACGTTCTTTGCACCACGTTAGCCGAGCAGCGCTATTGGACTTGGTGATCAAAGGCTTGTGGGCGGCAGCACGTCCATGATAACCGAGCAGATGGGCTTCCTTACGGATGGTATTCATCGAAAGAACACTCCTGGATGCCTGTTGAAACCTCTCGTGGATGTGGCCCATCAATTTGGTGCGGTTCTTCCGAATTTCTCTGGCCAGCACCTGTGGGTCTCCAACTCCCAGAGCTTTGTGGGTCTGCCAGGTCAGGGCACATTCTCATCTTCCACTTGCCAATCACGTAGGCCACTGTCGATTTTAGGTACTTCAACTCGCTGGATATGTCACGTATGGATCGGCCATTTCTGTGATACCTGACGATTACACCTTTCTTGAAATCAGAGAGCTCCGAACTGCGTGGCATCTTGCATGCGACTGGTTGCGTTGTTGTTTCCCACATGATATTTAACGGCGGCGGCCATGATGTGTATCAGGACCGCAGATATCGTCGATTGCAGGGGTGTCCAATTACTTGTTAGTAGATAGTGTACTTAAAGTAGCAGAATATGTTTTTTGCTTTGCCAGGACAAAATGCAAATGTTGAAGGGGTTTTTCCCCTTGATTTTAGCACAATAAACAAATGAGAGGAATCATTTGAATATAGATTCAGTCAAGGGTCTGTTGCTAGTAAAGTATAATTTTAAGCATTTGTCTTGCTCAGATTTCTATAAGTATATTGTGAACCAAAAAGGCATTTAGTTGTTAATAAAAATAAATTCATTAGAAAAATATCGCTGAGTACATAATAAAATAAATATATGCAATAGTGTTAAATAAAACACATGAAATGAATTTATGAGTGTTTTTATTCTTTTTATTTTGTAATGTTCTACATTTTGGGGTGCCTTGTCCTCTTTTGTGGTTATCCCATCTGGTCAACCTGGCCCTGGGTGATCTGACAAGGACATGACTGTCAAAAAAGAAACAAAAGACTATTGATTCTTATTTTTTGTAAAAATCTCAATCTGAATTAAAAATAAACATCACTTTCTTATTATGTAGTACTGTTATTTTTACGTGTTACGTAGTATGTACCCATATGGACGTAGTATTTGTATGAACCAGCTATAACGAGAAGTCCGTTACAACGGCAATTTTTCTGACTTTTATCAGCTCTTGAAATAGCAGACTTTTATTGTATTTCATTGATGACTTGATGAAGTTTAAGTTTTCAGCAAGATATACAGATCTTTTTCCATATATTGTGCTAACACAGGAAGTAGAAAAAAACAACCACCTTTTCTAGATATATATTGGGTTGGCCAAAAAGTGATTGCATTCTTTTCCAGTGTAAATGAAAGGTGAAGTTTGAATGGGAAACAAAAACTTTAGTCAACAACATATTGTCCATTTCATCCGATGACCTTTTGCCATCTTGCAGGCAAGTTCATGATTCCGCGCTCAAAAACGTTTTTTTTTTTTTTTTTTTTTTTTGGCAAAAAATAGTTCCAAGAACAATTTGATAGCCTTATCAGCAGTGAAGATTTTATCATTCAAGGCATTTTGCAACGAACGAAACAAATCATAGGCTGATGGTGCCAGCTCTGGCGAATATGGTGAATGTGATAACACATTTCATCTAAGCTGCAACAATTTTTGGCGAGTGACCAAACTTGTATATCATAGTGAAACACAACACCTTTGCGATTCACCAATTCTGGATGCTTCTATTTGAATGCATCACTTAATTTATCCAGCTGACAATAGTACACATCCTTGGAGGCAATTCAAAATACACTGAAGTGCCAGAAAAACTGGTACACCAGTCTAATACTTGGTAGGTCCCCCACGGGAGCGCAGGACTGCAGAAATACGATGGGGCATGGACTCCACTAGCTTCTGGAAATATGCTGTAGGCAATGCACACCATACTTCTTGCAGAGCGTTCCACAATTCGGGTGTATTCTGAGGTCTTGGATTTCTGTGTTCGATAGCGCGTTGCATGGCATCCCAAATGTGTTCTATCACGTTCAGATCTGAGGACTTTGGTAGGAATGGCAACACCCCAAACTCAGATGAATGCTCCATATTGCTCCTCTAACCATAATGTGGCCTCCCAACACTTGTGTGGAGGTGCATTGTCCTGTTGGAACAGGCCCATGCAGGACATGAAAGGGGTTTACTTGTCAGAAAGGATACACACATAGCATTGGCTAGTCACAGACGTTTGTAGACGTTCCAGGGGTGCCAGTGAAGTTCAACACACCCCATACCATTACGAACCCCCCACCAGCCGGTACAGTTCCCTGTTGACAGGCACGATCCATGGCTTCATGGGGTTTGCGCCGCACACGAATCCTTCCATCTGCCCGATACAGTTGGAAACGCGACTCATCAGACCAGGTTACTTGTTTCCAGTCATCAAGTGTCCAGTGGCGGTGTTGCTGTGCCCAAGCAAGGCACATAGCTCTGTGTCATGCCCCCGTCAAGGGGACTCTAGTTGGGCGTTGGCTCCCAAAGCCCATATCGTGCAGGGTACATTGCACAGTCTGGAAGCTGATGCTTGTTGAGGCTCCAGCATTGAATTCCGATGATACCTGCAAGAGTGTTGCACACCTGCGTGAAACGATTCTTGACAGCCGATGATGGTCACGTTTCCCCAATGTCTTTTTATGGCCACACTGGTATCGTAGGTTGGAGGTTTTGCTGGAATTCTTGTAGTCCCGGTACACCCTTGCAATGGTCTTTGTTTCTACCTCTGAAATACTATGGCCCATCTCACGAGCTCCAACTATGACACCGCATTGAAAGTCGCTTAAATCGTTATTACTTGTTATTCTCATGCGGAAAACAGCTCTGACAGCTGGCAAGGATGTCTATCGCTTTATATAAGCACTGGCGGATGCAACTGAGTACGCGCAGATGCAACTGAGTACGCGCATAGGTGACGTTGCTATATATTTTGCATAAGCTTGTTTGTACCAGTTTTTCTGACACTTCAGTGTACACAGTACCATTGAAATTCCACCAGACTGACAACATAACCTTCCTTTGGTGCATATCTGCTTTTGAAGTGCTTTGAGAGCAGGATGATCATGCTTGCTCCACAATCTTTTTCATTCGATGTTGTTGTAGAAGATTCATTTTTCATCGCCTGTTATCATGCGTTTCAAAAAATGGATTGTTTTCTTTAAGTTTCAAGAGCAAAGTGAGATAGTGAGATGAATTTCTTTGAGTTCATGTGGTACCTACATACCGAGCTTACTTATGTATCCCAGTTGCTTTAAATGGTTTTCAATGCTCGTTCAGATTCTCAGCAATCTCTCGTGTCATTAAATGCCAATTGGATTCAATCAATACCTTTATTTTGTCATCATCAACTACGATTGGCCTTCCTGAGCGTGGTGCATCTTTCACATCAAAATCTCCAAACCGAAATTTTGCAAACCAATTCTTACACTGCCGTACTTTTAAAGCATCTTCCCCATACACATCACGTAACATTTTAGGAGCTTACACAATGTTTTTACCTTTTCAGAAGTAATACAGCAAAACATGACAAAAATGTTCCTTTTGATTGTCCATTTTGAAATCGACACCAAGCAAACACTTGTTAACAAAATCGTGCACTTTCTGTTCCTAAAACAAGTTTGAACTGTCAGCTGTCACGTTTCATAATGAACGTGGGGTTTCAAATAATGTTTGTTACATTTCAAGACACGTTTCTTCATCTATGTGTAAAAAACGCAATGACTTTTTGGCCAACCCAACATTATTCACAAATAATAATCATAAAAATTATGTAAGTTATGGTCTACAGAAAGCCAACATATACAGAGGCGGTCTAGCCTGGAATACTAGGCTGCGTTCATACCCCAGGCCTTTACGTCCACAGGCCATTAAAAAAAAAAAAAACCCTAAAATACATATTCGGTAAGTTCCCATACAAAAAAAAAATTATTGAAAATTTATAAAATGCAGAGCGACTCGAATTGGCCAAACTAATTGCCCTATTTTGGTCTCCTCCCATGTAGGTGCATATGTACTATGTATAAGCCTATCTCCCTCTAATCTCACATCCATCCATCTATTTCCTTAGCATCTCATCATCTCACTCGCAGCTTGTGTGCTAAATGTAACTCCTCAACAACCCCCATCCTCTCCTTGCTTACCTTACCTTTGCATCCCCAAATAATTACGGTCCAATGTGTTCCAAAAAAAAGCAAAAGCCAACTGAGAAAACATTCCTACCATAGCTTAGAAGATCATTTAATCAGTGATGCAACATCAGAAGTAATTCATAAAGAAAACGTCGGAGTAAAATTTAATGACAAATATGCCAGGAACAGATGGAATGACTCGCTGCAACTGCGAAAGCAGCGTAAGGCATAAAACAATAACGCTCCCAGACACTAGCCCATTAAAACTTCCATTTCAAATTACACCACGAGCGGATGCTCCTGGTGAGACATCGTCCCGTGTTCTGGTTCCGACTTGTGTTCGCTAGGAAAGCGAAGGGCCTTAGCGGTCATGTTGTGAACTAATTTGCTGTTCGAGAAAGATGTAAGGTGAGTAAACTGACTAGAGCAATGGGTGTTTTATGCACTTTTTGTTATCGATCGTCACTCTACGATGGCTGACAAAGGAAATGTCCACTGTATGATGGCTGATAAAGGAAATGCCAAGTATAAACATAAAAGTGGGGCAGAAAAGCATAAAATTCAGATACAAACAGACTTTGTAGCAGTATGTAGAGATCTGAAACAGAATTTTTTTTTTTTTTTTTTTAAATTAATTATTCGTCCTGCTGCAACTGATCCTGACGATAATGAAACTCCAATTCTAAATGAGATATACAGACTTGGTCCATCAACTTCTTTAGGTAAAAACTCAAGCTCGAGAATATTAAGAACTTCAAATTTAGAAATGGATTATCAAGACAAACTGGATGATGAGGTTTCCAATATAAATCCTGAGACTTGTATCAATGCCAGACAAAGTAATTTGAATGTATTTACCATAATTCATCAATCAATAATCATTCATCTCCCTTCTTCCATCAGTCCTCAAGATTTCCTGTACACCTTTGACTTGGATTCATTATTTCCTTCTGTTCCATTCTTTTTATGATTACATGCTCATGTTAAAAAAACTAAGGGAGCACCAAGAACTTCCTGGGGAACTCAAAGATCTTTATGACTGTTTTGATTCATTAGAAAAGTATTCCTGTTTTGTATACAATGGTATCTACTACTAACAAAAACATGGCGTCTCTATCCCTGTCAACACTTCCACAGGCATTACCCACTATATTGGCAGTACTTACCACAGAATCAACTGGCAATTGATGGAACATATTGCTGACATTAAGAAAGGCAACCCTTCCACCTTCCTTTCAATTTTAACCATCAGCGATATGTCCACGATTCCCGATTGGCAAAATGTTAAACGTATCGCTCTGTTCCGCAATCAGAATGCTCTCAGGTACTGTGAAAGCATTGAAATCTACCTTACCCCTAACACCTGCAATACAGACGCACCTTTTCACATACCTATCATTTCGGAAGCTATTTTGAAATCTGGCAACAACTGATGCTCAAAGTTGTATTAAAATAAAATGCATCTGCGTACACAACCATTGAAACAGAAAACTTGCTGCAACCCCACGAATCACGACAACAATAGAATAAGATAATTTAAAGAAAAATTAATGAAAGATAAATAATTAGTAGAACATTACAGATTCTAGTGAGGACAAAATAAGTACAGTGCAATTGAATGTGCAGCAGTGCACGTGAAATGGGCCTTTAGGGCAAAATATTGGATTATGAACCTCATAAAAACAAGAAAATAAAGAAAGTTTTTATATCTAGAAAAACAGTTCCATTAATGAACCTTCAAAAATTATAAATAGCATTTTCAACAATAATTCAAAAATAGTAGACTTACAAAATACATAACGAAAAGATTTTAATTCAATAACTGGCAACTGCAGGAGGAGCCTAGCAAAAAAATTTAAATTTCTTCTGTGTAAACGAAAACATTTGATACAGTTCCTATACGAGGTTTGATCAAAAAGTTCCAAGACTAGGCCGATATACAACAAAGTACTTATGTTACTTTAGTCTGGCTATGATCTCCCTCAAAGTAGTCTCCTTGGGCAGCGATACACCACTGCCAGCGTTTTTGCCACTGTTGGAACGCTCCCTGGAAGTCCTGTTTGCGAATCATGTCAAGCCCCATCTGCGATTCGCGCTGGATCTCGTCCACGGTTTCGAAACAGCGACCCTTGAGCTCCAGCTTCATCTTCGGGAACAGAAAAATGTCGCAGGAGACCAAATCTGACAAGTAAGACGGGTAAGGAAGGGTAGTCATGCTGTTGCGGCTGCAAAACTGGCATGTTGCTAACATTCTGTGAGCTGCTGCATTGTTGTAATGGAGCGGGAAATCGCCCCTGCGCCACATTTCAGATCATTTGTGGCGTATGTCCTTCCTAAGACGCTGCAGAACATCGCAGCAAAAAGGACGGCGACGGTCTGGCCCTGGGGGCGAATTTACAGTGCACAACCCCACGAATGTCAAAGAACACGATGAGCATGCTTTTGGTTGTGCTTTGGACCTATCGGGCCTTCTTCGGTCATGGAGATGCCAAGCTCTTCCACTGCGATGACTGTTGTTTGGTCTTAGGGTCATAACCATAGACCTCAGTCTCATCCCCACTGATGACCCGCGACAGGAATGCTGGTTCATTCACCATTTGCTGACAAAGATCTTGACAGAATTCAACACTGAGTGCTTTCTGTTCGGGGTTCAGAATCTTTGGCACAAACTTTGCAGCAATGTGGTGCACGTTCAAAACTGACGTCAGAATTTCTTGCACTGTTTCGTATGACACATTGACGATGGTAGCAATGTCTTGAATGGTTCTCCGACAATCTTCATGCACCAGTTCACTAATTTTGTCCACATTTTCAGGGGTTTTGCTCGTGGACGGTCGCCCTGACCTCTTGTCGTCTTTCAGTGCCGTTCTGCCACTTTTGAAGCACGAGTGCCACTCAAAACACCTCGCCCGACTCATTGCTTCATTGCCATAAGCCTGCCGCAACATTTCATGCGTCTCTGTTCCCGATTTACTAAGTTTGACGCAGAATTCGATGTTCGCTCACTGCTCTAGTCTGCAGTTCATGCGGAAATCGCAGCTGTTTGCACGTGGTCACTAAATATCGTGTAGCACAGCTCCCAATGTTCACAGGACACCACTTAGCACAATGACTAATTAAGGTTACTGCCCTCGACTGCTGCTTGTGCATCCACATACTGCCATCTGTTGGCACACTACATACCTAGTCTCAATGTACGTAGTGTGATCAACTATGTACATTGAGAAACAGGCTTTGATAAAATCAAGAGGCCTGAAATATCTGTAAAAACAAAAGAACTCAGAAGATGAGAAAAATACAATAATTGAACATTCTCATGTTAAAATAGAATTAAACACATTAACCTGAGTAAAGCCTTGAGTAAGTGTTTTAATTGCTGTAAATAACATTTTTATTTTTTAATCTACAAGCAAAAGCTATCTGCAAAATCTCCTAATAAGTTGGAAACTATCCGCATACAGCGTACGCATGTATGCCTATATTCTGGTACTCTGCTGATGCTTATACCATGTGTTTCATTCCATGGCTGATGAAGGTAGAAGTCACTACCAAAGCGTCCCAACACTTATAATTTTTAACATAACTTATGCATGATATGGGGATATCAAGAATTATTCAAATGACTTATTTACTCCTCCATCCTACCAGTGTTCTTCCATAGGCATTAAGGCAGAATTTGTTAAGCACCATCAAATACAGCTGTCTGAATAAAAATCTGTTCCTTTTGAATCAGCATAAAGCTTATTTTTGCACATTACCTTCAGGCAAACTTTTTCAAAGGAAGTGGTTGTCATACTGTAAGAAAAATTGGAATTTTTAAAACTGATAATTATTAAAAACAAACTATGATCAGTAATGGAGCAAAATCTTCTGGAAACCAAACTCCTTCTCAGCGTTGAAAGTGCTTACCTTTTAGATACAGAAACAGCAATTGACACAATCGCCAGAAGTTCTACTCTTTTGTCTTAACTTCTCTAAAATACATTCCAAAGGGAATATGAATTCACCAAAATTATGCAAATAATAAAAATATGAATCAATGGCATGGCACTATAAATTGTATCCTGCTTGATGCTTTGCATTTCAAGGCATTGCATTTAATTTCATGCTGCCTAGAATAATGAATAATAGTAATTTTAGTGGTGGACGATTGGCAAATTTTTTTATATTTGACCATTTAATATCCAGACCCTGAAGTGTGGTGGAAATATTACATTTCCCCAAGAAGATCAACAGTAGAGCTAAGTTCCATACTTCTGTCTCCACTATAATATATTGTTACAATTTCTTCACAGTGTACAGTGCTGGTGTTGAAACCCAACTAACCATGCTTATGACCAATTAAGGCTTAAGGCCAGGCCTTATCCCAAAGGGATTGGAGAGAAGGATATGTACAGCGTCAACTTCAAAGGGAACCCTCATATTCACGTACACTTGTAACCTTTACACATTTCGGCACGAGCGCACGCACACACACACACACACACACACACACAGGCAAACAAACAGATAGATGGACAGTCTGGGCCCTCGTAGTAAGCAGCACTCCGGGCCTTATTGTCCCAGTCCACCACTGAACGTATATACCAAATATAATACCGTCCAATTTAAATCACCCCAAAAAATATAAAATAGCAGCCTTTAGATCTTACATTCGCAGAGCATTTACACACTCATCTAATATAACTAAATATAATAAAGAAATGAACTGGATTAAAACTTTGGCAACTAAAAACGGATTCAGCATACAGTTGATCAACTTTTTTAACTCAAGAGATCCGACAAAATATAAATAAATTACCTATACACAATAGCAAAGAACAACTAAAGTCTAAAGTACTGTGGAAAAATCCTTTTCTATACCCCAATACCTAACATATTAAAAAGAGAATGTAAACAAGCAGCCTAACATTTGCAGATCATATACAGGACACCATCAGTAATTTAATAAAAAAGCTAAGCAAAACTTTGATAATGAACAGATCAGGTGTAGACGAATTGCCAATTAAGGCACAAAATAACCAACCTAAAAGTGCATATATGTGAAGCACCAAACATGATTAAAAACCTAAATGCCCAAGCACCTAAAAGATTAGAATCAAAAACGAAGGTGAATCACACTTATGCTTTATTGCTGTGAAAATCAAAGTTCATCTGCATGGTAAATCGAGTTAATCTGTAATCATCAAAACTATAGGCAAATATTAATTGCAGAGGCCATGATCATACAACAAACCAGGGACTACAACTGTAACAGTAATATGCCCTACACAAACTTTTTTATGCCTGGAAATATCTAATCCAACAAGAAAATGATAGAAGACAGCAGCAACTAAGCAAACACAGGGAAGACCAACTATGTGTTAATTACATCACATTGGATGAACTTGCACATGCTCAAGGACACAGCAACAAAACAGACGACATAGAAAGGGACCAGAGGCAAGTCAGCCTTGAATGCTATAACACCAAATACTGGACACAGACTATAGAAGTTAGCACTATTGATGATGACCCCGATAACGTGAGACTCGAAATGCATCTAGCAAACAGAGTAACCATGAGACTGTGATATGAATATTTTGCTTCCCTTACGAGATTTTTTTTGTTCAACTTTTATTACTGTTTTGAACTTTATCTGTTCATTTCCTCGACCCTTGCCTTTTAGAATATCAACTTTTCAACAACTTCAAATGTTCTTTTCTTTTTTTTTTTCTTTTTGACAGGAGGTTTAACGACCACTGTGAGCAACTCAATGGGCTATAAGCAATCAGTCACCCATCCCTAATTCAGGGTCACTGGTTCCAGGGAAGAGAGAGAGCCAGTGCCGCAAGACAAACACAACATCCATGCCTCACCGGGATTCGAACCCGGACCCCTTTAGGACGAATGATCAGAAGCTATCACTTAGACCACTGCGCCACTGGGGCGACCTTCAAATGTTCAATTGCCAAACATAGTCAATGGACTAAGGTAATTTCTTAATTTCTATTTTGCGGTTTTACTTCGTTGATCTCAAAAGTGCATTGGTATTTTAAACTTAGTTTCCTTTCCTCAATGCCTTTAAACATCTCTGGAAATTCAATTCAGGCTCTGATTATTCCTTCCTTTTTCACAATTTTATTTAAGTCTTACAAAACACAGCACATTGTCTACCATTCAAAACCCCTCAAGTAACTACAGACCTGTGAAGACTGACTACAATGGCGGAAATATGAAGTTCAACATCAGGGATTGAAAAATATCATGCCCAAGCTGCCCAGGGCATGTAAATTATTGGTCTGGGCAAGTAAAAATTAAATCTAGTTGTCCAGTCAGGCAGCTAGATTTAAAGAAAAAAAAAAAAAGAAGAAGTTTGGAATGGAGAATTTTTTACTATAGAAAAAAGATGGTTGTCATGTGTTTTTTTTCATTTTACTGCAAATCACCAGAAGTTCTGTTATTGTTACATAACGAGTGCCAAGGCCAGGAGATTAGCGCTTCTTCAATTATATTATGCTCTACGTTCAGAATTTGGGGCCATACGTAATTTTGCTTCAGATGTTGTTTACAGTTAACGACAGGATGCATGAATCGGATGAAACTAGCCTACAGTGTTTAGTGACAAAATGCGTAAACTGCCATGAAACAGGAGGACACAGACTGATGAGCTAAAAAGCCGTGCTTCATGGGGAGAGGAAGCATCTTTGGGAGGGAGTGACAACAGAATATTTATTGCCCAGGCCCAGGAGGGGTTAGGTCTCCGATATAACCGCGAGTAAGGTAGGGGAAAGGGGAAAGTGGAAGCCACCCCCGCACACACACACATGAACTGACAGCAGTACTAAACAAAAGCTAAGTTTCATTTAAGAATGAGCCTGCACAATGCGTTCCACTTAACCAGGAGAAGGGCAAAAATTACAGACGCCGATAACTTAGTTTATCTGAGAGAGCAGTAGTTCGTGTTAGCTGCAAATAAGTTGTATTTAGTAATGGATATACGATGGTTTAAAAAAAAAATCCAGCAATGAGAGTATATCGCATAGTAAGCAATTATATGAAATTCTTGATCTGTCAGCAGTAGTTACAAATTCGTCTTTCGCATTGCCGAGTGGCGTAATTTCAGAATCGGAGTCTACATCATTGGCAAATGAAAACTTGCGCAAGCAGACTATGATAAAGCGTACAAAAAAAAAAAAAAAAAAAAAAAACATTGTCGCACAGTTGAGGAATCTTGGATAAAAACATTTAATTGGCTAAAGTCAAATGACAAAACTATTATGTGATGCACTGTTTGGGAAAACCATCCTAAAATTGCCGATACCACCATCAATTTTTTTAAGGAATGTGGGGTGCCAGGTGATGATATATGTTTAATAACTATAAGTGCATACAACAGTAGTCGAAGACATAAGGATTGCCTTTGTTTCTAAACAACAATTCTTGGGATATTTTATGATGCAAAATCACTTCTGTTTGCACAAGAGAAAAAGGTAAATAATTTTTACATTCAAAATTGTTGTTAAAAACCTACTTAAACTGCTATACACTTAACTATGATCATTTAATTTTTTTGTAAAACACAGGACATACACTATATTGACAAAAGTCACTGGACACCCAGCTTCAAAAGCAAATGAACGGATCCACTGCGTTGTTAAGATAATCGGTACAGCTGCAAACTGTATAAAAATAAGCCTGCGGCTGACCACGATCATATTGCACTGTGAGGTTGAGTGAAAATGTCACGGCAGGAGAGAACTAACTTTGAGAAAGCAAAGATTGTTGGGTGTTATATTAGTGGGTTGTCCACAAGAGAAACTGAGAGGCGTTTAACCCTTTAAAGACCATGACCCCAAAATCTTGTATCACTCTAAATACCATAATGCCCAAAACTGTCTCTTGTTTCACTTTGCTTAATAACAACAATAGTGACAGAGAGTGACTCCTGCTGATCCCTTACAGATCGAGAAAATTTGAAGACACTCATTCTAGGCAGGCGTTTTGGGCAGCTATGGCCGTTTGTAGGTGCGGGCGTCTTGAGTGTTATGGTTGTTAAAGGGTTGTTACATGCCCAAGTCAACTGTTTTGGATGTACAGAATAAGTGGAAGACACATGGCATGCCTGAAGTAGCAAAAGGCACCGGCATACCAAAGAAAATCAGTGATAGAGGACGTCGAAGCCTCAGGAGAGTCGTTACAGCTAATCGGCGGAGCACTGCACAAGACCTCAGTGTACTGATGAGTAAAAATGCTGGAACCTCGGTACATATCATTTGCAGAGAACTTCATTCCATGGTCGTGATAAGCCTTTTATCTCCACTCAGAATGCCACTCGTCATTTAGCATGGTGTAAAGAACATTTATTGTGGACCATAGATCAATGTAAATGGGTCCTATAGACTGATGAATCCAGATACACGATCCATTAGTCTGATGGCCGTGTGTGGGTGTGGCAGCAGCCGGGGGAACGATATTTACCAGTGTACTGTTCCTGCGGTCAAGTTTGGAGCTGGCAGTGTACTCGTGTGGGGGTGTTATTCGTGATATGGTCCCAGCCCATTGGTTATCGTGGACAAACCTGTTAACCAGCACGTTTACTTTGATATTCTGGACAATTATGCCCTACCAACTCTGTGGCAATACTATGGAACCAAGCCTTGTTGGTACCAGCAGGATAATGCACCGAGCCATAAAGCAAGGACTGTTACAGCGTGGGATGAATTAGAGCACCACATAAGAAGTTTGGAACCAAGGCCTACTAGTAAGCAACAGTTAGTGGCAGCATTATGTACTGAATGGAAATGCATACCTATCGCTGTGTTCCAAAACCTTGTCGAAAGCATGTCTCAAAGGATCAGTGCATGCATTAAGGCCACAGGTGGACTGACGCCGTACTAATGTATGTCAATAAATGCTATGTTTGTTGTTTTTCTCTTCTAGGTGTCCGGTGACTTTTGTCCATATAGAGTATATTAAAAACTCTTGAACATGGCATCACTAAATTTCTCAAATGCCATTGATTACTTTTCTCAAAACTTGAGATATATGCTTTTGTGCATTTTTAATACAGACACTTTAAAATGGTGATGCAAAAGATGTATAAAAAATGTATCATAATTTTTAACTTTAAAAAAATGAGGCTTCTGGTTTATCTTAAAAGATAAATTTTTCTGGGGATGTAGATTTTACTTCTGGGCAAGTAAATATTTTCTGCACATGCCAAGGTGGGCGCGTAACTTTTCAGATATTTTTCAAGCCCTGAACATCATGATCAAGCAGTGGTATGCAATGAAAACTTGATTTTGGATTAGCACGCATTAATAACAATGCAGACATATGACTGTAACTTATGGTTACATATTTGAATACTAAACACAAGTAACAGAATTATCAATGGTGAAACAACCTTGGGTTATTTAGTTTTACCTTTACATATAATTTATTTCACAAATTATATGTAAAGGTAAAACTATTTAATAAACCTCTCTCTCTCTATAATTTGCTCAGGCATGCTTCTTGAGTCCTTGGTAATGGTGGGCCCCAAGGCTACAGGCCTTGTAGATCTCCTTCCCTTAATCCAGCCCTGTTCAAGACACAAAATTCATCACACGAGCTGAGACAAAAATCAGTGGGTAAATAAAGAACTTAATGCAAGACAAGAATACTATGGAAACTCTTCATAAAGATCAAAATTGTGAAGTTTGTTTACTTAATCCATTCTTTTTAATGCATATTTTTACCATTTGAAGTACATTACCTTTGTTAAATTTTTACCAAGGTTTGGACAGGTGGCCACGAAGTTTAAGGAGTCATATAGAAATTGCAGTTTCTTGGCCCTATAATATGAATTGAAAACTCCAGAGAAATTTCGAGAAAACATTTTATGTAAATGCTCAGCAAGAATTGCCCTTTAATTTGTGGAAATAAATGGCCATGACTTCGTACATTTTTTTTAAACTACAGTGTTCGACGAAACAATGGAATTACAGCATGACTTATGCTATGTTCAGAAAAGGACGATAAGGTGGGTATTTTTGATAATTCTGCTCTTTTACTTAGGCACTAAAGAGTAATATTAATAATAACAATGTGATGTTCTTAATATTACTCTTTTACTTAGGCAATAAATATTCATCATTAGGCCTCTTTATGCCTAGGCCCTTTTAACAGTTTTGATTCTACTGATGTCATATTCATAACATTTACGTAAGTTTTATAATATTGTGCTCTTACTTAAACACTGAATATTACTCAAAGACCCTAGGCCCTTTTATCAGTTTGGTATTCTATCCATGTGATATTCATGATGCTTAGATAGTAACAAGTTAATAATATTGCACCTTTACTTTGCCACAAACATTAACTAATATAAGCCCTAGGCCTTTTTAACAGCTTTAAAACCACCATGCTCATATTTATAATGTTTACATAATGAGTGTTGTGGTTAATGGATAGCTGTGCTTTCACTTAGGCATTAAATATTAATTTATAGGATCTGTGCCTAGGCCTATTAATTGTTTGGTGCCAAAGTAAAAGTGCATTATATATATATATACATATATGACACCATATCTCCGAAGCTCTTTAATGCCACATTGGAAAATGTCTTTCAATCACTGAACTGGGAAAACAAAGCGATAAAGATTAATGGAGATTATCTAACCCACCTTCGTTTTGCTGATGACATAGTCATTTTTGCAACTACCCCATCAGAGCTACAGAGTATGATCCAGGAACTTGCTGACAAGAGTAAAGAAGTGGGATTAAAAATGAACTTTCAGAAGACAAAAGTGATGTTCCATACTTTTACACGAAATGAAGATTTATCGATTGATGGAGAGCAGCTGGACATAACAGACACGCATGTTTATCTTGGACAGCAGATATCAAGTGAGGGTCACATTGATGAAGAAATTAATCGGCGTACAAAACTTGCCTGGAGAGCATTTGGAAGAAACAGCATAATTTTCAAGAGCAATATGCCATTATGTCTTAAAAGAAAAGTGTTTGATCAATGCATCCTTCCAGTGCTTACGTACGGTGCAGAGACGTGGACCTTAACTAAAAGAGACATACAAAGGCTGCAGACAACTCAAAGAAGCATGGAGAGATGTATGCTTCGTGTAACCAGGAGAGATAAGAGGAACTCGTGGATCCGAAAAATGACAAGAGTGGAAGACATCATGATCAGAGTTAAATCCCTGAAATGGCAATGGGCTGGGCATACTGCCAGAAGGACAGACCATCGATGGACAGCCGAAATTTTAGATTGGATTCCAGGGGACAGGAAAAGACCCAGAAGAAGACCACTTGGGAGATGGGTGGATGCAATTCGAAAGTATGCGGAAGTGACATGGAGGAGACTGGCACAAGACAGACCGTTGTGGAGGAAACTAGGGGAGACCTTCATCCAGCAGTGGATTGATAATGGTTGATGATGATGATGATATATATATATCTTCCAATCACTGAACTGGGAAAACAAAGGGATAAAGATTAATGGAGATTATCTAACTCACCTTCGTTTTGCTGATGACGTAGTTATTTTTGCAACTACCCCATCAGAGCTGCAGAGTATGATCCAAGAACTTGCTGACAAGAGTAAAGAAGTTGGATTAAAAATGAATTTTCAGAAGACAAAAGTGATGTACAATGCTTTAGCAAGAAATGAAGATTTATCAATTGATGGAGAAAAGCTGGAGATAACAGGCACGTACGTTTATCTTGGACAGCAGATATCAAGTGAGGGTCACATTGATGAAATTAATCGGCGTATAAAACTTGCCTGGAGAGCTTTTGGAAGAAACAGAATAATTTTCAAGAGCAATATGCCATTATGTCTTAAAAGAAAAGTGTTTGATCAATGCATCCTTCCAGTGCTTACGTATTGTGCAGAGACGTGGACCTTAACTAAAAGAGACATACAAAGGCTGCTGACAACTCAAAGAAGCATGGAGAAGTGGATGCTTGGTGTAACCAGGAGAGATAAGAAGATGAACTCATGGATCAGAAAAATGACAAGAGTGGAAGACATCATGATCAGAGTAAAATCCCTGAAATGGTTATGGGCTGGACATACTGCCTGAAGAACAGACCATCGATGGACAGTCGAAATTTTAGATTGGATTCCAAGAGGACCACATGGGAGATGGGTGGATGAAATTCGAAAGTATGCGGGAGTGACATGGAGGAGACTGGCACAAAGTCTCTCCAAGCCTCTTGTGGAAGAGGCTTGGAGAGACCTTCGTCCAGCAGTGGATTGATAATGGTTGATAATGATATGATATTGGTAGAATAAAAACTGTTAAAAGGGCCTAGGTCTGGTAATTAATATTTTATGTCTAAGTAAAGGTCCAAAGCTATTAAGACTAGTTATGTAAATTTTATGAATATGACACTGGCAAAGAAAAAAACTGGTAAAAAAAGTCTAGGCCTATTAATTAATGTTTGGTACCTAATTAACAAAGCAATATTAACTTGTTACATAAACATTATGAATATGGGCATGATGGAACAAAAATTTAAGCCGGCACAGTGGTATAAGCGATGGAGATGGGTCCGGGTTCGAATCCCAGTGAGGCATGGATGTTGTGTTTGTCTTACGGCCTTGGATCTCTTCCTTCCCTGAAACCAGTGGCCCTAAATTAGGGACGGGCAACTGCTTATAGCCCACTGAGTTGCTCTCAGTGGTAGTTAAACCTCCAATTCCCCCCCCCAATAAATAAATAAATAAATGGCCTAGACATAAAGCCTAATATTTTGTGCCCAAGTGAAATCGCAATGTTAATAACTTGGACATGTTATGCAAATATTACAAACATGAGCACGATGAAATAAAAACTGTTAAAAAGGCCTAGGTTCAATTAATATTTAGTGTAAAAACAGCTTTATTAACTTAACTTGTTATGTGAACTTTATAAATATGAGATCAGTGGATTAAACACCTTTTTCCCATTTGGGGAGAACCTTTTTCCCATTTGTGGCACCACAAAGACAGTAAAAATGCTGCACTAGCACAGTGAGCTGGCAGAAATAAAATTGTAATCTATAGAAGAGACAGACCTGGAAATTAACATGGTAACCCTCTAACAGTTTTGGGGTCATCCTACATCAAAGTTAACACGACAGGAGAAAAAATTTAATTTTTATATGGCACCTAACATTTTTGTGATGACGTAGGTGCAAATCCGTTTTTTTACGAAAATTCAATGCTGGTCGTCTTACATTTCGCTCATCACGAATTATTTCCTGGAACGTTACACTAGGATTTAGCTATGTTTATTAAAAAAATATGCTTTCTTCAATAGTCACTCACAAATTTTCAACATAAAAGGCAAAACGAATTCTAAAGCCTAATATTGGATGTCAAAACTAAATGGATTATTACCATATTACGTATGTATTCATCAGCTGTTTTTTACAACCACGCACGGTCTTCTGTTGGCCAACAAACATCTGCATCGTCACCTCTTTGAAAAAAAACTTGTTTTACAACATGGCATATTTGGTATCCTATTTAAACACGAAACTTATGATGCACACATTGACGTCATCAATTATTTAATTGTAGTTTCATTGGAGCACATCCAACCCCCATCATTTTCTTCCATTGACCCCTTAGGTTAGTGCGTTTAAATATTTGCATAAGTATTTACTTCTTCCCGCCCACCTAGTAAGCAGTCGGTGAAGCTTTATATTCTTTGGCTTAAAAGTACAGCTCCACTCACGCTGAGGAGAGTAAGCAGCCGCCATAAACCAAGGTAGGGAATGATTCCAGTACTTAGGTTTCGGCAGCATTTGGTGGAAAGGAGATTAAACGACAGCCATGAGCAATTCGGAGGGTTATAAATAGTCGTCCGTTTTTAATTTAGGGACAATGGTTCCAGAGAAGGGAAAGAGCCAGCACCGAAGGACAAAATGCCACCCATGTTGTCCAGCACTTTTCGGCTGCATTTGAGGAAGAGAGAGGGGTTAACAACCACCACGAGCAACTCGGAGGTGCTATATGCTGTTGTCGGTCCTTAATTTAGAACTTCTCATTCTGGGGAAGGGAAAGTGTCAGCGCCGTAAGGCAAACATGGCACCACGTACCAAACAAGGAGGTTAGAATAACACTTTTTTTTTTTTGATTGGAGGTTTAACGACCACCGTGAGCAACTCAATGGGCTATAAGCAGTCGCCCGTCCCTAATTTAGGGTCACTGGTTCCAGGGAAGGGAGAGAGCCAGTGCCGTAAGACAAACACAACATCCATGCCTCACCGGGATTCGAACCCGGACCCCTTCGGACGAAGGATCAGAGGCCAACGCCTTAGACCACTGCGCCACCGGGGCGGCAATAACACTTCTGGAGATGCCCAAGTCTCTTAACCGTGAAGCCGCAAACTGTGGGAATTTGACATTCGAATTTGACCATGGCTTTCTGCGAGTAAATTAATCGCAGAAAGCCATGATTTGACCAAGGAGGTTATATTACTGGAGACACCACTGGCTCTGCCGCCATATGTCACCGCTATTCTTTGGCGTGACGTAATGGGCAGGCAGGAACAAACTCTTAAGCGAAACGATAGTAAACAGATAGATGTAATTATGGTAGTTTCATGTTCTGCTTATGGTTGTACCAACCGCAATACAAAAGAAAGTAATTTGACATTTCATAGGTATGTAAAAGACACAAAATCCTGTCATTTAAGTAAAAATCAGATGTTATTTAATATATATTTAGCGCGATGACCGCTCATTATTACACCTCTTCAAAACTACATTGGCCGCCCCGGTGGCGCAGTGGTCTAAGGCGCTGGCCTCTGATCATTCGTCCGTAAGGGGTCCGGGTTCGAATCCCGGTGAGGCATGGATGTCGTGTTTGTCTTACGGCACTGGCTCTCTCCCTTCCCTGGAACCAGTGACCCTAAATTAGGGACGGGCGATTGCTTATAGCCCATTGGGTTGCTCACGGTGGTCGTTAAACCTCCAATAAAAAAAAAAAAAAAAAAAAAAAACTACATTGTTCAAGTAACAAATGGGGATTTTAAAGTCTCCTTTGAAATCGTACACTTTCAGAACTTGTGTAAACTGTTAATAGTTTCATTTCTTAATTCAGTTGTAATTCAACCAACCAAACCAGATTCAGTTGTAATTCAACCAAACCAGACGAAATCAAATGTATACACCAGTTGCATTTTGAAAGTTACAACACATTTAATTTGCTTCTAGGTTGTGCTACCAGGAGGGAAAACATTTAATATTGCACTTGTTCACATGTTTTTGAGCAATACTTAACACAGGAAATTTATAAACTTGCATTTTTCTTCTAAATAATTTTAACGTTCATTTGCTTTTCTGAGTTCTTTTTAAAGTTGAGTGCAGCCTATTGAAATATATATTTCGTGATATCTGATTCACTCTTAACCAAATTTTTCATGTTACCTAATATGTTAGTCATTTCTGAAAGCTACTCTTTCAATTTTTCGTTAAAGCACCAGATGACATTGTTTGCATCACATGTGTTGGCATTTAATCCCAAAACTGGGTATTTTTGCTGTACTTAGGACTATATGTAAATAAAGTCACTGTAGCCCACACTGGTATCAAACTTGCTAGGGTACCTGTAATCATTACCACTGCTTTAGTGAAGTAAATAAGTGAGACGTTTATTTAGTAACTGGAATTGGGAGATGAGAAGAGCATGTCACCTGTACATACCTGATAACCATCTTACACAGTGAGTTGTCTCGGCAGCCCATTCACCAGTTGGCAATAAACCTGTAAGGTGAGTGGGGGAGAACCTTTTTCCCATTTGTGGCACCACAAAGACAGTAAATTTACAAGTGGGTAAATGCGAGAGGTTTATTAAGGAGAGACTGGAACCAATACCGTTGTTCTATTTTCACCCGGAGGCACTGTGTTTGGCTCTCCTACCGTTGACAGTAATACGCAGTTAGTTTCAGTGGCGGCAGAAACGCCCAGGGCCCTGGCCCTGACAATAATTTCAGCCAAGATTTTTATTATTATTATTTTTTTATTTGACACATGGGCGATTGTTGTGATGTGCCTTAGAAAGTTCCTCTAAGTAAGTGGTTGGGTGATCCTAATTCCCAACAAAGCTCCTTAGGCACAGTAGCACACCCAGAAATTTCCCAAGGGAGATGCCCGTGCGCCCTGGCACCCAGAAATTTCCCAAGGGAGGAGCCTGCGCGCCCTGGCACACAGAATTTTCCCAAGGTGGGTTTTTTTTTAATTGGAGGTTTAACGACCACCGTGAGCAACTCAATGGGCTATAAGCAGTCGCCCGTCCCTAATTTAGGGTCACTGGTTCCAGAGAAGGGAGAGAGCCAGTGCCGTAAGACAAACACAACATCCATGCCTTACTGGGATTCGAACCCGGACCCCGTTCGAACGAATGATCAGAGGCCATCGCTTAGACCACTGCGCCACCGGGGCGGCCCATCCCCACCTTGGAAAAATTCTGATTGTCAAAAGAAGCAAAACGAATTGTTCTTTTGACAATCGTTTTGCCCTCCGTTACCGTGAAAGCCTGGAAGTTATTTTCAACTCAATGACTTGCAATTACGAATCTCCTCTCTACATTCCGATGATCTGGAGATCAATTCTAAGTTTTGTCAACAAAAATAGAAAAAATTCAAATGCAGAATCTGGCAACAATCTTAGTCCTCCATTGGCGTGATGAAAACCTAAGATAAGGTCGAAAGCTCCCACCTCACGAACTTTCTTGTAAAAGTGTTTTCATGTAACGTAACTAGCGTGATCAAGTTACCTTTATTTCTTAATATTGTTACGTGTTTTGCCCATCATCGTCATGTTTTCCCTGTTAGATTTTTGTAAATTTATCTAACAGAACTACTCCCTTATAATTATGATAAGTATATGTAGATCGCTTATTGTGACTTTTTGTTTAAAACTTCGACATAATAATTTTTCACTCTATCAGCCGGGGGGGGGGGGGATGGCTCTGCCACTCCTTAGACATTGTTTTTCTTCTGTTTGTTCCGGGAAGGTAGAGGGCACACCACGATTCGAAATTTCGGGCCGGTCAACGAATTTCACTTTCCGTCACCCCTGGTTAGTTTGACTTAGAGTGTAACAATGCTCGTATTCTGGCAATTCGAATGATGCTGCCATTGTGGTTTGGAAGTAATGGAGACAAAAATCAAGGGTCTATCCAGAAAAATGTTTTATGGTACATTTTTCAGGATTTTTTTCAGATTTATGGAGGCTATAAAGGCACCTCTTCACAGTTAGAGAAACGTGTGTATATATAAATGTTCTCTGTAAGAATATTAGTCAAAAGTGTTTATGCTTGTAATTATATTGAACAGTAATTATCAGTAGACCATTTTTATTTTCAGTATATATATATATATATATATATATATCATCATCATCATCATCATTGTCAACCATTATCAATCCACTGCTGGACGAAGGTCTCCCCGTTTCCTACACAACGGTCTGTCTTGTGCCAGTCTCCTCCATGTCACTCCCGCATACTTTCGAATTTCATCCACCCATCTTCCATGTAGTCTTCTTCTGGGTCTTTTCCTGTCCCTTGGAATCCAATCTAAAATTTCGGCTGTCCATCGATGGTCTGTTCTTCTGGCAGTATGTCCAGCCCATTCCCATTTCAAGGATTTAACTCTGATCATGATGTCTTCCACTCTTGTCATTTTTCGGATCCACGAGTTCCTCTTCTTATCTCTTCTGGTTACACCAAGTATGCACCTCTCCATGCTCCTTTGAGTTGTCTGCAGCCTTTGTATGTCTCTTTTAGTTAAGGTCCACGTCTCTGCACCATACGTAAGCACTGGAAGGATGCATTGATCAAACACTTTTCTTTTAAGACATAATGGCATATTGCTCTTGAAAATTATGCTGTTTCTTCCAAAAGCTCTCCAGGCAAGTTTTGTACGCCGATTAATTTCTTCATTAATGTGACCCTCACTTGATATCTGCTGTCCAAGGTAAACGTACGTGTCTGTTATCTCCAGCTTTTCTCCATCAATCGATAAATCTTCATTTCTTGTAAAAGCATTGTACATCCTTTTTGCCTTCTGAAAGTTCATTTTTAATCCCACTTCTTTACTCTTGTCAGCAAGTTCCTGGATCATACTCTGTAGCTCTGATGGGGTAGTTGCAAAAATGACTATGTCATCAGCAAAACGAAGGTGGGTTATATAATCTCCATTAATCTTTATATATATATATATATATATATATATATATATATATATATATAGGGATGTAAGGTCAGGTGATGCGTAACATCACAGCCTCTCCTTGACAAATGTCAACCCCGCCTTCTCGTGGTGCATCCTGTTCCCACTAAAGGGGCTCTGACGACCGCCCATAGCGGTATAACTATACCATCGGGATCAGAGGAAATGCTATCCCACACTCACCAACCCGCTTGGCCAGCGTGGTGAGTTATGGCCAAACCCCTCCAAAATGATTCCACAACTTAAATCTTGGCCCTCAGTCTCCGGCAGCTGGAATGTACCTGGCCAAGGCAGCGGCCAGTGCGACATGAAGGCAGAGGGTGCTAAGAATCCCCGGAGGACCGGACTAGGCTGCCATCTGATGCTGACCTTGGCTACTTACAATGGACGCTACCTATCTTCTGATTCAAGGCTTCTTGAATTGGAAGAGGAACTACAAAGGATCAAGTGGGACATCGTGGGGCTAAGTGAGGTAAGGAGAAAAGGAGAAGATCTCATCGAACTGAAAAGTGGACATCTCTTCTACTATCGTGGGACAGATACTGGCAGAACTAGTGGTGTTGGATTTATAATAAACAAGAAACTGAAGGATAAAGTTGTAGAAGTTGAAAGTTCCTCTGACAGAGCTGCACGACTTGTTATCCAACTCTCAAAAAGATACCAGGCTCAGATTATTCAAACTTATGCACCCACCACAAGTCATCCTGAAGAAGAAATTGAAGAATTTTATGAGGAAATTTGTCATCTAAATAATAAAGGTAAGCAGCACTTGAAAATAATTATGGGAGATTTCAATGCAAAAATAGGGCAACGGCAACAGAATGAAACTTCGGTAGGTAAATTCCGTCATGGCAACAGAAACCAGCGTGGAAATACTCTCGTTGAGTTTGCAGAGGCAGAAGGGTTTTTCATCTTGAACTCCTTCTTCAAGAAAAAGCCACACAGAAAATGGACATGGAGACATCCAAATGGGACGACAAGTGAAATTGATTTTATTATGTGTAACAAAAAATTCGTCATAGAAGACTGCAGTGTGCTAAACAAGTTCAACACAGGTAGTGACCATAGATTGGTGAGATGTAAGATGCACCTCAACACTAAACTTGAACGTGGCAAGCTCATAGGACAAACAAAATCTATTGACATAACCAACCTTAAAAAACACCATAATACCTTCAAGTTAGAACTGAAGAACAGGTTCTCTGCTTTAGAAGGCCTAACATCGGAAGAAGTGGACATCTCTGAAGTTAACAGAAAAGTAACCAAAGCTCTTATGGAAACAGCAAGAAAATTAGCTGGGTCCAAGAACAAGTTGCATGTAAACAAATTATCAGGAAAAACGAAAATGTTGATGCAAAAAAGGAGAGAGATGAGGACAACTAAAGAAGATGTGACTTCCAAAGTGGAATATATAGAGCTATGCAAGACAGTAAGAAAAAGTATCACTGAAGACGTAAGGAAATTCAACTGTGAACTAGTGAGGAAAGCAATTGAAAACAACCAAAGCCTAAAGATAGCAAAGGGACATCTCAGTAAGGGAAGAAAACAGATTATGGCACTGAGAAAAGAAGATGGTTCTGTAACAAGAAATAGAGGCGAAATTTTGACAAGAGTGAAAGATTTCTACTCCAAATTATATGAAAGGGATGATATATGCACTCCAGACATCATGAAAGATACCAGTACCAGAGTTCCTCCAGTCCTTCCAGCAGAAGTTGCACATGCAATCAAGAACATGAAGCGAGGAAAAGCTCCAGGAGAAGATGGAATTACTGTAGACATCATACAAGAAGCAAGTGGAGAAATCGAAACAGTACTCGCCCAAATTTTCACTCGATGCCTTAATGAAGGAAAGATTCCTGAGGATTGGAACACCGCTACAATGATCCTGCTACATAAGAAAGGTGACATTGAGGATCTCGGAAACTACAGACCTATCAGCCTCCTATCAGTAGTTTATAAAATCTTCACTAAAGTTCTTTCACACCGCTTGAAGGTAACACTGGACATGGCTCAACCGAGAGAACAAGCTGGATTCAGGAGTGGTTACAGCACAATAGATCATATCCACGTGCTGAGAGAACTAATTGAAAGAGCGAGGGAATATGAACTTCCTTTGTGCATGGCTTTTATCGATTATGAAAAAGCCTTTGATTCGGTGAAACCATCAGCAGTTACAATGGCTCTGAAAACCTGCGGTATTGAAGATGCATACATTAATATTATTAATAACATCTATGAAAATGCAAGTGCAAAGATTCGGCTGTTTGAAAATACAACACACGTAAAAATTGGAAAGGGAGTGAGACAAGGTGACACCATATCTCCGAAGCTCTTTAATGCCACATTGGAGGGTGTTTTTCAGTCACTGAGCTGGGAAAACAAGGGGATAAAGATTAATGGAGATTATCTAACCCACCTTCGTTTTGCTGATGACGTAGTCATTTTTGCAACTACCCCATCAGAGCTGCAGAGTATGATCCAGGAACTTGCTGACAAGAGTAAAGAAGTAGGATTAAAAATGAACTTTCAGAAGACAAAAGTGATGTTCAATGCTTTTACAAGAAATGAAGATTTATCGATTGATGGAGAAAAGCTGGAGATAACAGACACGTACGTTTATCTTGGACAGCAGATATCAAGTGAGGGTCACATTGATGAAGAAATTAATCGGCGTACAAAACTTGCCTGGAGAGCTTTTGGAAGAAACAGCATAATTTTCAAGAGCAATATGCCATTATGTCTTAAAAGAAAAGTGTTTGATCAATGCATCCTTCCAGTGCTTACGTATGGTGCGGAGACGTGGACCTTAACTAAAAGAGACATACAAAGGCTGCAGACAACTCAAAGGAGCATGGAGAGGTGCATGCTTGGTGTAACCAGGAGAGATAAGAAGAGGAACTCGTGGATCCGAAAAATGACAAGAGTGGAAGACATCATGATCAGAGTTAAATCCCTGAAATGGCAATGGGCTGGACATACTGCCAGAAGGACAGATCATCGATGGACAGTCGAAATTTTAGATTGGATTCCAAGGGACAGGAAAAGACCCAGAAGAAGACCACATGGGAGATGGGTGGATGAAATTCGAAAGTATGCAGGGGTGACATGGAGGAGACTGGCACAAGACAGACCGTTGTGGAGGAAACTTGAGGAGACCTTCGTCCAGCAGTGGATTGATAATGGTTGACAATGATGATGATGATGATATATATATATATATATATATAAAGGGGATGTAAGGTCAGGTGATGCGTAACATCACAGCCTCTCCTTGACAAATGTCAACCCCGCCTTCTCGTGGTGCATCCTGTTCCCACTAAAGGGGCTCTGACGACAGCCAATAGCGGTATAACTATACCATCGGGATTAGAGGAAATTATATCCCACACTCACCAACCCGCTTGGCCAGCGTGGTGAGTTATGGCCAAACCCCTCCAAAATGATTCCACAACTTAAATCTTGGCCCTCAGTCTCCGGCAGCTGGAATGTACCTGGCCAAGGCAGCGGCCAGTGCGACATGAAGGCAGAGGGTGCTAAGAATCCCCGGAGGACCGGACTAGGCTGCCATCTGATGCTGACCTTGGCTACGTACAATGGACGCTCCCTATCTTCTGATTCAAGGCTTCTTGAATTGGAAGAGGAACTACAAAGGATCAAGTGGGACATCGTGGGGCTAAGTGAGGTAAGGAGAAAAGGAGAAGATCTCATTGAACTGAAAAGTGGACATCTCTTCTACTATCGTGGGACAGATACTGGCAGAACTAGTGGTGTTGGATTTATAATAAACAAGAAACTGAAGGATAAAGTTGTAGAAGTTGAAAGTTCCTCTGACAGAGCTGCACGGCTTGTTATCCAACTCTCGAAAAGATACCAGGCTCAGATTATTCAAACTTATGCACCCACCACAAGTCATCCTGAAGAAGAAATTGAAGAATTTTATGAGGAAATTTGTCATCTAAATAATAAAGATAAGCAGCACTTGAAAATAATTATGGGAGATTTCAATGCAAAAATAGGGCAACGGCAACAGAATGAAACTTCAGTAGGTAAATTCGGTCACGGCAACAGAAACCAACGTGGAAATACTCTCGTTGAGTTTGCAGAGGCAGAAGGGTTTTTCATCTTGAACTCCTTCTTCAAGAAAAAGCCACACAGGAAATGGACATGGAGACATCCAAATGGGACGACAAGTGAAATTGATTTTATTATGTGTAACAAAGAATTCGTCATAGAAGACTGCAGTGTGCTAAACAAGTTCAACACAGGTAGTGACCATAGATTGGTGAGATGTAAGATGCACCTCAACACTAAACTTGAACGTGGCAAGCTCATAAGACAAACATAATCTATTGACATAACCAACCTTAAAAAACACCATAATACCTTCAAGTTGGAACTGAAGAACAGGTTCTCTGCTTTAGAAGGCTTAACATCGGAAGAAGTGGACATCTCTGAAGTTAACAGAAAAGTAACCAAAGCTCTTATGGAAACAGCAACAAAATTAGCTGGGTCTAAAAACAAGTTGCATGTAAATAAATTATCAGGAAAAACGAAAATGTTGATGCAAAAAAGAAGAGAGATGAGGACAACTAAAGAAGATGTGACTTCCAAAGTGGAATATATAGAGCTATGCAAGACAGTAAGAAAAAGTATCACTGAAGACGTAAGAAAATTCAACTGTGAACTAGTGAGGAAAGCAATTGAAAACAACCAAAGCCTAAAGATAGCAAAGGGACATCTCAGTAAGGGAAGAAAACAGATTATGGCACTGAGAAAAGAAGATGGTTCTGTAACAAGAAATAGAGGCGAAATTTTGACAAGAGTGAAAGATTTCTACTCCAAATTATATGAAAGGGATGATACATGCACTCCAGACATCATGAAAGATACCAGTACCAGAGTTCCTCCAGTCCTTCCAGCAGAAGTTGCACATGCAATCAAGAACATGAAGCGGGGAAAAGCTCCAGGAGAAGATGGAATTACTGTAGACATCATACAAGAAGCAAGTGGAGAAATCGAAACAGTACTCGCCCAAATTTTCACTCGTTGCCTTAATGAAGGAAAGATTCCTGAGGATTGGAACACCGCTACAATGATCCTGCTACATAAGAAAGGTGACATTGAGGATCTTGGAAACTACAGACCTATCAGCCTCCTATCAGTAGTTTATAAAATCTTCACTAAAGTTCTTTCACACCGCTTGAAGGTAACACTGGACATGGCTCAACCGAGAGAACAAGCTGGATTCAGGAGTGGCTACAGCACAATAGATCATATCCACGTGCTGAGAGAACTAATTGAAAGAGCGAGGGAATATGAACTTCCATTGTGCATGGCTTTTATCGATTATGAAAAAGCCTTTGATTCGGTGAAACCATCAGCAGTTACAATGGCTCTGAAAACCTGCGGTATTGAAGATGCATACATTAATATTATTAATAACATCTATGAAAATGCAAGTGCAAAGATTAGGCTGTTTGAAAATACAACACACGTAAAAATTGGAAAGGGAGTGAGACAAGGTGACACCATATCTCCGAAGCTCTTTAATGCCACATTGGAGGGTGTTTTTCAGTCGCTGAGCTGGGAAAACAAGGGGATAAAGATTAATGGAGATTATCTAACCCACCTTCGTTTTGCTGATGACGTAGTCATTTTTGCAACTACCCCATCAGAGCTGCAGAGTATGATCCAGGAACTTGCTGACAAGAGTAAAGAAGTGGGATTAAAAATGAACTTTCAGAAGACAAAAGTGATGTTCAATGCTTTTACAAGAAATGAAGATTTATCGATTGATGGAGAAAAGCTGGAGATAACAGACACGTACGTTTATCTTGGACAGCAGATATCAAGTGAGGGTCACATTGATGAAGAAATTAATCGGCGTACAAAACTTGCCTGGAGAGCTTTTGGAAGAAACAGCATAATTTTCAAGAGCAATATGCCATTATGTCTTAAAAGAAAAGTGTTTGATCAATGCATCCTTCCAGTGCTTACGTATGGTGCAGAGACGTGGACCTTAACTAAAAGAGACATACAAAGGCTGCAGACAACTCAAAGGAGCATGGAGAGGTGCATACTTGGTGTAACCAGGAGAGATAAGAAGAGGAACTCGTGGATCCGAAAAATGACAGGAGTGGAAGACATCATGATCAGAGTTAAATCCCTGAAATGGCAATGGGCTGGACATACTGCCAGAAGGACAGATCATCGATGGACAGCCGAAATTTTAGATTGGATTCCAAGGGACAGGAAAAGACCCAGAAGAAGACCACATGGGAGATGGGTGGACGAAATTCGAAAGTAGGCAGGGGTGACATGGAGGAGACTGGCACAAGACAGACCGTTGTGAAGGAAACTTGGGGAGACCTTCGTCCAGCAGTGGATTGATAATGGTTGACAATGATGATGATGATGATATATATAAAGATTAAATCTTTATATATATATATATTTCTTTATTTATTTATATTTTAGATTTCCTCACAAAAATAAAAAGCTGATGAAGATGTGGCTACACAACGTGAGAAGAAAAGATTGGAAACCGTCAATTAGAAGTGTTCTTTGCTCTGCACATTTCACTGAAGATTGTTTTCCCAAGAATCAGTCTATTTACAAAAACGTGTATCAAGGAAGCAATACCCGATTAAATGAGGATGCAATGTCTACTGTATTCACTTTTTCATATAAAAATCGTGATGCACCAAAACGAAAACCACCAACTTATAGAGAAAACCCATCAGCAGAAGTAGAAATGCCATTGCCAAGTACCAGCAGCACACAAGCTGAAAACAATTGTGATCACACCTACTGCATTGCCGAAAGCCCTTGAAAACTAAAAAGAAAATTGGATTTAGCAACTGATCGTAATGATGCTTTATTTAAAAAACTAAAACGTTCTCGACAACAACTACAGCTAAACAAGTAGCGTAACACTCGTGCAAAAGAAATCTTACAGTTGCTTCTTGAGCACAATTTTTGAGGTAAGAAGAGTTCCATTTAGTAGAAGACACTCTTCCTGACACATCTATCGATTTGTTCAAAAATGCAATGAAGAATGCAAAGCGAACAAATGGTAGATCCTACAATGCTGAAATTAAACGATTTGCCATGTCTTTGTACTTTTACTCGCCTAAAGCATATGACTTTATACGTGACAGGCTGTATCTGCCTCACTCTTCAACAATCTATTGTTGGTGTCAATCAGTTGATGGAGCACCAGGTTTTACGAATGAAGTGTTTGTAGCATTACAGAGTATGAGTGAATCCGGAAAAAAACGCTACACATGCTCACTAATGCTTTGCGAAATTTCCATTTGAAAGCAAATTCTGTTTGATGGAGAGTCTCAAATAGGATTTGTAGACTATGGTGCTGGTGTCAGTAATGAAAATTGTTCTGTAGCATCGGAGGCATTAGTCTTCATGATTGTGTGCCTTGAAGACAGCTGAAAAGTACCGATAGCCTACTTCCTCACAGCTGGTCTATAAGGGTCCCAAAAAGCAGCTTTCTTAAATGTGGCATTAAGGAAACTGCATCATGTTGGCATTGATGTTGCTGCTGTAGTCTGTGATGGACTCAGAGCAAATTTTTCAATGTTTAAAGAGTTGGGAGCTTCCTTTGATTCTGAGAACATCAATAATATTTTTAGTCATCCAGCAGACAGTGAGAAAAAAGTTGCAGTGATATTTCATGCATGCCACATGCTGAAAGTTCTCAGAAATGTACTTGTAGATCTTAAAGTCCTTTTGGATGGCAACAATAACAGAATATGCTGGTATTATATAAAGAAATTGTATGAAATTCAAGAAGAACAAACGTTCATGCTGCCAACAAACTGAAGCGAAATCATGTGGAATGATACAAACAAAAAATGAAGGTCAAGTTGGCAGCCCAGACACTGAGCAGTTCTGTTGCTACAGCATTGTTATTCATAACACGCTTAAAAATTCCAGGTTTCCAAGACTGTGAAAGTACTGCCCAATTCATTTTCATCATTGACAAGCTTTTTGATATTTTGAATTCCAGGAATCCCTTTGGAAAGCAATTTAAAAGCCAACTAAAGCAGGAAACAAAAGCTATATGGGAAACTCACTTGCAAGTTGCTACTGATGTACTCTTGAACCTGCGAAGAGTAGATGGCTCCAAACTTCTGAACACTAGCAGAAATGCATGCATCCTGGGATTTTGTACCACAATAAAAAGCATTATCTACTTGGCAGACACTTTGTTAACAGATAAGTTAAACTATATCTTAACTTGCAAACTTGGTCAAGACCATTTAGAATTGTTTTTGGTGCTATACGTTCTAAAGGGGGACACAATAATAACCCCAATGTCGCTCAGTTTCGAAGTGCATACCGTCAACTTATTTTGAATAGACTCATTGGAGTGCAAAAGACTGGTAACTGCATTACAGTTGCTGAAATGAAAATTCTTAATGTTAATGCACTTTATGATAAAGATGGTATTGTAATTGATGATGTGTTGAGCATTTCACAAAAGCAGTGTTGTTCACCTGAGGAATCTTCCATTGGAGTCCTGGACCATGATTATGCAAACATCTTCAGCATACCAAATCTTTCACTTTATACTGACAATGTTGTTTACATTGCAGGTTTTGTGCGCAAAAAATTATAAAAAAATTTCTTGCATAGACTGCAGATTGGCACTGATTGATGTAGACTTCGAAGTGGCTAGAGCTTCAATATCTGTTCTTATAAATCAGAAGTCAGAAGGAGGGTTAACCATACCATCTCGGAGTGTATGCCTGATTTCAAAGATTACTGAACAATGCATTAGAAGTGGGATGTTCAGCGCTGGAAAAAGAAAAATTCCTCATCTTATGACCAAACATCAGTGTGTCGTTTTAAGAAGGTTGACAGGTATGTCTGTATTTAAAACATTAGACTCTCATTTAGATGATAATGAGGTAGGCATTACCCTAGATAATCATGTCACAACATTAAAAAAACTAATTATAAGGGAATATGCAACTATTAGATTGCACCATGCAGCTAAACAAGCTACACAGCAAATGATAGGAATGAATGTACGCTCAAACCTAACAAAACTTATACTGCACAAAAATCAGTAAATGTAGGAATGATGGGCGTGTTAATTTATATCAGATTTTTTCTTTTGTTAATACTTCCTCCCCTATATACATATCATCATCAACCATTATCAATCCACTGCTGGGTGAAGCTCTCCACAAGTTTATACCACAATTTTCAGTCATAAGCTAGTCTTCTCCATGTGACTTAAGCAAGTTTTCAAATTTCATCCACCCAACTCCCACACGGCCTTCTTTTCTGTATTTTTCTGCTCCTTGGTATCCGGTGCAATATTTCAGTTATCCATCAGTGGCCAATTCTAGGAATGTGTCCCATCCATTGCCACTTTATGGACTTATTTTGATGTCATCTTCTGTTGCCATTTTTCGGATTGATGAGTTCCTAATTTTGCCAAGCATGCATCTCTCCATGCCTCTTTGAGTTGTTCGCAGCATCTGCCTTTTTTAGTTGTCTTATCTCTGGTCCATAAAGATGCATTGATTAAACATTGTTCTTTTAAGATATAATGGTTTCATCCACCCAACTCCTATACTTTTTTTTAAAATATTATACTTTTTTTTTTTTTATCAATTTGAAGAACAACTTCAGGAAAAAGTCAGTTTGACTGATTCGGGATTTTTTTTATTTTTAATAATTAGCAGGAGTGTATTCATGGAATCATAAGCAAAACCACTGGGGTGGGAGTCAGGACCCTCCCAGATTTTCAGAGTCGGCAATCTCCAATGTAAAGGAGCCGCCCCGGTGGCGCCGTGGTCTAAGCGATGGCCTCTGATCATTCGTCCGAACGGGGTCCGGGTTCGAATCCCGGTGAGGCATGGACGTTGTGTTTGTCTTACGGCACTGGCTCTCTCCCTTCCCTGGAGCCAGTGACCCTAAATTAGGGACGGGCGACTGCTTATAGCCCATTGAGTTGCTCACGGTGGTCGTTAAACCTCCAATAAAAAAAAATAAAATAAATGTAAAGGACTCCCCCACCCAGGGGGTAACATCTGGGTGGGAGGAGTCCTTTACATGGGTAACGCCTGTATATTGGTATTATTTGCCGCAGCATTAACCGGCGTTTGATGTAGCATATCGCTGATGTTAAGAAAGGTAGTCCTTCCACCTCCCTTTCAATTTTAACCATCAGCGATACGTCCATGGCTCCCGATTGGCACAATGTTAAGCGAATCGCCCCGTTCAGCAATCGGCATGCCCTCAGATACCGCGAAAGCATTGAAATCTACCTTACTCCTAACACCTGCAATACTGACGCACCTTTTAACATCCCTATTATTTGGAAAGCGATTTTGAAATCTGGCAACAACTGACGCTTTTACCACGTGTCTCATTCCATGGCTGATGAAGGTAGAAGTCACTACCGAAACGTCCCGCTCATAATTCTTTAACGTAACTTACGCGTGTGATGACGATTTCAAGAATTCTTTCAATATAGTTGTGGAGCTGACTGTGCAGTGTTCATAAAAGCAAATGCCTTTCTGTTGTAACTACCTCATGTTTTTCTGAATAACTATGGTTAAGATATGGAATGACAGGCAGAACCCAACAAGAAGCAAAAGTAAACTATCAACCTTGAATTCTTTGTAGATAATATCAGCTAATCCTATGGCTGGTGCTTTCTGATGTGTTCGTTTCAGTTGTCTGAAAATTTATTTTTCAGTGGGCTACTAAATTTACACCCGCTTGGGTTTAAATGTGTACATCCGCAAATAAAAAATTGATCTGTAGTATCAAAATTTCAATAAAAGCATTGTTATGCTGCAGTATTTTTGGCATATTTATAAGCTAAAATTACTGCAGCATGAAAGTGCTTCAGTAAAAAAAAATCTAAGGTTCGCAAAGAAGCTACCCAAAATTGGTACTGTTGGAATTTTTATTTAATAATATGTTCTCTTTTTATACATATATCAAAATTTGTGTGTGGTTTGTGAACAGTATGTGTTTGGTTTAAGGCAATTTAAAAGTAACTGAAATTGTAAGCTTAGTGATGTGTGCAAAAATATGTAGGTAAAACAAGAAAACTTATTATGTTTGCCATATTCTGTGTATGTATATAAACCTCTTGCTGTGGGTGAAACTCCAAATACTATGCTTTTATCTTTTTTTTTTTTTTTGATTGGATTTTTAACGACCACCGTGAGCAACCCAATGGGCTATAAGCAGTCGCCCGTCCCTAATTTAGGGTCACTGGTTCCAGGGAAGGGAGAGAGCCAGTGCCGTAAGACAAACACAACATCCATGCCTCACGGGATTCGAACCCGGACCCCGTTCGGACGAATGATCAGAGGCCATCGCTTAGACCACTGCGCCACCGGGCGGCCATCTGTCTGCTTCCTCAGGGTAGATATTGTCACGTTGATCACTGTTGGCAGTCAGTCGACGGTTTTTAGAAAGGGGTTGGAGCCAAGGTTTAAGGGGCCCCATACAAAATTCTCGTAAACTCTACAGTTTTAAAATTTGGAACCACCAAATTTGGTATACTATCTTATTATACTTTTCCATACACGGTTTTTGGAAGGTGTCGGGGCCCGGGGTCAAGGAGCCCCCACACGCAATTTTTGTCAAATCTACAGTTTTCAATTTAGAACCACCAAATTTGGTATACTATCTCATGGTGCTCTAACTTGGATGGCAGAGGTTTTTGGAACGGTCGGGGTCTCATTCAAAATTATCGTTAAATCTACAGTTTTCAATTTAAAACCACCAAATTTGGTGTACTATCTCATGGTACTCTAATTTAGTCCGTAGAGGTGTTTGGGACGGATAGGGGCCCAGGGTCAAGCCCCCCTTACAAAATTTTCGTAAAATCTACAGCTTTCAATTTAGAACCACTAAATTTGGTTACTACCTCGTGGTGCTCTAATTTAGACGGTAGACGGTTTTCGGAACGGGTCGTGGCCCGGGGTCCAGGCCCCTCATTAAAAATTATCGTAGAATCTACAGTTTTCCATTTAAAACCACAAAATTTGGTGTACTATCTCATGGTACTCTAACTTAGTCCGTAGACGGGGTTTGGAACGGGTCGCGGTCAAAATTCTCGTAATACAAACAAAATTCTCGTAAAATCTACAGTTTGAAAATTTGGAACCACCAAATTGGGTATACTACCTTATGGTACTTTAACATAGACGGTTTTCGGAAGGGGTCGGGGCCCGGGGTCAAGGAGCCCCCATACGCAATTTTTGTCAAATCTGCAGTTTTCAATTTAGAACCACCAAATTTGCGATACTATCTCATGGTGCTCTGACTTAGACGGTAGAGGTTTTTGGAACGACTAGTGGCCCTTATTCAAAATTATCGTAAAATCAACAGTTTTCAATTAAAACCACCAAATTTGGTATACTGAAACAGTATACCAAATGAAATATGGACTTTATCTTAGTCCGTAGACGGTGTTTGGAACTGGCAGGGGCCCAGGGTCAAGGCCCCCCCCTTTCAAAATTTTCGTAAAATCTACAGTTTTCAATTTAGAACCACCAAATTTGGTGTACTACCTCATGGTGCTGTAACTTAGACGGCAGACGATTTTCGGAATGGTCTTTTCCCGGGGTCCAGGGCCCCCATTAAAAATTATCGTAGAATCTACAGTTTTCAATTTAGAACCACCAAATTTGGTGTACTATCTCATGGTACTCTAACTTAGTCCGTATACGGTGTTTGGAACGGGTCGCGGTCAAGGGGCCCCATACAAAATTTTCGTAAAATCTACAGTTTTCAATTTAGAACCACCAAATTTGGTGTAATACCTCATGGTGCTCTAACGTAGCTGGTAGATGGTTTCCGGAACGGGTTGGGGCAAGGGGTCCAGGGCCCCTCATTAAAAATTATCGTAAAATCTACAGTTTTCAATTTAAAACCACCAAATTTGGTATTCTATCTCATGGTACTCTAACTTAGACCGTAGATGGTTTTTGGAACGGGTCGGGGCCCGCGATCATGGGCACCCAATTCAAAATTTTCGTAGAAAGTTCCATTTTTTACTCTTAAGATCTGCAACACAATTCAGCACTCTAATACCGGACCTACGGTCTAAGTGTAAGACTGTAGATAACAATGACGTTAAAAAATATCCGGTTAATGGTGTATTAAAATCACAAATTAATAAACGTTAGCTTTCACCACCAACGGGCGGCTTATCAGGCAGAAATACAATGTCCTGTAAATAGAGAGTTCCAGATATTCAAAATTGCCGCCCCGGTGGCGCAGTGGTCTAAGCGATGGCCTCTGATCATTCGTCCGAACGGGGTCCGGGTTCGAATCCCGGTGAGGCATGGATGTTGTTTGTCTTACGGCACTGGCTCTCTCCCTTCGCTGGAACCATTGACCCTAAATTAGGGACGGGCGACTGCTTATAGCCCATTGAGTTGCTCACGGTGGTCGTTAAACCTCCAATCAAAAAAAATATTCGAAATTTAAAACGGTAAGAAAAAGATTATCAACGCCATTGTCAAGTCGCATGCACGCGACATCACACAGGTGCATTGCATTTCAGTGTCGCGTTTTCTCAGAAGCACAAGCCAGATGTACGGCAGTTCTATAGATGTCTCCTGGGAGATAAGTATTCCCATTCCTCTTCCTTTCTTTTTTGTTTCATAAAATTAAATTAACTAAATAAAAAAATTAAAGATAAGTTTACTGGAAAATTACAGGAACATCTTTTTCATTCATTAACTTTTACCCTCTGAACTTGGTGATTCCACAGATAGTAATATTTACCCGGGAAATACCACCCTGCTAGTACAAATTACATTAATGATTTCTTTGCACCCAGTTCCAGTAGTATGTCCATAAGAGGTTTGGGGCCGTATGAAAAATACATGGTTGATTTCAACGTGAGCCGCTCCGGTGGCGCAGTGATCTATGCGCTGGCTTCTGATTACTAGTCCGAGAAGGATCCGGGTTCGAATCCCGGTGAGTCATGGACGTTGTGTTTGACTTCCGGCACTGACTCTCCCCCTTCCCTGGAACCAGTGACCCAAAATTAGGAACTTCTTACTGCTTACAGTCCACTGAATTGATCACGGTGGTCGTTAAAAACCCCAACTAAAAAAAAAAGATTGCGACGTGTCCATTGCTATCTGTTATGGAGCCGTGTGAAAATACGTTTTTCACATCAACGTGTCCTCTTCCATGTAGGCTGGCTACAAAATTTTAAGGGACCGTACAAAATCGCACTTTTGTTTCACCGTGCCCGTGCTTCGGTATATGGTTGAAGTATACGTATATATAGTTGGGCCATTTCAGCACGTAGTATGGTTTATATAGAAAATAAAGATAATATACTTTTACTCTGCTACAAGACATTAATCCTAAAGGCGATTTCTTGAAATTTTTAATCTGTCGTGCTCATGTTCACAAAGCTAACATAACATGTCAAGTTATTAATGTTACACTTTTACTCTGTCAAGTTATTAATGTTACACTTTTACTCTGTCAAAGTTATTAATGTTGCACTTTTACTCTGTCTGCAAGACCTTGGACCGAACCTTTTTTTATAAATTTTTAGTCCGACGTATTCATAAGGTTTCGATAACATGCCAAGGTTATGGTACTGCGTTTTTACACAGGCACAAAAATTAATAAATATCAGTTTTCAATCAAATGTGTTCATATGCATAAAATTTTCACAGAAAGTCAAGTTTATTGGGTTGCGCTTTTACTCGAGTACAAAACTTTAAATAGTCCCTACTAGGGGAGGATTACCGCACAGGCACAGGAAACGCGCGCTTGGAGCCTCGGAATCGCAAGGGCCTCAAAAAACCAAAAAGAAAAATAAATTTTAGTTTTTTATTTCCGATGTTTTGTTAATTGGTATAAATAAAAAAAATAATAACGATAATGTAGGCACATTATCACGTGTTCTGTGACGCTATTTTTATAGGGGTACCAGTTTGATGCTACGAAAGGAACCGCGTTCAGCGTCTTACTACTCGTGGCCGTGGCTGTCGTTTCTAGGTCCCGTGTTTTGTAAATGAAATATCCGTTAGTAGAACCTAAGAACGTTCAAAACATCGGGGAGGCCAAAACTCGATTGTCCACTATTCCCAGGAGCAATGTTACAAGGTCGCACAGGATGTTTCCCTGTGTCTAAACAATTGCGTCCCTCCGTTAGTATTAGCTCTACGGAAAAGGAATGGGGCTGATCAAGAACGAATCCTTGAACTGTTGTCGTCTGCTCTAATCAGTCCTACAGCAAAGCCCTAAATTTGATTCACATTACAAAGCAATGCCGGCTGGACCATAAGGGCAGCTGGAGCTTTTGCTCCGGGCCCCATGCCTTCAAGGGGGCAGTTTAGGAAAAAAATCATTCTTGGTTGAATTTTTAAAAATGATTTTGTGTGTGTGTAAGTTTTGGAGTGCAAAGCCCTTAAAAAGTTCTTTTTTTGTTTACAATCCCTCCATTTTTGAATAGGTTATCGTCCTTCGCCGTACAAATACTGAAATTTGGGGATTTTAAGTGATTATTGAAACTATGTTTCTATTTTCCGCATTCACCAAGTAGCAAATTAAATTTCATCATTTTGTGGCCCTTACTTTTATGTATTTAACAATTTGCGTGCAAATCAGATACTTAAATTTAAAGGAATAAAAAGAACAATATCGAAGTTGATTTACATATAGAGGCCATTTATTCAGTAACTTTAAAAACATTACTAGAAAATTAAAAAAAAATCATATACACTGACGGAAAAAAAAAATCCCAACAACAAGAAAGGGTTGTGTTAGATAAACGACAGTTGGTAGGCGGTGAGAGTACATCTGTAAGATGACGTCTATGCAAATTTCGCGCTCGGCGCATACGTGTGGCGCTAGTAGCGCCCCTCGGAACATGCAAAGCAGGTTTGCTGTAAATACGCGCTGTAACGTTCGTGAGCGTTAATTATCGTTGAGATTCGACATAGGGTGTTGATGTTAGTCAAGAATGCCTTTAATAAGACGAAGAAGCCATTATCAACAGCTCACGGAGTTTGAACGAGGTCGTGTAATAGGGCTACGAGAAGGTGGATTTTCTTTCCGCAATATTGCAGAACGACTTGGCAGGAATGTAGCCACTGTGCATGATTGTTGGAAGCGGTGGTCAAGGAAAGGTACTGCCTCAAGAAGACCGGGTTCCGGCCGGCCATGTGGCACTATTGAGAAGGAAGACCGCCGTGTACGGTGTATGGCCGTGGCGCATCGTACTGCGTCTGCGACAGCAATTCGAGCTGCAGTTGCCATCACAGTGACACAACGAACTGTTACAAATCGGTTATTTGAAGGACAGCTCCGAGCCAGACGCCCTGTAGCGTGCATTCCACTTACTCCGAACCACTGCCGTTTGCGACGTCAGTGGTGTCAAGCTAGAGCTCATTGGAGGACGGAGTGGAGATCTGTTGTGTTTTCTGATGAAAGCCGGTTCTCCCTGGGTGCCAGTGATGGCCGTGTGTTGGTTAGAAGGAGGCCAGGTGAGCGCCTGCAACCAACCTGTCTGCGGCCGAGACACACTGCACCTACACTTGGAGTTATGGTCTGGGGAGCAATTTCCTATGACAGCAGGAGCAGTCTCGTGGTTATCCCACGTACCCTGACGGCACAGTTGTACGTCGGTCTGGTGATTCAACCTGTTGTGCTGCCATTCATGAACAGCATTCCAGGGGGTGTTTTCCAACAGGAAAACGCTCGCCCGCATACCGCTGTTGTAACCCAACATGCTCTACAGAGTGTCGACATGTTGCCGTGGCCTACTAGATCACCAGATCTTTCACCAATCGAGCACGTATGGGACATCATTGGACGACAACTCCAGCGTCACCCCCAAACAGCATTAACCATCCCTGTATTGACCGACCAAGTGCAACAGGCATGGAACTCCATCCCACAAACTGACATCCAGCACCTGTACGACACAATGCATGAACGTTTGCGTGCTTGCATTCAACATTCTGGCGGTTATACCGGTTATTAATGTACCGGCATTTCACATTTAAAATAGCTCTTAAGCTGTGATCTTGAAACCTTAATCGATTAAATATGTTACCTATACAAATGTATTGCCACCATTTCATTCCTCTACAACTATTTTTTCGTGGTGTTGGGATTTTTTTTCCGTCAGTGTATGAGCGCGTATAAAAGTTTAAAAAGTCGCTAATTTGTCACTTGCTCCACTTTGCATTAAAAATCAATCACTGAAACTTTGTATCAGGGGAAAAACAACTATTTGTACGAATGTATTTTAGAGTGATCCTTATTATTTCCTACACTAAAATATTCGCAATTCAAAAAGTTTCACCATGCAGGTATTTTTTTTATCATTTTGTAAGGAAGTTTTTATAAGAGTCATAATACAATCTCAACCCCATCTCCCCGGAAAGAAAATCGTAGATTTCAGCTCTCTCACTCTCTTCTCTTTCTCTCTTTCCCTTCCTCTTCTCTCTCTCCATCTTTATCTCTCTCCCTCTGTCTTCTCTCTCTGCATCTTTATCTCTCTCCCTACCTCTTCTCACTCTTTCTCTGTATCTATATCTCTTACTCCCTCTTCTCTCTCTCTCTTTGTATCTCTCTTTCCCTCCCTCTTCTCTCTCTGCATCTCCATCTCTCTTTCTCCCTCCCTCTTCTCTCTATATATCTCTCTCCCTCCCTCTTCTCTCTCTGTATTTCTCTCCCTCCCTCTTCTCTCTCTCGATCTCTCTCCCTCCCTTTTCTCTGTCACTGTATCTCTCTCCCTCCCTCTTCTCTATCTCTGTCTCTCCCTCCCTCTTCTCTGTCCCTGTCTCTCTCTCCCTCTTCTCTGTCTCTGTCTCTCTCTCCCTCTTCTCTGTCTCTGTCTCTCTCCCTCCCTCTTCTCTCTCTCTCTCTCTCTCTCTCTCTCTCTCCCTTTTTCTCTCTCTGTCTCACTCTGTCTCTCTCTCTCCCCCCTTTCTCTCTCTCTGTCTCTCTCTCTCTCCCTCCCTCTTCTCTCTCTCTCTCTCTCCCTCCCTACCTCCCTCTTCTCTGTCTCTCTCTCTCTCTATCTATCTATGAACTTTCAATCATATTATGGTCTTTTTCTTAAGCTTAAAGCAAATATTTCTTTGACATAATCATTTCGTCTTTATAATAATTTTCTTTATGGCATACCACAGAGGTGAAGCATATGTCAAGAAGGAGAAGTTGCAACAATAAATTCTTTCGGTGTAGCTTAATTGGTAAAGTATTCGACTCTGGTGTAGAGGGATGAGGCTTCGTTGTCATCGTCAAAATTTGTGAATTTCACATCTTGTGTGTTCTTTGAGAACATTTTTCACGTAACGACTTTATTAAAATATGAGATTTATTTCCTAGTGCCAGCAATGAATTTTTGGTCCGGGCCCCCGCAATAAAATTTCGTCCGGGCCCTGCAAAAGCTCCCGCCATCCGGCTCTAGTTCAGAGGGAAGAGATCGTGTGGAGAATATTTTCTTTTAATATCGGATCAAATATTCGATGTGTTGCAGCTAAAATCAAATATTGATTATACCTATTACCGGCAAAGTAAGTCTGTTATTCTTGAGTAGAATTTTATATGTTTTAACAAACTTGATATAAAATTTTCCTATCAATCACAATCCCACAACGGGTACGGAGAAGTTGCCACCGGAGAACTGCCCGCACGGAGAACTGGACACATTGGAATTTCAGTGCCATAAAATTGTTCTGCATAAACAAATTTCGTGTGGCTATATTCGCCACTACTTGAGCAACTATTGTTCATAATTTTTTTTTATTTCATTTTCGGTAAGAAATTTAGACATTTCCATGATTTTCGGGAAAAAGACAAAGCGGAGAATTGGCCACCGGAAAAGTGGCCACACGAAGAACGGGCCACAAATTTTTTAAGGGGGGCCGTATAAAAATTGCGTTATGGACTGCTCCGTGGCTACGTCTGCCGAGATATCTGACACACATAAAATTTCCATAATTTCGTATTTTCTCATTTACGATATTTTTTAATTTTTCAAAGCCTATGTACTACAAGTGCAAACCCAGAAAACTTGACTTGTCAGGGGGGGGGGGGGGGGGTTGCTTAATACCTAAAATATGAAATATCAAGAATTTCCGAGCCGATCGGGAGATTTTCAGTGTTTACAAGCTGCAACTGAACAAATCATCTGAGTGTATGTGCCTGCCCAGGAAACCTGTCGGGTAGGGGGGGGGCAATACCAAAAGTGCAAAGTGTAAAATATAAAATAATTCTCGTTCGATTGCGAGATTTTCACCATTTACAAGCCGAAATACTTTATGCTTTATATGTTTAGGTATTTACCCCCCCCCCACCCTACAGGTTTCCTGAGTCAGCACATGCCTCAGAGAGTTTGTTGAGATCTAATTTGTAAATGCTGAAAATCTAATTTGTAAATGTTATTTTATACTTTTGGTGTAACCCCCCTTCCCCGGACAGGTTTCCCGAGGCAGTACATGCCCTTAGATAATTTGTTGACTTGTAGGCTCTCTAAATGCTGAAAATCTCCTGATCGGACCAGCAGGTTTCCTGAGTCAGCACATGCCCCTCAGATAATTTGCAGGCTTGTACATACTTTGTAAACCTTGAAATCTTTTGTTGAGTTGTAGATAATAAACATTTTTATAAAGAATTACATTAAATATTGCAATTAAGAAAAGACGAAATTACGGAAACTTTATATGACTCAGATAACCAACCTCTGGGGGTCGTTGCCACGAAGCGGCCAAAAACGCAATTTTTATACGGCCCCTTAATTTTTTTGGTGCCAGTTCTTTGCGTTTACAAGGCCCGTTGTTTTGTGGCCTACCCCAATCACGACGCCTTTTGAAGATACAAATGAAAATATCCCGAAGAAAATATCTCCCAAACTAATGCGAACAAATGAAAATATATTCGACATATTAAAGGCCATTTCCAATTATGATAAAATATATACTTTAAAATTTCAACAAACATATTAAAAATAAGCACACCTATAACAAAGTGACACCTCATGTGGGTGGGCCCGGATTTCTGGGTCACACTTCTGAGTGCGCCACTGCAAGATTTCACCCTTCCAAATCTGCGTCTGATTCCCAATATGGGAGTCTCATAAACCTTCTAGAATCTCAAAAAAAAAAAAAAAGGAAAATGTAAGTGTTTCCGTAAGCAAATTGTTTGACCACTTCTAAATGACCTAGAGATCTGAAAATTGGTATGCTGATAGGTCTTAACGTCCGTGTACCTAGAAAAGTCCAAAAACCAAAAAAAAAAAAGAAAAACCGGCGGCTTTGGAACATAGTGCGCTTGAACTTTTCGCGAATTGTTCGACCACTTCTAAATGAACCAGAGATCTAAAAATTCGCATGCTGAGAAGTCAATTTCGTGATACCCAGGAAAGTCAGGAAAAAGAAAATCAAAATTGCGGCTTTGGAATATTGTCTGCTTGCATTTTGCTGTCACTTCTACAACTACAAAATTCTGAAAACCAAAAAATTCAAAAGTGAGGCTTAGCTTTACTGTTCAAAATGCTGATAGGTTTAAAATACAATTATACCAGAAACTTTGAAATGCTGTAAAAAATCCACCAAACTTTGATTTCAAATTAAGGACTGCCCAAACCTGCTCCGTTTTACGTCAAACCATAAGCATTGACGTCACGAACTCTGTTCTAAATCGTGAAACAATTACGGATCTTAAATTACTTTGCTGTCATTTAATTAACTTCCTCTTTCTCTCTCATTTTATGTTAAAAAATGATTTCATTAATTTACCGTCCAGAGAGCGGGTATAACTGCTAGTATGTCAGGGTCGTACAAAAGTAATGAGACTGATTTTACGTGGGGCAGAAGTGTAATGCAATAAATTAACTTACAATTAAACACTTTCGAAGTGTTCTTCCTTTACCTGAATGCACTGATCTCACCTTTTTATCCACTTCCGGAAGGTGTGTTCGGAGCCCTTCCTAGAAATGTAGTTAAGGTTACCCATTACAGCCTTGTTCAGCTCAGTATTTGATGCAAACCGAGCCCCACGAAGTTGTTTCTTTACTTCAGGGAATAGGTGGAAGTCGCACGGCGTCAAGTCCGGTGAATAAGGAGAGTGCTTTATCATTTCGATGCCCAGATCTTGGATAATCTGCTGAATAAGCTAAGCATGATGTGCAGGGGCATTATTTTGATGCAAAATCTAACCAGTCTGTACTTACTCAGGTCGTTTTGGGGATTTTTTCCCTCAGGGGACTTTTAAAAATTCCAAAATAACAGGCACCACTAACTGCTTTTCCTTGTGGAACAGCAGGGTCATACACAATTCCCTTTATGTCGAAGGGAATATATCTTCTCTGTACTTGCAACAAGCTTTCTTGGATCGAAGACTCTGTGGGTGTTTCCATTAGGTACTCTGTTGTTTTGTTTCTGGATTGAAATGATGAAAAACGTTTTCACCACATGTGACGACTCGATCCAAATAGTGTGGCTCACGTCGTACCTGACACTTCCATTAACAAGTGATAACAAGATTTGCCTTGTGTTCATCCGTCAGTAAGTGGGAAATCCACTTTGCATCGACTTTTCGGTACCCCAACCGGTTTTTCAGTGTCATCAACGGACATATGCACCGCATTAGTAACCTTCTCAATGGTCATTCGGCGGTCTTCGCTCAGGAATATCTCGATGGTACTGATATTAACCACCAAAGTCGATGTCAAAGGCCTACCGGAGCGTGGCGCATCTTTCGGACACTCTTCACCGCATTCACAATTTTCTTGTGCCACTGAAAACTTCTTGCACGGGACAACGTATCTTCCTTACAGTCTGTTTTACTCATTTCGTGCTTTTCTGTCGCGGTTTTACTCAAACGCACGCAAAATTTTATAGCTGCCCTTTGCTCCAATTTTAAATCCATACTAGGTTACAGAAACACGTGTGAACTTTACGCTGTCTACTACAGGAATGAACTAGCTGAGCGCTGTGACCACATGTCGTTACGTGACTGGTCTTGCAGATGTTCCGACACAGGCAGCCGCATTTTTCTGGTGGGTTTGTTTTGGCGTTATTTTTAACAATATATATTTCTTCGAGCAAGCCTAAGAAATTTATTCTGTAGACTAACAATAGAAAAACGAACCTTGATAGCGAAAACCTCCACTTTTTGAATATCAAGATTAATGGAATAGTTGGCGAACGGTTTGTGACGGAGATCTACGACAAAAGGAGAGACTTCGGGTTTAACATCATTTGTTATACCCACTGGAACTCAAACATCTCAAATAATGTACGTAGCAATATAATAATTTCACAGTTTTGGTGCATCTGTAGAATCTGCAGTGAATTGCCTTCTATTAATAGGAACCTCGGGTGGTTATTTAAACAACTGTTGGCAAATTGTTTTTCTTTTTATTTCGTATACAATTACACTGACGGAAAAAAAAAATTCCAACACCACGAAAAAATAGTTGTAGAGGAATGAAATAGCGGCAGTACATTTGTATAGGTAACATATTTTTTCGATTAAGGTTTCAAGATCACAGCTTAATGTAAGCGCGAGAAGAGCCATTTTAAATGTGAAATGCCGGTACATTAATAACCGATGTAACCGCCAGAATGTTGAATGCAAGCACGCAAACGTTCATGCATTGTGTCGTGCAGGTGCTGGATGTCAGTTTGTGGGATGGAGTTCCATGTCTGTTGCACTTGGTCGGTCAATACAGGGACGGTTAATGCTGTTTGGGGGTGACGCTGGAGTTGTCGTCCAATGATGTCCCATACGTGCTTGATTGGTGAAAGATCTGGTGATCTAGCAGGCCACGGCAACATGTCGACACTCTGTAGAGCATGTTGGGTTACAACAGCGGTATGCGGGCGAGCGTTATCCTGTTGGAAAACACCCCTTGGAATGCTGTTCGTGAATGGCAGCACGACAGGTTGAATCACCAGACCGACGTACAACTGTGCCGTCAGTGTGCGTGGGATAACCACGAGAGTGCTCCTGCTGTCATAGGAAATTGCTCCCCAGACCATAACTCCAGATGTAGGTCCAGTGTGTCTCGGCCGCAGACAGGTCAGTTGCAGGAGCTCAGCTGGCGTCCTTCTAACCAACACACGGCCATCACTGGCACCCAGGCAGAACCGGCTTTCATCAGAAAACACAACAGATCTCCACTCCGTCCTCCAATGAGCTCTAGCTTGACACCACTGACGTCGCAAACGGCAGTGGTTTGGAGTAAGTGGAATGCACGCTACAGGGCGTCTGGCTCGGAGCTGTTGTTCAAGTAACCGATTTGTAACAGTTCGTTGTGTCACTCTGGTGGCAACTGCAGCTCGAATTGCTGTCGCAGACACGGTACGATGCGCCACGGCCGTACGCCGTACACGGCGGTCTTCCTTCTCAGTAGTGACACGTGGCCGGCCGGAACCCGGTCTTCTTGAGGCAGTACCTTTCCTTGACCACCGCTTCCAACAATCATGCACAGTGGCTACATTCCTGCCAAGTCGTTCTGCAATATTGCGGAAAGAAAATCCACCTTCTCGTAGCCCTATTACACGACCTCGTTGAGCTGTTGATAATGGCTTCTTCGTCTTATTAAAGGCATTCTTGACTAACATCAACACCCTACGTTTAATCTCAACGATAACTAACGCTCACGAACGTTACAGCGCGTATTTACAGCAAACCTGCTTTGCATGTTCCGAGGGGCGCTACTAGCGCCAGACGTATGCGCCGAGCGCGAAATTTGCATAGACGTCATCTTACAGATGTACTCTCACCGCCTACCAACTGTCGTTTATCTAACACAACCTCTTCTTGGTGTTGGAATTTTTTTCCGTCAGTGTATTTCAAACAGCTGATCTTGAAATTTAATTCCACCAAGATTTACGATTTACTAAGTGCCGTTTGATGGGTCACTAACGGCTGAAGTATTTGACTAACAACAGCATAGTTTGCCAGTAGCAATCCCATGACATTCCTTCTAGGAAAATTCCCAGTCTTGCTCTCTATAGTTTGCTGGTTGTGTTAATCATGGCCGTTTGCTTCACCTTTCACCTTTGGAGCACAGGTATTTGTATGTTGGGTTTGTTCACCAAGTCATCTGTGGCATGTCGTTTTAGCATTTCCTATGGTCTCGTGGCTTCGAGAACGCATTCAGCGAGGCTTTGAGCTCTGGCCAGCTTATTTTGCTGACACAGAAAAGCCACTTCGCCCAACGATCGTTCTGCTAAAGATAATAAATGGTTGGAATTTGTTGCATATTAATTCAGACCTCGTGTCGACTACTTTCAAAGGTTTAGATACATTTGTTTATGAAAAGTTATGGCATGTTGTTGCATTTGGGTTATTTTACTGCTTGTGTAATACGAGTTTGGAGATTGATGGTACATTACTTATGTGGATTTCAGGGTTGTTTATGCCATTTTCTGGTATACGTTTTTTTATTTGAAGGTTTAACGACTACCGTGAGCACCTCAATGAGCTATAAGCAGTCGCTCGTCCCTAATTTAGGGTCACCGGTTCCCGAGAAGAGAGAGAGAGAGAGAGCCAGTGCCGTCATACAAACAAAACATCCATGCCTCGCTGGGATGCCTCGCTGGGATTCGAACCCGGACCCCTTTCGGACGAATGATCAGAGGCCATGGCTTAGACCACTGCGCCACCGGGGCGGCACTTTCTGGAATACAACTCATATGGGTTATACACTGGTGTGCAAAAATTAAGGATGAAGAGGAGAAACTAGCATAACAGCGGAACGAGCAGGCAGAACGGACCGAAAGACCACTCAGGAGATAGACTAGGGTCCGGTACGGTAGGGCATTCGCATATATGCAGCATGACGTGGGGGGGGAGTGTCGGAAGGGTATAAAGCACACGGGCGGTGTACGCTCAGCAATTCGGTGAAAGCTATTGCACGGTGTACATCGGTTTGAACGACGTCGAGTGCTGCCACCGTGTGATATGGCCAACAGGCAATCCAGTAGATGACATCTGGATGACTTTACCCGAGGTCGCGTCATTGGGAATTTGGAAGAAGGTCGAAGTGTGACTAGTGTGGCCGAGGAGTTCGGGATCGCTCACAGCATCGTTTCACGAGCTTGGAGAGCATTTCAAACAACAGGAACAGCTGTCCGAGAGTTTAGCAGTGGTCGTCCATGAGCAACCACTGCGGCGGACCACCGGTGTAATGTCCTACAGGTGAGAAGAGACAGACGGCAGACAGCGTGAGAAATCACAAGGCACATGCAACAGACAACTGGACGTCCGTTATCGAGTTTTACCGTGGCCAGGAGGATGCACAAAGGTGGTCTATTTGCACGACGACCAGTACGGTGTGTGCTATTAACGCCTGCTCATCGGAGACGGCGGTTTGTGTGGTGTCAGGAACACAAGAACTGGACACATCAGCAATGGGGTCGAGTTCTCTTTACGGATGAGAGCCGATTTAGTCTGACGAGCGATTCTGGACGTATACACATCTGGAGAGATCAGGAAACACGCAATCACACCTCTAACATCATCGAAAGGGACCGGTTTCGAGGTGGCGGAGTTCTCGTTTGGGGCGGTATCATGCTTGGTAGCCGTACTGACCTCCACATCTTCCAAGGAGGTTCAGTCACTAGCGTCCGCTATTGTACCGAGGTTCTCCTGCCTCACGTGCGTCTGTTTAGAGGGGCTGTATGTCCTGAGTTCCTCTTCATGGACGCTACACCTCATCGTGCAGTGGCTGTCGCAGAGCTGTTGGAGAGTGAAAATATTGAACACCCGCAAAGTTCCCGGACCTAAATCCAATCGAACACGTGTGGGACCTTCCCGGGAGACGCATGGCAGCACGTCACCAGCCGCCAGCAACGATTCCGCAGCTGCGATTGACGCTACAAGAGGAATGGGCCGCCATGCCTCAACAGCTCCTTGACAACCTCGTCCTCAGCATGGACAGACGTTGTAAATCCTGCAACGCAGTCAGGGGTGATCATATCCCCTACTAAAGACTGGATTTTTCTTGGTAGCCACCTGTCACATGGACGTTTCTGTCTTCTGTCCAGTTGTGCTCGAAGCTACCTTTTTAATAAAGTGCCTTTGTATCCTTTGGATTCCTTGTTTGAACGGTTTTGCTCACTTGTCCCATATTTTTACATCTTGGGGATCTTATGGTATGATTTGGGTCGATGTGGAGTACTTCTGCACGACGTTACATTCGAAAAACCGTCTCGTCTTTAATTTTTGCACGCCAGTGTTTATGTATGTATACACACACACATCGAGTGAAAACTGAATTACGACCTCCCCTATCAAAAGTGGATGCGGCCTGTTGACCACGTGATTTCCGAGAGGGCGTGATTGGTATACCGACGTAGCATTTATAAGGTGTAAGTAATAAGTAGGAAAATAAAGAGGAGTGTGATGGGTAAACGCAAGGATGTATCGGACTTTGAGAAAGGACAGATTGGGGAGCTCGAAGAGAGGGTACCCCGATTCTCCAAACAGCTGAACTGGTGGGTTGTTCGTGATCCGCCGTAGTTAAAGTGCATCAGGAGTGGGGTGAGATTGGTCAAACAACGACTGAGAGGCAAAATTTCTCAGGACAGCCAAAGGTTGATGCGAGAGCAGGGCCGGCCCGTTATATTGTTCATGCGTGGGCAAGGTGAAGGTCTGGCCGTTTTTAAATGAAATTTACACATTTTGTTACACCCCCGCTCCCCACACACACTTTTCTTGAGGCACGCAGTCCACATAGTGATAGCATTACTTATGGAATTATATTCCAAAAATACAATGAAAACCTGCACAAATTGCCAGTTTGTATTTCGAGGAAGAATCCTGTAAGAATACACATCATGCAGGAAAAAATACTTCCTATGGGAATAAATGAAATATTCAAAACAGACTGTGGAATGTATATCAGAAATGACGACGGGGTACGTATCCTTCATACAGCCGGGGGAGGGGGGTCAAACTAACTTACATGGAAAATTCCCAAATACTGATTTTACACTTTAAAGTTCTCAGGAAATTTGTGTTTTCCTTTCGATTAAAACATTAAGTTGGAGTCCGTTCATTAACGCGAGGCTCGAGACCAAGCCATTACGATAGCATTGTATGTACGATGGTATCTAAAGAAAACCAAGGATTGAGGAATTACCTGAATTTTGCAGTGTACACATTTTTATTTAGTTTCTCTTTTTATTATATAACAGCAATCTATATATTAATTCTATAAGGTTTTTCACTGTGAGTCCTATTTTGGGAAAACAGCTGAACGTAAAGATATGGTTGAGGTATCAAAATGAAAGTCTTATCATGTAGATGTGCTAGTCGAAGAGAAAAATGAGATTGGGGCAACGGTTCGGTCGTTGTGGGGCGGCAAAGTTCCCATGTGAAGTCTATGGGAGAAGCGTGCGGTTGACTCACGCTCTGTTGAAGGCGGTCGCATGGAGGGACTGAGATGGTCCAAAGTCCGAAGTCTCTTTTCTGATCGAACCGTTGCGCAAAGCAACGCTAGCACAATTCGTATCCAAGTTCTCATCCGAACAGCGAACACTCTCAAAGATTGCGTCATGCCGTTGGACTGTGTGATGTATATATACAATTTAATATTCATTCGATCCAGTTTATTCATGTAACCGTAAGTAAGACGTTTCCCATTATGTAAAGATGTAAATAAATATTCCGTTGGCCATTGTTAATGAAAATATTTAGAATGTACATATTGAATTGCGCCATCTACATCCTCATTCTGTAAGGTTTTTTACAGTGAATCCGGACCCCTTTCGAACCCGAAGAGAACGGTGGAACCTAAAAATACGGTTCAGGTATCAAAATAAAGGTCTTACCATGTAGATGAGCCAGTAGAAGAGAAAACTGAGATTGGGGCAACGCTTCGGGCGTGGCGGGGCTGCAAAGTTCCCATGTAAAGTCTATAGAAGCGTGCGGCCCTTATCTACATCAGGTGCTCAGTTCAGTGCCAGACTTGGTGCGTGCATGGTGTTCTATGACCAGTCTTAAAGTAAGTAAATACTTTATTGCATACTTACCCTTAACAAAATGTCTCTCCCACAGAAAAAAGAAAAGAAAACGTAAGAGCCTTACTGGAAGGAGTGAGCGATCAATGGGTCGCAACTATATGTCTCAGACAAGAGAGAATGAAGAGCATTCGCAACGCTAATCTCATTCCAACAACATTTACAAACACAGTTGTGACTGAAGATGAGAGTGAAAGAGTGCGCTATCCAGTTGAATTTTCGCACACGATCGAGATGAGTGGAATTCCGCCTCACATTTTACGACTGAAAAAGGGATCAGTCGTCAAGAACCTGGCCGCCCGGTGGCGATCGTAAAGGGTCCGAGTTCAAATCCCGCTGAGACAGGGATGTTGTGTTTGTCTTATGGCACTGGTTCTCTCCCTTCCCTGGAACAAATAACCCTAAATTAGGGACAGGCGACTGCTTATACCCCATTGAGTTGCTCACGGTAGTCGTTAAACCTTCAGTCAAAAAAAAAAAAAATCACGAATCTGGAATGTTGTCTTTACTGAAGTTGTTGAATGACTTTGTCAATCAAATAAAGTTTACATTTGTTGTTTCATACGAGTTTATTCTTTTCAAAAAAAAAAAAAAAAAAAGAAAAATTAACCATCGATTCCGACGGGTTTCGTCTAGTTAAGTTAAAACAAATAATTCAAAATACTTCGAAAATGAAAAGAAAAAAAAAAAAAAACTTCCCCACTGAAATCCCAGTTTTCTTTTTCCTTTAAATGATTAGAGTATTTTTCCTGTATTCAGTCTCTTCACCTCATACGGGTAAAATGAGAATTTCTAAATCACATGTTGTATCAACCAAACATGCCAATTTCTTACTCGGTCCTAGGAAGAAAAATATTTATTCTAAAAACAAATATTCCCATCAGAGCGGTCATACCGTCCTGCCTTTTATGGTGTAATTAGTTTAAACTGAGGAAGCGGTCACTTTGAAAATGATACCGTGCTATAGTGGTAGGGTAATGGGGAGAGCGGCAAGGGTTGTTGCCCTCGTGCTCCTGGCCTCCTGCTTTGCAAAACATGGGGTTGGTCAAGAAGCGAGTGACAATCGTATATACTTTGGAGACATTTTCATAACTGTAGCCTCAAGGCGAGTAATGTCTCAGGTCCAGGAAGAGACACAAAGATACAGACTTCAAAAATAGAAAAGCTAAATATACTGGCTTATGAACTTTATGATCTACATCTGAATGAGAATTTTAGGATCAAAGGACTATGTTGAAGACAAAAACTTGTGTGGAATTTATCAAATCCCATGTGAATGTGGCGCTTCGTACATAGAACAGACCCGTAGAGCCTTGCGTTTTTTATTGAAGGAGCACAAGACCTACATTGGGAATTGTGACTTAAAGAAGTCATCGATGGCTAAACACTGTTACGAAAAGGACCACAAATTTCTCTTTGAAGAGGCAAAACTTATTGACAAGCCAGAATCAACCACCAAACTTGATATTTTGGAAGCTTTCCATATATATCAGAAGTCTTCGCAACTTGTTAATGACATGGCATCCACGCCATTTCTGTCAAGCGCGTGGAAGCATCTAACCAAAACACGTGACTGTAAACATCATTTATGATGTCAAATACAATTTGAATATTTACGTGCCATTCGTCCTGATGAACCTAGGTCAATACCCAGCGAAACCTTGGTCGGCTTCAAAAAATAAACATTTGTGACAACTACGTTGTATTATCTCAATCTATATATAATCGTCACAAGACTGTAGTCTTTGAGATGAAGACGAAACACTGTTCAACAGTTGACTACCCAATAGGACAGAGGTCAACCCATAACAGTATCTGTCATGCCCATGCGTCGCATGTTTGCATGTATGGGCTATAAATGCAGACGATCCCGACGACATCCTTTTCTAACCACGGTGCATCGGCGCAAAAGACTGGCCTGGAGCAAAGATCTTGCAATTTGGGCTTCGGATGACTGAAAAAACGTGTTCTGGTGTCACGAGTCTCGTTCTCTATTCCACTCCGTGGATTGTCGTTTACGTATTTCGCGCAAAGAGCATGACGCACTCGATCCATCATGCATCGCCTCCACACTGCAAGCCGATGGAAGTGGTTGTATGATGTGGGGCATGTTTATCTGGCAGGAACTTGGATTTCTGGTACATGAGAGACGTATGGCTGGTGCCCAGTATCGTGAATTGCTTGCTGACTTTGTACACCCAGCATTGTTGCATTTTTTCCTGAATCGAGACGGTAGTTTCCTAGATGACAATATGCTAAACCATTGGTACAATGTTAGGCAGGAATATGAAAACATTTGGAAAGATTCAGTAGCCTGATTCAATTCCAATACAACGCAAACTACTATCACACACTGTGTGTGACGAATTTATAAGTAGCAATAAGTTTAATGGGAAACGAACTGAAGAAATGTTTAATATCTGAAGTTCAAGACGCTTTGTGTTATTCAATAATTGTAGATTCGACTCCCGATATCCCCCACACGATTCAATTCACTTTAATCTTAAGTCTTTTTGAAAAAGAAGGAGATATAAAATAAATGTTTTTGGTTTTCGTCAAATCGAGAACCATGATTCCGCATATTTAGAAAAGTTTGTATTGGAATCATAAAGGATCTATCTATTGAAATCAAAACTGTACAGACCAAACATACGATAATGCTGCAAACTTTTCGGATAAATACAGTGGATTATAATCGACAACGTATTGAAAAAGCAACCTATGTACCATGTGCTACTTGTTGTTTTTAAGCAAGCGTTCCATTATTTTAACTTTATTCAGAATTTATAAGTATATTTCACTTTATCTTCTTGACGATGGAATATTCTCATAAATGGTTTGCCGGACTCTCAATCCAAACATACAAAGAGAATAGGAGACACCAGATGGGCAGCAAGAGCTGACAGCAGTTTCAGCTTTAAGATGGAATTACAAGAACATCAAGGAAGCATTAATTCGAATTAGTATGAATGGCAATCAAAAACGAAAGGGTAAATTGGAGACACAAAAAATTATCACAATTTTTTAATGAATATGAAATAGCTTTATTAACAGTTTTATGGGACACAGGCCGGACGAGAAGGGAGGGAAGGCGGTGCTGTAGCACCGGGGCCCGGGCCCCGAAGGGGACACAGAGCCCGTTTCTAAAGTAATTTTTTTCTAATTATTATTTCATGGTGTCCGAATATTTTTCAAGCTATACCATCACCAGGGTTGGGAAGCTATGCGTAAAAAAATATTTTCTACGTGACGCGTAAAATACGCGTAAAAATGTGTAATTTATGTCATACATGTAAAAAATGTAATAAATTCAAAACTTGCTTTAAATACAATAATAAAAAAACCGAAGTGTTACAATGTTACTCGAGTTTCCAGGCTAACTGCAACACGTGCGTGGATTACCTGCTGCACATCAAACGAGCTCTCCATATTACGTTTTCCATTTCTACTTTCCTTTCCAACGAAACGCCGGCACCTCACATTGGGTTCTCTGTGTTGCTCTTCTACTCACCGACACAGACAACGGTGTATGATATACAACGTTATTGATAGTCATCAAAGGCTGCAGACAATTTTCATCATGTGGATTTTGTCACTTTGTGTTTCCCACCAGAAGCTGGCGTCCTTTGTCTTTTTATTTTATGCTGAACTCATTATTTTCGCATTGCGGCAATTTTTATAAATGAATATAGTGTCTTTGTGCGTAATTCCGACTTCGTTTATTTTCATTTATTCCGATGACCGATGAAGTCGTCCTGTTTGCAGTCGTCCTGTTCACAGCGGCAACTTAAAAGAGAAAACATAAAATTTAATGTTTACTGATGAGAACTCTTTGTGGATACTTTCCCAGAGGCTGCATCTTTAGAAATATATTTCACTCTAAAAATGAAAGGTAAAACATGTGATGCTTATGAAAAAGTACTAAGAAAAATAAGAATGTCTGTCGGTAGATGGTGTTCAAGAGTTTTCTGAGAAAACTCTTTTTCGAAAGGGAGGGTTCGAGGGTTTGTTTACGGAGGGGAGGATATGAAAAATTATCCACCGCAAAAAAAAGATTGAAGAGTTGCAACCGGTCGATTGGTCGGGAAGTAGGGGAATGGTGGTTGGGGGGTAGGTGAGGAAACGGAAATATGGATTAAGTGGTTAGTGGAGGAGTCCAGGTGGGGGGTGGGGGTGGAGATTTTATTGCACTGGGGCCCGAGCTCGCTCTCCACGGCCCTGATGGGACAAACTGTTACAACGCATAAACGGTAAGAGCACATCGTTACAAGATGTACAATCCAATTTAATAAAAGGAACAACTGTTCTCAAATCGCTCTCTGAATTCATTATGGATGTCAGAAGCAACTTCTAAGATATTGAGAACGATGCAAATTTGCTTATAGAAAATCGGAACTGCAAAGAAAGCAGAATGTAGACAAGGAAAAAAATGAATGAAAAAATGAAATTGTTTTCCACAATAATTTTTTGTAACGCTAACGTGAACCTTCATTTTTGTACTTAAGGGGGTTAATTATTATTTACGTAATTCAGTAAATCAGTTCCACTTATGCCATTTGGCACTTATGTTTATGGAAAACGATGCTCTTCATTCATAAGATTATGAATAAATTATGGACAAATTCGCTAAATTAAAATCGGAAGAAGTTTGACTTTAATATGACTGTTATGTATAAATGTATACAAAATAACTAAGATATTTCATTCATTTTTTTCAAAACAAGAACCGATTCTGCTTATATACATGCTCATTACTTATTATTTAATGTTACTGAACGGAATGTGCAGTGTGCTTTTTTCTATTGTACGAATATACAATTTTTCATGTATGCGCTTTTGTTTAACGGAGAACAACAAATTCTGTATTTCTCAATTCACGCATGCATTTTGGTATAACATCCTTAAAAAACATAAATTTTTTGAATGAGCTTCAAAATCAGGCTGCGCTTGGAGTCTGCAAAACTCTTAATCCGCTACAGCCTATGGCCACGAAAAAGAAGATTTTGATTTGACAAAAATAGTGTTACTTCTAAAAGGTGGTATATACCCTCCAAAAATGCATATATACATTTCTTTTATCGTTTTCTACAATTTCTCGATGGGCATGGCCAAAAGTTTTGTTTAGCTTTAACCGTGCTGCTAAAGTTTTCCATTTTTCAAGGGAAGCGAGATGCTGATCCGAACCCTCATAGTCAGACACCTTTGGATTCAATCTCCCCGATTCTGGAATCATGTATAATAAATCTGGATGTCACTGGTCCTTTGTCATAGGTATAGCAAACTATCTGCAGCAAAAACAGTATACGTTTTGTTTTACGGGAGCAGAATATAACATCCATTTCCTCAGGACTTTCTCACCATTTAGCATCTGTCTATAAAACCATGCAATTGTCAATTGAAGATTTCTTCTTTTGGTTTTGTTCCCAGGTCTCTGGTTCAAATAAATGGTCCGTCCATGTTTTGGAAAAGTTCTTTTTCTCTCTTAATCAGGTCAACTCTCAATACATCTGGCACAGGGATAGGCCAATCACAAACATCAGCATAAGAGGGAGTTCAATTTATTTCTTCCTCTATATGAAACGATCTTGTTGAATATCATCAAATTCTTCTTGTGAAGAAGATGCTGGTAATTCCTAAAATTTTAACAACTGGTCAATAAAATGTAGCCCTTACCGCACTTAGCACGCTGTATTGTGCTGCAACCAAATAGATTTGTTTTAAACCACCAAGACATTGTATAATAAGTTTATTAATGCGGAATTCATTTTTAACAAAAAGTATAAAATAAATACACCTCGCATTTACCTAATTTTCAGTTTCTCTAATTCTATGTGTAAATTCGTTTTTTATTTAATTCTAAGTAAATAACAAACTGCCGCCCTCTTCAAAGTGGTACCTGGTGCGAACCCCCCCCCCCCCCGTTGGTACGCCAGTGCCCCAGATTTGTTGTTTTGTTTTCATTCTTTGAGTTAACAGAGCGAAAATATCTGAACTGCGCTGTTTCAGTTGGAAATATATTTTTACTTCAGACACAGGGCTTCATGTATAATTGCAAAATCCTTTATTAGAATAGACATACCACATAAGGAATTTACATTTTACATGAAAAAATGGAGTAGCAATAAGGAAAATATCCTAAAACTAAGAAAAGAAAGGGCGGGGCGGAAAAGGCTAGGTAGAGGAAACAGAAAGCTTTGAGAAAAGTTCGTATTTAAAGAAACCTGTAGTCGCTTAATGAGTAAGTGGTATAAATCAACACAAAAGCATGTACTGTATTTGAAAAAAAATTTGTAAAGAAGTAGGCATTGTGACTGCCCAGTTTCCCTATTTGATCCTGTCGACATTACAACCATCACAGAAAATAAAATAACCAGAACATAACAAAAATACACATTCAAAATAAAATGCCCAAAACATGGTAAGAAATTCTGTTAAAAGCACAATGAAGATAAAAAATAGGTAGAAGTATAAATATTTTCAAAACTTAATACAAGTGTCAAAACTGAAATAAAAAGAAAGGAAAAAAGAAATATTCCAAATTTCAATTGTTACTTTAGATATTTTGACCTATCGACATTTCGTATAATTGCACTTGCGCTCGGTCAAAAATGTTTACTTACAAGAACTCTTTAGTAACTTTTAATCGCTGTGCTCATGTTTGCATGACAAGTCAAGTTAATAATGTGGCACTTTCCCTTAGGCACCAAATATTAATTATTAGTCCCTAGGCCTAGGCCTTTTAAAGAATTGTTTAATAAGCGTAACACTCTTAAACTGATTTGTCATGCAAACCTAATATGATCACGGCTTTATAAAAATTACTGAAAAGGCAAATGCCTACGCCTCGGGCATATCAGTTAATGTTTTGTGCTCGAGTAAAAGTTCAACTCCATGAATTTGATTTTCTATGAAAACCATATTAATATCAGCTCAGCGGACTGAAAACTATTAAAAAGGCCTAGGCCTAGGGTCTACTTAATCGTTTCTACCTCACTAAAGCGCATTGCTAAAATTTTCACTTGCTATGCAATCCTTATGAAAACTAGCACGACGTACTGAAAATTGCTAAAAAGGCCCAGGACTAGGGCTTTATAATTTTTGTTTTGTACCTGAGTAGAAGTGTGGCATTATCTTTAGTTCCTACTAGCATGGGTACCCTGTATTTCCCGGGTAAATATTACTTTTTGAGGAATCGCCAAGTTCAGCGGGTAAAAGTTAATGAATGAAAGAGATATTCCTGTCATTTTCCAGTAAACTTACTTTAATGTTTTGATTTAGTTAATTTAATTTTACGAAGCAAAAAAAGAAAGGAAGAGGAATGGAAATACTTACCTTCGAGGATATGTATATAAAACTGTGGTACATCTGGCATGTGTTTCTAGAATCCCGCGACACTGACTTGCAATATATCTATGTGATGTTGCGTGCATGCAACTTAACATTGGCTTTGATCAACTTTTTCTTACCGTTTTGAATTTTTAATATCTGGAAGTCTCTACCAACATTACATTTTATTTCTGCCTGATAAGCCGCCCGTTGGTGGTGAAAGCTAACGTTTATTAATTTGCGGTTCTAATACACCATTAACCGGATATTTTTATACTTTACTGCTACCTACGGCCTCTAACTTAGACCGTAGGTCGGGTATTGGAGTGCTGAATTGTGTTGCAATTAAAATGGAACTTTTAACGGAAATTCTGATTAGGGATCCCTCGACCCCGGGCTCCGACCACTTCCAAAAACCGTCTACGGTCTAAGTTAGAGCACCATGAGATAGTATACCAAATCTGGTGCTTCTAAATTGAAAACTGAAGATTTGACGAATATTGCGTATGGGGGTTCCTTGACCTTTCCAAAACCCCTCTACCGTCTAAGTTAAAGCACCATGAGATAGTATACCAAAATTGGTGGTTCTAAATTGAAAACTGAAGACTTTATGAACATTTTCTATGAAGCCCCTTTCACCCCGGACTCTGACACCTTCCAAAAAACGTCAACGGTCTAAGTTAGAGCACCATGAAATAGTTAACCAAATTCGGGGGTTCTAAATTGAAAACTGTAGATTTGACGAATATTGCGTATGAGAGCCCCTTGACCCCGGGCCCCCAACCTTTCCAAAAACCGTCTACGGTCTAAGTTAGAGCACCATGAGATAGTACACCAAATTTGGTGGTTCTAAATAAAAAAACTGTAGATTTGTCGAATATTGCGTATTCCCTTTGACACCGGGCCCCCAACTTTCCAAAACACCTCTGAGGTCTAAATTAGAGCACCATGAAATAGTATACCGAATTTGGCGGTTCTAAATTGAAAACTGTAGATTTTACGAAAATTTTCTATGGGGCCCCACAACCCCGGGCTCCGACCATTTCCAAAACCGTCTACGGGCTAAGTTAGTAGGGCCATGAGATAGTATACCAAATTTGGTGGTTCTAAACTGAAAACTGTAGATTTTACGAAAATTTTCTATGGGGTCCCTTAACCCCGGGCACCGACCACTTCCAAAACCCGTCTACGGTCTAAGTTAGAGCACCATGAGATAGTATACCAAATTTGGTGGTTCTAAATTCAAAACTGCAGATTTGCCGAATATTGCGTATGGGGCACCTTAACCCTGGGCCCCCTACTTTCCAAAAACCATCGACCGTCTTAGTTAGAGCACCATGAAATTGTATACCAAATTTGGTTTTTCAAAATCGTTTTATTGTTCAACAAAAAGGATAGGGACGTTCAGATTTGAGCGTCATACAACATAAGGCAAGTTGATAAAAACAAATGATTTGTACACTGCGATGAAATATGTTGGTGACAAAACATGCTACAATTGATATATATATATATATATATATATATACATTACCGTGCAGGAGAACAACACCGTGAGATAGCCAGCGGGTCACGGAACACCGGCTGAGCAATTTGACATGAAAGATGTAATGAACACAAAAGCGACACAAAAAAGACAGGAACATATCTTGCAGCACCATGTAAGTAAAGAATGACAATGAAGTAACGCAGGCATAAATGATACAGTGCAGACAAAAACAAAGCTTATCCAATGACAGCAGGAAGACACAGTAAATATACACACAATACAACAGATGTGTGTAGACAATAGAGGCATAGAGTGAAGACACTGTACACGAATACTTTTGACGTAGCGAGAGACATACCGTAATGTGAATTAAAACCATCAATGCAAGGAAGGTACTGAAATAACAGGTGCATGTGAATACTGAGCAACTTGAGAAAAAAACACTTAGTGGTATGCAAAAGACAGGCCTACCGCATGATGAAGCAAAACAAACATTATGAAAATGATACATTACTGTAATTGCAGAATAAAAAATTAATTACAAAAACAGAGAACCGTATCGGAAGAAAAATGCAATACATGATTCACAAAGGAATAGATTAAAGAAGCACGTGTACTCACAAAATGCAAACAAGATGGAGTAAGAAGGACATGATTCAGAAAACACAATGGAATAACAAATCTAACACACAAATAAATGGTAAGCATGGCATGAGTATGACAAGTAGGTGTGAAAATCGTTACAACAAATTCATGAAGCGAGAGACATAAAATAACTGGACGTCTCAAATGAAACACAATGCTGCATCTTGCAGGGTTGTAAATAAATAAGGTTATGACACTATAAAACTGTGATATATACACCGAAAAGTATTAAAAGAAGCACAACACATGCTGGAATGAGAACATTAATTATTTTTAAAATAGGCCAACGAGGAAGGCATCCCAGCGCGACAGGATGAATACGAAACGGTGGAGAAAGTCCTAATGGACAGTCAGATGAAGGTGTCCAGTTGCCTCCGCAAACCACGGGGTACCAGGCGACCACGTAGTATAAAATGCTGCTTCCTGATGACTCAGGGAAGCCAAGCGGTGCTCAAAGCGAAGACGGGAGATGCAGATATTTCTAAAGTGGCATACAAGCTCAGCACTAGTTTGTTGAATGGAAACAGGCGACGAGACACTCCAAAGTTGCGGTTGGTACACGTAGACTACTTGTTTCGCCAGCATAAAAATGTAGGCACATATACATAGGAGGAAGAGGGACTGCTGGAGTAGTACGCAGAAGTAGATGTCTGTAAGCTCTAAACGACAACTCATGGGAGCAAAAGTAACTAGCTAATTTGAAAGCTTGATGGAGTAGAGGCAGCAGAACAGGACAATACAGGTATACGTGAGAAAAGGTCTGCCTCCTGCGCGCAGAAGGAGCAAAGAGAGGTAGTAAGAAGAGACATTCGAAAGAGGGAGTACGGAACAGGAAGACGATTATGGAAGAAAAGCCAGTGGGTGTTTAGTTCAGGAAATGTGAAGAGGGGGAGCGGGCAGCAGCCCAAACAGGAGGAAGAGATGTAGCAGGAACGTCAAGTATAGGAAGGGGAAAGGGGATGGTAGTGTGCACCAGGAAACGATAGAGAGATTTAGCAAGGAAGGAAACAAGAAGTTGGACCGAGCGAGTGAGCTGAAGGAAGAACGGTAACGGAAGATGGGCAGAGAGCACAGAGACAAGGCCAGAAGGGGACACTAGATCGGGGAAAAGAGACAGAAAAGCAGAATGCAAAGAGTCAAATACGAAACGAGCAGATCGGGAAGAAAGAATAGCAGCTGGGAGTCGGTAAAATGGCGCCAGGAGAGGTCGGAATTAGTCAGGTCTTGAACTGTTACGACACTGGCACGAAGCCAGAAGAGAAAGCAAAGCAAATTAGGTGGGGAGGGTGGAGGATAGAATTGAAAAAGAGGGGTTCAGCATGGAGCTGGAGAGTTCAAGAAGGAGGGGAGCGAAGAAGGGGAAGAGAGCGAAGGAATTTGAAAGCTTCTAGATTGGCGGGACGAAGTTTGGAGGGGTGTGACGTATATTATAAATTAACTTTTCATTTTAGTTTCTTTCCCTATGTAAGTCTTGAGTTTAGTCTGTTATTCTTCACTCCTAACGTAATATTTTTTATCTCAAACGAATACGTTTGGCAACACAATTGAGGTTCAATGCACGTGACGTATGCCTGATATAAGATAAGAACGAGAGATAAAAACGACGACTAAACTGTTACTTGGCGAGCGTTGTGTTGTAAACTGATTATTGAAAAGAGCGTTGTGAAAAGAGCGTTGTGTTAAGAGTTGTGTGGTGTGTGGAGAGTTTAGTGCAATATGCTATGCTATGTTACGATGTGGTTGCTACATCCTGAATAAAGCATATTTTCCATAAGCTTGACTTCTGTTGTTTACATGTTTCGTCTGGTCGTTAAGGTTTAATTTTAGGAACTATTTCTTCGTATAGTGATGTTTTAAATTAACGTAGAAGAACGAAAAGACTTCTACGTCATAGGGGGAAAAAGGACAGCGATCTAGGAGAACGAAAGAGGAAAAGGTGAAGTGGGGGTTCCGCGAGGAGACGAGAACGTTCCTTACCTGAACTGCCGATGCTGCCAAAACTGTCAAGAGACGGACGAAGTGAGTGATTCGGGGAACTTTGTAGCACAAGAAACCATCGGGGAGACCGGCACCACCAACGACGGAAGGTGTACAGAGCTTGGTAACGGAAGGCCAATGATGACGTACTCACATCACTATTGTTAGACAGTGAGTAACCTCTTGTATACAGAACATCGGGGTGGGAGAGACGATTCATGAATGTTGACACAAGGACAGGAGATACGTACGAGTGAGTCTCGCACGCTGGTGGTAGGATGTGCAGAACTGCACTCGTCTCCAGTACACTGCAGATCTGGTCAGACGAGGGTGGAGAAATGTGCGAGTCGCTTGAGAGGTTGCACGTGGTTTACCTAGGTGCACTCCCAGGAAGCATTGGGTGGTGGCTGACCAAGTGACGCCCCATGAACCGCTCCACAAACCAGCGCTCTTGAACGTGTTAAGCTCAGCAGCGGAACATGGGGCGTAGTCAGAAAATAAGCAACGAAGGAGCCGGAATTGCGATTTCCTGCGAATGCAGACTGTAATATCATCAGCGTAGGCAGAGTAAATCACAGAGTGATGTCGCGTACTGGCGACTGGCGCTGGAAGTTTAGCTAACAAGGAATGTTGAAGAGAGCGAAGAAAGGGTTCCACAGCAATCGCAAAAAGTTGCCCTGAAAGCGGACAGCCTTGTCGGACCTCGCGCTTGAAGGGTATTGGAGCAGTAAAGAAGGATGTCGTCTTGACATGTAAAACGGCGTCCGTGTAAAAAGAGACAAGAGTAGAGACAAAGGCGGAAGGAAAACCAAAGTGAAGAAGAGTTTGTGTTAAGTAATCATGTGAAACGTTATCGAAAGCACAACGAAGATCTAAAGAAAGAAGGGGTAGAGGTTCAGAGTGGGTTTGAGCTAGATGAATTAGATCACGAAGGAGTTGGATATTAGTAGAAAGAGATCGTCCAGGAACAGTATAGGTTTGAGAGTCGGCAAGAATGTAAGGAAGGACAGAGTTGAGACTTAGGGAAAGAAGCTTAGTAAAAAGTTTGCAATCCTGATTAACAAGAGAAATGAGGCACCAATTTCCCAAGTCAAAAGGGTCACCCTTCATGGGAAATAAGACCACATGAGCATCTGTGAAACTCCTCGGGAGGGTGGAAGTAAGATCAGCGGAAATAGCAGCAACGAGAAAAGGAATGAGGAGAGGGAAAAAAGCATGATAGAAAGGGAAGGAGAGGCCGTCCTGACCCGGCGCGGCTTGAGGGTTAAAAGAAGAAAATACATCAGAGAGTTCAGAACATATAGGTGGAGGAGTCAAAGAGGTAACCAGAGATGTGAGGGAACCTGAGGGAGATTAGAAAGAAGGTGAGAGAGAGTAGAAGACGAGAGAGGAGGAGCTTCACATAACCCAGTGGCAAGAAACTGACGAACGTGAGAACATAGAGTCGGCGTATCAAAAGTTAAGACACCAGTTGGGAGACGAAGTTGCCGAAGTGAAGTGGAAGACTTGCGTGAGGTCTCCATCGATGCGATGAAGGCATAGTTGCGATCCTCAGGATGAAGATGCTTCAAGCGAAGGCGAAGTAGAGTCTGCTGCGCTAGAGGTTCAAGCAAAGCTTTGAGTTCTGCCTGAACCGTTGGACGTTGGAAAGAGTGGATCGGACAACTCGATGAGAGCAAGCTTCCGCCGGGCATGATCAAGTTTCATCAGGCGAGATGTTGACGCTGTAAAAGCAAGCTGTTTGATGTGTAGAAAGAGCTGATGTTTAAGTTGCAGCCAATATGTCAAAGCGCAGGAATCTGAGTGTATCCCGGCACGATGAGCACTAAGGAAAGAACGAATGGAAGCACAAAAGTCAGGATCGCTGAGTAAAGAAGTATCAAGTGTCCACGAATGAACTGTCAGATGAAATGGTGCCGAAGCCAACACCGTGAGATACACAAAGCAATGATCGGAGGAAGCGGTGGGTTGCTGTTGTGACTCAGTAACAGACGCAAGGAGAGGAGGTGAAACATATATAAGATCAAGACGTGCAGTTGATGGGGTCTGATTCCCGGACGATCTCCAAGTATGAGTGGTATCGTGGGGATTGATACGTCGATGTGAATCGAACAAGGAGAAGTCTGCGACGAGATCCTTGAGCAAGGTAACCAGAGCTGTACGACGTTCTCGTGTTGCTGGAGAGCGGTCGAGTGTCGGGTTCAAAGTACAATTGAAATCTCCGCCTAGGAAGACTCGGTCTGAAGGCGAGACCGCAGAGAGAGCTCGACGCAGGCGGGAGAACAAATTCGAATGATGAAGAGAAGAACACGGAACGTAGATATTAAAGATGTGAAAGCGGTTACCGTCAACGGAGAATGACACACGTTGAAGCAAATCCCGGCAAAGGTTTTTAACGGAGAAACCTGTGAGAGTGGCACGGAACTGTTGACTTAGGCCAATCGCTAGTCCACTATTCAACGAAAAAGGAAATGCGTGATGAAAGACATGATCGCTCGCCCGCCAGCAATAATTAAATGTGGAGGTGTGACAGTTTGTTTCTTCGAGGAGCAAAACATCCGCCCCAAGAGGCGAAAGATCCTCCATGACTAGAGCATTTGCTAGGGAGCTGGAAAAGTCCCGACAATTCAAGGTGGTAACTTTGAAAGTGGCTGATCCGACTCGGGCTGGTACGTCGCACGAGCAGCCGAGAAAAGCACTCTAAAGGGATTGACGCAGGACAGTGCCCACGTCCTGTAGTCAGAGTGCTTCTGATGATGTCGAAGGAAATTTTGAATGACACTTCCTTGTGCTAAGACTTCAGGGAAAACCGCCTCATGCTGTCGTAAAAAGACGGTTGCAGCAGAAGTATTAGTTGTATGGCTACAAAACGGAAACCAGTCCTGAAGGAAGACAGGCTCCCACGTGTCGAAACAGGGGCCAAACCCGAGAGCAAACTTCTGAAACGAAGGAGGTCTACGAGTGGAGGTCTCACCCTTTTCAGTAGCTGAGGAGGATAGAGACTGTGCATCAGTTGCACGATCAGGAGAAGGGGCAGAACGTCCAGAAGCAGACGGGGACTTTTGCTTTTTGCGCCGACCACCTGTGCGAAGCTTCGAAGATCGTTTGACAGAGATCGTCGACACACGAGATGTGGCAGTAGAGTCAGGGGAAGGTTCCTCTGGACCACCATTGCCAGAGACGCCAACTGTAAAAGATGGTGAATGATCAGCAAGAATGTCTCTAGATATGGAAACCCTCTGTGCTTGTCGGGATGCAGCAAGCGAGGGAAAACCATCAAGTGAAGACGTGTCGATCGCAGGAGACATGTGTTGCCCAACGTTTGGAGTGCGACGTTTCTTTAAACTGGCATGAGGGGCTGCTGCTACTGCTGCTGAATAATACGTAGTAGGCAGTGGTCTCCGGGAGGCTAGAGTCGGTTTAGAAGCGCCCTGCTGTGAAAACGGCGTTTGTGGGCAACAAGCACGCTGATGTCCCAACTCTTTACACAGAGCGCAATGTTCTGAAGTAAGCAAGTCAATCTTATAGCAGAGTGTTACGCAGCGTACTGTGAGAAATTTAGGAAACTTACGGAGGTGGTCTTCTGATGGGAAAATACGCCCGACGCTTCTGCGAAAGCTCCAAACACATTTATTGGCAGGATCCTTTGGTGCTGCGGAATGTGTGGTCACAGGACCAGCTATCCGTCCACACTTACAGTACAAATCATGGCATCAGAAATTTCAAGAGTGACCGGGCTCAAAGAAACTTGCACCGGGCGTTTGACAATTGGTTCTGCAATGAGATAAAAGTCCCCAATGTCAAGGCCTTGGGTCAGGAGAGAATCAGCATATTTTTTGCTCGAAAGATACACAATCACTGTACGCGGTTTGAGAGTTAGATAAGTGACCGAATCAGGAGGTACAAAATCGTGGATAGTGTCACAATACACCTTTAATGGGGTATTGGGCAAAGCGTCCATGCATACCCCTAACGCTAGAGTAGAATGGAGGTCTTGTGCAGCAGATGAAGCTTCTGGGATGACCAATTCAAGGGAATCGTTCTGGAACAGGACACATGAATCCCCAAGAGATGTACTTGGCACTTGTGGTGGTGGAGAAGTCCCGGAAGCAACGCCGGAATATGATCGGGCAGGTGGATCACTATGAGAAGGTAGAGGTTTGGCGCTGAGCAAAGGATCTGGAGCAGTTGTAGACGGTTCGCTTGAGGGCAGAGAGGCGGATCCATCGGAGACATCCATGACGTCCTCGCCCGTCTCAGATACCAATGACGTACAAGACCAGGAAGGGTGAAATCAGAAAGCTGAAGAGTTGAAGAAGAAGAGGTGCTGGCGTCAAGAGGAGGACGATACTCCACGTCTGTAGAAACGGACACCGATTGGTCACCTCCGAGAGATTACTGGAGAGACGAATCAGGAGGATTCATGATGAGGACGGGGTTACCACTCTTATCAGGAGCAGCCATCGCCGATAGCGAGGCTTAACTGAGCAAAAACCGACTTCTTGGTCGAAAATAAATAGCTAATAACTAACGGACAACAGTACTCAACAAATCGGGAGATGTCCAAAAGAAAGGTGCAACCTTCACCTTGAAGGCACGCACACAATAAACACAGAAGAGGATAAAACACGGAGCTCACTCAAACTCTCTAGTGAACTAAAGTTGGTTTTCAAAATCACTTTATTGTTATAGGGACGTTCAGATTTGAGCGTCATACAACATAAGGCAAACTGATAAAAACAAATGATTTGCACACTGCGATGAAGTATGTTGGTGACAAAAGATGCTGCAATTGAGATATATACAGGGTATCCCATGATTCATTAGACAGTGAAATATCTCGTGATCGGACGAAGCTATTGAGGTGGAACAAAATGCAATGTAAATTAGTGAAGATGAGCTACCACGAAATGCAAAAGTTGACCCCCTTCCCCGGGGTTTGGGGGAATAGGAGGAAAATGAAAACGAAAATCTGCGATAAAAAAATTTCGTCAATGTATAACGTATGTCCAAAGCTGCTCATTTGAAAGCCATGCTTATGAACAGATCATTAGCGAAAACACAATTGAATTTCTCCGAAAGCGCGCGAAATGGCGGGTGTGTGGAATGTGATGTTCCGTGTCTCCAAAACCCCAGAAATAACCCAGAAAGGAAACTGTTCGTTGCAAATGTAGATGCATTGAGGCATGAAACAATGTTCTACCAGACCCTTGTTGTCGTACACATCCACGTAATGTGTGTGCGGTGACGAGCCAGTACTGTTTGTTGTTTGGATGCACCGATGATATTACGCATGGTAACTAAACAACAAAATGGATACAACACCGAAGAGTCACTGTTTCGAGACTGAAAAACCAATTTTTATTTCCATATTGGAAAGTACAGGTCTTATGACTTATGACCTAAAATAAAGTGCCCAAATGTGTTCGTGCCTGCACGCACAAGTTCGGGTCAGCGTTAATTCCAGAGTGTGGAACTTGGATGTCAGAGCAGTCCTCAGCCCAGACAACATATCATGTGTGAAGATTAGCTGTTCAACTGGATAACAAAACATAAAAGGAAGCAAACTACGACCACATCACATTACGTGTTCAAAGTGACCACCATTGTTCTGGAGACACATTTCGAATCTGGTCATAAGTGCTTTCTGTGTTGCTGATTGCACATTTCTGGGCGCTATTCTTCCACATTCTGAACGTATTATTTGTTGCAGTTCGTCCAGTGTATGCACTTCATTTGAACAAACAACTGTTTTCAAATGACCCCATAGGAAATAATCTAGTGGTGTCAAATCAAAAGATCTCGGAGGCTACTTGATTGGTCCATGGGTACCAATCCATCGGTTAGGAAAGTGAACATTCAAATATTCTGTCCCAGGGCGAAAAGTATGTGGTGGTGCACCATCGTGCTGAAACCACATGTCCTGCCTTTCACTTAGTGGTATGTCCTCCAGCAACACAGGTAAAATATTCCTCGAGAAATGAAGGTAGCGATTGCCTGCCAAAATACCTTCGTAAAAATAAGGACCTACGATGTGGTTATTCAGCATGCCACACCATACGTTTATACCCCAAACACGTTGAAACCGTGTTTATCTCATCCAGTGAGGATTTATGCCATTCCAATAATGGCAATTGTGCCGATTTACAACTACATTGTTGTGGAACCGTGCTTCGTTGCTCCATAGAATTTTCGCCTTAACGTTGACATTGTTCACGAGGACAGAGAAACAGGCCAGGAATTCTAACCTCCTTTCCGGATCATTGGCGTCCAATCCTTGTGTTAAGTGCAGCTTGTAAGGGTGATATTTGTTATTGCGTAAAATACGGTGCACAGATGTTTTCGAAATGCCTACTTCACCGGATACTTGTCGCATTGAGGTACATGGATTCAAATGAAATGTACCCAGTACTGCAGTAGCATGTGCCTCATCAGTTGTAGTTTTTGGATGGCACGCCTTTTTCCTGGATGGCAATGTGCCACTACTGCGCAGTTTGTGTTCCACGTGTCGAAATAATTTTTTACTAGGCGGATGACGGTTTGGATATTTCTCTCTGTACATTTGGGCTGCTGAACGACAATTTCGTTTACACTCTCCGTAAATCAGTAGCATATCTACATATTCATCATTGGAGAACACCATCGTACCTTATGGTCTCAGCAGGTTAAAGAAAACAAACTGACCTGAAACACTTGGTCGACAACGCTGTGCAATAATTACGGAATACCACTGAACGACACTACTGTCTACAACACGATTACAGCAGGAAATGCCAGCATTCAGTAAGAGCAATGGAACACCGTTCATACGTCGTCTAACATCTCACTTCAGTAAACGTAGTCTCATACGATATTTGCATAATCCCTTGCACTGCGACATGTATTCAGTTGGTTTAGGTGTTGCCGAACAAGGAACATATGACCTCACACCTCTTGGTGTAGCTTCGTACAAAATCTGCATAATCCCGTGAACGCTAACATGGCGATATTCCCTATGACGACATCGAAAGCAGCTGTCTTTTGTTAGATATCTTTTACACCGCAAACTCTTTTTCGCGATGTTTTTCGTTCACTTCTACCTTACACCCCTCCACCTCCAACACGGGAGAACAGTTAATTGCACAAGCTGTTGTGTCTACTGTTCGTTATTTCATGTGGTTTTTTTACATCGCATAACACAGACCAATGAAATCGGCCAACGGCACAATTGCATTTAATCGCGGAATGTCGTACATTCACCCACGATGAGCCGTAATCTGTTTCAATGAGTATGGGGATTAAACTTATGGCGCAGCATGCGTTACCACCACAATGATATTTTGCGATATTCTGCGTAGTTTCTGGAGGACCTGCATTAAGTGAATCGGAAAACTCATGGTGTCAGCCAGATAGTGCGCCGCCTCATCCTTATGACCCGATATGACATTCGGGGAGGTGTCAATATCCTAGAGCACGTTTGTTTCGCGCCTACATTCATCTACATTTGCAACGAACAGTTTCCTTTCTGGGTTATTTCTGGGGTTTTGGAGACATGGAACATCACATTTCTCACCCCTCCATTTCGCGCGCTTTCGGTGAAATTCAATTGTGTTTTAGCTAATTATCTGATCATAAGCATGGCTTTCAAATGAGCAGCTTTGGACATACTTTGTACATTGACGATTTTTTTATCACAGATTTTCGTTTTCATTTTCCTCCCATTTCCCCAAACCCTGAGGACGGGGGTAAGCTTTTGCATTCCGTGGTAGCTCATCTTCACTAATTTACATTGCTTTTTGTTTCACCTCAATAGCTTCGTCCGATCACGAGATATTCCACTGTCCAATGAATCGTGGGACACCCTGTATATACATTAACGTGCAGGAGAACAACACCGTGTCACAGATCACCGGCTGAGCAATTTACATGAAAGACTTAGTGAACACAAAAGTGACACAACGAAGACACAGGAACATATCTTGCAGCACCATATAAGTAAAGAATGACAATGAAGTAACGCAGGCATATATGATACAGTGCAGACAAAACGAAGCTTATCCAATGACAGCAGGAAGACACAGTAAATATACACACAATACAACAGATGTGTGTAGACAATAGAGGCATAGAGTGAAAACACTCTGTACACGAAAATTTTTGAGGTAGCGAGAGACATACCGTGATGTGAATTAAAACCATCAATGCAATGAAGGTACTGAAATAACAGGTGCATGTGAATACTGAGTGACTTGAGAAAAAAACACTTAGTGGAGAGTAATTACGAGACAACATGGTATGCAAAAGACAGGCCCACCGCATGATGAAGCAGGGAACAAACATTATGAAAATGATACATTACTGTAATTGCAGAATGAAAAATTAATTACAAAAACAGAGAACCGTATCGGAAGAAAAATGCAATACATGATTCACAAAGGAATAGATTAAAGAAGCACGTGTACTCACAAAATGCAAACAAGATGGAGTAAGAAGGACATGATTCAGAAAACACAATGGAATAACAAATCTAACACACAAATAAATGGTAAGCATGGCATGAGTATGACAAGTAGGTGTGAAAATCGTTACAACAAATTCATGAAGCGAGAGACATAAAATAACTGGACGTCTCAAATGAAACACAATGCTGCATCTTGCAGGGTTGTAAATAAATAAGGTTATGACACTATAAAACTGTGATATATATACCGAAAAGTATTAAAAGAAGCACAACACATGCTGGAATGAGAACATTAATTATTTTAAAAATAGGCCACCGAGGAAGGCATCCCAGCGCGACAGGATGAATACGAAACGGTGGAGAAAGTCCTAATGAACAGTCAGATGAAGGTGTCCAGTTGCCTCCGCAAACCACGGGGTACCAGGCGACCACGTAGTATAAAATGCTGCTTCCTGATGACTCAGGGAAGCCAAGCGGTGCTCAAAGCGAAGACGGGAGATGCAGATATTTCTAAAGTGGCATACAAGCTCAGCACTAGTTTGTTGAATGGAAACAGGCGACGAGACACTCCAAAGTTGCGGTTGGTACACGTAGACTACTTGTTTCGCCAGCATAAAAATGTAGGCACATATACATAGAAGGAAGAGGGACTGCTGGAGTAGTACGCAGAAGTAGATGTCTGTAAGCTCTAAACGACAACTCATGGGAGCAAGAGTAACTAGCTAACTTGAAAGCTTGATGGAGTAGAGGCAGCAGAACAGGACAATACAGGTATACGTGAGAAAAGGTCTGCCTCCTGCGCGCAGAAGGAGCAAAGAGAGGTAGTAAGAACAGACATTCGAAAGAGGGAGTACGGAACAGGAAGACGATTATGGAAGAAAAGCCAGTGGGTGTTTAGTTCAGAAGATGTGAAGAGGGGGAGCGGGCAGCAGCCCAAACAGGAGGAAGAGATGTAGCAGGAACGTCAAGTATAGGAAGGGGAAAGGGGATGGTAGTGTGCACCAGGAAACGATAGAGAGATTTAGCAAGGAAGGAAACAAGAAGTTGGACCGAGCGAGTGAGCTGAAGGAAGAACGGTAACGGAAGATGGGCAGAGAGCACAGAGACAAGGCCAGAAGGGGACACTAGATCGGGGAAAAGAGACAGAAAAGCAGAATGCAAAGAGTCAAATACGAAACGAGCAGATCGGGAAGAAAGAATAGCAGCTGGGAGTCGGTAAAATGGCGCCAGGAGAGGTCGGGATCAGTCAGGTCATGAACTGTTACCGCACCGGCACGAAGCCAGGAAGAGAAAGCAAAGTAAGGGAGGGGGAGGGATGAGGATAGAATTGAAAAATAGGGGTTCAGCAAGAAGTTCGAGAGTTGAAGAAGGAGGGGAACGAAGAAGGGGAAGAGAGGGAAGGAATTTGAGAGCTTCTAGATTGGCGGGAGGAAGTTTGGATGGGGGGAGACAGCGAACCATGAGAACGCAAGAAGTAAAGGTGAAGTGGGGGTTCCGCGAGGAGACGAGAACGTTTCTTTTGGGGGTTCCGCGAAGAAACGAGAACGAAGCTGTGAAGAGGCGGACGAAGTGATTCACTCGGTGAACTTTGTAGCACAAGGAAACGTCGGGGAGACTGACAGGTGGTAGGATGTGCAGAACTGCACTCGTCTCCAGTACACTGCAGATCTGCTCAGAGGAGGGTGAAGAGCGGTGCGAGTCGCTTGTGAGGTTGCACGTGGTTTACCTAGGTGCACTCCCACGAAGCGTTGGGTGGTGGCTGACCAAGTGGCGCCCCACGGAGTGTCCGTGCGGTTCCTCCACGAACCGCACAACCAACCGGTTATCTTGGACGTGTTAAGCTCATCAGCGGAACGTGAGGCGTAGTCGGAAAATAAACGACGAAGGGGCCGGAATTGCGATTCTCTGCGAATGCAGACTGTAATATCATCAGCGTAGGCAGAGTAAATCACTGAGTGATGTCGCGCACTGACAACTGGCGCTGGAAGTGTAGCTAGCAAGGAATGTTGAAGAGAGCGAAGAAAGGGTTCCACAGCAATCGCAAGGAAGTTGCACTGAAGGCGGACAGCCTTGTCGGACCCCGCGCTTAAAGGGGATTGGAGCAGTAAGGAAGAATGCCGCCTTGTCATGGAAAACGGCGTCCATGTAAAGAGAGAGAAGCGTAGAGACAAAGGCGGAAGGAAAACCAAAGTGAAGAAGAGTTTGTGTTAAGTAATCATGTGAAACGTTATCGAAAGCAGAACGAAGATCTAAAGAAAAGAAGGGCTAAGGGTTCAGAGTGGGTTTGAGCTAAATGAATTAGATCATGAAGGAGTTGGATATTAGTAGAAAGAGATCGTCCAGGAAAAGTATAGGTTTGAGCGTCGGCAAGAATGTAAGGAAGGACAGAGTTGAGACGTAGGGAAAGAAGCTTAATAAAAAGTTTGTAATCCTGGTTAAGAAGAGAAATTGGGCGCCAATTTCCCAAGTCAAGAGGGTCACCATTCTTGGGTAATAAGACCACATGAGCATCTGTGAAACTCATCGGGAGGGTGGAAGTAAGAAGCGCAGCGGAAGTAGCAGCAACGGGAAAAGGAATGAGGAGAGAGAAAAAAGCACGAATGAAAGGGAAGGGGTGGCCGTCCGGACCCGGTGCGGTTTGAGGTTTAAGAGAAGAAAATACATCAAAGAGCTCAGAAGATTTAGGTGGAAGAGTCAAAGAGGTAGCCAGATGTGAGGGAACTTGAGGGAGATTAGAAAAAAGGTGAGAGAGAGTAGAGGAGGAGCTTCTCAGAACTTAGTGGCAAAAAACTGACGAACGTGAGAACATAGAGTCGGCGTATCAGAAGTTACGACACCAGTTGGGAGACGGAGTTGCCGAAGTGAAGTGGAAGACTTCCGTGAGGACTCCATCGACGCGAGAAAGTCATAGTTGCAATCCTCAGGATGAAGATGTTTCAAGCGAATGCAAAGTAGAGCCTTCTGCGCCAGAGGTTCAAGCAAAGCTTTGAGTTCCGCCTGAATTGCCGGAAAGAGTGGATTGGACAACCCTATGAGAGCAAGCTTCAGCCGGGCATGATCAAGTTGCATCAGGCGAGATGTTGACACTGTAAAAGCAAGGTGTTTGATGTGTAGTAAGAGCTGATGTTTAACTTGCACCCAATATGTCAATGCGCAATGAGTTGAGTGTACCCCGGCGCAATGAGCAGAGTGTACCCCGGCGCAATGAGCTGAGTGTATCCCGACACGATGAGCACTAAGGAAAGAACGAATGGAGGCCCAAAAGTCAGGATCACTGAGTAAAGAAGTATCAAATCTCCACGAACGAACTGTCGGATGAATTGGTATAATTGATGAAGACACTTTCGTGCTAATTGATACCCAATTAAAGAAAATAGCTGTCTAAGCACGAACACTTTATGTTCGTGCTTAGACAGCTATCTTCCTTATTTGTGGATGAATTGGTGCCGAAGCAAACACCGTGAGAGACACAGAACAATGATCGGAGGAAGCGGTGGGTTGCTGTCGTGACTCAGTAATAGACGCAAGGATAGGAGATGAAACATATATACGATCAAGGCGTGCAGTTGATGGAGTCTGGTTCCCGGACGATCTCCAAGTATGAGTGGTATCGTGGGGATTGATACGTCCATGTGCATCCGTCAAGGAGAAGTCTGCGGCGCGACCCTGGAGCAAGGTAACCAGAGCTGTACCATGTTCTCGTGTTGCTGAAGAGCGGTCGAGTGTCGGGTTCAAAGTACAATTGAAATCTCCGCCTAGGAGGACGCGATTTGAAAGCGAGGCGGCAGACATAGCTCGACGCAGGCGGGTGAACAAAATTGAATGATGAAGTGAAGAACACGGAACATAGATATTAAAGATGTGAAAGCGGTTACCGTCAACGAAGAATGACACACGTTGAAGCAAATCCCGGCAAAGGTTTCTAACTGAGAAACCTGTGAAAGTGGCACGGAACTATTGACGCAGGCCAATTGCTAGCCCACTGTTCGACGAAAAACGAAATGCGTCATGAAAGACATAATCGCTCGCCCGCCAGCGATAATAAAATGTGGAGGTGTGACAGTTTGTTTCTTCTAGGAGCAAAACATTTGCCCCAATGAGCGAAATATCCTCCATGACTAGAGCATTTGCTAGGGGGCTGTAAAAGCCCCGACAGTTCAAGGTGATAACTTTGAAAGTGGTAGATCCGACTCCGGCTGGAACGCCTCACTAGCAGCAGAGAAAAGCACTCTAAAGCGATTGACGCCGGACAGTGCCCACGTCCTGTAGCCAGAGTGCTTCTGACGATGTCGAAGGAAATTTTGAATGACACTTGCTTGTGCTAAGACTGCAGGAAAAACCGCCTCGTACTGTCGTAAAAAGACGGTTGCAGCAGAAATATTAGTTGTATGGCTACAAAACTGAAATCAGTCCTGGAGGGAGACAGGCTCCCACGTGTCGAAACAGGGACCAAGCCCAAGAGCAAACTTCTCAAACCAAAGAGGTCCACGAGTGGAAGTCTCACCAGATTCAGTAGCTGAGGAGGATAGAGACTGTGCATCAGTTGCACGATCAGGAGAAGGGGCAGAACGTCCAGAAGCAGACGGGGACTTTTGCTGCTTGCGCCGAGCACCTGTGCGAAGCTTCGAAGACCGTTTGACAGAGACCGTCGACACACGAGATGTGGCAGTAGAGTCAGAGGAAGGTTCCTCCGGACCAACATCGCCAGAGACGCCAACTGTAAAAGATGGTGAATGATCAGCAAGAAGGTCTCGAGAAATTCAAATCCTTTGTGCTTGTCGAGATGCAGGAAGCGAGGGAAAGCCATGAAGTGAAGACGTGTTGATCGCAGGAGACATGTGTTGCCCAACTTTTCTTTAAACTCGCCTGAGTGGCTGCTGCTGAATAATACGTAGTAGGCGGTGGTCTCCGGGAGGCTGGAGTCAGTTTAGCAGTGCCCTGTTGTGAAAAAGGTGTCTATGGGCAACGAACTGGTGTCCTAACTCTTTACACAGAGCGCAATATTCTGAAGTGAGCAAGTCAATCTTATAGCAGAGTGTTCCGCAGCGTACTGTGAGAAATTTTGGAAACTTACGGAGGAGGTCTTCCGATGGGAAAGCAAGCCTGATGCTTCTACGGAAGCTCCGAATATTTGTATTGGCAGGATCCTTTGGTGCTGCGGAATGTGTGGTCACAGGACCAGCTGTCCGTCCACACCTACTTAGGGCAGTACAAATCATGGCATGAGAAATTTCAGGTGGGACTGGGTGCAAAGAAACTTGCACCGGGCGTCTGACAATCGGTACTGCAATGAGATGAAAGTCCCCGATGTCAAGTCTTTGGGTCAGGAGAGAATCAGCATATTCTTTGCTCGAAAGATATACAATCACTGTACGTGGTTTGAGAGTTAGATAAGTGACCGAACCAGGAGGTAGAAATTCCAGGATAGTGTCACAATACACCTTTAATGGGGTATTGGGCAAAGCGTCCAGGCATACTCCTAACGCTAGAGTAGAGTGGAGGTCTTGTGCAGCAGATGAAGCTTCTGGGATGGCGAATTCAAGGGAATCGTTCTGGAACCGGACACATGCAACTCCAAGGGATGCACTTTGCACTTGTGGCGGTGGAGAAGTCCCGGAAGCAAAGCCGGAATATGACCGTGGGGGTGGGTGGGCGGGTGGGGGTGGGGCCGGTGGATCACTATGAGAAGGTAGAGGCTTGGCGCTGAGCAAAGGATCTGGAACAGTAGTAGACGGTTCGCCTGAGGGCAGAGAGCTGATCCATCGGAGACTTCCATGACGTCATCGTCCACCTCCGATACCAATGACGTAGCACCACCAAGAAGGGTGAAATCAGAAAGCTGAAGAGTTGAAGAAGAAGACGCGCTGGCGTCAAGAGGAGGACGCTATTCCACGTCTGTAGAAACGGACGCCGATTGCTCACCTCTGAGTGAGTGCTGGAGATACGAATCAGGAACATTCATGATGATTGCCGGGTCACCACTCTTATCAGGAGAAGCCATGGCCGATGGCGAGGCTTAACTGAGCAAAAACCGACTTCTTGGTCGAAAATAAATAGCTAATAACTACCTCAAACCAGTACTCACCAACCTGGTAGACGTCCAAAAGAATGGAGCAACTATCACCTTGAAGGCACGCACAAAATAATGACTGCACACACAAAATATACACAGTAGGGGATCAAACACGGAGCTCACTCAAACTCTGTAGTGAACCAAATTTGGTGGTTCTAAATTGAAAACTGTATATTTTACGAAAAATTCCCATGAGGGACCCTCGATCCCAGGTTCCGACCACTTCCAGAAACCGTCTACGGTCTAAGTTAGAGCACCGTGAGATAATATACCAAATTTGGTGGTTCTAAATTGAAAACTATAGATTTAACGAATATTGCGTATGGGGCCCCCTCAATCCCGGGTCCCCCTACCCGTTTAAAAAACCCCTGTACCGTCTACGTTAGAGCACCATGAGATAGCATACCAAAATTGGTGGTTCTAAATTGAAAACTGTAGATTTTACGAAAATTTTCTATGGCGGTTACTTGACCCCGGGCTCCAACCTTACTGAAAACCGTCCACGGTGTAAGTTAGAGCACCATGAGATAGTATACCAAATTTGGTGGTTCTAAATTGACAACTGTAGATTTTACGAAAATTTTCTATGTGGGCCCCTCGACCCCGGGCTCCAACCTTATCAAAAACCGACTACTGTCTAAGTTGGAGCACCATGAGATAGTATACCAAATTTCGTGGTTCTAAATTGAAAACTAGATTTGACGAAAATTGCGTATGGGGGCCCCTTGATTCCGAGTCCCCTCCCACCTGTTCCCAAACCCCTCTACCGTGTAAGTTAGAGCACCATGAGATAATATACCAAATTTGGTTTTTAAAATTGTTTTATTATTCAACAAAAAAAGTAGGGACGTTCAGATTTGAGCATCATACAGCATAAGGCAAACTGATAAAAACAAATGATTTGTACACTGCGATGAAGTATTTGGTGACATAAGATGCTGAAATTGAGATATATATACATTAACCCTCTCGGCGCCAAGAAAATTTTCCTGTTTCGCTTTGACTTCGGCTGTGTGTTTTGCGAACGACCGTTTCATCAGCGGCCAGGTCTTTCTGTTAATTCTACGTGATCGGCGACAGCTTGTTTTTACCTCCCCCTTCGAAAGGGTGGAGCAAACTGCCACTGATTTACAACCGCGATAACAGTGACAATGGAATTAGGCTAATGGTTTCCTACCCCTGACAATGGCAGGCAGGGGTTCCAACTTCGCTTTCTGAGGAATACGGGCAGACAACACTGGTAAAGAGAGTCGTACAAAAAGTATGCTTCTCTATGTTTTCAACGTTTTACGTAGAATGCTATTTTCGTAGCGATTATAATTGCTTCCTTCAGATTATAAACGAACGTAACAGAAACTCCGGCTACCAATCAAAAACTAAGCTTTTATTTACTAAGAATTACTGTAACATTGATTTTTCGTGAAATTATTTTTCGTGGTTTATCAACTTTAGTTTTCTAAGCCCCTTTGTATAAATTGAAAAAAAAATAAAATAAAAAAAAACATATATCTTTCGCAATAGTTCAGCGTACACTTCTTTCGGCGAACATGAAGTTATTGTCACCCTTAAAAAATGCGCGCACAATTAGCCTCACTCCCCTCAGACAGAAAGATCATGTATTAGCGATCCTATGAAAAAAATCGTGGTGTTGGAGGATTGAAGTTTCATAATTCTTTGAGCTGAATGGTTTCAATGTCGTTTGTGCGATGTTCTCACCTTTGTAATGCGTGTTATACACACTAGTCATCAGCGATTGAAATAAATCCTGAGTTTTCTGAACGTTTGCACTTTAAAAAAATCAAAAACTTATAAGCAGTCAATGAATAAAAAACAATATGTGTAGATCTGAGAAACGAGAACTAAATTGAATCAAAAGGATAGAACACAAATTAACAAGATTAGTTATTCTTTGAAATACGTTATCACAACTTGACCTTTCACACAGCTGATTAAATGTTTATTTTATTTGCAGTGGGATGTGTCAATTGGGTGTAGGAGAAGTGGCCGCAAAAATTTTAAGGGTTCGTATAAAAATTGCGTTTTTGACCGTTTCGTGGCCACGCTCCTCAGAGGTTGGTTATCTGAGTCATGCAAAGTTTCCGTAATTTTGTCCTTTCTTAATTGTGCTAATTAATGTAATTAAATATAAAAAATATTTATGATCTACAACTCTGCAAAAGATTTCAGGGTTTTCAAACGACAAGTCTGCAAATTGTCTGAGCACATGTGCTGACTCAGAAAACCTGTCGGGGTGGGGGTGATATCAAAAGTGCAAATTATAAAGGATTTCAGGTCCGATCGGGAGATTTTCAGTGTTTATAAGCTACAACTGGACACATTATCTGAGGGCATGTGCCTACTCAGGAAACGTGTCCAAAGGGGGAGGGGGCGGTAATACCAAAAGTGTAAAATATGATGAATTCTGGTCCGATCGGGAGACTTTCAGCATTTACACGCTACAACTCAACACATTATGTGAAGACATGTGCCTACTCAGGAAACGTGTCGGGGGGGGGGGGGGTTAATACCAAAAGTGTAAAATATGATGAATTCTGGTCCGATCGGGAGACTTTCAGCATTTACACGCTACAACTCAACACATTATCTGAAGACATGTGTCTACTCAGGAAACGCGTCGGGGGGGGGGGGGGGGGTTAATACCAAAAGTGTAAAATATGATGAATTCTGGTCCGATCGGGAGACTTTCAGCATTTACACGCTACAACTCAACACATTATATGAAGACATGTGCCTACTCAGGAAACGTGTCGGGGGGGGGGATGGTAACGCCAAAAGTATAAAATATAAAGTATTTCTGGTCCGATCGGGAGATTTTCAGCATTTACAAGCTACAACTCAAGACATTATCTGATGGCACGTGCTAACGCATTTTACAACTTTTGTATTATCCCCCCCCCCCGACGGTTTGCTGCGTAGGCACATTCCCTCAGATAGTGTGTCAAGTTGCAGCTTGTAAATGCTGAAAATCTCCCGATTGGACCAGAAATATTTTATAATTTACACTTCTGGTGGCCCCCTCCCACGCCCGAGAAAGATTTTCTGCGTTAGCACATGTCCGCGGAGAGTTTGTTGAGATAAGGTTTGTGAACGCTCGAAATCTCTCGGTCAGAAATTCTTTACATTTTACACTTTTGGTGCCCCCCTCCCGACCGATAGGTTTCCTGAGGCAGCAAATGCCGTCAGATAATTTGTTGAGTTGTAACTCGTAAGTGCTGAAAATCTCCCGATTGGACGAGAAAACTCTGTCGTTTACACTTTTGGTATCCCCCCCCCCGGACAGGTTTTCTATGTAGGAACATGCCCTCAGATAATTCGTTGAGTTGTAGCTTGTAAATGCTGAAAATTCCCCGATCGGACGAGAAATTCTTTATATTTCATATTTTATGTTTTAAGCACCCCCTCCCCCCTCCCAACCCCAACAAGTTTTCTGGGTATGCACATACTCGCAGAGAATTTGTTTAGCTGTAGTTTGTAGAAAAATATCGTAAATAAGAAAATACGAAATTACGGGAATGTAACGTGTGTCAGATAACCAATCTCGAGAGACGTAGCCAAGGAGCAGTTCAGAACGTAATTTTTATATGGCCACTTAAAATTTTTCTGGCCAGTTTTCGGGGTGGCCAGTCCTCCGCTTTGTCTTTGGCCCGAAAATCATGGAAATGTCTAAATTTCTAATTGAAAATGAAATATTAAATTTTTTTTATGAACAATAGTTGCTCAAGTAGTGGGGAATACAGCCACATGAAATTTGTTTATGCAAAACAATTTTATGGCACTGAAATTTCAATGGGTCAAGTTCTCCGTGTGGCCAGTTCTCCGGTGGCTAGTTTTCTGTGTGGCCTGTTCTCCGGTGCCCACTTCTCCGTATCCGGTGTAAATTGTGTGAAACAGTGTTTCTCATCGAATGATGTTTTTTTCCCTGAAATTCTGAAATTTACAGCTTCCCTACGAAACGGCGGAACAAATCGGGTGGTAAAGGAAAAGTCCCCCATCAGGAAAACTCCCTCACATTAGGAATAGTCCCCCCATTGGAAAACTCCCCCACAGGAAAAGTACCCCGCCTTTTTCAGCCAGGGACCATGCACAATTTGCATTTGACCCAAAATATCGAACGTGTGGTAGGTTTCCGGTGTCATCATTTCCATTTCCACGCTGTTTAAAACAAAATGAAGCCGAACAACGTGCACAAATATGTGGGGCGGGAAATTCCTGGGTCTGCATCTCAAATATTTTTCGCTGTTTATGGGGTGTTCACCGAAATTTCCCCACCTCATCCAGCTACTTGGAAGACAGTTTTTTACGGTGAACACCCTTTTCCCCTAATCCGTTTCCCCTAATTCCCGTTTGCCCTAATCACGTTTATTCCAATCGCGTTTCCCCGAAATCGCTTTTACCCGAATTCCCATTTCCCCTAATTTCGTTTGCCCTAATCTCGTTTCCCCTAAATCTCGTTTCCCTAATTCACGTTTGCCCTAAACACATTTACCCCAATCGCACTTCCCCGAATTCGCATTTCCCCTAATTTCGTTTCCCGTAAATCTTGTTTCCCCTAATTCAAGTTTACCCTAAACACATTTGTCTGTATCAAAGTTCCCCTTAAAAACGAGATTAGGGGAAATGGGAATTCTGGTAAAAGCGATTTCGGGAAAATGCGATTGGGGCAAATGTGATTAGGGCAAACGGGAATTAGGAGAAACATATTAGGGGAAGTGGGGCTACGCGGAAAATTTCGGGGTTCGTATTTCGACTGTTACCGCTTTTAAGTGAAAAACTGTCTTGCAATCAACAGTCTGACAGGGTGGGGGAAATTTCGGGGACGGCATTTGAAACTATCTTCTAAGTAGATGGATGAGGTAGGGAAATTTTCGGGGTTCATATTTCGACTGTTACCGCACTTTTAAGCGAAAAACTGTCTTGCAATCAACAGGCTGACAGGGCGGAGGAAAATTCCGGGGACGGCATTTCAAACTTCTACTGTTGTTTAAGGTAAAAATCGGTTTACAAATAGCAGGGTTGGATGAGGGCAATTTCCGGGTTAGTATTTCCACTCTTACCGCGGTTTTTAATGGAAAACGTGTTGTACAAATCAGCTGGCTGACAGGGTGGGGGAAATTCCGGGGTCGGCATTTCAAACTTTTACCGTTGTTTAGGGTAAAAAGTCGGTTTACAATTAGCAGGGTTGCGTGGGTAAAATTTCCGGGTTAATATTCCCACTCTTACCGCGGTTTTGAATGGAAACATGTCTTACAGCCAGCAGGGTGACAGCGTGGGAGAAAATTTCGGTGTCGTCATTTCAAACTTTTTTCTATGTTTATAGTTAAAAAACCCATCTTGCTGGATGAGGTGGGGGAAATTTCCGGGTTAGTAATTCCACTCTTACCGCGGTTTTGAATGGAAAAGTGTCTTACAATAAGCAGGCTGACAGGGTGGGTAGAATTTGCGGGTTAGTATTTCGAACGTTACCGCGGCTTTTAGTGGAAGATTTTCCGGCGCACTTCGGTACATTCAATAGAACTCTGTGGACAGAAATTTTCCGACAGTATTTCATAAATATGAAAAATTCACATACGTTTATCTGAGTTTCCTAAAATCTTAGAGGGCTGCCCTCGACATGTGTTATAATTGCTTAGAGATTTTCTTTTGGCAAGGGGTGATGGTGAAGTGGGGGTAGGAGAGGGGCTCAAAGAAACGGTGGGTGTCCTTAGGAAACCCTGTTGTGCTGAATGGGATTAGCTGGTAAAATTTTAAAAGGACGCCGGTCGCCGGCGATTGCCGACTGTGGGCTATGGAATACAAAGGCTCAGGCACCTAACCTTTTCAGAACATTTCGCCGCCAAGGCGTTCACACTATACCTAACATCAGTTAGATATTCTTTGCCTAACAGACGGGCAAAACCGCTCTTGATATCACCGATTTCACACGGTTGAAAGGTCTCTGCCAACCGTGTGAAAACACCAACAAAGCAAACAGGTGGGTAAGGTGGCACTTCGGTCATCTTTTTTTCCCCCCTCTTGAAAACTCCTCTAAAATTTGAAACATGAAGATCACAAGAATAATGCTAGTAGTTCTAACAGATACGGCAACTTGGTTTGAAAAACAATGTTGTTTTGCGTCCATTGGTTCCCTTTGGAGTTCTGACAAATTAAAAGAAATAAGGGCATTTATTTTCATTTATTTTTATTTTATTTATTCATTTCTTTTTTTTGTTTTAACCACCGCCATGATCAACTCGATGAGCTATAAGTAGTGGCACGTTTCTAATTTAGGGCCACTGGCTCCAGGTAAGCTAGAGAGCCAGTGACGTAAGGCAAACACAAGTATGCCTAACTGGGATTCGAACCCAGACCCATCTCGGTAAAAGTCAGTTATTACTTCGACCACTGAGCCACCGGAGCGACTATCACTTTATATAATATGTTTGCGGAGGAGATTAAAATTAACAAAAATCTCCTACTTATAACCAACATTTTTTCTACTTGAAAATCTCGTATTTCTCTAGAAAAGTTTTTTTTTCTTATTTTTGAAAATAATTTTTAAAATTATTTTCAAAAATAAGAGAAGCATTTCTAAAGTGCTAGTGTATCTTTCAGCGGCGTTCGCCGATGCGTTTGTTTTGTTTGAGATCATGGCTAATACTATCCCGTGGTAGTTGCTGGTGGGTTTGTTCGCGATAAAGATCGCAGATTATCATTTTGAAATTAGTTATATCCTCAGCTGCGCCCCCCCCTTCCCACTCCTGGAAAGGTGCGCAACGCAACTCAGAACATAAAAGAAGAGCGTGGTCTGTAACACTTATTTTCAGAAGTGAAAAAAAATTGTATTTCAAACATAAATCAAATACAACTGACCGAACGTTACAGGTATCTGAAGTAACAATTGTTTTCTTATTTCTTCCATTCAGTCGTTAGCACGTCTTTTGTAAAAACAGATCATACTTATGTTATCACTTTGTCTGCCCATCCGTCTGTCTGTGGACACCACTTCTCTTCAACTGTTAGTCCGATTTGAAAAAGTATTTTTGCATTGGGATGCTTGAAATGTGAGAAAGATAATTCTTGTACTCCGGTTGTTCTTTTTTTCGTTGCACAACTTCGTCGCAAAGGGGGCGGGGCGTAAATGCAGATGACATTGAATTCAAAATATATTTTGTACCACACATTTGCTTCTAATTCGGTTATTTCTTTTTTTTTTTTTTTTTTTTTTCGATTCCATTAATATCAAAGATAATTTTAGGTACAGCCTCTTTTTCAGGTAATGCATAGATTTTCTGCTAGGGTACGTTAAGTTAAATTGTGTTTCCCCAGATATCTCTGCTTCTAAAACTCCGAAACAGCTCCTGATGGGAAATATTTTGCATACAATTTTTTTTTAGTAAAGAACGGTTTGGCCACCAGGAAGCTATAAGTATTTATTTCTGCTTTTGATGTATTTGCAGCAAAATCTTAAATTCTGAAAACTCGATTGAAAAAACGCCTCGAAAAACCTTTTCAGAGTCCTTTTTTTTAAACGATGCATAATTTTTCCGCCGGGGGCATACACGTATGTCTCATTCTCGTCGATATAACTCAGTTTCTAAGAGTCCGCGGCGAGAAATGCTTCTCACAAAAAAAAAAAAAAAAAAACGCCGACTCGTAGCACTTCAGCAGTACAGCCAGAATAAGAAAACTTAGATCTATTGTTCTGCATTCGAGTGGATGGTACGGATTTACAAAACGCATTCCAGCGTACGATATTTCGTTCGCATTGTCCTCCTATTTTTTTTTCTTTTTTTCAAAAACAATTTTCAACGGCTTTAGTTGCATACTTGCAAAGTAAATATTCATTGGAATCGAGTAAATATAACTACGCTATAGTGAAGCAAGCTCTAAAAATAATCTTATTAAAACCTCCCTGAAGTACAACTCCCTTTCTAAGAAATCTGCGCGGGCTTCGGCAAATTAAAAAAACGCCAAAGTGAAGTTGTTGTCCAAGAGATAAAGAAAGGAATTTGTGTTGCAACTGTAACAGTCTATTAACGACGGCACATTGACAGTTTTGAAATCCAGAACTTTTAACACCTCTTGTGGGAATACGTGAACAATTTGAAAATTTAAAAGAAAAGAAATGTAATATGGCTTTTTTTTCTTTTCGCACCAGAAAGAGTTTTCTCAAAAATCTCTACAATCAAGAAAAATTCTATGTGCATTACTTGCGGTGTCAGTAGAAGGATATTTGCAAACTAAGAGAAAAATGAATATCGCCCAAAATACCAACGCTGGTGCTGTTAGCTAAAATGAATTAAAATTAACTAAAACCGCTTTTTTAAATGCATTCATTTAAATTTGGTCCATTTCTTATTGTGCCTCGAGCGGGAAGTTAGCTAACCAACTATACAATTTAACCATTTCATAGTGAAAAGTTCTACTTAGCCTAAGAGTCCACAAAAGTTATCTTTTTTTTTTCTTCTAACTTTTATAATTTTGTCAGAAAGCACTGAGTTCTTAACAGAAAAGTCTCATAGCAAGAGACAGACAGGCATAAACACAAATTATTACATGTCCTAAAAATCAGCAAATTAATTCATGCATTGCATTGATTATGATACGGTTGCTGGTAAACCGCCAGACTGGAAAAGAGCCACACATCATTCGCAACTTGGAAAAGTGCCACACAGGAAAACTGGAACATGTTTTCCGTTAAGGGGCCGGGCAGAATTTACTTTTCCTCCGAGGAACACCGAATGTGTGCCATTTTTCCAAGTTACCGAATTATGTGTGACAGTATTCTAAAGTGTCTAACGACGGGAAGGAGCTCTTTTGTTTGTCTGCTGGTTCATCCGAATGTAGGGTAACTTGCCACTCAAGTTTAAGGGGTAGGAGGGAGGGGGTGTAATAAAGATTGCCGTTTCTTGGCCTCTATTGAGAATTGAATTGGGAACTCAAAACAAATTTGGAGGAAATATTCTTTGTAAGCCAAGCGAGATTTGCACTTTATTTGAAGAAAGAAATTGCCGTGACTTAGTACAGATTTTAAAACCATAATGCTCGATGAAACTACAGAATTACAGCATGACTCATGCTGTGTTCAGAAAAAGATGATAAGCTGGAAGTTTTTAATAACGCTACGTTTTTACGTAGGCACTAAATATTTACATAACATGCCAAGTTATTAATATTTATCTTTTATTTAATTAATTCATAGGCCCTGGACCTAGTTCTTTTGAACGGTTTTTATTACAATTATGTCATAATTACAGCGTTTAACATCGTCAAGTCAATATCATTGCAATTTTACTTAGACACTAAATATTAATTCATAGGCCCTAGGCCTTTTTAACAAATTTAATTCTATAAATGTCATATTTACAACGATTACATATCATGTCAAGTTAATAGAATTGCATTTTTACTTAGGCACTAAATATTAATTCGTAGACCCTAGGACTTTTGAACGGTTTTTAACCCGCCCACTTCACGTTCATAACTGCATAGCAAAAACCTGAGAAGAAATGAAAAAATAAAGCATAGTAAAAACCTGGGAAGAAATGGAAAAATTCCCGTGAGACGCAGTTTTACTTCTCTCATTTCACATAGCCCTAATGATGTTGCCTTCTAAGTGCCCGCCATAGGGGATAGGGGGTAATCGGAGGGGCGGGCTTTGTTCGCACTCTTTGGGTGACAGGATTTTGTCTGGCTAAACTCCATTAATCAATTAACAACTGACATAGGGCGTGTCTTAGGTTACCACGCAGAGGAAAGGAACAAACGTCTAAACGCGCTCTTGGCGCTACTGGGAAATCTTTCAGAAGACGTCACAGCTCACTCATGCCGCTCCTGGGACATCGATTTCAGACCGAACTCAGACGCCCTTGCAGCCTGGGGGAAAGACAGTGAAAACGCGTTACACGCTCTTGGCGCCCAGGGGGTTAAATCCTGAATAGCCGTTTTAGTTTTGGAGTTATTGTCGATGGTGTCATTTTGGCAAATTTTTAACGTTTTTCACCATGCGAAATGACTTCAAAACGACATAGTCTCAATTATCTCCGAAACTAATAAGAATAGAAAAACCATACTGCATCACTTAGGGTAGTTTATAAATGCAAACAAGACCATGTAGTTAAATCCGGAATAGCTGTTTTAGTTTTGGAGTTATTGTCGATGGTGTCATTTTGGCAAATTTTTAACGTTTTTCACCATGCGAAATGACTTTAAAACGATATAGTCTCAATTATCTCCGAAACTAACACGAATAGAAAAAACTTACTGCATCACTTAGGGTAGTTTATAAACGCAAAGAAGACTATGTAGTTAAATCTGGAATAGCTGTTTTAGTTTTGGAGTTATTGTCGATGGTGTCATTTGGGCAAACTTTTAGCGTTTTTCACCGTGCGAAATGACTTCAAAACGATATACTCTAAAGTATCTATGTAACTAATACGAATAAAAAAATCATACTGCATCACATACAGTAGTTTATAAACGCAAACAAGACTATGTAGTTAAATCCGGAATAGCTGTTTTAGTTTTGGAGTTATTGTCGATGGTGTCTTTTTTGCAAGTTTTCAGCGTTTTTGACCGTGCCAAATGGCTACAAAATCCTATAGTCGCAATTATCTCCGCAACTAATAATAGAAAAACCATACTGCATCACTTTAGGGTAGTTTATAAACGCAAATAGGAATGTGTAGTTAAATCCGGAATAGCAGTTTTAGTTTTGGAGTTATTGTCGATGGTGTCTTTTTTCCAAGTTTTCAGCGTTTTTGCTCATGCCAAACGGCTAATAAATACCTATAGTCTCAATTATCTCCGACACTAATACGAATAGGAAAACCGTACTGCATCACTTAGGGTAGTTTATAAACGTAAACAAGACTATGTGGTTAAATCCGGAATAGCTGTTTTAGTTTTGGAGTTATTGTCGATGGTGTCTTTTTAGCAAATTTTCAGCGTTTTTGACCGTGCCAAGAGGCTACAAAATCCTATAGTCTCATGTTACAGGGCTTGGAGCTGAATTCTATAACAGCACCCTGTGTGGAGGATTCGTTTGTGCTTCCTTTGCCGTACGTTCGGTATCGGTGGTTTAATCCGTAATTATTCCAACTGGAGCAGATAAAAACAATACAAACCGTAGAAAAGTGAATCGACTGAAGCTAAATTTTTCAGGGAGGAAAACGTTTATTCAGATCATATGGGGAATGTCACCAAGCTTCTGTCCTTTTCGTGCTTTCATTCTTTCCGTTCTCCCTCAGTATTCTACACCGCCGAAAATCCTTCTCTCTCTTTCCGGCCACTCAAAAACTATTCCTTCCTCCGTCTCTTTCGACCCGAAGCATACTTCACCCCCGCTAAAACTATCTTCCTTCGTCGACCCCTGCCACCGCGTTCCCTCCGGCTACACCCTAAGATGTATCTTCCCCGAAAATCGCAAGATTCCCTAATTGCCATCTGCTGCGTCGCGTGGGAAAGGAAATACTCTATTTGCCTTTCGTCCAAATGGCGGGAATTGAAAGGAAATGATTCCAATTCAGTAACACAAAAATGGCTACAGAATCTCGCTTCTGAAAAATATGGAAGCCCCGGTTACACTCAATTATCTCCGAAACTAATACGAATAGAAAAACCATACTGCGTCACATAGGGTAGTTTATAAACGCAAACAAGGCTATGTATTTAAATCCGGAATAGCTGTTTTAGTTTTGGAGTTATTGCCGATGGTGTCATTTTGGCAAATTTTCGGCGTTTTTCACCGTGCGAAATGGCTTCAAAACATCGTCTCAATTATCTCCGAAACTAATAAGAATAGAAAAACCATACTGCATCACATAGGGTAGTTTATAAACGCAAACAAGTCTATGTATTTAAATCCGGAATAGCTGTTTTAGTTTTGGAGTTATTGTCGATCGTGTCATTTTGGCAAATTTTTAGCGTTTTTCACAGTGCGAAATGACTTCAAAACGATATAGTCTAAATTATCTATGTAACTAATACGAATAGAAAAACCGGTAAATGTGTACTTTAGCGTCCTAAATTATTTCGTCGGAAAAATTTTACTGTGTGAGAAAAGTGCGACGGACAATGGTTTAAGCATGCAAAATAATGGGGAAAGGTGAAAAAATATAGTACATTTCCATGAAAGGAAAAATATTTTCTGAAGAACTTACCTTGGAGTAGGAAGGTTCGGAAGAGTACGTGCGGTAGGTATAAGGTTTCGGAGCGGCGACGACGTGAAGGTGGAGGCCGGTGAACGGAAGCGTCCTTGAGAACGGCAAGTTACGTGCGAAAGAATACACAAGGAAGTAGAGAAGAGCGTTATTTCACTACCTGTGATTTGATCACGGCTACCGAAAAGTCACAATTAGCGCCTGCTACTGAAAACCGTGAGTAACAGTGATCGTCCAATAAGCGTTCCTCACTCTGTCATTGCTACCCATCATGCTCTTCGTGATTTTTCACAGCTCCGTCTTAACTGTTACCGAGTGAATTCTGCTCCTGTAGCTGTTACTCGTTATCTGCTGTTGCGTTTGGCAGCTGCCTGCTATTTGTGATTTTTTCACAGCGTTGTTTCTGAGCTCATCGTTCTCGCAGTGAGTGGGGTTAAAATTTTTTGAATTCGGAGAAAATAGTGAATTGTGAACGTTACTTAGTAAATCTTTAGTAGCTTCATCCATTTCAAGGCTGAAAAAATGCTGCCTCGTTTCTTTCAAAGTTGTAACATACCATGTTAGGTACAAAAGAACAGTGTGTTTTAGATAATCTGAATCCAAAATTTTACTAACCGCGAAAAACGTATAAAAGAATTACGCATAATTCAACTGAAAAAGCCGTAAAAACTACAGCAAAATATCAGAATTCGCGCAGAATTACCTATAAAAGTTTAAAACAAGTTTAGGACATAACGGACTTTTGGGCACAAATCTTTAGGGGCCGTACAAAAATTGCAGTTTCTTGGCGCTGTGAGGGGAATTGAATGGAGATAACGTTCCCAGTAAGACAGACGACAATTACAATTGAATTTTTAAAAAATTTCAAAGCACAAATTTTGAAGATGAAAATCCGTTTTTTGGTGTAAATATGAGAAGAACAATATCCAAAAACTTGAAAATTTCGTCGTCCTGGATCGGGATTGCATAGCACATAATCATGAATATGGATTACATCATATTCATGATTACATAACACATTTCTTAGGTTTCAACGAAAAGCAATTACATCAGAACTCATACTATGTTCGGAAAAAGACGACAAACAGGGATTTTTTATAACGCTGCACTTTTACTTAGGTACTAAATGTTTACATAACATTTCAAGTAATTAATATTTCTCTCTTACTTAATTAGGCACTAAATTACTATGCCTCATTCGTAGGACCTTTTGACAGTCTTTCTTCTACCGATGTTATATTCATAAAGTTTACGTATCAACTCAAATTAATAATATTGCGCTTTTACTTAAGCACTAAACATTATTTCACAGGACCTATGCCTTTTTAACAGTTTTTGTTCTATCGATGCCACATTCATAACAATTAGGTATCAACTCAAGTTAATAATATCCCGCCTTTAATTTTTCACTAAAAACTTTCTCACGTTCCCTAGGCCTATGCCATGGCCTTTTTAATAGTTTTTATTCAATTAATGTCGTATTCACAACTATTACTTATCAAGTGAAGTTAATAATATTCCGCTTTTACTCAGGCACGAAATATTCATTCGTTACCCTATGCCTAGGCTTTTTAAATAGTTTTTACTCAATGCCATATTCGCAACGTTTATGATTCAAATAAAGTTAGTAGCATTGCGCTTTTACTTTGGCACTAAATGTTATTTCACAGGCCCGAGGCCTAGACATTTTTAACAGCTTTTGTTCTATCGATGTCACATTCATAACAATTCCGTATTAACTCAAGTTGGGTGTAGGATCTCAGATCAGATCTTCAGTAGAGGATTTTATGAAGGGAGTGTCTGACCCCAGGTCTTAAACAACCCTTAGAAGTAGGAAGCTAGGAGATTTGGGCTAGAGTGCCCGATAGAAAAGTGACACAGAAGATAAGTAGAAAGGGGGAGGAAGACGCCCTTATTTATTACCGGGGGCCAGTACCCGGGATCCAACGGCTTAACGTGCCCATCCGACGCACGGCGGATATTTAGTGGATCGAGCGTTCGTACCTGCCGAACCTGAGGTCCTTTCCGTGGCAGTGACGAACGTTGCCCACTAGGCCACCCGCGGCCTGGGTGTAGGAGAAGTGGCCACAAACATTTTAAGGGGCCGTATAAAAATTACGTTTTTGACCGCCTCGTGGCCACGACCCCACAACAGAGGTTGGTAATCTAAGTCATAAAAAGCTTCCGTAATTTCGTCTTTTCTTAATTGCGATAATTAATGTAATTCTTTACAACAAATGTTTGATCTGCATCTCAACAAAATATTTTAGGGTTTTCAAACTACAAGTCTGACAATTATCAGAGTGCATGTGACTACTCGGCAACAAAACTGTCGGGGGGGGGGGGTTATACCAAAAGTGGAAAATATAAAAAAAAATCTCGTCCGATCGGGAAATTTTCAGCATTTACAAGCTACAACTCGTCGACACATTATCTAAACACATATGCCTACTCTGGAAACCTATCGGGGGGCGGGGGGGGGGAGGTGACATACCAAAATTGTAAAATATAAAAAAAAATTCTCGCCCGATCGGGAGATTTTCAGCATTTACAAGCTACAACTCGACACATTATCTGAGGGCATGTGCCTACTCAGAAAACCTGTCGGGGGGGGAGGGTGGTAATACCAAAATTGTAAAATGTAAACAAATTCTGGTCCGGTCGGGAGATTTTCAGCATTTATAAGCTACAACTCAACCCATTATCTGAGGGCATGTGCCTACTCTCGAAACCTGTCGGGGGGGGGGGGTAAACCAAAAGTGTAAAATAGTAAAATATGAAGAATTTATGGTCTGATCGGGAGATTTTCAGCATTTACCAGCTACAACACGACACATTATCTGAGCGCATGCTCCATATTATACACTGTTTATATAACCCCCCCCCACCACACACACACACAGGTATCCTGAGTAGGTACACCTCAGATAGTTTGCTGAGTTGTAGCTGGTAAATGCTGAAAATCTCCCAATCAGACGAGGAATTTTTCATATTTTACACTTTTGGTATTAACCCCCACCCCCACCCCGACAGGTTTGCTGAGTAGGCACATGCCCTCAAATAATGTCTATTTGTAGCTTGTAAATGTCAAAAATCTCCCAATCGGACGAAAAATTCTTTATTTTTTACAATTTTGGTATCCACCCTCACCCCGACAGGTTTCCTGAGGCCGCAGATGCCCTCAGATAATTCGAGACGCTTTTCTCCTTCCTGGTATAAACAATATCCTGATATAGAGTAAAGCATTGTTAAAGATACTGCTTATTGCTTTGAGTTTGTTTTCTTTTCCCTGAAGGTCCAGACAGGGAGAAATTAGATTGTACTTGGAATGAAACAGGTGTAAGGCAATGACACAAAATGAAGAGTGTGGGTAAATATAAATTAGGAAAATTATCCCAGCATTTCTCTTTTAAAGCTCATAAAGCTGCACTAGTGGATTGTTGCCATTTTTCACAAAAAGATAAACACGTCGATATTCTTTTAGACAAAAATAAAAGGGCTAGTGTAATTTTCAAGAAGAACATGATAAATAATTTAATACTAAAGTTTTAAATATTTTATTTGATGTTGCCAGAACATTGGCCAGGCAAGGCATATTGCTCTTTGTGGAAATAAGTCAGATGAAAATGGGAATTTTCGTCCAATCGTAGTTTAATTTATCGTCATTGCTTGATAATGAAGAAATGGTTAGATAAAAAGAGACTAGACAAAACCCATCGGAATCGACGGTTAGTTTTTTTTTCTTTTTTTTCTGAAAAGAATAAACTCATATAATGTATTTATTTACACATTAGAAAAATCCTGCAGAATTGACAATCATCACCTTAGATTTCACTGTCTCTACTTTGCGTTTCAGTGTTCCACTCTCCAGCGACATCAAAGTCCTGCTTCAAATAAAGATTTTACTGAGTGAATTGGTTTTTAAATTGAGCTGCACTTCCATCAGAAAAAATTGTTAACTTTTCTATTTCTGGAAATTTGGCCTTTAATGTAGCTATAGCAATTTTTAAGAAGGCCCACACAGCATTTTGGTAATGGTTGAGCTCATCACTTATTACAGCTACAGTATGCTTAATATTTCATGCACAACTGGTAAATATACAGTAGTTATTTGCTGGTGCCTCCAGTGTCCACTCTGGATTTCATCTTGGGAGATAGTACTGTAATTTTCAAAAAAATCAATTTGGAGCAGACCTTCATTTGGTGACTGAACTGTTCTTACAAAAGAATGAATTTTATAATAATGTAACTGATTATGAAGCACAGTTCTTCAAACAGAACCATCAATCTCAACCACTTTTTTGAAACCATCTATATCTTTCCATGTTACAAATGTGTCTATATGTATCTCTTCAACACACATGCAAACATCACTTTTACGGTCTGTGCAAAATCCAATCATGCAGTTCTCATTTTGAATGCTGCAGCACAAAACACTCATCAGTTCTATTTCATTTGAAGGAAACTTTGGGGAATTGGAATTTTGCTGGCCAAGGATTGTATAAAAAAATGTAAATTTGCATGATATTTGCAAGCACATAATTCCGTGGTGTTTACAAAATTAATGTCACATATCCAGGACACAGGTCGTAAAACTTAGTTTTTTAATTAAAATGTTCTAATTTTCATTTTTGAACTGTGTGAAAGCATCACTTATAGTCATTAGCATGTGTCTTTTTTGTATTAAATTGTGCCTCCTTGATAGTGAGTCCTTTATTGATTTCACACATTTCCTGGTACCTGTCTACTTACAATATATCATTATGGCATAAAAATCTTTTCTTTTTCTTTGTGCTATCTGATATACAGCGTGAAGTCTTTTCTTTTTCATTAAACAGAGTTGTGGCAATGTCAGGCAACACCTCAGTACCAAAGTGTCACACCTCAGTACCATAATGTCACACACGTCACACCTCAGTTGAGGTCCAAGAATTAATTTTTTCTACATGACTTTTTCTACACTTATTCAGACTGCTGACAGTCAAACTTCCACAAAGTTTGAAATTTCTGCACAAAGGGTATGTTAGTATAAACTATCTTTATGGTCATTTCAGTCAGCAGACTAAAAAAAAATGTTTTTAAATTTTCAATTATTTTTAAGTATAAAATATGTTATTACAAAGTGTTTTGGACTCTGCTACATCTAGCAAATACAACTGCAAGTGAAAAACAGTTGTCAAAACATTTCCAAAACTGGTATTAGAATTGTCTAATTACTAAATGTAAATTCTACCTTTTGTTCTGGATGTTTAAGACTGAAATGCAAGGAGACAATGATTTATATAGCATTTTTTGTTGTGAATTCAAATTCTATGTAGTACTCATACCTTCAATTTGATGTATCATAAATAATAATATGATACAATTTAATTTTTTTCCTGTTTGTCCATTTTTTCATGGAATGGCTGTAAAGAATTCTTCTTTTGAGGAGTGTGTAATCATTGCTCTTTTGATTGAAGTTTTAATACTATTGTATTTCTGTGTGTATGGATGTGTTGAATTATATGGAATCAGAACAGGAATAAATGACCGTTTTCTATGTAGTCTGTATTGTAGTTGGTCTCTTTGCTTGACAACTTTAACATCAAGGAAGATCAAAGTATTCTCCTCCTCATGTTCTATTGTCAACGTTGGATAGATATTACCAAATTGCTGAGTTAATGATTCAAGTTCATAAATACTCATTCGTGACAAAATAAAAATGTCATTCACATATCTACAGTAAACCAAAGGAGTTTCTTCCATTGTACAGATTATTTGCTCCTCAATATTGCTCATAGTCACTTCTGCAAATAGATTTGACAGAGGGGAACCCATTGGGCCTCTATTTTTTTTTTTTTTTTGCAATGTTCTCTTCAAATTTGAAAATATTGTTTTCATAAATGTATAACAAAACTGCTTTTGATTCTTGAAATTGTGTGTTATTAAGATTTTTGTCCTGTTTTAATTTTTTAATAATGTTTTCAATTGCTTCCGGTACAGTGGTACTTGGAAAAAGGGCCTTGACATCCATACTTGCTATAATCCTGTAGATCTTGGTTTACATTTTTAATTATATCAATAAACTCATAAGTATTATAGTTTTTACAGTAAATTGTGTTTTCACATTTTTTTAGACGCGCGTTGATCTCAAAGTCAATACCAAAAACAACAGTCTTTTTTCGTGCTTAAATATTGTAATACTCTATTGTGATGTTTAGAATCATAATATCAGTACTCACAGTTTCTTATTTTGTTTCTTTTTCTGTATTCAAAAATTACAAAAAAGTAGTTCAGCTCAGGGTTCCCCCTGAACTTGATGAACAGGTAATAATTTGATGTCATGGCTATTTCTAGACTTGATGTATTACAAATTTCACTAAATTATAGGATTTACTTGGGAATAAAAGGATATTACTTACAGTCGAATTTTCAGGTAGCATCCCTACCCGTCCACAAGACTACACTATAGTAGGTGTTGTCATTCGTGAGCTAAATACCCCTTAGGTTAGTAGGTGTCCAACCTTACGCTGGAATTTAGCTCACGAATGGCAACATCTACTATAGTGTAGTTTTTGAGGAAGCCTAGGTTTTTTTTTCATTGGAAGTTTAACGACCACTGTGAGCAACCCAATGAGCTATAAGCAGTCGCCCGTACCTAATTTAGGATCACTGGTTTCAGGGAAGGGAGAGAGCCAGTGCCATAAGACAAACACAACATCCATGCCTCCCTGGGATTCGAACCCGGACCCCTCTCGGACGAATGATAAAAGGCCATCGCTTAGACCACTGCGCCACCGGGAGGCTTTTTGACATTAACTCTGCTGTATATACTATTAGAATGCTAGTTACTTTATTTCCTGTAGACTCTGCCTTCTTCTGTATGGAGGTCTAGTCCACAATTCGGTAACACATTTCTTATGTTAATTATTAACTGCCGATTTAGGGTCGTGCCAGTGTGGCAATTCCCTCCAAATAATACACACACATGCAAGCTATAGATATAGCTTCACAGAAATTTCCCCAACAGGGAGGTAATCAGTTGCTTAAATTTAGTCTTATATTTGTCCACAATTTATATGATCCCCCCCTCTCCATTCCCTACAAAAATCATCAGGTATTAACCACTTTACAAAATCTGATAGATATTATGACTATGACTACCGACTGAAATTTCTGTCAGAGAACTTTACGTGGGCTGTGCCCATATCTTCTGTCGGAAAATTATAAAGTTCATAATTTTGTAATCTGTGGCAGACAGTAGTATCTCAGTTATACATTTTACTATGGAATGGCTTAAAAAACATGTGACTGAAATTTCAAAATATTAAATACTATTGTACAATTTTAAATGCTTCCAAAAAGAAAAAAAAAGGGGAAGAGGGCTCGCAATTTTAGATTATGCTAATGAATACTTTGTTCACTACCTGTCCATTCTATTTTGTTCTTGCCTGTCTATTTTGACCTTTAATTTTTTTTTTTTACATTATAAAACAAGGTAAGAAATTCTCAATGATTTCATATTTTCAATATATGAAAGAACTCTTACCTTTGAAATATTAGGTAGTAAATCCGAATGTGTTCTTATATTCAACACCCTTAGAACACATTATTTACTTATAATACTTGGCCCTTTTCAAAGAATTTTGTTCACTAGTTGATTTACCATTAATGCTGGGTAAAATATCACTACTTTCTGTTTGTTTTAATTTTTTTGAATTTGGAGAAATTTGTGAATTGTGTGTGAACATTAGATGATAATTTTTTTGTTGCTTCGTCCATTTCAAGGCTGAAAAATAAATGCTGTCTCATTTTTTTCAAAGTTGTAGCACCATGTTATGTATAAAAGAACTGTATATTTGATAATCTGAATTCAAAATTTAACCTATAAATCGCATAAAAGAATTACGCATAACCCAACTGAAAAAGCCATTATAACTACAGCAAAATATCGGGGTTAACGCAGATTTATGTTTAAAAGTAAAAAACATATAACCCAGGATCCGCTGTATTATGGCCAACCCACCGTTCCATTAAGTGATTCTGCTATCAGTTACTTTACTCGTTCGTTAGTCGTTACTGGTGCACGAATTCACGGAAGGGAAACAAATAACAGGTCCTAAACTGTGATTCCAATCACAGTTAAAAATCACTGTTACTTTTGAGTAGCAGTCACAGTTAGCGCCGTGAACACCAGGTAACAGGTAAGCTCATCTCTACAAGGAAGGGGTTCATGAATACGTACTCATCAAAGCGGTTTGTAGGAATACGCTGAAGGAAAGAGGTCGGTTTCATATTGTTGAAATATCATTTTTTCAAGGGCAGTTTTGCGAAATCGTTAGTAGAAAATTGCCAAAAAAGGCTTAAAATTCCATAATCCCCCACAATTCGACACGAAACTCTGGGCCTCCCTGCCATACTACGATTCCTGAGTATAACAAAATCGTTTATTTTTAACAATATCCGTTTAAAGAGGGCAAAAAAGGACGAACGATGGACGGAATAACAGCAGAACTACAAATGAGGAGCTTGAAGAAATCACCGACCCCTTAACATCTCCGAAACTATAACCAAAACTTGGGGTTCCACCGGAACCAATACCTCTTACTCAGAACTTCTGCCGCACATTATGTCATTTACTTTCTTTCATTTGATAACATTCTCAGACATTTTTACAATAAAAACAAAAACATTTAGCACATTTATTAATTAATAATTAATGAAACATTTCTGAACTACTCCTTTTTGCACACGATTACACGACGCATCACACTCCTCCGAGATATACACCCCACTCCTGTTGTATTCTTCCGCGTATTCACTAGCAACTCGTTCTCCGTTCCATCGCACGGATCCTTCACTTGGTGGCCGTCAGCATGGCTTCAGCCTCCAGCACCAACTGCTGAAAACCATCGTACTCGCAGGTTAATACTTCAGAAAAATTCGTTTCTTTTATCCAAAAATATTATATTTTTGCATCTTTCACCATAATTTTGTATGCTTAAAACATTGTACGTCGCACTTTTCTCACACAGTAAAATTTTTCCGACGAAATAATTACGGACGCTAAATTACACATTTACCGAAAAACCATACTGCACCACTTAGGTTAGTTTATAAACGCAAACAAGACTGTGTAGTTAAATCCGGAATAGCTGTTTTAGTTTTGGAGTTATTGTCGATGGTATCATTTTGGCCAATTTTCAGCGTTTTTCACCGTGCCAAATGGCAACAAAATACTATAGTCTCAATTATCTCCGAAACTAATACGAATAGAAAAACCATATTGCATCACTTAGGGTAGTTTATAAAAGCAAACAAGACTATGTAGTTAAATCCGGAATAGCGGTTTCAGTTTCGGAGTTATTGTCGATGGTGTCATTTTGGCAAATTCTCAGCGTTTTTCACCGTGCCAAATGGCTACAAAATCCTATAGTCTCAAATATCTCCGAATCTAATAGGAATAGAAAAACCATACTGCATCACTTAGAGTAGTTTATAAACGCAAACAAGACTATGTAGTTAAATCCAGAATAGCTGTTTTAGTTTTGGAGTTATTGTCGATGGTGTCATTTTGGCAAATTTTTAGCGTTTTTCACCGTGCGAAATGACTACAAAACTATATTGGCTCTCAAATTATCTCCGAAACTAATACGAATAGAAAAACCATACTGCATCACTTAGGGTAGTTTATAAACGCAAACAAGACTATGTAGTTAAATCCGGAATAGCGGATTTAGTTTTGGAGTTATTGTCGATGGTGTCATTTTGGCAAATTTTCAGCGTTTTTCACCGTGCGAAACGGCTACAAAATCCTATAGTCTCAATTATCTCCGAAACTAATGCGAATAGAAAAACCATACTGCATCACTTAGGGTAGTTTATAAACGCAAACAAGACTATGTAGTTAAATCCAGAATAGCTGTTTTAGTTTTGGAGTTATTGTCGATGGTGTCATTTTGGCAAATTTTTAGCGTTTTTCACTGTGCCAAATGGCTACAAAATCCTATAGTCTCAATTATCTCCGAAACTAATACGAATAGAAAAACCATACTGCATCACTTAGGGTAGTTTATAAACGCAAACAAGACTATGTAGTTAAATCCGGAATAGTTGTTTTAGTTTTGGAGTTATTGTCGATGGTGTCATTTTGGCAAATTTTCAGCGTTTTTGACCGTGCGAAACGACTTCAAAACGATATAGTCTCAATTATCTCCGAAACTAATAGCAATAGAAAAACCGTACTGCACCACTTAGGGTAGTTTATAAACGCAAACAAGACTATGTAGTTAAATCCGGAATAGCTGTTTTAGTTTTGGAGTTATTGTCGATGGTGTCATTTTGGCAAATTTTCAGCGTTTTTGACTTTGCGAAACGACTTCAAAACGATATAGTCTCAATTATCTCCGAAACTAATACAATTAGAAAAACCATACTGCATCACTTAGGGTAGTTTATAAACGCAAACAAGACTATGTAGTTAAATCCGGAATAGATGTTTTAGTTTTGGAGTTATTGTCGATGGTGTCATTTTGGCAAATTTTCAGCGTTTTTGACCGTGCGAAACGACTTCAAAACGATATAGTCTCAATTATCTCCGAAACTAATAGCAATAGAAAAACCATACTGCACCACTTAGGGTAGTTTATAAACGCAAACAAGACTATGTAGTTAAATCCGGAATAGCTGTTTTAGTTTTGGAGTTATTGTCGATGGTGTCATTTTGGCAAATTTTTAGCGTTTTTGACCGTGCGAAACGACTTCAAAACGATATAGTCTCAATTATCTCCGAAACTAATACGAATAGAAAAACCATACTGCATCACTTAGGGTAGTTTATAAACGCAAACAAGACTATGTAGTTAAATCCGGAATAGCGGTTTTAGTTTTGGAGTTATTGTCGATGGTGTCATTTTGGCAAATTTTTAGCGTTTTTCACCGTGCCAAATGACTACAAAATCCTATAGTCTCAATTATCTCCGAAACTAATACGAATAGAAAAACCATACTGCATCACTTAGGGTAGTTTATAAACGCAAACAAGACTATGTAGTTAAATCCGGAATAGCGGTTTTAGTTTTGGAGTTATTGTCGATGGTGTCATTTTGGCAAATTTTCAGCGTTTTTGACCGTGCGAAACGACTTCAAAACGATATAGTCTCAATTATCTCCGAAACTAATACGAATAGAAAAACCATACTGCATCACTTAGGGTAGTTTATAAACGCAAACAAGACTATGTAGTTAAATCCAGAATAGCGGTTTTAGTTTTGGAGTTATTGTCGATGGTGTCATTTTGGCAAATTTTTAGCGTTTTTGACCGTGCCAAATGGCTACAAAATCCTATAGTCTCAATTATCTCCGAAACTAATACGAATAGAAAAACCATACTGCATCACTTAGGGTAGTTTATAAACGCAAACAAGACTATGTAGTTAAATCCGGAATAGCGGTTTTAGTTTTGGAGTTATTGTCGATGGTGTCATTTTGGCAAATTTTCAGCGTTTTTGACCGTGCGAAACGACTACAAAACGATATAGTCTCAATTATCTCCAAAACTAATACGAATGAAAAAACCATACTGCATCACTTAGGGTAGTTTATAAACGCAAACAAGACTATGTAGTTAAATCCGGAATAGCTGATTTAGTTTTGGAGTTATTGTCGATGGTGTCATTTTGGCAAATTTTTAGCGTTTTTGACCGTGCGAAACGGCTTCAAAACGATATAGTCTCAATTATCTCCGAAACTAATTGCAATAGGAAAACCGTACTGCATCACTTAGAGTAGTTTATAAACGCAAACAAGACTATGTAGTTAAATCCGGAATAGCTGTTTTAGTTTTGGAGTTATTGTCGATGGTGTCATTTTGGCAAATTTTTAGCGTTTTTCACCGTGCGAAATGGCTACAAAATCCTATAGTCTCAATTATCTCCAAAACTAATACAAATAGAAAAACCATACTGCATCACTTAGGGTAGTTTATAAACGCAAACAAGACTATGTAGTTAAATCCGGAATAGCTGTTTTAGTTTTGGAGTTATTGTCGATGGTGTCTTTTTGGCAAATTTTCAGCGTTTTTGACCGTGCGAAACGACTTCAAAACGATATAGTCTCAATTATCTCCGAAACTAATTGCAATAGGAAAACCGTACTGCACCACTTAGGGTAGTTTATAAACGCAAACAAGACTATGTAGTTAAATCCGGAATAGCTGTTTTAGTTTTGGAGTTATTGTCGATGGTGTCATTTTGGCAAATTTTTAGCGTTTTTCACCGTGCCAAATGGCTACAAAATCCTATAGTCTCAATTATCTCCGAAACTAATACGAATAGAAAAACCATACTGCATCACTTAGGGTAGTTTATAAACGCAAACAAGACTATGTAGTTAAATCCGGAATAGCTGTTTTAGTTTTGGAGTTATTGTCGATGGTGTCATTTTGGCAAATTTTCAGCGTTTTTCACCGTGCCAAATGGCTACAAAAGGCTATAGTCTCAATTATCTCCGAAACTAATACGAATAGAAAAACCATACTGCATCACTTAGGGTAGTTTATAAACGCAAACAAGACTATGTAGTTAAATCCAGAATAGCTGTTTTAGTTTTGGAGTTATTGTCGATGGTGTCATTTTGGCAAATTTTTAGCGTTTTTCACCGTGCCAAATGGCTACAAAATCCTATAGTCTCAATTATCTCCAAAACTAATACGAATAGAAAAACCATACTGCATCACTTAGGGTAGTTTATAAACGCAAACAAGACTATGTAGTTAAATCCGGAATAGCTGTTTTAGTTTTGGAGTTATTGTCGATGGTGTCATTTTGGCAAATTTTCAGCGTTTTTGACCGTGCGAAATGACTTCAAAACGATATAGTCTCAATTAACTCCGAAACTAATTGCAATAGGAAAACCATACTGCACCACTTAGGGTAGTTTATAAACGCAAACAAGACTATGTAGTTAAATCCGGAATAGCTGTTTTAGTTTTGGAGTTATTGTCGATGGTGTCATTTTGGCAAATTTTTAGCGTTTTTCACCGTGCCAAATGGCTACAAAATCCTATAGTCTCAATTATCTCCGAAACTAATACGAATAGAAAAACCATACTGCATCACTTAGGGTAGTTTATAAACGCAAACAAGACTATGTAGTTAAATCCAGAATAGCTGTTTTAGTTTTGGAGTTATTGTCGATGGTGTCATTTTGGCAAATTTTCAGCGTTTTTGACCGTGCGAAACGACTTCAAAACGATATAGTCTCAATTATCTCCAAAACTAATTGCAATAGAAAAACCGTACTGCACCACTTAGGGTAGTTTATAAACGCAAACAAGACTATGTAGTTAAATCCGGAATAGCTGTTTTAGTTTTGGAGTTATTGTCGATGGTGTCATTTTGGCAAATTTTCAGCGTTTTTGACCGTGCGAAATGGCTTCAAAACGATATAGTCTCAATTATCTCCGAAACTAATTGCAATAGGAAAACCATACTGCACCACTTAGGGTAGTTTATAAACGCAAACAAGACTATGTAGTTAAATCCGGAATAGCTGTTTTAGTTTTGGAGTTATTGTCGATGGTGTCATTTTGGCAAATTTTTAGCGTTTTTGACCGTGCCAAATGGCTTCAAAACGATATAGTCTCTAATTATCTCCGAAACTAAAACGAATAGAAAAACCATACTGCATCACTTAGGTTAGTTTATAAACGCAAACAAGACTATGTAGTTAAATCCGGAATAGCTGTTTTAGTTTTGGAGTTATTGTCGATGGTGTCATTTTGGCAAATTTTCAGCGTTTTTCACCGTGCCAAATGGCTACAAAATCCTATAGTCTCAATTATCTCCGAAACTAATACGAATAGAAAAACCATACTGCATCACTTAGGGTAGTTTATAAACGCAAACAAGACTATGTAGTTAAATCCGGAATAGCTGTTTTAGTTTTGGAGTTATTGTCGATGGTGTCATTTTGGCAAATTTTCAGCGTTTTTCACCGTGCCAAATGGCTACAAAACGATATAGTCTCAATTATCTCCAAAACTAATTGCAATAGAAAAACCATACTGCACCACTTAGGGTAGTTTATAAACGCAAACAAGACTATGTAGTTAAATCCGGAATAGCTGTTTTAGTTTTGGAGTTATTGTCGATGGTGTCATTTTGGCAAATTTTTAGCGTTTTTCACCGTGCCAAATGGCTACAAAATCCTATAGTCTCAATTATCTCCGAAACTAATACGAATAGAAAAACCATACTGCATCACTTAGGGTAGTTTATAAACGCAAACAAGACTATGTAGTTAAATCCGGAATAGCTGTTTTAGTTTTGGAGTTATTGTCGATGGTGTCTTTTTGGCAAATTTTCAGCGTTTTTGACCGTGCGAAATGACTTCAAAACGATATAGTCTCTATTAACTCCAAAACTAATTGCAATAGGAAAACCATACTGCACCACTTAGGGTAGTTTATAAACGCAAACAAGACTATGTAGTTAAATCCGGAATAGCTGTTTTAGTTTTGGAGTTATTGTCGATGGTGTCATTTTGGCAAATTTTTAGCGTTTTTCACCGTGCCAAATGGCTACAAAATCCTATAGTCTCAATTATCTCCGAAACTAATACGATAAGAAAAACCATACTGCATCACTTAGGGTAGTTTATAAACATAAACAAGACTATGTAGTTAAATCCGGAATAGCTGTTTTAGTTTTGGAGTTATTGTCGATGGTGTCATTTTGGCAAATTTTCAGCGTTTTTGACCGTGCCAAATGACTTCAAAACGATATAGTCTCAATTATCTCCAAAACTAATTGCAATAGAAAAACCATACTGCACCACTTAGGGTAGTTTATAAACGCAAACAAGACTATGTAGTTAAATCCGGAATAGCTGTTTCAGTTTTGGAGTTATTGTCGATGGTGTCATTTTGGCAAATTTTTAGCGTTTTTCACCGTGCCAAATGGCTACAAAATCCTATAGTCTCAATTATCTCCGAAACTAATACGAATAGAAAAACCATACTGCATCACTTAGGGTAGTTTATAAACGCAAACAAGACTATGTAGTTAAATCCGGAATAGCTGTTTTAGTTTTGGAGTTATTGTCGATGGTGTCATTTTGGCAAATTTTTAGCGTTTTTCACCGTGCCAAATGGCTACAAAACGATATAGTCTCAATTATCTCCAAAACTAATTGCAATAGAAAAACCATACTGCATCACTTAGGGTAGTTTATAAACGCAAACAAGACTATGTAGTTAAATCCGGAATAGCTGTTTTAGTTTTGGAGTTATTGTCGATGGTGTCATTTTGGCAAATTTTCAGCGTTTTTCACCGTGCCAAATGGCTACAAAATCCTATAGTCTCAATTATCTCCAAAACTAATACGAATAGAAAAACCATACTGCATCACTTAGGGTAGTTTATAAACGCAAACAAGACTATGTAGTTAAATCCGGAATAGCTGTTTCAGTTTTGGAGTTATTGTCGATGGTGTCTTTTTGGCAAATTTTCAGCGTTTTTGACCGTGCGAAATGACTTCAAAACGATATAGTCTCAATTATCTCCAAAACTAATTGCAATAGGAAAACCGTACTGCACCACTTAGGGTAGTTTATAAACGCAAACAAGACTATGTAGTTAAATCCGGAATAGCTGTTTTAGTTTTGGAGTTATTGTCGATGGTGTCATTTTGGCAAATTTTTAGCGTTTTTCACCGTGCCAAATGGCTACAAAATCCTATAGTCTCAATTATCTCCGAAACTAATACGATTAGAAAAACCATACTGCATCACTTAGGGTAGTTTATAAACGCAAACAAGACTATGTAGTTAAATCCGGAATAGCTGTTTTAGTTTTGGAGTTATTGTCGATGGTGTCATTTTGGCAAATTTTTAGCGTTTTTCACCGTGCCAAATGGCTACAAAATCCTATAGTCTCAATTATCTCCGAAACTAATACGAATAGAAAAACCATACTGCATCACTTAGGGTAGTTTATAAACGCAAACAAGACTATGTAGTTAAATCCAGAATAGCTGTTTTAGTTTTGGAGTTATTGTCGATGGTGTCATTTTGTCAAATTTTTAGCGTTTTTCACCGTGCCAAATGGCTACAAAATGCTATAGTCTCAATTATCTCCAAAACTAATACGAATAGAAAAACCATACTGCATCACTTTGGGTAGTTTATAAACGGAAACAAGACTATGTAGTTAAATCCGGAATAGCTGTTTTAGTTTTGGAGTTATTGTCGATGGTGTCTTTTGGCAAATTTTCAGCGTTTTTAACAGTGCGAAATGACTTCAAAACGATATAGTCTCAATTAACTCCGAAACTAATTGCAATAGGAAAATCGTACTGCACCACTTAGGGTAGTTTATAAACGCAAACAAGACTATGTAGTTAAATCCGGAATAGCTGTTTTAGTTTTGGAGTTATTGTCGATGGTGTCATTTTGGCAAATTTTTAGCGTTTTTCACCGTGCCAAATGGCTACAAAATCCTATAGTCTCAATTATCTCCGAAACTAATACGAATAGAAAAACCATACTGCATCACTTAGGGTAGTTTATAAACGCAAACAAGACTATGTAGTTAAATTCGGAATAGATGTTTTAGTTTTGGAGTTATTGTCGATGGTGTCATTTTGGCGAATTTTTAGCGTTTTTGACCGTACGAAATGACTTCAAAACGATATAGTCTCAATTATCTCCGAAACTAATTGCAATAGAAAAACCGTACTGCACCACTTAGGGTAGTTTATAAACGCAAACAAGACTATGTAGTTAAATCCGGAATAGCTGTTTTAGTTTTGGAGTTATTGTCGATGGTGTCTTTTTGGCAAATTTTCAGCGTTTTTGACCGTGCGAAATGGCTTCAAAACGATATAGTCTCAATTAACTCCAAAACTAATTGCAATAGGAAAACCGTACTGCACCACTTAGGGTAGTTTATAAACGCAAACAAGACTATGTAGTTAAATCCGGAATAGCTGCTTTAGTTTTGTTGGACTTATTGTCGATGGTGTCATTTTGGCAAATTTTCAGCGTTTTTCACCGTGCCAAATGGCTACAAAATCCTATAGTCTCTAATTATCTCCAAAACTAATACGAATAGAAAAACCATACTGCATCACTTAGGGTAGTTTATAAACGCAAACAAGACTATGTAGTTAAATCCGGAATAGCTGTTTTAGTTTTGGAGTTATTGTCGATGGTGTCATTTTGGCAAATTTTCAGCGTTTTTCACCGTGAAAAATGGCTACAAAATCCTATAGTCTCAATTATCTCCGAAACTAATACGAATAGAAAAACCATACTGCATCACTTAGGGTAGTTTATAAACGCAAACAAGACTATGTAGTTAAATCCAGAAATAGCTGTTTCAGTTTTGGAGTTATTGTCGATGGTGTCATTTTGGCAAATTTTTAGCGTTTTTCACCGTGCCAAATGGCTACAAAATGCTATAGTCTCAATTATCTCCAAAACTAATACGAATAGAAAAACCATACTGCATCACTTAGAGTAGTTTATAAACGCAAACAAGACTATGTAGTTAAATCCGGAATCGCTGTTTTAGTTTTGGAGTTATTGTCGATGGTGTCATTTTGACAAATTGTTCAGCGTTTTTCACCGTGCCAAATGGCTACAAAATCTATAGTCTCAAATATCTCCAAAACTAATATGAATAGAAAAACCATACTGCATCACTTAGGGTAGTTTATAAACGCAAATAAGACTATGTAGTTAAATCCGGAATAGCTGTTTTAGTTTTGGAGTTATTGTCGATGGTGTCTTTTTGGCAAATTTTCAGCGTTTTTGACCGTGCGAAATGACTTCAAAACGATATAGTCTCAATTAACTCCGAAACTAATTGCAATAGGAAAATCGTACTGCACCACTTAGGGTAGTTTATAAACGCAAACAAGACTATGTAGTTAAATCCGGAATAGCTGTTTTAGTTTTGGAGTTATTGTCGATGGTGTCATTTTGGCAAAATTTTAGCGTTTTTCACCGTGCCAAATGGCTACAAAATCCTATAGTCTCAATTATCTCCAAAACTAATACGAATAGAAAAACCATACTGCATCACTTAGGGTAGTTTAAAAGCTACCCTAAGTGATGTGTATAAACGCAAACAAGACTATGTAGTTAAATTCGGAATCGCTGTTTTAGTTTTGGAGTTATTGTCCATGGTGTCATTTTGGCAAATTTTTAGCGTTTTTCACCGTGCCAAATGGCTACAAAATGCTATAGTCTCAATTATCTCCAAAACTAATACGTATAGAAAAACCATACTGCATCACTTAGTGGTAGTTTATAAACGCAAACAAGACTATGTAGTTAAATCCGGAATAGCTGTTTCAGTTTTGGAGTTATTGTCGATGGTGTCTTTTTGGCAAATTTTCAGCGTTTTTGACAGTGCGAAACGACTTCAAAATCCTATAGTCTCTATTAACTCCAAAACTAATTGCAATAGGAAAACCGTACTGCACCACTTAGGGTAGTTTATAAACGCAAACAAGACTATGTAGTTAAATCCGGAATAGCTGTTTTAGTTTTGGAGTTATTGTCGATGGTATCATTTTGGCCAATTTTTAGCGTTTTTCACCGTGCCAAATGGCTACAAAATCCTATAGTCTCAATTATCTCCAAAACTAATACGAATAGAAAAACCATACTGCATCACTTAGGGTAGTTTATAAACGCAAACAAGACTATGTAGTTAAATCCGGAATAGCTGTTTTAATTTTGGAGTTATTGTCGATGGTGTCATTTTGGCAAATTTTTAGCGTTTTTCACCGTGCCGAATGGCTACAAAATGCTATAGTCTCAATTATCTCCAAAACTAATACGAATAGAAAAACCATACTGCATCACTTAGGGTAGTTTATAAACGCAAACAAGACTATGTAGTTAAATTCGGTGCCGCCCAGGTGGCGCAGTGGTCTAAGGCGTTGGCCTCTGATCATTCGTCCGTAAGGGGTCCGGGTTCGAATCCCGGTGAGGCATGGATGTTAGCGTTTTTGACTGTGCGAAATGACTTCAAAACCATATAGTCTCAATTCTCCTGGAACCAGTGACCCTAATTGCAATAGGAAAACCGTACTGCACCACTTAGGGTAGTTTATAAACGCAAACAAGACTATGTAGTTAAATCCGGAATAGCTGTTTTAGTTTTGGAGTTATTGTCGATGGTGTCATTTTGGCAAATTTTTAGCGTTTTTCACCGTGCCAAATGGCTACAAAACGATATAGTCTCAATTATCTCCGAAACTAATACGAAAAGAAAACCATACTGCATCACTTAGGGTAGTTTATAAACGCAAACAAGACTATGTAGTTAAATCCGGAATAGCTGTTTTAGTTTTGGAGTTATTGTCGATGGTGTCATTTTGGCAAATTTTTAGCGTTTTTCACCGTGCCAAATGGCTACAAAATCCTATAGTCTCAATTATCTCCGAAACTAATACGAATAGAAAAACCATACTGCATCACTTAGGGTAGTTTATAAACGCAAACAAGACTATGTAGTTAAATCCAGAATCGATGTTTTAGTTTTGGAGTTATCGTCGATGGTGTCATTTTGTCAAATTTTCAGCGTTTTTGACCGTGCCAAATGACTACAAAACGATGTGTTTGTCTTACGGCACTGGCTCTCTCCCTTCCCTGGAACCAGTGACCCTAAATTAGGGACGGGCGACTGCTTATAGCCCATTGAGTGCATCACTTTGGGTAGTTTATAAACGCAAACAAGACTATGTAGTTAAATCCGGAATAGCTGTTTTAGTTTTGGAGTTATTGTCGATGGTGTCTTTTTGGCAAATTTTCAGCGTTTTTAACAGTGCGAAATGGCTACAAAATCCTATAGTCTCAATTATCTCCGAAACTAATAGCAATAGGAAAACCGTACTGCACCACTCAGGGTAGTTTATAAACGCAAACAAGACTATGTAGTTAAATCCGGAATAGCTGTTTTAGTTTTGGAGTTATTGTCGATGGTGTCATTTTGGCAAATTTTCAGCGTTTTTGACCGTGCCAAATGGCTACAAAACGCTATAGTCTCAATTATCTCCGAAACTAATACGAATAGAAAAACCATACTGCATCACTTAGGGTAGTTTATAAACGCAAACAAGACTATGTAGTTAAATCCGGAATCGATGTTTTAGTTTTGGAGTTATTGTCGATGGTGTCATTTTGGCAAATTTTCAGCGTTTTTGACCGTGCGAAACGACTTCAAAACGATATAGTCTCAATTAACTCCAAAACTAATTGCAATAGAAAAACCGTACTGCACCACTTAGGGTAGTTTATAAACGCAAACAAGACTATGTAGTTAAATCCGGAATAGCTGTTTTAGTTTTGGAGTTATTGTCGATGGTGTCATTTTGGCAAATTTTCAGCGTTTTTGACCGTGCGAAATGGCTTCAAAACGATATAGTCTCAATTATCTCCGAAACTAATTGCAATAGGAAAACCATACTGCATCACTTAGGGTAGTTTATAAACGCAAACAAGACTATGTAGTTAAATCCGGAATAGCTGTTTTAGTTTTGGAGTTATTGTCGATGGTGTCATTTTGGCAAATTTTCAGCGTTTTTGACCGTGCGAAATGACTTCAAAACGATATAGTCTCTAATTATCTCCGAAACTAATACGAATAGAAAAACCATACTGCATCACTTAGGATAGTTTATAAACGCAAACAAGACTATGTAGTTAAATCCGGAATCGATATTTTAGTTTTGGAGTTATTGTCGATGGTGTCATTTTGGCAAATTTTCAGCGTTTTTCACCGTGCGAAATGGCTTCAAAACGATATAGTCTCAATTATCTCCGAAACTAATACGAAAAGAAGAACCATACTGCGTCACTTAGGGTAGTTTATAAACGCAAACAAGACTATGTAGTTAAATCCGGAATAGCTGTTTTAGTTTTGGAGTTATTGTCGATGGTGTCATTTTGGCAAATTTTTAGCGTTTTTCACCGTGCCAAATGGCTACAAAACGATATAGTCTCAATTATCTCCAAAACTAATACGAATAGAAAAACCATACTGCATCACTTAGGGTAGTTTATAAACGCAAACAAGACTATGTAGTTAAATCCGGAATAGCTGTTTTAGTTTTGGAGTTATTGTCGATGGTGTCATTTTCGACAAATTGTTAGCGTTTTTCACCGTGCCAAATGGCTACAAAATCCTATAGTCTCAATTATCTCCGAAACTAATACGAATAGAAAAACCATACTGCATCACTTAGGGTAGTTTATAAACGCAAACAAGACTATGTAGTTAAATCCGGAATAGCTGTTTTAGTTTCGGAGTTATTGTCGATGGTGTCATTTTGGCAAATTTTCAGCGTTTTTGACCGTGCGAAACGACTTCAAAACGATATAGTCTCAATTATCTCCGAAACTAATAGCGAATAGGAAAACCATACTGCACCACTTAGGGTAGTTTATAAACGCAAACAAGACTATGTAGTTAAATCCGGAATAGCTGTTTTAGTTTTGGAGTTATTGTCGATGGTGTCATTTTGGCAAATTTTTAGCGTTTTTCACCGTGCCAAATGGCTACAAAATCTATATAGTCTCAATTATCTCCAAAACTAATACGAATAGAAAAACCATACTGCATCACTTAGGGTAGTTTAAAAGCTACCCTAAGTGATGTGTATAAACGCATACAAGACTATGTAGTTAAATCCGGAATAGCTGTTTCAGTTTTGGAGTTATTGTCGATGGTGTCATTTTGGCAAATTTTTAGCGTTTTTGACCGTGCCAAATGGCTACAAAATGCTATAGTCTCAATTATCTCCGAAACTAATACGTATAGAAAAACCATACTGCATCACTTAGGGTAGTTTATAAACGCAAACAAGACTATGTAGTTAAATCCGGAATAGCTGTTTCAGTTTTGGAGTTATTGTCGATGGTGTCATTTTGGCAAATTTTCAGCGTTTTTCACCGTGCCAAATGACTACAAAATCCTATAGTCTCAATTATCTCCGAAACGTAATACGAATAGAAAAACCATACTGCATCACTTAGGGTAGTTTATAAACGCAAACAAGACTATGTAGTTAAATCCAGAATCGATGTTTTAGTTTTGGAGTTATTGTCGATGGTGTCATTTTGGCAAATTTTTAGCGTTTTTCACCGTGCCAAATGGCTACAAAATGCTATAGTCTCAATGATCTCCGAAACTAATGAATAGAAAAACCATACTGCATCACTTATGATAGTTTATAAACGCAAACAAGACTATGTAGTTAAATCCGGAATAGCTAATTTAGTTTTGGAGTTATTGTCGATGGGGTCATTTTGGCAAATTTTCAGCATTTTTGACCGTGCGAAATGATTTCCAAACGATATAGTCTCAATTATCTCCGAAACTAATAGCAATAGGAAAACCGTACTGCACCACTTAGGGTAGTTTATAAACGCAAACAAGACTATGTAGTTAAATCCGGAATCGCTGTTTAAGTTTTGGAGTTATTGTCGATGGTGTCATTTTGGCAAATTTTCAGCGTTTTTGACCGTGCCAAATGGCTGCAAAAGGCTATAGTCTCAATTATCTCCGAAACTAAAACGAATAGAAGAACCATACTGCATCACTTAGGGTAGTTTATAAACGCAAACAAGACTATGTAGTTAAATCCGGAATCGATGTTTTAGTTTTGGAGTTATTGTCGATGGTGTCATTTTGGCAAATTTTTAGCGTTTTTCACCGTGCCAAATGGCTACAAAATGCTATAGTCTCAATTATCTCCAAAACTAATACGAATAGAAAAACCATACTGCATCACTTTGGGTAGTTTATAGACAAAACGCAAACAAGACTATGTAGTTAAATCCGGAATCGCTGACTCAGTTTTGGAGTTATTGTCGATGGTGTCATTTTGGCAAATTGTTAGCGTTTTTCACCGTGCCAAATGGCTACAAAATACTATAGTCTCAATTATCTCCGAAACTAATATGAATAGAAAAACCATACTGCATCACTTAGGGTAGTTTATAAACGCAAACAAGACTATGTAGTTAAATCCGGAATAGCTGTTTTAGTTTTGGAGTTATTGTCGATGGTGTCTTTTTGGCAAATTTTCAGCGTTTTTGACCGTGCGAAATGACTTCAAAACGATATAGTCTCAATTATCTCCGAAACTAATAGCAATAGGAAAACCGTACTGCACCACTTAGGGTAGTTTATAAACGCAAACAAGACTATGTAGTTAAATCCGGAATCGCTGTTTTAGTTTTGGAGTTATTGTCGATGGTGTCATTTTGGCAAATTTTTAGCGTTTTTCACCGTGCCAAATGGCTACAAAATCCTATAGTCTCAATTATCTCCAAAACTAATACGAATAGAAAAACCATACTGCATCACTTTGGGTAGTTTATAAACGCAAACAAGACTATGTAGTTAAATCCGGAATAACTGTTTTAGTTTTGGAGTTATTGTCGATGGTGTCTTTTTGGCAAATTTTCAGCGTTTTTGACCGTGCGAAATGACTTTAAAACGATATAGTCTCAATTATCTCCGAAACTAATAGCAATAGGAAAACCGTACTGCACCACTTAGGATAGTTTATAAACGCAAACAAGACTATGTAGTTAAATCCGGAATAGCTGTTTTAGTTTTGGAGTTATTGTCGATGGTGTCATTTTGGCAAATTTTTAGCGTTTTTCACCGTGCCAAATGGCTACAAAATCCTATGGTCTCAATTATCTCCGAAACTAATACGAATAGAAAAACCATACTGCATCACTTAGGGTAGTTTATAAATGCAAACAAGACTATGTAGTTAAATCCAGAATCGATGTTTTAGTTTTGGAGTTATTGTCGATATTGTCATTTTGGCAAATTTTTAGCGTTTTTCACCGTGCCAAATGGCTTCAAAATCCTATAGTCTCTATTAACTCCGAAACTAATTGCAATAGGAAAACCATACTGCATCACTTATGGTAGTTTATAAACGCAAACAAGACTATGTAGTTAAATCCGGAATAGCTGTTTTAGTTTTGGAGTTATTGTCGATGGTGTCATTTTGGCAAATTTTTAGCGTTTTTCACAGTGCCTAATGGCTACAAAATGCTATAGTCTCAAATTATCTCCAAAACTAATACGAATAGAAAAACAGTACTGCATCACTTAGGGTAGTTTATAAACGCAAACAAGACTATGTAGTTAAATCCGGAATAGCTGTTTTAGTTTTGGACTTATTGTCGATGCTAACTTTTTGGCAAATTTTCAGCGTTTTTGACCGTGCGAAATGACTTCAAAACGATATAGTCTGAATTATCTCCGGAACTAATTGCAATAGGAAAACCGTAATTGCACCACTTAGGGTAGTTTATAAACGCAAAGAAGACTATGTAGTTAAATCCAGAATAGCTGTTTAAGTTTTGGAGTTATTGTCGATGGTGTCATTTTGGCAAATGTTTAGCGTTTTTCACCGTGCCAAATGGCTACAAAATCCTATAGTCTCAATTATCTCCGAAACTAATACGAAATAGAAAAACCATACTGCATCACTTATGGTAGTTTATAAACGCAAACAAGACTATGTAATTAAATCCGGAATAGCTGTTTTAGTTTTGGAGTTATTGTCGATGGTGTCATTTTGGCAAATTTTCAGCGCTTTTCACAGTGCCGAATGGCTACAAAACGATATATTCGGAATTATCTCCAAAACTAATACGAATAGAAAAACAGTACTGCATCACTTAGGGTAGTTTATAAACGCAAACAAGACTACGTAGTTAAATCCGGAATAGCTGTTTTAGTTTTGGACTTATTGTCGATGCTGTCATTTTGGCAAATTTTCAGCGTCTTTGACCGTGCGAAATGGCTTCAAAACGATATAGTCTCAATTATCTCCGGAACTAATAGCAATAGGAAAACCGTAATTGCACCACTTAGGGTAGTTTATAAACGCAAACAAGACTATGTAGTTAAATCCAGAATAGCTGTTTAAGTGTAGGAGTTATTGTCGATGGTGTCATTTTGGCAAATTTTTAGCGTTTTTCACCGTGCCAAATGGCTACAAAAGGCTATAGTCCCAATTATCTCCGAAACTAAAACGAATAGAAGAACCATACTGCATCACTTAGGGTAGTTTATAAATGCAAACAAGACTATGTAGTTAAATCCAGAATCGATGTTTTAGTTTTGGAGTTATTGTCGATGGTGTCATTTTGGCAAATTTTTATCGTTTCTCACCGTACCGAATGACTACAAAATGCTATAGTCGGAAATTATCTCCAAAACTAAAACGAATGGAAAAACCATACTGCATCACTTAGGGTAGTTTACAAATGCAAACAAGACTATGCAGTTAAATCTGGAATCGCTGATTTAGTTTTGTAGTTATTGTCGATGGTGTCATTTTGGCAAATTTTTAGCGTTTTTCACCGTGCCAAATGGCTACTAAATCGATATAGTCTCAATTATCTTTGAAACTAATAGCAATAGGAAAACCGTACTGCATCACTTAGGGTAGTTTATAAACGCAAACAAGACTATGTAGTTAAATCCAGAATCGCTGTTTAAGTTTTGGAGTTATTGTCGATGGTGTCATTTTGGCAAATGTTTAGCGTTTTTCACTGTGCCAAATGGCCACAGAAGGCTATAGTCTCAATTATCTCCGAAACGAATACGAAAAGAAGAACCATACTGCATTACTTAGGGTAGTTTATAAACGCAAACAAGACTATGCAGTTAAATCCGGAATAGCTGTTTCAATTTTGGAGTTATTGTCGATGGTGTCTTTTTGGCAAATTTTCAGCATTTTTGACCGTGCGAAATGACTTCAAAACGATATAGTCGCAATTATCTCCGAAACTAATAGCAATAGGAAAACCGTACTGCACCATATAGTATAGTTTATAAACGCAAACAAGACTATGTAGTTAAATCCGGAATAGCTGTTTTAGTTTTGGAGTTATTGTCGATGGTGTCATTTTGGCAAATTTTTGGCGTTTTTGACTTTGGAAATGACTTCAAAACGATATAGTCTCAATTATCTCCGAAACTAATAGCAATAGAAAAACCATACTGCACCACTTAGTGTAGTTTATAAACGCAAACAAGACTAAGTAGTTAAATACGGAATCTATGTTTTAGTTTTGGAGTTATTGTCGATGGTGTCATTTCGGCAAATGTTTGAGCGTTTTTGACTTTGCGAAATGACTTCAAAACGATATAGTCTCCATTATCTCCGAAACTAATAGCAATAGAAAAACCGTACTGCACCACTTAGGGTAGTTTATAAACCCAAACAAGACTATGTAGTTAAATCCGGAATAGCTGTTTTAGTTTAGGAGTTATTGTCGATGGTGTCATTTTGGCAAATTTTTAGCGTTTTTAACCGTGCCAAATGGCTACAAAATCCTATAGTCTCAAATATCTCCGAAACTAATACGATAAGAAAACCATACTGCATCACTTATGATAGTTTATAAACGCAAACAAGACTATGTAGTTAAATCCGGAATAGCGGTTTTAGTTTGGGAGTTATTGTCGATGGTGTCATTTTGGCAAATGTTTAGCGTTTTTCACCGTGCCAAATGACTACAAAATCCTATAGTCTCAAATATCTCCGAAAATAAGTCGAATAGAAAAACAGTACTGCATCACTTAGGGTAATTTATAAACGCAAACAAGACTATGTAGTTAAATCCGGAATAGCGCAGTGGTTAAGGCGTTTTGGCCTCTGATCATTGTCGATGCTAACTTTTTGGCAAATTTTCAGCGTCTTTGACCGTGCGAAATGACTTCAAAACGATATAGTCTGAATTATCTCCAGACCTAATAGCAATAGGAAAACCGTAATTGCACCCCTTAGGGTAGTTTATAAACGCAAACAAGACTATGTAGTCAATTCCAGAATAGCTGTTTAAGTGTTGGAGTTATTGTCGATGGTGTCATTTTGGCAAATTTTTAGCGTTTTTCACCGTGCCAAATGGTTACAAAAGGCTATAGTCCCAATTATCTCCGAAACTAAAACGAAAAGAAGAACCATACTGCATCACTTAGGATAGTTTATAAATGCAAACAAGACTATGTAGTTAAATCCAGAATCGATGTTCTAGTTTTGGAGTTACTGTCGATGGTGTCATTTTGGCAGATTTTTATCGTTTCTCACAGTGCCGAATGACTACAAAATGCTATAGTCAGAAATTATCTACAAAACTAATACGAATGAAAAAAATATACTGCATCACTTAGGTTAGTTTACAAATGCAAACAAGACTATGCAGTTAAATCTGGAATCGCTGATTTAGTTTTGTAGTTATTGTCGATGGTGTCATTTTGGCAAATTTTTAGCGTTTTTCACCGTGCGAAACGACTACTAAATCGATATAGTCTAAAATATCTTTGAAACTAATAGCAATAGGAAAACCGTACTGCATCACTTAGAGTAGTTTATAAACGCAAACAAGACTATGTAGTTAAATCCGGAATAGCTGTTTTAGTTTTGGAGTTATTGTCGATGGTGTCATTTTGGCAAATTTTTAGCGTTTTTCACCGTGCCGAATGGCTACAAAATGCTATAGTCTCAAATTATCTCCAAAACTAATACGAATAGAAAAACCATACTGCATCAATTAGGGTAGTTTATAAACGCAAACAAGACTATGCAGTTAAATCCGGAATAGCTGTTTCAGTTTTGGAGTTATTGTCGATGGTGTCTTTTTGGCAAATTTTCAGCGTTTTTGACTGTGCGAAATGACTTCAAAACGATATAGTCTCAATTAACTCCGGACCTAATTGCAATAGGAAAACCGTACTGCACCACTTAGGGTAGTTTATAAACGCAAACAAGACTATGTAGTTAAATCCGGAATAGCTGTTTAAGTTTTGAAGTTATTGTCGATGGTGTCATTTTGGCAAATGTTTAGCGTTTTTCACCGTGCCAAATGGCTACAGAAGGACATAGTCTCAATTATCTCCGAAACTAATACGAATAGAAGAACCATACTGCATCACTTAGGGTAGTTTATAAATGCAAACAAGACGATGTAGTTAAATCCAGGAATCGATGTTTTAGTTTTGGAGTTGTTGTCGATGGTGTCATTTTGGCAAATTTTCAGCGTTTTTCACCGTGCCAAATGGCTACAGAAGGCTATAGTCCCAATGATCTCCGAAACTTATACGAAAAGAAGAACCATACTGCATCACTTAGGGTAGTTTATAAACGCAAACAAGACTATGTAGTTAAATCCAGAATAGATGTTTTAGTTTTGGAGTTATCGTCGATGGTGTCATTTTGTCAAATTTTTAGCGTTTTTCACCGTGCCAAATGGCTACAAAATGCTATAGTCGCAATTATCTCCAAAACTAATACGAATAGAAAAACCATACTGCATCACTTTGGGTAGTTTATAGACAAAACTATGGAAACAAGACTATGTAGTTAAATCCGGAATAACTGTTTCAATTTTGGAGTTATTGTCGATGGTGTCTTTTTGGCAAATTTTCAGCATTTTTAACCTTGCGAAATGACTTCAAAACGATATAGTCTCAATTAACTGCGAAACTAATAGCAATAGGAAAACCGTACTGCACCACTCAGGGTAGTTTATAAACGCAAACAAGACTATGTAGTTAAATCCAGAATCGCTGTTTTAGTTTTGGAGTTATTGTCGATGGTGTCATTTTGGCAAATTTTTAACTTTTTTCACCGTGCCAAATGGCTACAAAAGGCTATAGTCTCAATTATCTCCGAAACTAATACGAATAGAAGAACCATACTGCATCACTTAGGGTAGTTTATAAACGCAAACATGTCTATGTAGTTAAATCCAGAATCGATGTTTTAGTTTTGGAGTTATCGTCGATGGTGTCATTTTGGCGAATTTTTAGAGTTTTTGACTTTGGAAATGACTTCAAAACGATATAGTCCCAATTATCTCCAAAACCAATAGCAATAGAAAAACCGTACTGCACCACTTAGGGTAGTTTATAAACGCAAACAAGACTATGTAGTTAAATCCGGAATAGCTGTTTTAGTTTTGGACTTATTGTCGATGCTAACTTTTTGGCAAATTTTCAGCGTCTTTGACCGTGCGAAATGACTTCAAAACGATATAGTCTGAATTATCACCGGACCTAATTGCAATAGGAAAACCGTAATTGCACCACTTAGGGTAGTTTATAAACGCAAACAAGACTATGTAGTCAAATCCAGAATCGCTGTTTAAGTGTTAGAGTTATTGTCGATGGTGTCATTTTGGCAAATGTTTAGCGTTTTTTACCGTGCCAAATGGCTGCAGAAGGCTATAGTCCTAATTATCTCCGAAACTAAAACGAAAAGAAGAACCATACTGCATCACTTAGGATAGTTTATAAACGCAAACAAGACTATGTAGTTATTATCCAGAATCGATATTCTAGTTTTGGAGTTATTGTCGATGGTGTCATTTTGGCAAATGTTCAGCGTTTTTCACCGTGAAAAATGGCTACGGAAGGCTATAGTCCCAATTATCTCCGAAACTAATACGAAAAGAAGAACCATACTGCGTCACTTAGGGTAGTTTATAAATGCAAACAAGACTATGTAGTTAAATCCAGAATCGATGTTTCAGTTTTGGAGTTATCGTCGATGGTGTCATTTTGGCAAATTTTTAGCGTTTTTCACCGTGCCAAATGGCTACAAAATGCTATAGTCACAATTATCTCCAAAACTAATACGAATAGAAAAACCATACTGCATCACTTTGGGTAGTTTATAGACAAAACTATGGAAACAAGACTATGTAGTTAAATCCGGAATAGCTGACTCAGTTTTGGAGTTATTGTCGATGGTGTCATTTGGCAAATTGTTAGCGTTTTTCACCGTGCCAAATGGCTACAAAATACTATAGTCTCAAATATCTCCGAAACTAATATGAATAGAAAAACCATACTGCATCACTTAGGGTAGTTTATAAACGCAAATAAAACTATGCAGTTAAATCCGGAATAGCTGTTTCAATTTCGGAGTTATTGTCGATGGTGTCTTTTTGGCAAATTTTCAGCATTTTTGAACGTGCGAAATGACTTCAAAACGATATAGTCTCAATTATGTCCGAAACTAATAGCAATAGGAAAACCGCACTGCACCACATAGGATAGTTTATAAACGCAAAGAAGACTATGTAGATAAATCCGGAATCGCTGTTTTAGTTTTGGAGTTATTGTCGATGGTGTCATTTTGGCAAAATTTTAGCGTTTTTCACCGTGCCAAATGGCTACAAAATCTATATAGTCCCAATTATCACCAAAACTAATACGAAAAGAAAAACCATACTGCATCACTTAGGGTAGTTTATAAACTACCCTAAGTGATGTGTATAAACGCAAACAAGACTATGTAGTTAAATCCGGAATCGCTGTTTTAGTTTTGGAGTTATTGTCGATGGTGTCATTTTGGCAAATTTTTAGCGTTTTTCACCGTGCCAAATGGCTACAAAATGCTATAGTCGCAATTATCTCCAAAACTAATACGTATAGAAAAACCATAATGCATCACTTAGGGTAGTTTATAAACGCAAACAAGACTATGCAGTTAAATCCGGAATCGCTGTCTCAGTTTTGGAGTTATTGTCGATGGTGTCATTTCGGCAAATTTTCAGCGTTCTTCACCGTACCAAATGGCTACAAAATGCTATAGTCGCAATGATCTCCAAAACTAATACGAATAGAAGGACCATACTGCATCACTTAGGGTAGTTTATAAACGCAAACAAGACTATGTAAATAAATCCGGAATAGCTAATTTAGTTTAGGAGTTATTGTCGATGGGGTGATTTTGGCAAATTTTCAGCATCTTTGACCGTGCGAAATGATTTCCAAACGATATAGTCCCAATTATCTCCGAAACTAATAGCAATAGGAAAACCGTAATTGCACCACTTAGGGTAGTTTATAAACGCAAACAAGACTATGTAGTTAAATCCAGAATCGCTGTTTAAGTGTTGGAGTTATTGTCGATGGTGTCATTTTGGCAAATGTTCAGCGTTTTTTACCGTGCCAAATGGCTGCAAAAGGCTATAGTCCTAATTATCTCCGAAACTAAAACGAAAAGAAGAACCATACTGCATCACTTAGGGTAGTTTATAAATGCAAACAAGACTATGTAGTTAAATTTTGAATCGATGTTTCAGTTTTGGAGTTATCGTCGATGGTGTCATTTTGGCAAATTTTTAGCGTTTTTCACCGTGCCAAATGGCTACAAAATGCTATAGTCACAATTATCTCCAAAACTAATACGAATAGAAAAACCATACTGCATCACTTTGGGTAGTTTATAGACAAAACTATGGAAACAAGACTATGTAGTTAAATCCGGAATCGCTGACTCAGTTTTGGAGTTATTGTCGATGGTGTCATTTGGCAAATTGTTAGCGTTTTTCACCGTGCCAAATGGCTACAAAATACTATAGTCTCAAATATCTCCGAAACTAATATGAATAGAAAAACCATACTGCATGACTTAGGGTAGTTTATAAACGCAAATAAAACTATGCTGTTAAATCCGGAATAGCTGTTTCAATTTTGGAGTTATTGTCGATGGTGTCTTTTTGGCAAACTTTCAGCATTTTTGACCGTGCGAAATGACTTCAAAACGATATAGTCTCAATTATGTCCGAAACTAATAGCAATAGGAAAACCGTACTGCACCACATAGGATAGTTTATAAACGCAAAGAAGACTATGTAGATAAATCCGGAATCGCTGTTTTAGTTTTGGAGTTATTGTCGATGGTGTCATTTTGGCAAAATTTTAGCGTTTTTCACCGTGCCAAATGGCTACAAAATCTAATAGTCCCAATTATCACCGAAACTAATACGAAAAGAAAAACCATACTGCATCACTTAGGGTAGTTTAAAAACTACCCTAAGTGATGTGTATAAACGCAAACAAGACTATGTAGTTAAATCCGGAATCGCTGTCTCAGTTTTGGAGTTATTGTCCATGGTGTCATTTTGGCAAATTTTTAGCGTTTTTCACCGTGCCAAATGGCTACAAAATGCTATAGTCGCAATTATCTCCAAAACTAATACGTATAGAAAAACCATAATGCATCACTTAGGGTAGTTTATAAACGCAAACAAGACTATGCAGTTAAATCCGGAATAGCTGTTTTAGTTTTGGAGTTATTGTCGATGGTGTCTTTTTGGCAAATTTTCAGCATTTTTGAATGTGCGAAATGACTTCAAAACGATATAGTCTCAATTATCTCCGAAACTAATAGCAATAGAACAACCATACTGCATCACTTAGGGTAGTTTATAAATGCAAACAAGACTATGTAGTTACATCCAGAATCGATGTTTTATTTTTGGAGTTATTGTCGATGGTGTCATTTCGGCAAATTTTTAGCGTTCTTCACCGTACCAAATGGCTACAAAATGCTATAGTCGCAATGATCTCCAAAACTAATACGAATAGAAGGACCATACTGCATCACTTAGGGTAGTTTATAAACGCAAACAAGACTATGTAAATAAATCCGGAATAGCTAATTTAGTTTAGGAGTTATTGTCGATGGGGTGATTTTGGCAAATTTTCAGCATCTTTGACCGTGCGAAATGATTTCCAAACGATATAGTCCCAAATATCTCCGAAACTAATAGCAATAGGAAAACCGTAATTGCACCACTTAGGGTAGTTTATAAACGCAAACAAGACTATGTAGTCAAATCCAGAATCGCTGTTTAAGTGTTGGAGTTATTGTCGATGGTGTCATTTTGGCAAATGTTCAGCGTTTTTTACCGTGCCAAATGGCTGCAAAAGGCTATAGTCCTAATTATCTCCGAAACTAAAACGAAAAGAAGAACCATACTGCATCACTTAGGGTAGTTTATAAATGCAAACAAGACTATGTAGTTAAATTTTGGAATCGATGTTTCAGTTTTGGAGTTATCGTCGATGGTGTCATTTTGGCAAATTTTTAGCGTTTTTCACCGTGCCAAATGGCTACAAAATGCTATAGTCACAATTATCTCCAAAACTAATACGAATAGAAAAACCATACTGCATCACTTTGGGTAGTTTATAGACAAAACTATGGAAACAAGACTATGTAGTTAAATCCGGAATCGCTGACTCAGTTTTGGAGTTATTGTCGATGGTGTCATTTGGCAAATTGTTAGCGTTTTTCACCGTGCCAAATGGCTACAAAATACACTGCCGGACAATTGCTAAGGACGGATGATAATAGCAACGATAGCAACAATAAAATTGAAGGCAGGAAAATGTGGAAATTAGCATAAGTGCGGGATACAGTAAGACGTGTTGTGCGTATGCAAATTTTGGATTGCCGAACTTGTTCGTGACGTCATAGCGCTGATAAGAGATATAAAGGATTTGACGCGTATTGACCGTTGTTGTTCACACGCAATGTTGAAAGGGAAAGAATCAATTGGCGAACTTGCAATTTTCAGTATGTCTTCCCGACATCACCTAGATGATTTTACGCGTGGCCGTATTATTGGCAAGATTGAAGAAGGGCGAAAAATAACAGATGTTGCCAGGGAGTTCGACGTCAGCCACAGTGTTGTTTCAAGGCTTTGGAAAACATTTCAAACAAATGGAGAGTGTAGCAAACGTCACGGGGAGGTCGTGTTCGCAGTACGACCCCTGCAGAAGATCGGTACATAGTGCTATCAACAAAAAGACACCGGCGCAGCACAGCTAGTGAGGTAGCAAATCAGTTTATGGCTGCTACTGGCAAGCGGATCTCCCGAAAAACTGTCGCCAGACGTTTGCATTAAGGAGGACTATACGCCCACCGTCCTGTTCTGTGCATCCCATTGTCCAGACGTCACCGTACCGCCCGTTTGCAATGGTGCCATCAACATCGCAATTGGACTGATAACGACTGGTCTGCTGTCCTCTTCTCAGATGAGAGTAGATACAGTCTATCGTCTGATTGTCGACGACAACTGATCTGGCGTGATAGTGGTACTGCATATTGTCCAGCAAACATACAGGAAAGGGACCGATATCCGACATGTAGTGTCATGGTATGGGATGGCATCATGATCAATGGCCGTACGTCCCTCTATGTGCTTCCAACTGGGACTATGACTGGCCAACGATACATTAATGATGTTCTGCTACCTCATGTTTGCATGTTCCGTGGTGCTGCCGGTGATAGATTCATTTTCATGGACGACAACGCAACATGTCATCGAACAGTCGCTGTCCAGGAGTGTCTTGAGAGCGAGGATATTCAACGCCTCGTATTGCCAGCACGTTCTACAGATCTGAATCCCATTGAAAATGTGTGGGATGCTTTGGGGAGGAGTCTTGCTGGTCGCCAATGCCCTCCAATAAACAAGGACACCCTCATCCGTGCACTGACAGAAGAATGGGATAAATTACCCCAACAGCTGCTTGATAATATTGTGCAAAGCATGACACGACGTGTGGAATCTTGCATCGCCCTCCATGGTGGCCATATCCCGTATTGACATCTTACGCCGGAACGCCTGCGGACGGTAATTGCATTTTTTTCACGTTTACGTATTCTGCACAAAATGGCCTGTTTGTCCCTTGAACACGTTCCAAAGCCTTCTGGATTTCAGAGCACAATAAATTGTCTTTCTTGTAATGTCCTGGCATTCTGACATTATTTTATTTCACTTGGCATCCAACCACACTTACTTTTTTATGCGCTATATAGCCGTTTATGATCCGTCCTTAGCAATTGTCCAGCAGTGTACTATAGTCTCAAATATCTCCGAAACTAATATGAATAGAAAAACCATACTGCATGACTTAGGGTAGTTTATAAACGCAAATAAAACTATGCTGTTAAATCCGGAATAGCTGTTTCAATTTTGGAGTTATTGTCGATGGTATCTTTTTGGCAAACTTTCAGCATTTTTGACCGTGCGAAATGACTTCAAAACGATATAGTCTCAATTATGTCCGAAACTAATAGCAATAGGAAAACCGTACTGCAATACATAGGATAGTTTATAAACGCAAAGAAGACTATGTAGATAAATCCGGAATCGCTGTTTTAGTTTTGGAGTTATTGTCGATGGTGTCATTTTGGCAAAATTTTAGCGTTTTTCACCGTGCCAAATGGCTACAAAATCTAATAGTCCCAATTATCACCGAAACTAATACGAAAAGAAAAACCATACTGCATCACTTAGGGTAGTTTAAAAACTACCCTAAGTGATGTGTATAAACGCAAACAAGACTATGTAGTTAAATCCGGAATCGCTGTCTCAGTTTTGGAGTTATTGTCCATGGTGTCATTTTGGCAAATTTTTAGCGTTTTTCACCGTGCCAAATGGCTACAAAATGCTATAGTCGCAATTATCTCCAAAACTAATACGAATAGAAAAACCATAATGCATCACTTAGGGTAGTTTATAAACGCAAACAAGACTATGCAGTTAAATCCGGAATAGCTGTTTCAGTTTTGGAGTTATTGTCGATGGTGTCTTTTTGGCAAATTTTCAGCATTTTTGAATGTGCGAAATGACTTCAAAACGATATAGTCTCAATTATCTCCGAAACTAATAGCAATAGGAAAACCGCGCTGCACCACTTAGGGTAGTTTAAAAACGCAAACAAAACTATGTAGTTAAATCCGGAATCGCTGTTTTAGTTTTGGAGTTATTGTCGATGGTGTCATTTTGGAAAATTTTTAGCGTTTTTCACCGTGCCAAATGACTACAAAATCCTATAGTCTCAATTATCTCCGAAACTAATACGAATAGAAGAACCATACTGCATCACTTAGGGTAGTTTATAAATGCAAACAAGACTATGTAGTGAAATCCGGAATAGCTGTTTTAGTTTTGGAGTTATTGTATATGGTGTCATTTTTTCAGATAATTAGCGTTTTTCAATGTGCCGAATGGCCACAAAATGCTACAGTCGGAAATTATCTCCAAAACTAATAAGAATAGTAAAACCATACTGCATCACTTAGGGTAGTTTATAAATGCAAACAAGACTATGTAAATAAATCCGGAATAGCTAATTTAGTTTTGGAGTTATTGTCGATGGGGTGATTTTGACAAATTTTCAGCATCTTTGACCGTGCGAAATGATTTCCAAACGATATAGTCCCAAATATCTCAGAAACTAATAGCAATACGAAAACCGTACTGCACCACTTAGGCAAGTTTATAAATGCAAACAAAACTTTGTAGTTAAATCCGGAATCGATGTTTTAGTTTTGGAGTTATTGTCGATGGTGTCTTTTTGGCAAATTTTCAGCATTTTTGAATGTGCGAAATGACTTCAAAACGATATAGTCTCAATTATCTCCGAAACTAATAGCAATAGGAAAACCGTGCTGCACCACTTAAGGTAGTTTATAAACGCACACAAGACTATGTAGTTAAATCCGGAATAGCTGTTTTAGTTTTGGAGTTATTGTCGATGGTGACATTTTGGAAAATTATTAGCGTTTTTCACCGTGCCAAACGACTACAAAATCCTATAGTCCCAATTATCTCTAAAAATAATACGAATAGAAAAACCATACTGCATCATTTAGGGTAGTTTATAAATGCAAACAAGACTATGTAGTGAAATCCGGAATAGCTGTTTTAGTTTTGGAGTTATTGTATATAGTGTCATTTTTTCAGATAATTAGCGTTCTTCAATGTGCCGAATGGCTACAAAATGCTACAGTCGGAAATTATCTCCAAAACTAATAAGAATAGTAAAACCATACTGCATCACTTAGGGTAGTTTATAAATGCAAACAAGACTATGTAGTTAAATCCGGAATAGCTTTCTTAATTTTGAAGTTATTGTCGATTTTGTCTTTTAGGCAAATTTTCTGCATTTTTGACCGGGAGAAATGACTTTAAAACGATATACTCTCAATTATCTCCGAAACTAATAGCAATACGAAAACCGTACTGCACCACTTAGGCAAGTTTATAAATGCAAACAAAACTATGTAGTTGAATTCGGAATCGATGTTTTAGTTTTGGAGTTATTGTCGATGGTGTCATTTGGCAAATTGTTAGCGTTTTTCACCGTGCCAAATGGCTACAAAATACTATAGTCTCAAATATCTCCGAAACTTATACAAATAGAAAAAACATACTGCATCACTTAGGGTAGTTTATAAACGCAAACAAGACTATGCAGTTAAATCCGGAATAGCTGTTTCAGTTTTGGAGTTATTGTCAATGGTGTCTTTGGCAAATTTTCAGCATTTTTTGAGAGTGCGAAATGACTTCAAAACGATGTAGTCTCAATTATCTCCGAAACTAATCACAATAGGAAAACCGTGCTGCACCACTTAGGGTAGTTTATAATTGCAAACAAAACTATGTAGTTAAATCCGGAATCGCTGTTTTAGTTTTGGAGTTATTGTCGCTGGTGTCATTTTGGCAAATTTTTGGCGTTTTTGACTTTGGAAATGACTTCAAAGCGATATAGTCTCAATTATCTCCGAAACTAATAGCAATAGAAAAACCGTACTGCACCACTTAGGGTAGTTTATAAACGCAAACAAGACTATGTAGTTAAATACGGAATCGCTGTTTTAGTTTTGGAGTTATTGTCGACGGTGTCATTTTGGCAAATTTTTAGCGTTTTTCGCCGTGCCAAATGACTACAAAATCCTATAGACTCAAATATCTCCGAAACTAATTCGAATAGAAAAACAATACTGCACCACTTAGGGTAGTTTATAAACCCAAACAAGACTATGTTAGTTAAATCCGGAATAGCTGTTTAAGTTTTGGAGTTATTGTCGATGGTGTCATTTTGGCAAATTTTTAGCGTTTTTAACCGTGCCAAATGGCTACAAAATCCTATAGTCTCAAATATCTCCGAAACGAAAAATAATACTGCATCACTTATGGTAGTTTATAAAAGCAAACAAGACTATGTAATTATATCCGGAATAGCGGTTTTAGTTTGGGAGTTATTGTCGATGGTGTCATTTCGGCAAAATTTTTAGCGTTTTTCACCGTGCCAAATGACTACAAAATCCTATAGTCTCAATTATCTCCGAAACTAATACGAAAAGAAGAACCATACTGCATCACTTAGGGTAGTTTATAAATGCAAACATGTCTATGTAGTTAAATCCAGAATCGATGTTTTAGTTTTGGAGTTATCGTCGATGGTGTCATTTTGGCGAATTTTTATAGTTTTTGACTTTGGAAATGACTTCAAAACGATATAGTCCCAATTATCTCCAAAACCAATAGCAATAGAAAAACCGTACTGCACCACTTAGGGTAGTTTATAAACGCAAACAAGACTATGTAGTTAAATCCGGAATAGCTGTTTTAGTTTTGGACTTATTGTCGATGCTAACTTTTTGGCAAATTTTCAGCGTCTTTGACCGTGCGAAATGCTTCAAAACGATATAGTCTGAATTATCACCGGACCTAATAGCAATAGGAAAACCGTAATTGCACCACTTAGGGTAGTTTATAAACGCAAACAAGACTATGTAGTCAAATCCAGAATCGCTGTTTAAGTGTTAGAGTTATTGTCGATGGTGTCATTTTGGCAAATGTTTAGCGTTTTTTACCGTGCCAAATGGCTGCAGAAGGCTATAGTCCTAATTATCTCCGAAACTAAAACGAAAAGAAGAACCATACTGCATCACTTAGGATAGTTTATAAATGCAAACAAGACTATGTAGTTATTATCCAGAATCGATATTTTAGTTTTGGAGTTATTGTCGATGGTGTCATTTTGGCAAATGTTCAGCGTTTTTCACCGTGAAAAATGGCTACGGAAGGCTATAGTCCCAATTATCTCCGAAACTAATACGAAAAGAAGAACCATACTGCGTCACTTAGGGTAGTTTATAAATGCAAACAAGACTATGTAGTTAAATCCAGAATCGATGTTTCAGTTTTGGAGTTATCGTCGATGGTGTCATTTTGGCAAATTTTTAGCGTTTTTCACCGTGCCAAATGGCTACAAAATGCTATAGTCACAATTATCTCCAAAACTAATACGAATAGAAAAACCATACTGCATCACTTTGGGTAGTTTATAGACAAAACTATGGAAACAAGACTATGTAGTTAAATCCGGAATCGCTGACTCAGTTTTGGAGTTATTGTCGATGGTGTCATTTGGCAAATTGTTAGCGTTTTTCACCGTGCCAAATGGCTGCAAAATAATATAGTCTCAAATATCTCCGAAACTATTACGAATAGAAAAACCATACTGCATCACTTAGGGTAGTTTATAAACGCAAACAAGACTATGCAGTTAAATCCGGAATAGCTGTTTTAATTTTGGAGTTATTGTCCATGGTGTCATTTTGGAAAATTTTTAGCGTCTTTCACCGTGCCAAATGACTACAAAATCCTAAAGTCTCAATTATCTCCGAAACTAATACGAATAGAAGAACCATACTGCATCACTTAGGGTAGTTTATAAATGCAAACAAGGCTATGTAGTTACATCCAGAATCGATGTTTTATTTTTGGAGTTATTGTCGATGGTGTCATTTTGGCAAATTTTTAGCGTTCTTCACCGTGCCAAATGGCTACAAAATGCTATAGTCGCAATTATCTCCAAAACTAATACGAATAGAAGAACCATACTGCATCACTTAGGGTAGTTTATAAACGCAAACAAGACTATGTAAATAAATCCGGAATAGCTAATTTAGTTTTGGAGTTATTGTCGATGGGGTGATTTTGTCAAATTTTCAGCATCTTTGACCGTGCGAAATGATTTCCAAACGATATAGTCCCAAATATCTCCGAAACTAATAGCAAAACGAAAACCGTACTACATCACTTAAGGTAGTTTATAAACGCACACAAGACTATGTAGTTAAATCCGGAATCGCTGTTTTAGTTTTGGAGTTATTGTCGATGGTGACATTTTGGAAAATTATTAACGTTTTTCACCGTGCCAAACGACTACAAAATCCTATAGTCCCAATTATCTCTAAAAATAATACGAATAGAAAAACCATACTGCTTCATTTAGGGTAGTTTATAAATGCAAACAAGTCTATGTAGTGAAATCCGGAATAGCTGTTTTAGTTGTGGAGTTATTGTATATGGTGTCATTTTTTCAGATAATTAGCGTTTTTCAATGTGCCGAATGGCTACAAAATGCTATAGTCGGAAATTATCTCCAAAACTAATAAGAATAGTAAAATCATACTGCATCACTTAATGTAGTTTATAAATGCAAACAAGACTATGTAGTTAAATCCGGAATAGCTTTTTTAATTTTGGAGTTATTGTCGATTTTGTCTTTTAGGCAAATTTTCTGCATTTTTGACCGGGAGAAATGACTTTAAAACGATATACTCTCAATTATCTCCGAAACTAATAGCAATACGAAAACCGTACTGCACCACTTAGGCAAGTTTATAAATGCAAAGAAAACTATGTAGTTAAATCCGGAATCGATGTTTTAGTTTTGGAGTTATTGTCGATGGTGTCATTTGGCAAATTGTTAGCGTTTTTCACCGTGCCAAATGGCTACAAAATACTATAGTCTCAAATATCTCCGAAACTAATACGAATAGAAAAACCATACTGCATCACTTAGGGTAGTTTATAAACGCAAACAAGACTATGCAGTTAAATCCGGAATAGCTGTTTCAGTTTTGGAGTTATTGTCAATGGTGTCTTTTTGGCAAATTTTCAGCATTTTTGAGAGTGCGAAATGACTTCAAAACGATGTAGTCTCAATTATCTCCGAAACTAATCACAATAGGAAAACCGTGCTGCACCACTTAGGGTAGTTTATAATTGCAAACAAAACTATGTACTTAAACCTGGAATCGCTGTTTTAGTTTTGGAGTTATTGTCGATGGTGTCATTTTGGCAAATTTTTGGCGTTTTTGACTTTGGAAAATGACTTCAAAGCGATATAGTCTCAATTATCTCCGAAACTAATAGCAATAGAAAAACCGTACTGCACCACTTAGGGTAGTTTATAAACGCAAACAAGACTATGTAGTTAAATACGGAATCGCTGTTTTAGTTTTGGAGTTATTGTCGACGGTGTCATTTTTGCAAATTTTTAGCGTTTTTCACCGTGCCAAATGACTACAAAATCCTATAGACTCAAATATCTCCGAAACTAATTCGAATAGAAAAACAATACTGCACCACTTAGGGTAGTTTATAAACCCAAACAAGACTATGTAGTCAAATCCAGAATCGCTGTTTAAGTGTTGGAGTTATTGTCGATGGTGTCATTTTGTCAAATGTTTAGGGTTTTTCACCGTGCCAAATGGCTACAGAAGGCTATGGTCCCAATTATCTCCGAAACTAAAACGAAAAAGAAGAACCATACTGCATCACTTAGGATAGTTTATAAATGCAAACAAGACTATGCAGTGAAATCCAGAATCGATGTTTTCGTTTTGGAGTTATTGTCGATGATGTCATTTTGGCAGATTTTTATCGTTTCTCACCGTGCCAAATGGCTACAAAATGCTATAGTCGCAATTATCTCCGAAACGAAAAACAATACTGCATCATTTAGGGTAGTTTATAAATGCAAACAAGACTATTTAGTGAAATCCGGAATAGCTGTTTTAGTTTTGCAGTTATTGTATATGGTGTCATTTTTTCAGATGTTTAGCGTTTTTCACCGTGCCGAATGTCTACAAAATGCCATAGTCGGAAATTGTGTCAAAAACTAATAAGAATAGAAAAACCATACTGCATCACTTAGGGTAGTTTATAAATGCAAACAAGACTATGTACTTAAATCGGGAATAGCTGTTTTAATTTTTGAGTTATTGTCGATTTTGTCTTTTAGGCAAATTTTCAGCATTTTTGACCGGGAGAAATGACTTTAAAACGATATACTCTCAATTATCTCCGAAACTAATAGCAATACGAAAACCGTACTGCACCCCTTAGGCAAGTTTATAAATGCAAACAAGACTATGTAGTTAAATCCGGAATCTATGTTTTAGTTTTGGATATATTGTAGATGGTGTCATTTTGGCAAATTTTTGGCGTTTTTGACTTTGGAAATGACTTCAAAGCGATATAGTCTCAATTATCTCCGAAACTAATAGCAATAGAAAAACCGTACTGCACCACTTAGGGTAGTTTATAAACGCAAACAAGACTATGTAGTTAAATACGGAATCGCTGTTTTAGTTTTGGAGTTATTGTCGACGGTGTCATTTTGGCAAATTTTTAGCGTTTTTCACCGTGCCAAATGACTACAAAATCCTATAGACTCAAATATCTCCGAAACTAATTCGAATAGAAAAACAATACTGCACCACTTAGGGTAGTTTATAAACCCAAACAAGACTATGTAGTTTAATCCGGAATAGCTGTTTTAGTTTTGGAGTTATTGTCGATGGTGTCATTTTGGCAAATTTTTAGCGTTTTTAACCGTGCCAAATGGCTACAAAATCCTATAGTCTCAAATATCTCCGAAACGAAAAATAATACTGCATCACTTATGGTAGTTTATAAAAGCAAACAAGACTATGTAATTATATCCGGAATAGCGGTTTTAGTTTGGGTGTTATTGTCGATGGTGTCATTTCGGCAAATTTTTAGCGTTTTTCACCGTGCCAAATGACTACAAAATCTTATAGTCTCAAATATCTCCGAAAATAAGTCGAATAGAAAAACAGTACTGCATCACTTAGGGTAGTTTATAAACGCAAACAAGACTATGTAGTTAAATCCGGAATAGCTGTTTTAGTTTTGGACGTATTGTCGATGCTAACTTTTTGGCAAATTTTCAGCGTCTTTGACCGTGCGAAATGACTTCAAAACGATATAGTCTGAATTATCTCCGGACCTAATAGCAATAGGAAAACCGTAATTGCACCACTTAGGGTAGTTTATAAACGCAAACAAGACTATGTAGTTAAATCCAGAATCGCTGTTTAAGTGTTGGATTTATTGTCGATGGTGTCATTTTGGCAAATGTTTAGCGTTTTTCACCGTGCCAAATGGCTACAGAAGGATATAGTCCGAATTATCTCCGAAACGAATACGAAAATAAGAACCATACTGCATCACGTAGGGTACTTTAAAAATGCAAACAAGACTATGTAGTTAAATCCAGAATCGATGTTTTAGTTTTGGAGTTATCGTCGATGGTGTCATTTTGGCAAATTTTTAGCGTTTTTCACCGTGCCAAATGGCTACAAAATGCTATAGTCGCAATTAACTCCGAAACTAATACGAATAGAAAAACTATAATGCATCACTTAGGGTAGCTTATAAATGCAAACAAGACTATGTAGTGAAATCCGGAATCGCTGTTTTAGTTTTGGAGTTATTGTCGATGGTGTCATTTGGCAAATTGTTAGCATTTTTGACCGTGCGAAATGACTTCAAAACGATATAGTCTCAATTATCTCCGAAACTAATAGCAATAGGAAAACCGTGCTGCACCACTTAGGGTAGTTTATAAACGCAAACAAAACTATGTAGTTAAATCCGCAATCGCTGTTTTAGATTTGGAGTTATTGCCGATGGTGTCATTTTGGCAAATTTTTAGCGTTTTTCACCGTGCCAAATGACTACAAAATCCTATAGTCTCAATTATCTCCGAAACTAATACGAATAGAAGAACCATACTGCATCACTTAGGGTAGTTTATAAATGCAAACAAGACTATGTAGTTATATCCAGAATCGATGTTTTAGTTTTGGAGTTATTGTCGATGGTGTGATTTTGGCAAATTTTTAGCGTTTTTCACCGTGCCAAATGGCTACAGAAGGCTATAGTCCCAATTATCTCCGAAACTAATACGAAAAGAAGAACCATACTGCATCACTTAGGGTAGTTTATAAATGCAAACAAGTCTATGTAGTTAAATCCAGAATCGATGTTTTAGTTTTGGAGTTATCTTCGATCTTGTCATTTTGGCGAATTTTTAGAGTTTTTGACTTTGGAAATGACTTCAAAACGATATAGTCCCAATTATCTCCGAAGGTCAATATTGCAGGTGTAAACCACCTGATTTAATGGAAAATAATTATAAAAGTTACATAAAATCGAAAACATTTCATTATAGTATTAACAAAGCAACCCAAAACACTGGGTCATTAATTAACAACGCGACTGTAAAACATAAGTAAACAGAGATCAATATCTATTAAAGTCCAAGAACATTTCAAAAAAAGCACTGTAAGACAAAGAAAAAAGAAACCAAAACCAAGGAATCCATCTGAAACAAACTCTGTACATCAATGGACGCATTAGAACTCATCAACTGCATTATGTTTCTTTATGTAAGCTTTAAGGTCCTCTATACGTTTGTAATATACGTCGTAATAAGTGTCTAAAAGTTCAGGAACAGGATTTTTCGTAATTATCCAATTCAACATAATGTTTAGTTGATGTACAACAGCATTTAACTTTGACTTAAAGTCTTTGTAAAAGTCCGAAGTAAGTGGACATTTCTTTTTATTAGGCACAAAAAAATCCCTGAAGTGCAGAGAACACAAAGTATCATCAAGATCAGGACAAGATACAACAAGTTCCAGGAGAAGACGATACCGTGGGGGCTTTAGGCGTTCTTCATACCACATATAATCATCAAGAAGAGAAGTATCTAAATCTTTTATATATTCCGGTTCAATACGACCAAAAGCTCTGCTACGTTTGAACTGATCACCAGTAGATTCAGTACTGGATCGCTTAGGTGTCAAAGCCACACTTGGATTCTCAGCGAGACTCTGTAAAGCTACGGAACATTCCTGGAAGTTAGCAATACCCAAAGTACCAATATTTCCAGATGTCTGAGTACCAGGATCCAAAGAAATCGGCATGCCAAATAAACTCCTCTCGACCGGTTCGACTGGATCCACCACTCGGGTTTCACAAGTTTCAGCTACGGTAGGAAACAGGTCAGCGACATGTGTAATATTATGTTCTAAGTCTGATCTATCTTCAGTTGCAGCAATCCTTTCCTCATGGGAATCAGAGAGACTCTTCCTCAAAGGAGGTCTATGTACAGACGGGCATTTAGCACGAATGTGCCCTCTTTCATTGCAAGCGTAACAAAAAATTCCTGTATAAATATTAAACATGAAACTATGAGAATCCAATACAATTTCAACTTCTTTTGGACAAGTCTGAAGAGCTGATTCATTCGGGAAGATAACCCGAAGAGTCCGCTTCAACCCACCAACATGACAATAATTTGAAGATTGCGGGGCTTCGATTACTCTATGAACTGGTCCCACCACCCGGCTAAACTGAGAAAGAAGAACTATCAATGCAGAATCCGATACCTCAGGTGGCACCGGAGACAAAGTTACAGTGATCGGTCGTTCACTTGCATAAGCAGGATACAAAATTTGATTATTTATAGAAATCCCTTGCTGTAACACAAGTTTACAATCTGCACAATTTATAAACAACACTGATATACCACGTTTACTGCGACCGATTCCTTTAATTGCCTCTCTCCGCACTCGTTCTTCCAAAGCTTGCAAATATACAAGTAACGAAGTCTGCGGTAACGCCTGAAAAATAATAGTTTTCTCAGAAAGATCATGAAAATCTTGACATACCTTGGAATCCTTTTCGAAAGTTAGACGAAATCTATTACCCGGACACTCACTCTCTGACGCACAACGCTGATCACTCGTATTGTCAGAATGCGCCATGGCAACCACCGATGCCCAACTGCTATTTCCCGTCGCCATAGCAACACCATTCTGCATTCTTATTGCAGAAGAAACTCCTTCAGCAGCAACGCACGAAGACACGCTCTGTTGATTTCCAGGACCGGTTTGACTTGTTGGATTCTTATCTTTTGAGAAGCTCGGGTCAGTCTCCATGGCAACCCTCTCGGAGGTCAAAGGAGAAACACTCGGCGATGTCTTATGAGTAGATCTTGCTCGAAGCCGAACAGCTTCCTCTGCACCGGCACGTGCAACATGGACGATAGAAATCGCCATTTGCAGCACTCAACAACGGGGAGCACAAGCACAACATAAAACACTTCGTATGGACAAACTATAATGCCCAGCGCTCCCAAACTTCACCAAATGAAACATGGAACACTCATGCACATGTCACGCTACTTCAAACCTTCCCACACACGATATTTCTACATGAAAACTCGCAAAGCCCGGAAGCTCAACAACACACGACACACGACGAAACTAATAGGAATAGAAGCACCATACTGGATCACTTAGGGTAGTTTATAAACGCAAAGAAGACTATGTAGTTAAATACGTAATCGCTGTTTTAGTTTTGGAGTTATTGTCGATGGTGTCATTTTGGCAAATTTTTAGCGTTTTTCACCGTGCAAAATGACTACAAAATGCTATAGTCGCAATTAACTCCGAAACTAATACGAATAGAAAAACTATAATGCATTACTTAGGGTAGCTTATAAATGCAAACAAGACTATGTAGTGAAATCCGGAATCGCTGTTTTAGTTTTGGAGTTATTGTCGATGGTGTCATTTGGCAAATTGTTAGCATTTTTGACCGTGCGAAATGACTTCAAAACGATATAGTCTCAATTATCTCCGAAACTAATAGCAATAGGAAAACCGTGCTGCACCACTTAGGGTAGTTTATAAACGGAAACAAAACTATGTAGTTAAATCCGCAATCGCTGTTTTAGATTTGGAGTTATGTCGATGGTGTCATTTTGGCAAATTTTTAGCGTTTTTCACCGTGCCAAATGACTACAAAATCCTATAGTCTCAATTATCTCCGAAACTAATACGAATAGAAGAACCATACTGCATCACTTAGGGTAGTTTATAAATGCAAACAAGACTATGTAGTTATATCCAGAATCGATGTTTTAGTTTTGGAGTTATTGTCGATGGTGTCATTTTGGCAAATTTTTAGCGTTTTTCACCGTGCCAAATGGCTACAGAAGGCTATAGTCCCAATTATCTCCGAAACTAATACGAAAAGAAGAACCATACTGCATCACTTAGGGTAGTTTATAAATGCAAACAAGTCTACGTAGTTAAATCCAGAATCGATGTTTTAGTTTTGGAGTTATCTTCGATGGTGTCATTTTGGCGAATTTTTAGAGTTTTTGACTTTGGAAATGACTTCAAAACGATATAGTCCCAATTATCTCCGAAGGTCAATATTGCAGGTGTAAACCACCTGATTTAATGGAAAATAATTATAAAAGTTACATAAAATCGAAAACATTTCATTATAGTATTAACAAAGCAACCCAAAACACTGGGTCATTAATTAACAACGCGACTGTAAAACATAAGTAAACAGAGATCAATATCTATTAAAGTCCAAGAACATTTCAAAAAAAGCACTGTAAGACAAAGAAAAAGAAACCAACACCAAGGAATCCATCTGAAACAAACTCTGTACATCAATGGACGCATTAGAACTCATCAACTGCATTATGTTTCTTTATGTAAGCTTTAAGGTCCTCTATACGTTTGTAATATACGTCGTAATAAGTGTCTAAAAGTTCAGGAACAGGATTTTTCGTAATTATCCAATTCAACATAATGTTTAGTTGATGTACAACAGCATTTAACTTTGACTTAAAGTCTTTGTAAAAGTCCGAAGTAAGTGGACATTTCTTTTTATTAGGCACAAAAAAATCCCTGAAGTGCAGAGAACACAAAGTATCATCAAGATCAGGACAAGATACAACAAGTTCCAGGAGAAGACGATACCGTGGGGGCTTTAGGCGTTCTTCATACCACATATAATCATCAAGAAGAGAAGTATCTAAATCTTTTATATATTCCGGTTCAATACGATCAAAAGCTCTGCTACGTTTGAACTGATCACCAGTAGATTCAGTACTGGATCGCTTAGGTGTCAAAGCCACACTTGGATTCTCAGCGAGACTCTGTAAAGCTACGGAACATTCCTGGAAGTTAGCAATACCCAAAGTACCAATATTTCCAGATGTCTGAGTACCAGGATCCAAAGAAATCGGCATGCCAAATAAACTCCTCTCGACCGGTTCGACTGGATCCACCACTCGGGTTTCACAAGTTTCAGCTACGGTAGGAAACAGGTCAGCGACATGTGTAATATTATGTTCTAAGTCTGATCTATCTTCAGTTGCAGCAATCCTTTCCTCATGGGAATCAGAGAGACTCTTCCTCAAAGGAGGTCTATGTACAGACGGGCATTTAGCACGAATGTGCCCTCTTTCATTGCAAGCGTAACAAAAAATTCCTGTATAAATATTAAACATGAAACTATGAGAATCCAATACAATTTCAACTTCTTTTGGACAAGTCTGAAGAGCTGATTCATTCGGGAAGATAACCCGAAGAGTCCGCTTCAACCCACCAACATGACAATAATTTGGAAGATTGCGGGGCTTCGATTACTCTATGAACTGGTCCCACCACCCGGCTAAACTGAGAAAGAAGAACTATCAATGCAGAATCCGATACCTCAGGTGGCACCGGAGACAAAGTTACAGTGATCGGTCGTTCACTTGCATAAGCAGGATACAAAATTTGATTATTTATAGAAATCCCTTGCTGTAACACAAGTTTACAATCTGCACAATTTATAAACAACACTGATATACCACGTTTACTGCGACCGATTCCTTTAATTGCCTCTCTCGGCACTCGTTCTTCCAAAGCTTGCAAATATACAAGTAACGAAGTCTGCGGTAACGCCTGAAAAACAATAGTTTTCTCAGAAAGATCATGAAAATCTTGACATACCTTGGAATCCTTTTCGAAAGTTAGACGAAATCTATTACCCGGACACTCACTCTCTGACGCACAACGCTGATCACTCGTATTGTCAGAATGCGCCATGGCAACCACCGATGCCCAACTGCTATTTCCCGTCGCCATGGCAACACCATTCTGCATTCTTATTGCAGAAGAAACTCCTTCAGCAGCAACGCACGAAGACACGCTCTGTTGATTTCCAGGACCGGTTTGACTTGTTGGATTCTTATCTTTTGAGAAGCTCGGGTCAGTCTCCATGGCAACCCTCTCGGAGGTCAAAGGAGAAACACTCGGCGATGTCTTATGAGTAGATCTTGCTCGAAGCCGAACAGCTTCCTCTGCACGGGCACGTGCAACATGGACGATAGAAATCGCCATTTGCAGCACTCAACAACGGGGAGCACAAGCACAACATAAAACACTTCGTATGGACAAACTATAATGCCCAGCGCTCCCAAACTTCACCAAATGAAACATGGAACACTCATGCACATGTCACGCTACTTCAAACCTTCCCACACACGATATTTCTACATGAAAACTCGCAAAGCCCGGAAGCTCAACAACACACGACACACGACGAAACTAATAGGAATAGAAGCACCATACTGGATCATTTAGGGTAGTTTATAAACGCAAAGAAGACTATGTAGTTAAATACGTAATCGCTGTTTTAGTTTTGGAGTTATTGTCGATGGTGTCATTTTGGCAAATTTTTAGCGTTTTTCACCGTGCAAAATGACTACAAAATCCTATAGTCTCAAATATCTCCGAAACTAATTCGAATAGATAAACAATACTGCACCACTTAGGGAAGTTTATAAACCCAAACAAGACTATGTAGTTAAATCCGGAATAGCTGTTTTAGTTTTGGAGTTATTGTCGATGGTGTCATTTTGGCAAAATTTTAGCGTTTTTAACCGTGCCAAATGGCTACAAAATCCTATAGTCTCAAATATCTCCGAAACGAAAAACAATACTGCATCACTTATGGTAGTTTAAAAAAAGCAAACAAGACTATGTAATTATATCCGTAATAGCTGTTTTAGTTTTGGAGTTATTGTCGATGGTGACATTTTGGAAAATTATTAGCGCTTTTCACCGTGCCAAACGACTACAAAATCCTATAGTCCCAATTATCTCTGAAACTAATACGAATAGAAAAACCATACTGCATCACTTAGGGTAGTTTATAAACGCAAACAAGACTATGTAGTTAAATCCGGAATCGCTGTTTTAGTTTTGGAGTTATTGTCGATGGTGTCATTTTGGCAAATGTTTGGCGTTTTTCACCGTGCCAAAGGGCTACAAAATCCTATTGTCTCAAATATCTCCGAAACTAATACGAATAGAAAGACCATACTGCATCACCTAGAGTAGTTTATAAACGGAAACAAGACTATGTAGTGAAATCCGGAAACGCTGTTTTAATTTTGGAGTTATTGTCGATGGTGTCTTTTTGGCAAATTTTCAGCGTTTTCACCGTGCCAAATGGCTACAAAATCCTATAGTCTCCGAAACTAATACGAATAGAAATACCATACTGCATCACTTAGGGTAGTTTATAAACGGAAACAAGACTATGTAGTTAAATCCGGAATCGCAGTTTTAGTTTTGGAGTTATTGTCGATGTTGTCATTTTGGCAAATTTTTGGCGGTTTTCATCGTGCCAAATAGCTACAAAATCCTATTGTCTCAAATATCTCCGAAACTAATACGAATAGAAAAAACATACTGCATCACTTGGGGTAGTTTATAAACGCAAACAAGACTATGTAGTTAAATCCGGGATCGCTGTTTTAGTTTTGGAGTTATTGTCGATGGTGTCTTTTTGGCAAATTTTCAGCGTTATTGACCGAGCAAAATGACTTCAAAACGATATAGTCTCAATTATCTCCGAAACTAATAGCAATAGGAAATTCGTACTGCATCACTTAGAGTAGTTTATAAACGCAAACAAGACTATATAGTTAAATCCGGAATCGCTGTTTTAGTTTTGGAGTTATTGTCGATGGTGTCTTTTTGGCAAATTTTCAGCGTTTTTCACCGTGCCAAACGGCTACAAAATCCTATAGTCTCAAATATCTCCGAAACTAATACGAATAGAAAAGCCATACTGCATCACTTAGGGTAGTTTATAAACGAAAACAAGACTGTGTAGTTAAATTCGGAATAGCTGTTTTAGTTTTGGGGTTATGGTCGATGGTGTCTTTTTGGCAAATTTTCAGCATATTTGACCGAGCGAAATGACTTCAATACGATATAGTCTCAATTATCTCCTAAACTAATAGCAATAGGAAAACCATAATGCACCACTTAGAGTAGTTTATAAACGGAAACAAGACTATGTAGTTAAATCCGGAATCGCAGTTTTAGTTTTGGAGTTATTGTCGATGTTGTCATTTTTTCAAATTTTTGGCGGTTTTCATCGTGCCAAATAGCTACACAATCCTATTGTCTCAAATATCTCCGAAACTAATACGAATAGAAAAAACATACTGCATCACTTAGGTAGTTTATAAACGCAAACAAGACTATGTAGTTAATTCAGGAATCGCTGTTTTAGTTTGGGAGTTATTGTCGGTGGTGTCTTTTTGGCAAATTTTCAGCGTTTTTGACTGTGCGAAACGACTTCAAAACGATATAGTCTCAATTATCTCCGAAACTAATAGCAATAAGAAAACCGTACTGCAGCACTTAGGATGTAAGGTCAGGTGATGCGTAACATCACAGCCTCTCCTTGACAAATGTCAACCCCGCCTTCTCGTGGTGCATCCTGTTCCCACTAAAGGGGCTCTGACGACCGCCAATAGCGGTATAACTATACCATCGGGATCAGAGGAAATGCTATCCCACACTCACCAACCCGCTTGGCCAGCGTGGTGAGTTATGGCCAAAAACCTCCAAAATGACTCTACAACTTAAATCTTGGCCCTCAGTCTCCGGCAGCTGGAATGTGCCTGGCCAAGGCATCGGCCAGTGCGACATGAAGGCAGAGGGTGCTAAGAATCCCCGGAGGACCGGACTAGGCTGCCATTTGATGCTGACCTTGGCTACCTATAATGGACGCTCCCTATCTTCTGATTCAAGGCTTCTTGAATTGGAAGAGGAACTACAAAGGATCAAGTGGCGGACATCGTCGGGCTAAGTGAGGTAAGGAGAAAAGGAGAAGATCTCATTGAACTGAAAAGTGGACATCTCTTCTATTATCGTGGGACAGATACTGGCAGAACTAGTGGTGTTGGATTTATAATAAACAAGAAACTGAAGGATAAAGTGGTAGAAGTTGAAAGTTCCTCTGACAGAGCTGCACGACTCGTTATCCAACTATCGAGAAGATACCAGGCTCAGATTATTCAAACTTATGCACCCACCACAAGTCATCCTGAAGAAAAAATTGAAGAATTTTATGAGGAAATTCGTCATCTAAATAATAAAGGTAAGCAGCACTTGAAGATAATTATGGGAGATTTCAATGCAAAAATAGGGCACCGGCAACAGAATGAAACTTCAGTAGGTAAATTCGGTCACGGCAACAGAAACCAGCGTGGAAATACTCTCGTTGAGTTTGCAGAGGCAGAAGGATTTTTCATCTTGAACTCCTTTTTCAAGAAAAAGCCACACAGGAAATGGACATGGAGACATCCAATTGGGACGACAAGTGAAATTGATTTTATTATGTGTAACAAAAAATTCGTCATCGAAGACTGCAGTGTGCTGAACAAGTTCAACACAGGTAGTGACCATAGATTGGTGAGATGTAAGATGCACCTCAACACTAAACTGGAACGTGGCAAGCTCACCAAGACAAACAAAATGTATTGACATAACCAACCTTAAAAAACACCATAATACTTTCAAGTTGGAACTGAAGAACAGATTCTCTGCTTTAGAAGGCCTAACATCGGAAGAAGTGGATATTTCGGAAGTTAACAGAAAAGTAACCAAAGCTCTTATGGAAACAGCAACAAAATTAGCTATGTCTAAGAACAAGTTGCATGTGAACAAATTATCAGGAAAAACCAAAATGTTGATGCAAAAAAGAAGAGAGATGAGGACAACTAAAGAAGATGTGACTTCCAAAGTGGAATATATAGAGCTATGCAAGACAGCACGAAAAAAGTATCACTGAAGACGTAAGGAAATTCAACTGTGAGCTAGTGAGGAAAGCAATTGAAAACAACAAAAGCCTTAAGATAGCAAAGGGACATCTCAGTAAGGGAAGAAAACAGATTATGGCTCTGAGAAAAAGAAGATGGTTCTATAACAAGAAATAGAGGCGAAATTTTGACAAGAGTGAAAAGATTTCTACTCCAAATTATATGAAAGGGATGATACATGTACTCCAGACATCATGAAAGGTACCAGAGTTCTTCCAGTCCTCCCAGCAGAAGTTGCTCATGCAATCAAGAACATGAAGCGGGGGAAAGCTCCAGGAGAAGATGGAATTACTATAGACATCATACAAGAAGCAAGTGGAGAAATTGAAACAGTACTCGCCCAAATTTTCACTCGATGCCTTAATGAAGGGAAGATTCCTGAGGATTGGAACAATGCTACAATGATCCTGCTACATAAAAAAGGTGACATTGAGGATCTCAGGAACTACAGACCTATCAGCCTCCTATCAGTGGTTTATAAAATCTTCACTAAAGTTCTTTCACACCGCTTGAAGGTAACACTGGACATGGCTCAACCGAGAGAACAAGCTGGATTCAGGGAGTGGCTACAGCACAATAGATCATATCCACGTACTGAGAGAACTAATTAAAAGAGCGAGGAATATGAACTTCCATTGTGCATGGCTTTTATCGATTATGAAAAAGCCTTTGATTCGGTGAAACCATCAGCAGTTACAATAGCTCTGAAATCCTGCGGTATTGAAGATGCATACATTAATTTATTAATAACATCTATAAAAATGCAAGTGCAAAGATTCGGCTGTTTGAAAATACAACACACATAAAAATTGGAAAGGGAGTGAGACAAGGTGACACCATATCTCCGAAGCTCTTTAATGCCACATTGGAGGGTGTTTTTCAGTCACTGAGCTGGGAAAACAAAGGGATAAAGATTAATGGAGATTATCTAACCCACCTTCGTTTTGCTGATGACGTAGTCATTTTTGCAACTACCCTATCAGAGCTGCAGAGTATGCTCCAGGAACTTGCTGACAAGAGTAAAGAAGTGGGATTAAAAAATGAACTTTCAGAAGACAAAAGTGATGTTTAATGCTTTTACAAGAAATGAAGATTTATCGATTCATGGAGAAAAACTGGAGATAACAGATACGTATGTTTATCTTGGACAGCAGATATCAAGTGAGGGTCACATTGATGAAGAAATTAATCGCCGTACAAAACTTGCCTGGAGAGCTTTTGGAAGAAACAGCATAATTTTCAAGAGCAATATGCCATTATGTCTTAAAAGAAAAGTGTTTGATCAATGCATCCTTCCAGTCCTTACGTATGGTGCAGAGACGTGGACCTTAACTAAAAGAGACATACAAAGGCTGCAGACAACTCAAAGAGGCATGGAGAGATGCATGCTTGGTATAACCAGGAGAGATAAGAAGAGGAACTCGTGGATCCGAAAAATGACGAGAGTGGAAGACATCATGATCAGAGTTAAATCCCTAAAATGGCAATAGGCTGGACATACTGCCAGAAGGACAGACCATAGATGGACAGCTGAAATTTTAGATTGGATTCCAAGGGACAGGAAAAGACCCAGAAAAAGACCACATGGGAGATGGGTGGATGAAATTCGTAAATATGCGGGAGTGACATGGAGGAGACTGGCACAAGACAGACCGTTGTGGAGGAAACTTGGGGAGACCTTCGCCCAGCAGTGGATTGATAATGGTTGACAATGATGATGATGATGATAAACGCAAACAAGACTATGTAGATAAATCCGGAATCGCTGCTTTAGTTTTGGAGTTATTGTCCATGGTGTCTTTTTGGCAAATTTTTAGCGTTTTTCACCGTGCTAATTGGCTACAAAATTCTATAGTCTCAAATATCACCGAAACTAATAGCAATACGAAAACCCTACAGCACCACTTAGAGTAGTTTATAGACGGAAACAAGACTATGTAGTTAAATCCGGAATCGCTGTTTTAGTTTTGGCGTTATTGTCGATGGCGTCATTTTGGCAAATTTTTGGCGTTTTTCACCGTGCCAAATGGCTACAAAATCCTATTGTCTCAAATATCTCCGAAACTAATACGAATAGAAAAACCATACTGCGTCACTTAGGGTAGTTTATAAACGCAAACAAGACTATGTAGTTAAATCCGGAAACGCTGTTTTAGTTTTGGAGTTATTGTCGATGGTGTCATTTTGGCAAATGTTTGGCGTTTTTCACCGTGCCAAATGGCTACAAAACTCCTATAGTCTCAAATATCTCCGAAACTAATACGAATAGAAAAACCATACTGCATCACTTTGGGTAGTTTATAAACGCAAATAAGACTATGTAGTTAAATCCGGAATAGCTGTTTTAGTTTTGGAGTTACGGTCAATGGTGTCTTTTTGGCAAATTTTCAGCTTATTTGACCGAGTGAAATGACTTCAAAACGATATAGTCTCAATTATCTACGAAACTAATAGCAATATGAAAACCGTACTGCACCACTTAGGCAGTTTATAAACGCAAACAAGACTATGTAGTTAAATCCGGAATCGCTGTTTTAGTTTTGGAGTTATTGTCGATGGTGTCTTTTTGGAAAATTTTTAGCGTTTTTCACCGTGCCAAATGGCTACAAAATAATATTGTCTCAAATATCACCGAAACTAATACGAATAGAAAAACCATACTGCATCACTTAGGGTAGTTTATAAACGCAAACAAGACTATGTAGTTAAATCCGGAATAGCTGTTTTAGTTTTGGAGTTATAGTCGATGGGGTCTTTTTGGCAAATTTTCAGCGTATTTGACCGAGCGAATTGACTTCAAAACGATATAGTCTCAATTATCTCCGAAACTAATAGCAATAGGAAACTCGTACTGCGCCACTTAGAGTAGTTTATAAACGCAAACAAGACTATGTAGTTAAATCCGGAATCGTTGTTTTAGTTTTGGAGTTATTGTCGATGGTGTCTTTTTTGGCAAATTTTCAGCGTTTTTCACCTTGCCAAACGGCTACAAAATCCTTTAGTCTCAAATATCTCCGAAACTAATACGAATAGAAAAGCCATACTGCATCACTTAGGGTAGTTTATAAACGAAAACAAGACTGTGTAGTTAAATTCGGAATAGCTGTTTTAGTTTTGGGGTTATGGTCGATGGTGTCTTTTTGGCAAATTTTCAGCGTATTTGACCGAGCGAAATGACTTCAATACGATATAGTCTCAATTATCTCCTAAACTAATAGCAATAGGAAAACCATAATGCACCACTTAGAGTAGTTTATAAACGGAAACAAGACTATGTAGTTAAATCCGGAATCGCAGTTTTAGTTTTGGAGTTATTGTCGATGTTGTCATTTTTTCAAATTTTTTGCGGTTTTCATCGTGCCAAATAGCTACACAATCCTATTGTCTCAAATATCTCCGAAACTAATACGAATAGAAAAAACATACTGCATCACTTAGGGTAGTTTATAAACGCAAACAAGACTATGTAGTTAATTCAGGAATCGCTGTTTTAGTTTGGGAGTTATTGTCGATGGTGTCTTTTTGGCAAATTTTCAGCGTTTTTGACCGTGCGAAACGACTTCAAAACGATATAGTCTCAATTATCTCCGAAACTAATAGCAATAAGAAAACCGTACTGCAGCACTTAGGATGTAAGGTCAGGTGATGCGTAACATCACAGCCTCTCCTTGACAAATGTCAACCCCGCCTTCTCGTGGTGCATCCTGTTCCCACTAAAGAGGCTCTGACGACCGCCAATAGCGGTATAACTATACCATCGGGATCAGAGGAAATGCTATCCCACACTCACCAACCCGCTTGGCCAGCGTGGTGAGTTATGGCCAAACACCTCCAAAATGACTCTACAACTTAAATCTTGGCCCTCAGTCTCCGGCAGCTGGAATGTGCCTGGCCAAGGCATCGGCCAGTGCGACATGAAGGCAGAGGGTGCTAAGAATCCCCGGAGGACCGGACTAGGCTGCCATTTGATGCTGACCTTGGCTACCTATAATGGACGCTCCCTATCTTCTGATTCAAGGCTTCTTGAATTGGAAGAGGAACTACAAAGGATCAAGTGGGACATCGTCGGGCTAAGTGAGGTAAGGAGAAAAGGAGAAGATCTCATTGAACTGAAAAGTGGACATCTCTTCTATTATCGTGGGACAGATACTGGCAGAACTAGTGGTGTTGGATTTATAATAAACAAGAAACTGAAGGATAAAGTGGTAGAAGTTGAAAGTTCCTCTGGACAGAGCTGCACGACTCGTTATCCAACTATCGAGAAGATACCAGGCTCAGATTATTCAAACTTATGCACCCACCACAAGTCATCCTGAAGAAAAAATTGAAGAATTTTATGAGGAAATTCGTCATCTAAATAATAAAGGTAAGCAGCACTTGAAGATAATTATGGGAGATTTCAATGCAAAAATAGGGCACCGGCAACAGAATGAAACTTCAGTAGGTAAATTCGGTCACGGCAACAGAAACCAGCGTGGAAATACTCTCGTTGAGTTTGCAGAGGCAGAAGGATTTTTCATCTTGAACTCCTTTTTCAAGAAAAAGCCACACAGGAAATGGACATGGAGACATCCAATTGGGACGACAAGTGAAATTGATTTTATTATGTGTAACAAAAAATTCGTCATCGAAGACTGCAGTGTGCTGAACAAGTTCAACACAGGTAGTGACCATAGATTGGTGAGATGTAAGATGCACCTCAACACTAAACTGGAACGTGGCAAGCTCACAAGACAAACAAAATG